>CM065591.1:90293169-91493169 GCA_033119425.1 Bufotes viridis | reverse complement strand
CTCTGTGACTTAGTTTGGCTGCAAAGCTAATCCGGGCCGGCTCTTACTGGGAGTAGGTAAAGTGTAGGGTGGGTGCCTACTCCCCACGGTCCAGGCCGGACTTTATCCGGCCCCTTTAAAAGGCAGCCTCCTTAGCAGCTGGGGAGGGGATTATCCTGGAGCTGCTAACAGGGCTGAGGAGTTCTCTGTCCTGGAGGAAAGAGCTCAGCAAGGAGGTGTTTTGTTCCTGGCTACCTGAAGCTGGATTCTCCTGCGGCGGGGCCGACAGCGTGGTGCGAACCTGCACCTACACCTCCCAGGTGACTGAACCTGTGTTGGCCTGTTTTGCTTTGCCTCCTTGTGTCTGGCCTGTGTGAATTACCACCAAGAGACTGTTTCTGTTTATTTTTGTGTCAGTGTGAATAAAACACTGTTTGTTGCACAATTCTGGACTCCTTGTTTTGCCTCGGTACTGCACCCGCACCGCTATCTACCAGAGCGACTCCCCACATTTGGTGTCGGATGCGGGCATGCGCAGTGAGGCTGGCGTGAACGCCCGAACTTTGTTTTTGTGCGGAGCAAAAGTGAATGTCCTATATTAGGCCGGCAAAGTTGCAGCCTGTGATCTCTGGCAACATGGAGGCTGCTGTGAAGGCTCTCGTAGAAGCTAACGTGCAGCAGCGGGAGACCAACCAGTTACTGCTACAACATGTGATGGCATTACAGGCGGCAGGAGCGTCCCACCACGTCCATGATGCTCGGAAGCGGTCCGTGCGGCGATCCCAAAGATGACCCCGCAGGCGGCGTGGAGACATACCTAGCGGTCTTTGAGAAGGTCGCCGTGAGGAAAAAGTTACCCCGTGACCAGTGGGCCGAGGTGGTTGCTCCGTTCCTGGCATCCGGACCCCAGCAAGTTTTTGATTTGGCAGACGACCAGGCTGCTGACTATCCCACGGTGAAGGGGAGATCCTGGCCAGACTGGGGGTAAGCGTGTTGGTCCGGGCTCAGCGGGTCCACCAGTGGGACTTTAAAGTGGCTGAACCCGCCAGGCCGCAGTACTATGAGTTGCTGCACAGGTTGCAAAAATGGCTGCAGCCTGAGGTTCTAAGTCCGACTGCTATGCTGGACCGGCTGCTGGCTGACATGTTTTGGAGGGCCTTGCCTTACCCCCTTCAACACTGGATCGGCCAGGTATCCCCCACCAATGCCCTTGAGATGGTCGACCTGGTGGAGCGATATGAGGCCACCAGAAACCTGCAAGGGGTTCTTTTGGGAGGGCCAGTCAAACCCGGAAGTCTCCACCCCAGTCCCGGCCGGCCAAACCCGCCCGGGATGTACCTCTTGCAGATCCGTCCCCAGTGGTCTGCTGGCAGTGTCGGGAGCCTGGACACATAAGGGCCAACTGTCCACAGTGGGGGAACCCATGGAGACTAATTATGGGTACCGGCCTTCCATGTATGCCCGGAGACTGTGTGCGACCGGCACCCCGAGACAATAGACAGTCGTCATCTGTGCCAGGTGCAAGTCGGGGATAACCTGGCAGTGGCGCTGTTGGACTCAGGGAGCCTGGTAACCCTGGTAAGTGCTGCCCTGGTACAGCCCACCCAGTATACGGGCCGGAAAGTGGGTGTGGTGTGCATTCACGGAGACTTAAAGGACTATCCCACTGCTGTAATGTCTCTGTCCACGGCGGCCGGCACCTGGACTTGTGAGGTGGCGATCTCCACAAAGCTACCCTATGAACTGATAATTGGGAGAGACTTCCCTGGTTTTCCATCACTGTGGCCTGAGGTGAAGGTGTCTAATAGCCCTGAGACAGGGGTAACCCTAGCAGAGTGGCCTGATACCACTGGAAGGCCAGAACCCTGGGAGCCCGAGTCTGAAGGGCCAGCGGTAGGGGTGACCACTGCTGCAGCGGTAGTGGGGAGACAACCCCACTGAGTGTAATGGTGGGAGACACGGAGGACTTGCCACCGGGACCTGAGTTGGCAGACCTCAATGTCTCGGGGAAAATTTTGGGACCGCACAACACCGGGACCAAACCCTAACCAGGGCCTGGGAGAATGTGCTGGAAATTGATGGTAAACCCCAGAAACCAGGGGCTGAATTAATGTTCCCACGATTTATTGTTCTGCAGGATATGTTGTATCGGGTGAACCAAATCCGAGGTGAACCTGTTGAACAGTTGGTGGTGCCCACAGCGTATCGCAAGCTTGTCATGGAGCTTGCCCACCAACTATGTTCTTGGGGACACCTGGGGTGGCAGAAAACCCAGGACCGCATACTGCAGCGGTTTTATTGGCCCAGTGTGTTCAAGGAGGTAGAAAATTATTGTAAGTCCTGTCCAACCTGTCAGGTAACTAGCCCCCAGCCACATTTCCGTAGTCCTCTGGTACCTCTGCCAATTATTGAAGTACCGTTTGAGCGAATCGCTATGGATTTAATTGGGCCTGTACCAAAGTCTGCTAGGGGCCACCAACACATTCTGGTAGTTCTCGACTATGCCACTCGGTATCCGGAGGCGGTGCCTCTGCGACATACCTCAGCTAGGCTCATTGCCAAAGAGTTAATGGAGATGTTTTCCCGTGTGGGCCTGCCAAAAGAGGTTCTGACAGACCAAGGGACCCCTTTTATGTCCAAAGTAATGAAGGAACTGTGTAAATTGTTGCGTATAAAGCAGTTACGGACGTCCGTTTACCATCCGCAAACAGACGGTCTTGTTGAGAGGTTTAATCAAACTCTAAAAAATATGTTAAAAGGGTGGTGTCTAGAGATGGGAAGGACTGGGACCTGCTTCTGCCCTATCTCATGTTCGCAGTGCGAGAGGTGCCCCAGGCCTCTACTGGGTTCTCGCCCTTCGAACTGCTTTATAGCAGACACCCTCGGGGCCTGTTGGATATCGCCAAGGAAGCATGGGAACAACAGCCTGTCCCCCACAAAAGTGTCATTGAGTATGTCGCCCAGATGCAGGAGCGGATGGAAAGGGTGTTGCCCTTGGTCCGGGGAGCATATGGAGGCAGCACAACAAGCCCAGAGTAGGGTGTACAATCGTCAGGCTCGAGTGCGGGACTTCAATCCGGGAGATCGGGTTTTGGTTCTGGTACCCACCCTTGACAGCAAATTCCTAGCTAGGTGGCAGGGCCCCTATGAGGTGATCGAGAAGGTAGGGAAGTAAATTACAAGGTACACCAGCCAGGGCGGCGCAAGCCGGAGCAGGTGTACCACGTGAATTACTTAAGCCGTGGAAAGATAGGGACGCGGCCGGCGACCACAGCCCCCGACCAGGGCTTCTAGGTGAAAAGGGTCCAGCCCCACAGTTCGAGGCCTGTGAAGCCGTAACCACGGTAAAAATTGCAGACAGCCTGTCTTCCAAACAAGTTCAGGAAGTCAGGGAGTTCCTCAGTCGGAACACGGATGTGTTCTCAGACCTCCTGGCCGCCACGTCTCTCATCCGACATGACATCGTCACTGAGCCTCAGGCCAAGGTCGGTTAAAACCATACCGGGTACCCGAGGCTCGGCGGCGGGCCATCGCGGAGGAAGTGCAGTTAATGTTGAAGCTCGATGTCATTGAGGAGTCGAAAAGTGAGTGGGCCAGTCCCATAGTCCTAATACCCAAGCCGGATGGGGCGTTGCGGTTCTGCAACGACTTTCGCAAGTTAAATGAAGTATCCAAGTTTGGCGCGTATCCCATGCCCCGAGTAGACGAGCTTGTTGAAAATTTAGGACAAGCCCGTTATTTTTCTGTGCTGGACCTCACTAAAGGGTACTGGCAGGTACCCTTAACGGAGACGGCTAAGGAAAAAACCGCGTTTGTTACCCCGCAGGGCCTATATCACTACAAGGTGTTACCCTTTGGCCTGCATGGCGCCCCGCCACTTTCCAAGGTTAATGGACATAGTGCTGCGACCACATCGTCGGTGCGCCTCGGCCTACTTAGATGATGTAGTCATCCACAGCACCGACTGGGAAAGCCATTTACCCAAGGTGCAGGCGGTAGTGGATGCCCTGAGGAAAGCTGGACTAACCGCCAATCCAAAAAAGTGTGCGATTGGGTTGGAAGAGACCAAATATCTGGGATATGTAATTGGGCGGGGAGTCATCAAACCTCAGGTAACTAAGGTAGAGGCCATTCGCAACTGGCCCCGACCGGTCACCACCAGGCAGGTAAAGTCGTTCCTGGGGATTGTAGGATACTACATGAGGTTTGTGCCCCACTTTGCCACAATAGCAGCGCCATTGACAGACCTGTTGAAGGGGCGAAAGTCTGGGAGGGTTAGCTGGAGTGAGAAGGCGGAGGAGGCTTTCTCCGCGTTGAAGTCGGCCCTGTGTGGGTCCCCGGTTTTGGTGACACCCGACTTCAACAAGGAGTTTGTCGTACAGACCGACGCCTCGGAGGTAGGCCTCGGTGCGGTACTGTCGCAGGAGGTCAACGGGAAGAACATCCCGTTGTCTTCCTGAGCCGTAAGCTCAGTCCCGCTGAGTCCAGATATAGTATAGTGGAGAGGGAGTGCCTGGCTATCAAGTGGGCACTCGAATCTCTCCGCTACTACCTGTTAGGGAGGAGGTTCCGTCTGGTGACCGACCATTCCCCCTCAAGTGGATGAGTCAGGCCAAGGAGAGGAATGCTCGGGTCACCAGGTGGTTCCTATCCCTTCAAAATTTCAAATTCTCCGTGGAACACAGGGCAGGCCGCTTGCAGGGCAACGCAGATGCCCTGTCCCGCGTCCACTGCCTCACGTGTGTTCACCCCTCAGGGTTGAACAAAGGGGGTGTGTAAGAGGGTGCAAGGTATCATATGCGATGGCAGGTGCGTGTCACCGAGGTTGCTGGCCTCGGTGAGGTGAGAGCCGGGTTTTTGTCTGCAGCAGCTAGTGCTGCTAGACTCTGTGACTTAGTTTGGCTGCAAAGCTAATCCGGGCCGGCTCTTACTGGGAGTAGGTAAAGTGTAGGGTGGGTGCCTACTCCCCACGGTCCAGGCCGGACTTTATCCGGCCCCTTTAAAAGGCAGCCTCCTTAGCAGCTGGGGAGGTGATTATCCTGGAGCTGCTAACAGGGCTGAGGAGTTCTCTGTCCTGGAGGAAAGAGCTCAGCAAGGAGGTGTTTTGTTCCTGGCTACCTGAAGCTGGATTCTCCTGCGGCGGGACCGACAGCGTGGTGCGAACCTGCACCTACACCTCCCAGGTGACTGAACCTGTGTTGGCCTGTTTTGCTTTGCCTCCTTGTGTCTGGCCTGTGTGAATTACCACCAAGAGACTGTTTCTGTTTATTTTTGTGTCAGTGTGAATAAAACACTGTTTGTTGCATAATTCTGGACTCCTTGTTTTGCCTCGGTACTGCACCCGCACCGCTATCTACCAGAGCGACTCCCCACAGACTTTACTGACAGCCGAATTGTGACCATTCGCCAGGGGGATGACTACTGGCTCTCCATCATGATAGACCCTCGCTACCGGTCCAAAATAGGGGCCTTTTTCACAACCACTGAGAGAGAAGACAAACTGAACTACTATTGAGGCATCCTATGTAGTCAGTTGGCTGCTGCCTATGTGCCCCATCGCCCATCCTCACGCAGTTCTGAACAGGGGGGGCCCTCTGCGCTCACGTTCCACTGCCATGGCTGCTGGGGGGGGGGGGAGGTTCCCCGGGGATTCCAAGATGGCGCTGGCTCAGGATGTGTGAAATCGCTCGAATTTTCTCGAGAAAACTCGAGCTTCTTCTCTGGCTATGCCCTCTGTGCCAGGGAGAAGAAAACCATGCCCGGGAGAACTTCAGCAGTTCGCCCAGTTGAGCCGAATCGGCTCATTTACATATCAGGTGCAAAATATTTTGGGGGCCACTGCTGACGAATGGGGGGACCTTCTGAAAAAAAAAATGCAGAAACACCACCACCAGGGGCAGACCTGTAAGTCTACATATGTATTTTACTAAGCATTTTCCCGTGAAAGGTCCTCTTTAAGTCTAGAGTCGCTGATGAGCAGTTTTTTTCACCCGCCTACTGAGGAAACTACTCACCAGCAGCAGCAGGTAGACATAGAGCAGAACCTGAACCAGCAGGTCGTGGCATACTTGGAGTGCACCCTGCCGCCCCACATCTAAGATCCCCTGGACTACAAACTCAATTTGTGGCCGCAACTGGCCGAGTTTGCCCTGGACAAGTTTTCCTGCCTGGCCAACAGTGTGGCATCAGAGCGGGTGTTTAGTGCAGCGGGGGCCATAGTTATCCCAAGGAGAACTCGCCTATCCACCCAAAATGTAGAGAAACTGACCTTTGTGAAAATTAATCAGGCGTAGATGCCTGATGCATCAGACTAGATCGTCTATGGTGCCACACCCATACTTTGACAAAAGAGACCAGTTTCTTCTGGCTGCCTGCTTCAGTTACTATTCTGATGCTGCCACCCGCCTGATGCCACACCTGCTGTTAGCCACCATCTTCAGCTGGTACTGGTATTGCCCCCCACCTTCCCACTCTGTCACTGAGCCTCTCTGTGGTCTCCTCATTGAAATGAATGGGTCAGGATTCAGTGCGGATGCTATGCGTTCACGTCACACATTGCACCCGCGCGGAAAACTCGCTCGTGTGAAAGGGGCCATCTGCTGTAAGGACAGCGTCCTGACACCACCCCAAAAAGCCCTTTTTAGGGCTGGTACATCAGTCTGCTTTTACTTTTTTTTCTATATATATATATATATATATATATATATTGCAGTTGCCTGCCCGTGTGTGAGAGGCCGCAGGCCCACCGACTGTACTGTGTGCACACCAATTATATAGTGTGGCACAGTACCTTGCAGATAAAGTCATTAAATTTTTACCCTTTAATATAATTGCAGTTGCCTGCCAGTGTGTGTCAGGCCCACAGACTGTACTGGGCCCACTGCCCACCACTCAAATAGGGTGTCACAGTACATTGCACGGCGCACGCGCAGTGACCTAAAGTTCAAACGAAGCGGACCAAGCATGGGTCTTTTTCCATCTCCCGGGTCAAAAAATCTATTCACTACACCGGCCCTGATAAAGGACAAAACAGAGATTAAACTGATAGGAATAGTACTTAGTTAACACTAGTTGCATTGGTGGCAAATTCCATTGCAAGTGCCCAAAATTAGAAGGAAGCGGACAGAGCAAGCTTTTTTCTCTATCTCCCCATGCAAGGATTCAATTCAATACACGTCCCCTGATAGGGGACATAACAGGGATTAAACTGTTAGGAATAGTACTACTTAACATACCACTCATATAGGGTGGCACAGTACATTGCACGTGCAGTGCCCCAAATTGGAAGGAAGAGGACCGACCAACCATCTTTTTCCATCTCCCAGTACCTAAAATCTATTTCATACACCGGCCCCTCATAGGGGACAAAACAGAGATTAAACTGGTAAGAACAGATTTTTTTTTATTTGAAAAAAAGAGGACAGACTCTGCGGAGCTGGGTATTTTTTGGCCGCGTTACTGAACGCTCATGCACAATGGCTGTAGGCTTATGCGTCATTTTGCGGAGGTGACCTGGTCAGTCAAATCCAAGGCAACATCATCGACTTCATCCCATATGCGTTTTTTCTGGAGCGTGCCCTGCGAAGAGTGCTGGATCAGGCCGTAGATGAGCATGAAGAGGAAGAGTTGTGGTCACCATCACCACTAGAAGCAGCCTTGTCATCGTCGATTGCTGGACCTGCGGCAATGCAGAGAGAGGAGTCTGAAGAAGAGGAGTCAGAGGAGGAAGGTGGAAGACCAACCACAGCAGGCGTCCCAGGGGGCTTGTTTTCACCTTTCGGGGACCCTTGGTGTTGTACGTGGCTGGGTGGAGGAAGAGACCTTCCATGACATCAGTGAGGACAAGGAACAGGACATGGCTAGCTTGGTATCCAACCTTGTGCAAATGGGGAGTTTGCGGTTGTGCAAATGGACTGTTGGCGGTTGTTTGCGGTGCGTTAAACGGGGAGTTTTGTCTGTCACTGTGAAGCGGGCGTAACCCTTACACTACCTGATGGATACGACATCATACCTGATCGTATACACACACTGGATGATTTAAAGCACGTTATTCCAAACAATTTAGGAATGTTAGGTGATTTATGCCCTTTAGGGATTAAAACCAGACTCTTCGTCAACTACGTAATTTTCCATGGGACTTTTGCCATGGATCCCCCTCCGGCATGCCACAGTCCAGGTGTTAGTCCCCTTGAAAAAACTTTTCCATCACTATTGTGGCCAGAAAGAATCCCTGTGGGTTTAAAAATGCGCCTGCCTATTGTAGTCTATGGCGGTTCGCCCGTTCGCGAACATTTGCGGAAGTTCGCGTTCACCGTTCGTGAACGGAAAATTTTATGTTCGTGACATCTCTAACTTCTGGTCTCCTTATGCTGCTGCCACCTCAAAAATATGTCTCTGAGCCACTCTGTGGCCTCCTCATGCTGCTGCCACTTCACTACTCTGTGGTCTCCTCATGTTGCAGCCACATCACTACTCTGTGGTCTCCTCATGCTGCTGCCACAGCACCGCTATGTCACTGGGCCACTCTGTGGTCTCCTCATGCTGCTGCCACCTCAACACTATGTCTCTTGGCCACTCTGCGGTCTCCTCATGCTGCTGCCACTTCACAACTCTGTGGTCTCCTCATGCTGCTGCCACCTCAACACTATGTCTCTTGGCCAATATGTGATCTCCTCATGCTGCTCCCACTTCACCACTCTGTGGTCTCCTCATGCTGCTGCCACATCACCACTATGTCACTTGGCCACTTTGTGTTCTCCTCATGCTGCTGCCACATCACCACTCTGTGGTCTCCTCATGCTGCTGCCACATCACCACTCTGTGGTCTCCTCATGCTGTTCCCACTTCACCACTCTGTGGTCTCTTCGAGCTGCTGCCACATCACGACTAGGTCACTGGGCCACTCTGTGGTCTCCTCATGCTGCTGCCACATCACTACTCTATGGTCTCCTCATGCTACTGCCACATCACCACTATGTCACTTGGCCAGTCTATGTTCTCCTCATGCTGCTGCCACCTCACCACTCTGTGGTCTCCTCATGCTGCTGCCACATCTCCACTATGTCTCTTGGCCACTCTGTGTTCTCCTCATGCTGCTGCCACCTCACCACTCTGTGGTCTCCTCATGCTGTTGCCACCTCACTGGGCCACTCTTTGGTCTCCTTATGCTGCTGCCACTTCAACACTATGTATCTTAGCCACTCTGTGGTGTCTTCATGCTGCTGCCACTTCACCACTCTGTGGTCTCCTCATGCTGCTGCCACCTCAACAGTATATCTCTGGGCCACTCTGTGGACTTCTCATGCTGTTCCCACCCTCCCCACTTCATGACTGGGTCACTGATTTGTCAGAAGGAAGGAAAAATGAGACGCACAATGGATCCTGTCTATGTAGCAGCTGTAAAGCAAGTATGGTGCCATCAGAATTGGCTTATGATTTGGTAACCAAAAGCAGGAGTGGGTACAAAACACAGAAGACATGCAAACATTCTATTCATCTCTGTTTTGGATCCACTCCTGTTTTTTTTGGCTTTAGCAATACTGATAGATTACTGACAAAATGCTGACCGAGTGAAGGTGGATGCTTAACAGAATCCTTTTTGGGGGTCATTATTCTGACGGATCAGAGGATGGGCAAAATAATAAGTGACGTCAACACAAACTTACTGCTGATACCTTCTCCTCTCTGTCGGGGGGCCCTACTTGTATAAGCGTTTAATAGAACAGGTTCTGTAGACATCTATGTGGAATCAGCTGACGATGGTGTAAAAGGAGTATGCTTCTTCTTGACGCTAACATCGACCTGTAAGGCTGAGTTCACACTTGAGTTATTTGTTCAGTTTTGGCACCGTAACTGCCCAAATATGTGAAGTGTGCAGTGATTCTAAGAGCGACGAATGTCATGTGCATGTCATACTGCCTCACAGTACTGTTTCACTACCCCAGAAGACTCACTATGCGTGTTACTGCAAAGCACAGTGTTCTACGCCACTCTACAGGCTCTCTGCAGCCAGGAAATAAATTTGGGTCGAATCGAATCTTTTCGGAAAATCTGGAAAACTGGCAAAATCTAATTTTTGAGAAATTCGCTCATCTCTTAAAGGGACCTTAGGCTACATTCACACTTGCATTGTTGTTTTTCGGTATAGAGAGCCAGCAGAGGATCTCAATACCGGGAAAAAAAACTGTCCCTATACATTCTGAATGGAAAGAGATCTGTTAATGGATGCAATGGGTGCAAAACAGCTGCAAGCTGCGGTTTTGTGTCCAGTCATAAAAACAGCAAAAAAAACTGTCACTGAAAATAATGTAAGTCAAATCTGTTTTTTCCCGTTTTCATTTCACACAACCGCATCCTGATGTGCAAAATCAAAACAAATCCGTTTAATTCTGGTATTGAGATCTTCTGCTGTATCGCAATACCGGAATTACAAACGCAAATGTGAAAGTAGCCTTATTGGATAGTGCCAGACTGAGCAGGGACACAACCCCAACTGGTAACACCCAGAAGACCTTTAATGCAAACTGCTAGTAATTCATTCATAAATTTCTCATAGGAATAATAGAAGATATGGTACAACATATAGTGATAAGAATGGTAACACTAGCTTCAATGATTGGATGGTGCATGACCACTGCACTAGACCAGTCATAAGAGATGCCCCAGAATTATTATTACATGGGGGATGCAAGTAGTGGCAAAAAAAAAAAAAAGGGAAGTCAGGAGAGACGACAGATCCTATGTGAGTAATAATGCCAAATAGCTGGAACATCATCCACAATATAATTTTGCAGTATTACTTAAATCCGTCTCAATATAAAACAAAATCCACTATTATTAATTTATATCAGGATGAAACATTGCTTATGTTACTTAATGAGCTGATATTGCAATGTAAAAGGATAAATACATTGGACCATTACTAGTGGAGATTACAATGTAAATGATCTAATAAGATCACATGGAAAAACAGCATCATGGGGGTCTTAATTTGTGAGCATGCAAGATTCTGCATTGGGAATACCCCTTTAATGGGTACATTAAATGTGATTTTTGGTTGAAGTGTCACAGTAATTTAATTTTATTTAAATATATGTTAATTCGCTACACAGTACACCTTCTGAGCTCTTGATTAATCTATTTTTTCATTTACATATCCAGAATTAAATGATAACATTTTGACTGCTTATATTTACCTCTAAAGGGGGCTTTACACAAATGAACGTATAGCGCTTTTATAAATGAGATTTTTTTAAAAGACATATGCTTTCAGCTCCCCCTAGTGTTCAAAAAAGACTAATGCCTCATTCACATCAGTGTTTTGGTCAGTGATTTCTATAAGTGATTGTGAGCCAAACCCAAATGCAGTTCTAAATAGGTATGAGTGAATTTCATGTTATCAAATTTGTTTGCACTTCGTTTGGTGGTAAAAGCAGAATTGCTTTATGGATTCCGTTACCACGGACCATGACGGAATGCATAACGGAATGCCTTTAGAGGCATTCCGTTATTCATTCGGTCATAATAAAAGTCTATGGCCTGCATAACGAATCCATCCCGTTTCCGTTATGCAGGAGAGGACTCCCCTGCATTCCGTTATGCATTCTGTCATGAAATTGCGTTATGGTCTGTGGTAACTGAATCCATAACGAAATTCTGCTTTTACCACCAAATGAAGCGCAAAAGAATTTCAAAATGTGAAATTCGCTCATCTGTAAACACAAAACATGTGCAGACCTTTCCCTTACACATTATGTCTGTGGAGGCTCCACTCCTGGCTTTGGCTCATAATCACTGATGGAAATCACTGATCAAACACTGACGTGTGAATAAGGCTTAAAGAGGACCTTTCATGGATTTTTTTGTTGTTGTTGAATTAAATACCTTTCCTTGCTGGGTGCTGATTTTGCCACCATGCCTGTTTTTTTCAAATATCGCTGTGCCCCTCTGCTGTTTTCCTGACCAGTATGTTAATACTGAGCATTGGTAGAGGGAGGAGGAGACGCCAGGGTTTCTCGGTGGGCGTCTCCATCTCCCTGGCTGTGCCACAGTCCAATCACAATGGAGAGCGTCACAGCCAGGGTGAAGGTAAGCTTTTTTTTTTCTCCCTGGCTGTGGCGCTCTCTGCTGTGATTGGATCGCGTTACAGCCAGGGAGAAGGAGACGCCCACCGAGAAACCCTGGTGTCTCCTCCTTCCTGTACCGATGCTCAGCAATAACATACTGGAAGGGAAAACAGCAGGGGGGCACAGCAGGGCATATAAGCGAAGTGCCGGCGCATGCGCACTACGCTAGAAGAAGCCGTTGCCAGCAGTCCGTTCGGGATTCAGGCTGAGCCTGTGCTCACGCGCGCCATCTCACAGCGGGAGGAGGGGGAGGGAGAGCCGGCACAGAGGAGTAGGAGGTGGCGCTGGGCACGAACGGTGATGGCTGCAGCCGGGCACCCTGCATCCCTGGACCTCCCCTTGGGCACCTTATTTGTATGATTGACAGGTTAGTAAAACCTGTTTTTTTGCTAAATTAAGCCACAGATCTCGTTTATATGGCCACATTAGGAATCATAATGAGACCCTGAACATGAGCATATGTTTAGCTCACAGGGCTGAAAAGTGGTGACAGAATCCCTTTAATTAAACTAAAAAAAAGAAAAAATAATCCATGAAAGGCCCTCTTTAAGGCATAAAGAGAAGGGAAAGGGGTTAAATCTGTAACCAACCTTCTGCTTCCACCTGCTCTTAATTAACTAATTTTCCTTTATCCCCCAAATTCACTTTCTTCCCCCATAATTTTTTTACTGAAATACAATGGTCCCTCAAGTTACAATATTAATTGTTTCCAGGACGACCATTGTATGCTGAAACCATTGTAAGTTGAGTGATCGGTTCCAAAGCCCCAAAATGTCATCCAAGATAAGAGAAAATGAAGATTTAAGAAAAATAAGCAGATAACTAAGGCAGATCCTTACATATACCAGTCAGGAACAGCTGATAACTAGCAACTAATCCAGCTATTTTACCTGAAAAGTGACCTTGATTGGTTGGATCTGAGTCTGAGACATTGTACGTTGAGTCTAGTTGCAACTTACGATGGGTCAGAAAAGACCATTGTACGGTATGTTGAAAATATTGTATCCTGAGGCCATTGTATCTTGATGGATCACTGTATGGCTACTTAACTTACCTCTGCCTCTCCTAAATTGGGAAAGAAAGGTTTTCCTGTTAAATCTGTTTTTGCAGAAAAAAAAAATGGTAGGAGACATTTGCTTTTGTATAGCATAGAGGCAGGGTCCGACGTCAGTACGGGGGAGGTGTGAGCACAGAAGCTTTCAAACTGGTCCTGACAGCTTAGGCACCCAGAGTTGGCATCCTGGATCCCATACTTAGTGCCCTTTCACTAGTTTATTGATTAGGATTTTTCCTTGAAGGGAACTGGCGGTGTTATTTGGGCACAGTATGGTACTGTTATCTTAACATTGGGTCATTGTCCTATGTCTGCACTATGTAATACATCATAAGATGGGCATAAACAGAAGGTACTGCACATGGCACCATCAAACCGAAAATTCAGGACCAGACGCCTTTAATGAAGAAGCACCAAGTTTGGGGTTTTATATTTAGGTCATTTGTATTTTAGTATTTTTTAGATCAGAGGAAAATGTAACAAAAAGGACAAAAGTGTCTGTTTTCACTTCATATTTAATAGCATAAATTTCTATCAAAGTGAAATCTGTTACCAGTTTATGCTGCCCTATTTGATGGTGGAACAGACTTGCAGTTGCGGAGAGCACGCTGTTCTAGTTTTCGTCCGCATCAAATCTGCATTTTTTGCTGATTAGATGTGGACCCATTCGTCTCAAAGGGGCCACAAAAATGCGGACAGCAAACCCATGAGCAATCCGCATCCATAAGTCCGTTCCACAGCCCCGCAAGAAATTGAACATGTCCTATTCTTGTCAGTTTTGCAGAAAAGGATAGGACATTTGTAAAAGGAGTTTAAAAAATAAAAATAAAAATTGGGGCAACAGGCTCTGAGCTGGCATCTGTGTTATGCGGACTGCAAAAATGGCTATGGCCGTGTGCAGCACTTATACTGTTTTTAGAAAAATTCTACATCAATTCAAGGAACCAACTTATCGTTGTAATCGGGTCCCTGTCACTAGTCTACATTGCACTCACACGGGATAGCATAAAACTCATGACATAATACATTTTAAGGGTGCATTCACATGACCATATGCATTTTGTGGTCCACAACACACAGATCTGCAAAAAATATGGATGACATCTGTGAAGCATCCATTTTTTTTTTTGCGGACCTATTGTAGCAAAGCCTATTCTTGTCCGCAAAACAGATAAGAATAGGACATGTTCTATCTTTATTGCGGAACTTTGGAACGGACATACGGATGTGGACAGCACATGGTGCGCTGTCCGTTTTTTTGATTTTGCAGACCAATAGAAATAAATAGCTCCATGTGCAAATAATGTGGATTGGATGCAGACCAAAAATAAATACAGTCACGTAAATAGGTCCTAAAAGTTACCATCCTAAAGCTGTGCATGTATAGTTTTGTCATGATGGAGCTACAGCTGTGGTTTGGTAGCAGGTGGCACAGTGTTCATTTTTTTAATTTTTATTTTTTTAAACAGATTATACCTCCTCCCCAACGATCATAAGATATTGTTGGGGCACATTTTGACATTAACTGTCTACAGTGACAGTTTTCATTTTAACTAGGCCTAACGCATTACCATCAGTTCCAAGGGAAAATGAAGCCTCCACACATACACTACTTTACAGCTGAAATAGGTCTCTGGTCACACAGGTGCTCCTGCAGCTACCTGGAAAAACAAAATCATATCAACGGATCAGTTACTGGCACTGTCATTTTCTCATCTTGAACACTATGCAACAGTCATGATGGCATTCAGCAGATGCATCAGATTTCCCTGCATGTATCTGTGCAAGCACAGGAGAGGATGTGCAGGACCACCTTCCTCCCACCTCTTGGTAGTAGTGGACCGGTCTGACTTCCTGCCAGGAGAGTGGGAAGAGTTAGCGAGGCTTAAGGACCAGAGAATGAGCTCAACTGTGAGGAACACTGCTCCATGGAGACTGAAGGTCCAAGACTGTGGATATTCTTCAGAGCAACAGCACTACAGTCAGCAAAGTGACCAGCAACTATAACTTCATAGACCCTGCTGCAGGTGAGGGGAAACACATTAAAGCATCCATCACCATATCCAATCTCAGGCAAACCCAAAAGCCTGTATTTATCAAGTGTATACCTACAGCCACAGGTGTCAGTATATAGCTGTAGCAAAGGGAAATCGGGAGAGAGAGGACTACCGTAGAGTGCCATTGTCTGCCATTTTTTAATTCCTACCATAGCTCATCATCTGGGGATAGAGACATTGTACAGACAACATCTGGATGTACTGTAACTCATCCTTTGGACTTCATAAAGAAAAACATTTGAAGGTCTTCTACGTCTGCCTGATCCTTTCAGTGCGCCAAACCTCAGGGAGCGACAGCTGGAGGGAGTACACTGTAGTAACATCTCATCAGGGCCACTACCACGCCCATTTTCTGTACTGGCTCCTCAGGGGTTCGCTGGAGATGCATCTTGATGCCATGGACTAGGCAGCTTTACACACCAGATCCATACAGTGGGGGAAATGGAGCGCTGAGATCTAGGATAGTGCCACTACCTTTGGACATTATAAAAAATCTTTTAGAAGATGGCCGACCCCATGTTCAAATTCAGATTCCAGGTTTAGAAAACAAATCAGATTAATATGGTTCATTCCTAGTGATGAGGTCCATACAACATGTTTGCCAGTTGCAGTTCAGTCCTAACTTATGCAAGGCAATCAGGTATCTCACTGGCACTAAAATCATAATTATACTTGTGCTAATTACATCTAGAGCATAAATTAACATCAATTGCTTCCTGCAAGTTTATGAACTTGGTTATTAAGTGCGTACTCATTTATTTTCCCATCTACAATAACCCCTCTCGGCATTTTGATTTTAATGATAATTTTGGAAAATAACCATTAACATAATAAATGGCGAACTTTCAAGTAATGTGATCTGCCCTTTCACTCCCATGCCATCGTTGTTGGTTTAACTGATTGGAATTTATTGAATATTTTCCTTTTGGGGGCCATTATAAAGCCCTTTTTCTACTCAAATAAAATTTCAGAATAATGAAGTGAACAACTGTTCGTAAAATGTGGAAGATTAATAAAAGGATAATGGCCTAACAATACTGTCAGTCTATAGCAACAGCTGCTCATAGTGAACGGCTTGTGTAGCTGCCATGTTGTACACTTCACTTTCAGGTACCTGGGATATGTTTGTTCCCCATAAATGTAATGCCATTTTGAAAATAAGTAAATGGAAATGAACCAATACTGTGATTTCACCAGTTCAAGAATGGACCATCTACCTGCTCCATGATCAGGCACATTTTAGTACATTAGTCTTTGAAAGCCATAAGGGTTTTGCCATTCGATTAGGTAAATAATTTTTGCCATTTTTATTGTGATACATGGGGCGTTATGTAATTTTTATTTTTCCCTTTATCCACAGTCGGCTCTTTGCTCCCACAGCAGCATGATTAGTGTGCAGTTGTTGATTGTCTTATATGCTGACCACCTCGATGCGGTCTATGGCATTGCTCTTAGTTTCCTTTCACATTCCTCTGCGAGTTTCTATAAATGCACATCTTTTTCTCCGTGCGCCAGAAAGTGGGCTCTTCCTTATGCCGGATAGGAGCCTCCGCGCACCTACACTGAAGGCAAGAGACTGCAGCGTCATATCTTTTACTGTATTACAGCAGATTATTTTTTTCTGGTGAACAAGAAGCCTTTAAAACATTTACATAGATCCTACAGGCAGGGATATCGAAACTACAGGTGGCTGTAAACGGAGGAAAATAATTCATGTTAGGGCTCATGCACACAGCCGTTGTGCGGCCGTTACGTGCATTGGGGACCGCAATTTGCGGTCCCCAATGCACGGGCAACATCCGTGCGGCGGCCGGGAAGGATCGAGACCCATTCAACTTGAATGGGTCCGTGATCCGTCCACACCGTAAAAAAAAAATAGAACATGTTCTTTTCAAGTGAATGGGTGGAATCCGTGATGCGGGTGTCACGATAGGGAGTGGGGGAAACTCCCCACCGTATAATCGGAACTGCTACTAGACCTGGTCCAGGGAAAGGGAGCAGGTCATCTCCTAAAGCATCCCTAAATCGGGCCCTGGTCTCCTAGCTGTATGAGCCCACCCAGATGGTAGGAGGACTCATACGAACCTAAGGCGCCTGGAATCCCTGTTTGTCCCTAGGATAAGGAGACAGGGCCAGAGACCACCAGTTCCTCCAAAACACAGAACAGGCGTCTCCCAGCGGCCTAGTAACACAAGGGGAGAGATCTTGAGCAGCAACTGAACGGCAGGTAAGCACCCAGTGAAACAACAGTACGCTAGAACAATCACTTACCTGCCGCAGCAAAGATGGAACACAGACACCATCCTGGACCCCCCATGCAGACAACAGATAAAGGCCCCAGGCAAGGCTGCTCTTAGTCTTTTGGTCCCCCCCCCTCCGGGGAACTATAAGGGCCCACTTCCGCAGGCAAGGAGACACCAGGGGAAAAGGTCTAGCAACCATGCTGATCACACACACCACACCGACCAGACATAGAACACAAAACTAGACAAATTACAAAAGCCCAAACATAAACCACACCTAACAACAATACAGGTGAGGAAGGGAAAGAAGACATAGGGTGACAAGGAATGACAAACAATGTCCAACTAGGATGCCCTCACACTTCAGACATGCTTACAACGGACAAGGAGCACAGCTCCTACACTTGCAAAGGCAGACATACAAGTGACCTCTGGCTCATCAACTCCAGAATAAGAATAGCCAGGAGGCCACAGCCTCCGTGTACACCAGGATGGGGAGGGACACCACAATTAAAGGGAAATTGCTCACACATGTATAAACACGTTGTCGCAGGCAACTGCATGAGTGGCAAACGTGTCACGGCACAAACATAGGCCGTGACACTGCCCCCGCATGCAACCACAACTCCATGTTGCCGCAGGCAACAGCATGTGTGGCCACCAAGTCACGGCGCCCACAACGTGTATTGCGGACAGCCATGTGCATGAGCCCTTAAGCAAGTTGAAGTCTACAACTTTCACCCTAAGTTCACACCTGAGCGTTTTACAGCGCGTTCATAGGTTTTCAATGGGATGCAGGCCACTCCATTTGAGTTACCCCAGTCTGCATCAGCCATTCCTTAATGATGAGACCTTGAGGAGCTGTTGTATTGTCATCCATGAAGATTAAATTAGGCCTGTGTTGTTCATGCAGAGGCACAATGACTGGACTGATGATGTTATCCATGTAGTATGGGCTTTATCACTGTACCGATCACAAAGTGTAGAGCAGTTCTGTATTGACAAGACACACCTGCCCATACTGTAATACTACCACCAAAGGCTTGTCTGATGACAACAGTGGCTGATGCATATTGCTCTCCTTGACATTTCCAACATCTTTGATGGCCATGTAATACCGTATGTCCAGCATTAAGATGGTGCAGAGCGCCAGCTCCCTCGGTTATGCACCGCCTGCCCCACCTGGCAGCTCCCTCCTCATGCGCGTCCTGCCCACCTATCTCACTTTATGAATGAGCAGGCAGGCGGGGCAGACGGCGTATGAGGAGAGATCTGCGGCAGGCGGCGCATGACCGAGGGAGCTGCCGGTCTGCACCGTCTTTATGCTAGACATACGGTACTACAGTAAGTAAAGGACGGTACTTAACAGCTGCGGGGCCCAGTGTATTAGAATAGAATCACTGCACCGGGCCCCGCCATGAGTGTCCCCGCCTCCTCCCTCCACACTGATACTTCACTGGCCATGCTGTGCAGTATAGCGGCCAGCGAAGTATCAGTGTTCGCTTTATAAGACGCACAGCCATTTCCCCCCCACTTTTGGGGGGAAAAGGTGAGTCTTATAAAGCGAAAAATACGGTAATATATAACATAGTATATAAGACTAAAAGAAGACATTTGTCCATCCAGTTCGGCCTGTTTCCTACAAGTTGATCCAGAGGAAGGCAAAAAACCCCTGTGAGGCAGAAGCCAATTTTCCCCACTTAAAGGGAAAAAAAATCCTTCCCGACTCCAATCAGGCAATCAGAATAACTCCCTGGATCAACGACCCCTCTCTAGTAGCTGTAGCCTGTAATATTATTACATTCCAGAAATACATCCAGTCCCCTCTTGAATTCCTTTATTGTACTCACCATCACCACCTCCTCAGGCAGAGAGTTCCATAGTCTCACTGCTCTTACCGTAAAGAATCCTCTTCTATGTTTGTGTACAAACCTTCTTTCCTCCAGACGCAGAGGATGTCCCCTCGTCACAGTCACAGTCCTGGGGATAAATAGATGATGGGAGAGATCTCTGTACTGACCCCTGATATATTTATACATAGTTATTAGATCTCCCCTCAGTCGTCTTTTTTCTTAAAGTGAATAACCCTAATTTTGATAACCTTTCAGGGTACTGTAGTTGCCCCATTCCAGTTATTACTTTAGTTGCCCTCCTCTGAACCCTCTCCAACTCTGCTATGTCTGCCTTGTTCACAGGAGCCCAGAACTGTACACAGTACTCCATGTGTGGTCTGACTAGTGATGTGTAAGGTGGTAGGACTATGTTCTCATCACGGGCATCTATGCCCCTTTTGATGCAACCCATTATCTTATTGGCCTTGGCAGCAGGTGCCTGACACTGGTTTTTACAGCTTATTTTGCTGTTTATTAAAATTCCTAGATCATTTTCCATTCTAGTATTACCGAGTGTTTTACCATTTAGTATGTACAGGTGACTTGCATTATTTCTTCCCATGTGCATAACTTTACATTTGTCAGTGTTAAACCTCATCTGCCATTTCTCTGCCCAAGCCTCCAATCTATCCAGATCCCTCTGTAGCAGAAGACTGTCCTCTTCAGTGTTAATTACTTTATACAGTTTAGTGTCATCTGCAAACATTGATATTTTACTATGCAGGCCTTCTACAAGATCGTTAATAAATATATTGAAGAGAATAGGACCCAATACTAACCCCTGAGGTACCCCACTAGTGACAGTGACCCAATCTGAGTGTCTACTGTTAATAACCACCCTCTGTTTTCTAGTACTCAGCCAGTTACTTACCCACTTACAGACATTTTCTCCCAGTCCGAGCATTCTCATTTTATATACTAACCTTTTGTGTGGTACGGTGTCAAATGCTTTGGAGAAGTCCAGAGATATGACATCCACCGACTCACCCTGGTCAAGTCTATAACTTACCTGCTCATAGAAACTGATTAAATTCGTTTGGCATGACCGATCCCTCATGAAGCCATGCTGATATGGCATTATTTGCCTATTTTCATTGAGATACTCCAAGATAGCATCTCTTAGAAACCCTTCAAACAGTTTACCAACAACAGATGTTAAACTTAGCTGCCTATAATTTCCAGGCTCTGTTTTTGGACCCTTTTTTAATATTGGCACCACATTTGCTATGCGCCAATCCTGTGGAACATTCCCTGTCAGTATAGAGTCTGTAAATATCAGAAATAAAGGTCTGGCTCTGACATTACTTAATTCTCGTAGGATACAGGGGTGTATGCCATCCGGTCCTGATGATTTGTCTATTTTAATCTTTTTAAGTCGCTGTTGTACTTCTTCCTGGGTCAGACAGGGAACTTTTAATGGGGAATTTACTTTTACATTCTGCATTTCATCTGACAGTTTATTTTCCTCAGTGAATATAGTGGAGAAAAAAAATATTTAATAGTTTTGCTTTATCCTCGTTGCTCTCTGCAACTCCCCCCTCATTGCTATGTAGAGGGCCGACTCCCTCAGATTTATATTTTTTACCATTTATATAATTGAAGAACATTTTAGGGTTAGTTTTACTCTCTTTGGCAATTAATCTCTCGGTCTCTAGTTTTGCAGTTTTTATTAGTTTTTTTTACATATTCTATTTTTTTCCTTATAGTTTATCAGTGCTTCCTGGCTCCCCTCCTGTTTTAGTGATTTATATGCTTTCTTTTAGTGTTGAGCGCGAATATTCAAATAGCGAATTTTTATCGCGAATATCGCAACTTTGATGATTTGCGAATATAGCGGTACATATTCGCTATTTCGAATATTCTGTTATTTTTTTTTTTTTAGCTGTTAATCCTTGTTGCTCTCTGATTGGCTTCCCACTTCCTAAAAGCTGTTCTTACCTGTCCGGAGGATTCCTGGCTTCCTGCCCGCTCCAGTTAATGCACGTTGCCGCTTCTGCTGACTTCCTGTGTGCTAAAATGTACTGTCGGATGTGAGAATCACGATCTCAAAAATTTGATTAAGTTGTAATAGCAATGCGATTAATATAACCTGAATTATTCGCATTGCGATATTCGTTATATTCTAGCAATACAACCATTAGGAACTTAGCTCTAAGATCAATTCGCAATGCGATTATATCTTCGCGAATGAAACAGAGCCGAGTTGCGAATGGTTGTATTGCTAGAATATAACGAAGATTGAGAATATAGTGCTATATTCGTGATACTTGTTATCTTCGTCAATTTTAGCAATACAAGTTACAACCATTAGGAACTCAGCTCTAAGTTTAATTCGCGATGCGAATGTAAATTCGCGTAACATTCGCAATATATAGAATAATGACGAATATTCGATTTCGACGAATATATGACAAATATTTAATCAAATATTTGCGAAATATCGCGAAATCGAATATGGCACCTCCCGCTCATCACTACTTTCTTTTTGTCATTTATTGCTTTCTTTACGGTTCCATTTATCCACATTGGTTTCCTATTGTTTCTGAGCCTTTTATTCCTATAAGGTATGTACCTCTCACAATTAGATGTTACAATGCTTTTAAAAATCTCCCATTTTGTTGTATTTTTATTTTTGAGGACTTTGTCCCAGTTAGTTAGGCCAATGGCCTCTCTCAGTTGGCTAAATTTAGCTTTTTTGAAGTTTGGTATTTTTGTTCCTCCCTTTCTGCTCAGTGTGAATCGACTTTCATCAGTGAACAGCACTGAGGCCCACTGGTCCCTCATCCAGCATAGATGCTCCATGGCCCATGCAAAATGATGATGCCTGTGTCTGGTGGTGGTCAGGTACCCTTGCAGGTCATCTAGAACGCAGACCACGCTGATATAAACAGTTTTGAATGGTCTGACATGACACTTGGGTGCCTCACCTCCCTTAAATGTGCCTGGAGTTGTGCGGCATTTATCATCTAGTTCCGCAGGGAATTGTTTACAATGAAGCAGTCATCAGTACAGGACATGGCCAAAGCATGTCCACTTCTATGCCTTTCTGTGACTCTTCCAGTCTCTCTGTATCTCTGTTGCAACCTGCTGATGACACCGAAACTCTAAACTCAGTGACCACGTCAGTCTGAGGACATCCTGCTTGAAACCTCGCAATGGGGAGGTACTGTTGATCAATTGTTAGTGTCATCTTGGTCTCATGATGTCAAAATGTAACAGCATTATGAGGAGGACTGTTTAAATACCAATTCTAATTGAACCAGGAAATTTATTGGGCGATTCATGGATCAAACACCTGTTATGAATTTTGCCTTTAAGCTCCTTGCTAGAGAAGAGCAAGTTGCGCAAAAAGAGCAGAAACATCGAACAGTTGGACATATGCATTCAAAAGTTTAGAGAAGATCACATTAAGTTCACCTGTAAAGGTTAAAGGCTGCCTCCTACCCAAAACAGTGCCACACTGGTCCAAAGGTTGTTAGTGGTGTTACAGTTATGGGGTTGTTTCATCTCAACAATTATGGAATATCATAAGAACATGCCATAAATGTCATAAGAACAGGATCCCAAGGTGGGATCAGGTCCTATTTTCAAAACAGGGCCTCTTAAATGAAGGGAGAGCAGTTGAGCATGAACAGCCAACCTACATTCACCTCTATGGGAGTTGTAAAAACAGCCAAGCATTGGCTCAGCCATTTCTGGCAGCCCTGTAGCAATAAATTGAGAGGTGGTCATGCTTGTGCGGCTTGCATTATAATTCACTGCTATAGGATGTCCTAAAATGGAGCATGTTCAATGAACTATTTATGGAGGTCCCATAGCAGTGAATGGAGAGGACATTAACAAGAGCTGTCTGCAGTTTTGTCTAACCATGTACAAGCCCTTTAATAAATTTGACTTTGCTCTGCACAACAGACAATGCATATCCACCTCTTAATTCATGTTGCACTTAGCCCCAAATTGCTTGTGGCAACCGCTGGAGGAGGTACAATGGTTACACTATAGGTAAGAATGGTGAGTGACAGAAATGCCATTCTGACAGTTGACAGTTATCACTTGATTCTAGAGGAACATATATCCACAATAGCACATAGCCAAAGGTGTGCCACCATATAGTACCTTCATGCAGAGGCACAGGGTCTCCAAGTGCCTTCATGTTGATGGTTCTGCATGTACCCCAAAGTCAATTTCTTAAAACTTAACATCCACTATATAACCGGAACAAACGGCAAAGCTTAAATGAGTGAAATATAGTATTTCAACAGATTTATTCATCAGGTAACAAACAAATTGGTCGCATATAAAGGATAAATATTGGTATTCCCAAAGAGATGTTGTGTCCCAGACCTTGCAACACAGATGGAGACTAAATAAAATAATTCTAAAATAGAATATTTATCTATAAAAGGTTGACTGATTTATCAAAGTCCCATATTTTTAAATTGTACGGCTTTCAAGCGCATGTGGAAAAGTATGCAAGACATATGTGAGCCAAAAAAAAACATATGGTAAATTCAGACCTACTAGTCTTTCCATAACAGATTCCATAAGTTATACCAAATGGCCCCACTAAGGACTCAGGAGCTACCTCTTCTTTAGGTCAACACATCTTATTTGGGTATGGAACCCTTGGTAAAGGGCTTAGATTCCAGGTTAAATGATGGCTCTTTTGTCTTTTTTTGAGACCCCGGTTTAGGATTGCGAACATACCCCAAGAAAATAGGCAGGCCTGTGATATCATCAAACAAGAAATACAAGAATGGGCGGTTAATGCTAAACGTGAACAATGAGCGCGACATCATGGAGGCTGTAACAGCAGCAGCCTCAACTCCCTCCTCATTCAGCTGCAACGTGGACTGATGTTCAACACTGGATACAAATAATGGATCATCTGAAATTCCTTTCAAATTTGGATGAGTAAACAACTGTTCAAGTCCTTAAAAAACAAACAAACACATTATTTGTAATAGAACACAATGAAACAACATTCAGAAATCCAAGCCTTGAAATCCTTCAAAGTATACCATGACCGGAATGGTCTGACCAAAACTCTACAATTGCACCCTGGGAGAAGTAGGCCCACCCACAGAAGTGTGCCCACCCACAGAAAGTGAAAAGTTCTCCAAATAAAGCCTCATTTACATTTCCGTGTCCATTTGATGTCCTTGAAAAAAAATTGCCCACGTTTCATCCGTGAAGATGTCCATGAAGGATCTGTGAAGGTCCGTGTATCCATTTTTTTGTGCTCCATATGTTTAGCCGTATTTCACCGACACTGCTCAGCTGAAAGTTAGTTTGCAAAGTATCTCCCATCAGTGGTCAGTAAAAAAAACTTAAACACGGATACCATCTGCGTTGTCTATGATTTTTCACTGACCCATAGGCATGTTTGGTTCGTATCCCAGACCAAAGTAGTGCATGTCTCCATGATTTTTAATGACCCATGTCACCCATGACACGGCACCGCGCTCCGCATATGCGGAAGCGAAGAGCACATAGTGTGCTCTTCGCATCACGTCCGGTCCCATAGAGAATGAATGGGTTCGTAGCCATTCCGCAGAATTGCGGATCGGATGCAGACGTCTGAATGGAGCCTAAAATAAACGTGTACTGTCCGTGGAAAATGCAGACAGCACACGTCAATTAAAAACAAATGTAAATGAGGCCTAAGTGAGTGAAAACAGTAAAAAGGGTGAAAATTACACTGGACAGCAGCTTTTTTTGCATTGCTTTCTGTTTTACACTGAATCCAAATGGCTGTTCTGGTGGCCATGTATAGCCCTAATCTCTGTACTCCTGACCGCTCAGACATTCATTTAAGCTATATTTATTTAGCTATAACGACTGTTCATGAGCTCTCAGGAGATCAGAGAAGGGCTACACATCAAGCCATCTGAACAGCTCCCTGACAGATTCATTGTAAAACAGAAATGATAGTGAAAATGATAGAAAGTGAAGTCTGTAGAACAGAAACTATTGACATTTCTTTGAATAAAGACCATTGAAAAAGTTATTTTAGCCCAAAGTGAGCCATTTAAAGTGTTCATAGCTTTTAAACATTCATTTTCCCCCAGGTGTTTTGGGAGCCTATGTGAAAAAAACACCTTTACTAAAGCATGCAGCATTTCAGCTAAAAATACAATTCAAAAATATCCCTATTTAGCCATGCCACTGATCATATAAAAGTTTTAACTTACCAAGTTTGGATAGGACATTATTAAGTTGCAGTTTATAATCCAGATTTAGTTTGGGAACTTTTAGGATTGTTGGTTTTTCCTTATGGAATCGGTTATAAAGTTCAGTTCTATTCAGGTTATCCAGCAATCTTGAGAGATTCCAGTTCATCTGAAGAGGCATGACGATGACAAAACTCATGTTTCCTTTAAAAGGTAATCTGGCCACCTTGGAGAAGAAAGGAGCAGATTATCCGTCAGAATTGATACATTTAAATCTGAGCTTTTTCCGATTTCGTTGTGCATGGGGGAGGTGATATATCAGTGACTGACAGCTATGTATACACACTTAGGCCTCATGCACACGACCGTCGTGTGTTTTGCGGTCCGCAAATTGCGGATCAGTAAAACACGGATGGGGTCCATGTGTGTTCCGCAATTTGCGGAACGGACCGGACGGCCCATTATAGAGATGCCTATTCTTGTCCGCAAAACGGACAAGAATAGGACAGGTTATATTTTTTTTGCGGGGCTACGGAACGGAGCAACGGATGCGGACCAGAACAACGGTAGTGTGCATGAGGCCTTACACAGAGAATGCCATCACTCATTGACAACCCTCTCATGTGAATGAGGAAGTCAGAAAGCAGATGTATAAAGGGAGAGATGTATAAAGTCAGAGAGAGAGGTTTACAGAATTTTTTCCCTGCTGTACAACATGCTGCCTGCATTGTCTAGACTTATCTAGAAATTCTACTCCCGTTTTCTTTTGCCACCTGTTACAAGAGAATATGATTCTCAGCCTGACAGCCATATCGTCACATAAAATATATCTGATAATTGGTTATAGTAGATGTAGTACCCCAGAATAGGGTCATTGAAAAATAAGAATTTTTTAATGATCAATTGTTAAGTGTTCCGATTTGCTAAATTTGTATACGCAACAGCATTGTATGGATGTCAGGGTTAACACCTTAACTTAACCCCTTTGGGTTGCCAGGAGATGGGCCCGGGTCTCCCCCATAGCTATTCAGTAAGTAGTGTGTGTTCCTAGCTGAGGAAGAGAAGATTTATGTTGTATGAGCTCCTTAGAGCTAGGCCCAAGCTTTAGAGAACCATAATCTCTGAGGTCACACTTAGTCTCTGAATCCTGAGGCCCAAGGAGGGGGATCACATCAATGTGTCCTCCACTCTTCCAACTCCCTCTCCTACAACACTTGAGCTAGGGGTGGAACCAGACACCACCTAGCAACCTCCTGCAAAGGGCTGTGTGAGAGTTAACTCTGTCTCTACCATAAAAAGTATTAAAAGAATGATTAAAAATATATTAACATAGTATTTGACAAGCCATTTGCAGAGACCCCCTGCCACGGGGTACTGGACATATATTTGCAACCTGTAGTTCCATTTACAAGTGGGTCTTTGTATTCTATTGCCTGCACGTGTTTATGGGTTTGTAGCATAAGTATCTATATGTACTGGATGTGAGTTGATTAGACGTGTAGATCCAGGAGAGGGTATATTGTTGAGATGTAGATACATGTTATGTTATACAGGTATGTACCTACACATTACTGGCCAGAGTTGGCCGGTATCCAGGGAAAGCAGAAAAAGGAGGCTGCCGTTTATGGTGGTGTCCTTTGTGTAATTTGTTGCAGTTGTATCTTCATGTAATATATATTGCTTTGAGAAAATGCAAGTTTTAGTATATGCAAGTGAGTCTGTAGGAGCAATGGGGGCGTTGCTTTTACACCTAGAAGCTCAGCTCTCTCTGCAACTGCCGCGCCCTCTGCACTTCGATTAACAGGGCCAGGCAGGCAGGATCACATTTTCACTACCTGGTCCTGTCGAAGTGCGCAGCAGATGTAGAGAGAGCAGAGCCTCTAGGTGTAACAACCATGCCCCCCATTGCTCCTAGAGACTCATTTGCATATATTAAAACTCAATTTTTCTCATCAATGTGGACGCATATGAACATGGGACCAACACAAATGTCTTCAGCTGCCAAGTACACATGTAACAGGTCAGCCAGTTCCATAGGTACAAATCTGCTGAAAGATGCCCTGTAGATCTCCCACTTCCATTTACCTAAGTGATAAATATGGAGTGAAACTCATTACCATACCAAACTACACCCAATTTCGCAGCCACTTTTCAAAAGTGGAATGAGGTGTAAAAAAAAAAAATATATATATATATAACAGTAAAAATATTAGGGCAAGTAAGCACAAAACCCTATTTTTTTTTACTTTTTGACTGCAGAATGGAGTGCAAGGAGTCTGAAAATAATGTGGGTAATGTACAATAGATTTTGTAAAATGAGAAAAATAATTACTTCATAATATAAGAAACTTACTTGACTTTCTAGCTTTTCATGTAGAAAAAAACTGAGTGGATACTTCCCTGATTGCATCATATCCACCATCACAGATTCCTCGTCATTTATATTAAACACATCTTGCACAGTCTTAGTTGGGTCAAATCTGTTTCTCCACAATCCTGCTCAAACAGAGGACAATGTTTTGAATGAAACCGATCAAAGTCACCACATGAAAAGTACAAACTGACGAAAAAGTGTGCCCTAGAGAACGAAAGTGACATCTATAGTTTGCTATCTGTATGGTGGTAGCATGCCACAATACAGCCATATACTGTGACTGCCACATGCTCCCTAAAGGGTAAACCTCAGCTCTCCTTCCCCACAATGCATGATGCTGCCCCCTGCTGGTGGCACTGACTAGGTCTCTTCTAAAACAGGATCTGTGGAAAAGTGTACATGTAACAGTACCAAGGGTTGGATTAACAGTTACTGTATTAGAAAGTCGGAGCATGGACAGTACTCAGAGCAATTACATTTTTGAAGAGGACCTTTCACCTCCCCTGACATAACTATGAATTGCTATCTAGTTGAAATAATAATGGAATGGCTGGACATATAGTCATAGGATTAGATGCTCCAGAATGGTTATTACATGGGGAATGCATGAAGCTATTAAAACATACATGTCAGGAGTGGCGACAAATCCTCTAACACAGCTTCACATAAAAACTGTTAAGTTACGTAACTTTACAAAGTTCTGTTTCATGGCTTTGGGCCCAATTTTAAGTATTCTCCCCATTCATAAGTATACACGAGGACATATTTACTAGTCCCAAAGCGGGTGGCATTTAGACAGACACCAAATCCCCCTTTGTTTGCACCAACTATTTGTTGGCGTACTTTAACCCGTAGGATACCCTGAAACTGGGCCAAAAGTCCCAGCGCTGTACATGTACTGCAAGCTGATCGGGCGGATTCAGGTGCTGCGCCCGCCCGATCAGCTGCAGGGATCCGGCATTCACTGATAGCCAGTTTTCACCGATGCCGGGGCATTAACCCTTGCACTGCCGTGGTCAGAGCTGACAGAGTCATGTGTGGTATCCTGCCGGGTGCGGGGTGGCCATTGGGTCCCCGCGCTGCTGTGACGTGGACCCGATGGCAGCCCGATGCCTTCCTTAGGCATCGTGGCTGCCTTCCGGGAGAACCTATAGTGTGTAATACACTTACAGCCAATGCATTACAATACAAAAGTATTGTGATGCATTGTAAAGGGGATCAGACCCCAAAAGTTGAAGTCCCAGAGTGGGACAAAAACTAAAGTGAAAAAAAAAGTTAAAAAAAATAAAGTTTTACAAAAAAATTTTAGTTTTAAGTAAAAAAATTTTTTGTCACCTTACATTACTAAAAGTGCAACACCAAGCGATCAAAACGGCATATACCCCCCAAAATAGTACCAATCTAACAGTCACCTCATCCCACAAAAAATGAGCCCCTAAAACTATGGCTCTCAGACTATGGAGACACTAAAGCATGATTTATTTTTTACTTCAAAAATGACAGTGTAAAACTTAAATAAAAAAAGTATACATATTCGGTATTGCCTCGTCCGTAACGACCTGCTCTATAAAAAAATATCACATGACCTAATACATTCCTGTAATTGCCCACTGGCCCCAGGTATTGCCCATATGGCACAGGTAGGTGAGTGTTAGGTCCCGGCTACTTGAGAAACCTTGGCGTGGTGCTCGGGCTTAAGACATGCCGGACCTTAAGACATGCAGGACATGTTGACTAATCTCTCAATTTTAACATCAGTTAATCGTGCTAAAACAGCTATTTTTTGTTACCTTGCCTCACAAAAATATAGAGCAACCAAAAATCATGCACCCGACCGTGATCAACCATTGCTCTCCTGACCAGAACCGGCTATCATAGTAGTTTATGATACAGCCAGTTTGTATCTGATCGCTGGACTATTGCAGTGCACTCTCAGGATGACGTGAATACACTGCAATAGCCCTGCCGTCAGATAGTAATTTATGATGCAGCCAGTCTGTATGATATAGTCAGTTCAGATCAGTGGAGCCACGGTCAGCCCAGCAAATGAGGCCAACACAAAGAACGTGTTTCCCAGGCCAAAGACAGATTTTTGCAAAATGCGGAATCTTGGGTCATGCTCCCTTCGCCACTTCCCTTGACAAGATAAGCAAAGTGTTTTTTTTCTAAAAGTATACTATATGTGCCAAACTGAGCTAAGAGTGCATAATATTATGTCAGTTTGTACCAAATATTGGTGCAATTTAGGGCTGCAGTAAACGATTATTTTAGAAATCCTGTATTCCCTTACGTCCTACCAGCAGCACAGATGGGGTTAACCACCCCCCGTGGACTGGCAGGACCGGCGGAATGTTTAATGAGCCCAAGACTAATAACTCAATTTAACAATTAAGTGTCTCCTTAAAAGGAGGAAGTCAACCCCCAGCCCACTGTGTTTTTTTCTGTCCTCCTGGACAGGTGGACTAGGCGGTTTGTTCCCCCCTTTCTTATGGAAAGTGCGGGGAGCCTTCTTTTCGTTTGGGTAACGGCGTTGCCCTTTTTCCTAGGTACCTTGTCAGTTTGGCCGGCAGCTTGTTTGCTGCCGGCCCCGCGCAGTGCGCCTGGCTGGAGTATTTTGGCGGCGTCCTTGGTCCGGGATCCCGGTCCTGTGCGCCGCCATCTTCCGGAGGTAACACGGGGACTCTCCTTTTTCATCACCTCCGGGTAATCCGGCCGTGATTTTTTCACGGGCACGATTTTTTATGCGTCTTCCTGTGGAGGATTTACTGGGGAAGGGTGGATTGGCTATCCCTCCCCTTCCCCTATTTTTGGAGGCTGTGTGCTCCAGTTCAGTCTCTGGCTGCATATGCTTTTTCAGCCAGCTCCCAGAGTCCTAAAATTGGTGTTGTTCCACTTGTGGTGTTTTTTTTCCTCAGCTTCCTCCGGTCTGTTTTTCTACCTTTCCTGCGCAGATAGGTGGTTTACAAATGTTTTATTTGTCCCTTTTTTTCCCGCAGTGATGTCTTCTCCGCGGGATTCGGAAGGCAGGAAAGTGGATTTCAAGAGGAAGCATCTATCCTGCTACCATTGCAGCAGTCAACGGTTATTGTAAGCTGATCATACCTGCACTCGAGAGATCGCAGAAGCTAAACAGCTTAAGGCTGGGCTAAGACCAGTTTGGGAGACCGGTTGGGAATCCCTTGGTCTGTTGACCTAACCTACTAGTGAACCTACTTTGCAGGGTATGTATCAATGGCTCTGTTAAAGGAGTCATAGGCCTGCTGGATGGAAAGGCTTCCTATTCGTGCCCAGGCCCCTATGGAGACCTCTGTCCCAGTAAGGAGACCTTTTTGGTCTCCTTAGTTTCTTCCTCCTCGGATGAGGAGGAGCTGATGTTGTGTTTTCTCCCCTGGAAAGACACAGAAGTTGCTCAAGTCCATCAGGTCGGGGGACCATGATGTTGACTGTGGGGAGCCTCCCGTTCCTGCTACTCGGGCACATCGTGTCTTCGAAGCGGATGAGACCCTCCTCTCTGTCATGATATAGAGTGGAAAAAACCTGGAAAAGGTCCGGTTTTAACAAAGAAGTTAAATCCATGTTCCCGATGGCTTAACCCTTGGTGGATTCGTGGGGATCCATTCCCAAGGTGGACATGGCTATTGCCAAGTTGTCCAAGCGCACTCTGGTTCCTGCAGACGATGGGTCTAGCTGCAGGACCCCCTTGCAGAGTGCAAACTAAGACGGGGTGTTACGGCAGCTGCGGCTTCCGCTTCCGCTTCCACAGCCATAGCGGCTTTTGAAATCTCTAAGTTCCTCTGATCTCATCTGGATCAAATTCAAGTTGATGTGAAGCAAGTCCTGGGAGTGAGGCCAAACTCAGATCCTTGCTCTTGAAGCTAAGCAGCAGGTCTGTGGCTCATGGGAGACCAAGTGCGCCTTTGGCACCCTGTAACAATACTATCAAATAATGTCAGGGGCCTATATATAGCATGGCCCGGGGTTCGGCGGCCCATATTCCATTTTGGCTTGAGCCTTGGGTCGCTGACAATTCCTCAAAATACAGCTTATATGGCCTTCCATTCGAGCCCAACCGTTTGGAGGGCCTTTCAGACTAGAAGGTGAAGAGCCTTCCCCAGCAGTCATTTCGAGCGCAGGGCAGACAAGACCGCGGTGGCAGGTCTGGCCAGCAAACAAGCTCTTGTAGTGACTGGAGAGCACAGCGAAAGGCTGAGGTGCTCTCGTGGAGGAGCCAAAGATGGAAAATCCACCTCCTGACTACGGGCCTCTTCGACATTCATCTCCCATTATAGACTAGATGCCAGTCTAGCTGAGTTTTCGGCCTTTGGGCAGACTTTTCTTAGTTCTGCCAGGCAGGAAGGCCCTCCCTAGGGGTTTCTTCTTGCTATCTCCCCATCTGTGCTGCTGGTAGGACGTAAGGGAATCGTTAATTTCTAACGATAATTTGTTTTCCCTTAGTCCTAACAGCAGCACACAAATTTCCCACCCTAGTAAGTCTAGTTTTCTTCTTACTATAAACACAGTGGGCTGGGGGTTGACTTCCTCCTTTTAAGGAGACACTTAATTGTTAAATTGAGTTATTAGTCTTGGGCTCATTAAACATTCCGCCGGTCCTGTCAGTCCACGGGGGGTGGTTAACCCCATCTGTGCTGCTGTTAGGACTAAGGGAAAACAAATTATCGTTAGAAATTAACGATTCTATCGATTATTTTTTATGATTAATCGAGTAATCTAATAAGAATGTTACCATGCAGGGCTTCAGTAGCGTACTGGCTGCCATGGTAACCGATCGGAGCCCAGTTATAACAACAATCAGAACTTCCACCAATGAGGAGGGAAGGGACTCTGCTCTGTGGCCACTGCCACCAATGAGGGGGGAGGGGACTCTGCTCTGTGGCCACTGCCACCAATGAGGGGGGAGGGGACTCTGCTCTGTGGCCACTGCCACCAATGAGGGGGGAGGGGACTCTGCTCTGTGGCCACTGCCACCAATGAGGGGGGAGGGGACTCTGCTCTGTGGCCACTGCCACCAACGATTTTAATACTGGGGGGTGGGGGAGGGCGCACTGCGCCACCAATGAAAATTAACCTTTAATACAGACGGCAGGCAGCAGATCAGCGGTCAACCTTGGCTACTGAATCTGAATTCTAACTGGACAGCTTGCTGACTTTGGTACATATGACTTTGTATACATTTCCTTCCATGGTTTGACCAATTCTACCTACTATGCTAAGTTTTCACTACTACTACTAAGTTTTCAAAACAGGATTATTCCCAAAACCAATTAGGAGATAATGGAATGTGACTTTTATGACAGCAGACAGGAAGTGAACACTAAGTTTACTTGGGTTTTCCAGAATTACTGTGATTTTCAACAGATATCCTTGTGTAGTTGCTTACCTCATGTACATCTTCCCCATGCTTTTCCCCCCTAATTTGAACTCTTGACCCATTTTCACTGTGTGAAGCACTTCCTGTTGCTTTGTCCAACCAAACCCATGATGCACTTCTCCTTTCTTTTAGTTTATAGGTCCTCCCACTCAGCTAGTTAGACACAGACTCCTATCACTGCTGTGACCCGCTACAGACATAACATCACAGGAAATGAGAGCTGTATGGACATGCTCATGTGACCACAGCCCAAATAAGAAAGATAGTAGCAATAAAAGTAACATTACAAAATTATAGCTACTTTCATACAGTGGTTATGCAAACTACAAAACAAATAGTGATGTGTTCATTTACCCTCCAATTTTTTGTAAACCAACTTTTCCATTCTACCATATATTGTTGATGTTGGTTCCTATAGCATGTCACGGACTCGGCAGTACATGGACACTACATATCTTATATAATGGGGTAAGATAATAAGTAAAGCATGTTACCTTTGAAGTATATAGCATTGAGGAGTATTAAGACAACATTTGGTTTGATTTCAGAAAGAAAGTTTGGGATTTTCCCTCCAGTGGCATCACTAACCCACTTGTTTATAGCCTCCAGAGTCTGCTGCATATTCTGCTTGAAGTTCACAGGTTTAGTTCCATAAAACTGCTCAGATCTCTTTAGGAATTTTCTTTTAATATGAAAATCTAAGGAAAACAGAAATCACAAAATGTATTACTGAAAAAAAAAATATTGATCACTGGTGCAGCAAAGATGTAGGTAGAAGCGGAAAGGCAGGGGCTGACTGGCAACTTAAAGTGGCATTGGAAAAAGCATAAAAGTAACCCCATTTTGTAGGCGGGTTCAAATTGACAGACGGTGGGGCAACACAAGTAGGCAGGGCCAGCAATACCATCATGCAGACCCAAACACCACAGTGCAGCACAAAATACTGCTGCCCGCGGCACAGTATGAAACAATCATCCTGAGGATGGCAATACAATTGCAGGGCACCTGTGGCCGCTGGCCATGTGCATATGTACCTCGTGCTTCTACAATAATGTAGAGAACATCAGATCTTTATGTACCTGGCTAGTGGCCATGAGGAGGGCTTGGGTGGTCCCCTGGGAATTTATCCCTGTAGGGTCGATAGCCAACAAGGTGGCTCCAGGTTAGCATTATTGCAAGGCAGTTCCAGGGTCCTGGGTTCAAGTCTGACCAAGGACAAAACGTGTGTGGTTTGTTGTTCTCAAACACATATGTTAAGTGAATTCCTATGGCTGTTGGGGAATGAGCACCTATAGGGCAGCTACTGTTGCTGCATAAGTGGCAGATTGGATATCCCAGTTATGGGAAGAGTTGAGCCCCTTGGGTGAGAAGTGCATTTTTTTTTTGCATTTTTCTGCATTTTTGTCTTTGTCACTCTCTCGTTGTAAAACTACCAGCAGATGCTAGATGAAAGTCTATGTAAAATATGAAATGCAGAAGATTTGCTACTAGGGCTTTTGTTCAATAGTTGGCTTTTTACAGTTACAGGTGGATCTCAAATTAGAATATCAAAAAGTTAAATTGTTTCAGTAATTCAGTTCAGAAAGTGAAACTCATATAGTCATTACACACAGTGATCCATTTCAAGTGTTTATTTCTTTTAATGTTGATGTTTATGGCTTACAGGTAATGAAAACCCAGTCTCATAAAATTTGAATAATACTAGACCAATTCAAAAAATGATTTTTAAAACAGAAATGTTGGCCTACTGAAAAGTATGTACAGTATAGGCACTCAATAATTGGTAGAGGCTCCTTTTGCATGACTCTTCTGGGCAACTGTCAAGTCAGCAATCTTACCCATGATTGTGTAGCCTACCGATGCAGACAGACGGATCAGTTAAAGGCTTTGGAAACTTTTGCAGGCGTTTTCTTTTGATTAGCGTTTGAAAGCATGAGTTTACAATATTGTACTTTTTTACAATATTCACATTTTCTGAGAGACTGATTTTTGGGTTTGGTTTTATGCAAGTCATAATCATAAATAGGGATGAGCAGACCCGTGGATGGTTCGGGTTCGCCCGAACTTCGGGTCACAGTTCGGGTTCCCGAACTTTGGTGCACTAAAATGGCTGTAAAATAGTCATAGTAAGGGCTAGAGGACTGCAAAAGTAAGCAAAATGGGAGTAAGAGCAGGACAATTGCCCTGCAAACAAATGTGGATAGGGACATGACTTAAAATAACATAGAATATCAAAAAATTAAAAAATAATCTTGAACTAGGAGACGGAGGTCAAAGTGGAGTAGAGGGCTGAGGAAGCGGTAGACGTGGCGGTGTAGGTGGAAGCTGCGGTGGAGGAGGAAATAGCCAAGACTGCTCCAAAACATTGGGAAAAGGAAAAGGGAACGCAAAGAGAAAGTGCACTGGTGTATAACAATGGCTGGGTGTGGCCGGTCTATTCAGCACAAGGTACGGACAACTCCTGTGGGATCCATGCCTGGTTCATTTTAATGAACGTGAGCTTGTCCACATTGGCTGTGGACAGGCAGCTGCGCTCGTCTGTGATCACCCCCCCTGCTGTGCTAAACAGACCCATCAGTCAGTACATGTAGGCGTGTGCAGACGTACTGTTTCACCATGTTGCTGAAATGCTGCCTCCTGCTAAGATGTTCAGCTGGTGGTGCTGGTTATGGAGTGCCGACAAAGCTTTTCCACATTTTAGCCGTGCTAACCCTCCCTTCTAAGGTGCTGGCAGTGCCCAAGCTGTGTTGGTAACTTCTTCCTCCTACTCCTCCACCTTGTGCTTCCACTGAGCCCCCTGCCATCAGCGGCGGGTCTACCAGCGTGCGCTTGTACTCGCACATCTTCCGATCACGCTCCAGTGACGAAATTAAGGACAGTTGTGTACCTGGCCTCTGTTGGTGCAGGAACACACCCTCCGAGCCACTTGTAAAAGACTGGCCTGATAACCGTGGAAATTATCCTTCTTCCTCCACCTCTTCCTCCTCTGTGCCACTTCCTCTTCCATCTTCGCGTTTTTTTCAAGGAGACATAGAAGTGTAATCGTAACGCTGATGGCTGCGTCATAGGCACTGGCCATGTTGGTGGAGTACTCGAAACAGCGCAACACGGCACACACGTGCCGCATGGAGGCCCGCTCGTTGGTGGTGAAGTGGTGCTGTTCCTCAGAGCGACTCACCTGTGCTGCAGCAGAAACTCCACTATCGCCTGCTGCCGCTCACACAGTCTCTCCAGCATGTGCAAGGTGGAGTTCCACCTTGTGGGTACGTCGCATATGAGGCGGGGGCTGGGAAGGCCGAAGTTACGCTGCAGCGCTGAAAGGCAGCAGGGTGAGAACGCTGAAAGCGCGCACAGACAGCCCGCACTTTCTGCAGCAGCTCTGACATATCTGGGTAATTTTTCAGGAACCTCTGCACCACCAAATTCAGCACATGCGCCAGGCAAGGGATGTGTATTAAACCGGCTAGGCACAGAGCTGCTACGAGATTTTGCCCGTTATCGCACACAACCAAGTCAGGCTTGAGGCTCAGTGGCACCAAACACTCATCGGTCTGTTGTTCCATGACAGTCCACAGGTCCTGCGTGGTGTGTGGTTTTCCCCCAAACAGATGATTTGCAAAAAAGCCTGCTGTCTTTTCCCCCTGGCTGTGCTAATTTGGTGGTGCAGGTGTTACACTAACCTGATGAGGAGGCGGTAGAGCAGGAAGCGGAGTAGGAGGCAACGAGAAACGTCCTGCAATTCTTGGTGGCGGAAGGACATCTAGGCATGGCAGTGATGGCTTCTAAGTGCCCACAGCTTAAAAGCTTGTTGATTGGTAGTGTTGATCGCGGATATTCTAATCACAAATTTTTACCGCGAATATCGGCACGTCAAGATTTCTTCATCAGTAACCTCCCTTCTTGTTTGTGGGCCAATGAGAAGGCTGCAATATCTTTGTCTGAGCTTAGCAACATCCCTAGCAACCAATAGGAAAGTTGCCTACCCCTTACTATATAAGAACCTTCCCAGCAGCCATTTTCTGCTGTTTTTTTGCAGTTCTGAGAGAGACAGCAGTGTCATTGCTGTGCTCTGTGCTTTCATCTGGATCCTATTCCTTATTAAATTACATTAGATAGTTAGTTAGCTCATATATATTACAGATAGTTAGTGGGAGATAGTCAGTGTAGGTTAGATAGTGATATAGTGTAGCCAGTGCAGAGTGTTAGGTAGTGTGATAGGAATTACTGTGCTGTGATAGGGATTAGTGTCTCTGTTAGACACAGTGCTGTCATGTCACAACAATACTTAGTGCACCAATCAGTAATATCTACTCAGACCTGATAAAATGTGAAGTTGTGTGTATCATTAGTGCCGATTTGCGCAATTGCGAAAATCATGACTGGAGATCACGAATTCTAGAATTTGTGAATTTATTGTGAATATTATGCAAAAAGTTTGCAAAATATCGCAAAAACAAATATTGCTTATGCCGCTCATCACTATTGATTGGCTGCCCTGCAGCCTTTTAACAAGCTTTAATAAATTCCTGTACAGCGAATTTGAACCCGAACTTTTGCTGCAAAGTCGGTACAGACCCGAACTTTGCAGTTCGGTTTCACTCAACACTAATCATAAACACGCCCACGAACGTATTTTCTTTCCGTTTTTTTTTTTAGGACTGTATACGAAACCATTAATTTCAATGGGTCCGCAAAAAAAAAAAAAAAAGAAGTTACTCCGTGTGCAGTTTTTGTATTTCCTTTCCGCAAAACAAAATAGAACATGTCCTATTATTGTCCGCATTACAGACAAGGATAGTACTGTTCTATTAGGGGCCAGCTGTTCCGTATTTTGCAGACCGGAATGCACACGGACTTCATCCGTATTTTTGGCAGATCCGTTTTTTGCGGACCGAAAAATACATACGGTCGTGTGCATAAGCCCTAAAAGAAACAGATCACCGTATGTAATGGCTCTATATATGTTTCACTCTTAAAAGTGAAACTCCCCTACATAACGGAAACGGGATGGATCCGTTAAGCAGGCCGTAGACTTTTATTATGACGGAATGAATAACGGAATGCCTCTAAAGGCATTACGTCATAGAATTGCGTTATGGTCCATGGTAATGCAATCCATAACGCAATTCTGCTTTTACCACCAAACGAATTTCAAAATATGAAATTCGCTCATCTCTAGCCATCACCCTAAGGACCCTTACAAATGTTTGTCATTACTGTTCAACATTAGATTCATGGTTTGAAGACATTATAGTTTGAAGATAGAGGGATCCAAAATGACCATTAGCTGTCAACTTGCACATTACAGAACTGTATTTATGGCAGAAAAAGTAAAAAAAAAAAAAAAAAATCTAAATCAAAACACATAAATAAACGTTTCTCCATCTAACAGACACACCTTTCTTGACGTACATGCGAGTAGCTACACTTAAAGAACTTGCCACCAGTCGCTTTGTCACTTTTTGCAACTTCTCGTGAAGACATTGTAATGACTCCACATGGAGTGTCTCCAGGATCTTCTTTTCTGTTGCATTCTCAGCACCTAAATAGAAAATAGAAATGATTAATGCCAAAGTAATACAGAAATAATAGAATTTTAACTAGCTTCAAAGGTAAAATGCCATCATTTCTGGACATAAAAATATGGATTAAGGCTACTTTCACACTTGCGGCACTTGTATCCGGCAAGCAGTTCCGTCGTCAGAATCGGATCAGTCTACAAATGCATTGCAAGAACGGATCCGTCCCTCTGCTTGTCATGCGGATGGATGGATCCACCCTGCATCTTTTTCACAGTTTTCCTGGATCTGTCCTTCCGGCGACTGATCAGGTATTTTGGACAGACATAACACCGCAGCATGCTGCGGTATTATGTCCGGCCAAAACGCCTGACAGTGACTGAACAGAAGGCATACTGATGCAAACTGAACGGATTTCTATCCATTCAGAATGCATTGGGATATGCCTGATCAGTTCTTTTCCGGCATAGAGCCCTTTTGACGGAACTCTATGCCGAAAAGAATAACGTAAGTGTGAAAGTACCCTAAGGATTATGTTTGATTATGACCCAATACAACTGAAACTCCATTCAAATATGCTCATGCAACTCCTCAAACATTTGATCTGAATAGGAATGAAGTCATTACCTAGTGTCAACTGTAGGAGACCAAGACCAATGCTAAAAGGGGAGACCACAACATTTGGGCTTTCAGATTCCAGCTCGACCTGTTTCAGAAGGTCCTTGCTAAATGCATTCATTGCTTGTTCGAATGTTTGCATGTCTGCATGTGACAGCTCCCCTTCACAAGCATTTTCAGATGATGAGGATGCTAGTTCCCCGTCTTCTTCATTCGAGTGTTCCTCATCCTGAAACACTGCTGAAGGATCAGGTACAGATGCTTCTTCTGGTGCTGCTGTCGGTGTAGTAGTTGTGAAGACTTCTGAATGATCAGGATAGATATCTGATAGAGTGTCTGAGGTGGACTCTACAAAAGTCGGGTGCGTTGCTTTTGTACGAGGAGTTGTATGAAAAGGCGTAGTTTCTGTTGTATCTGTAAAAAAATCTTCGACATTCACTTCCTGTGTAGACAAGTAGAATCAATCAAGTTAGCTAAATTGCAATCTTATTAATAACCCTGATTTCTTACAATAGTTTTGTTTCTTTTAGGCCTCATTTTGTGGGGATCGGATGTGGACCCATTCATTTCTATGGGGCTGCAAAAAAGATGTCCTATCATTGTCCATTTTGTGGACAGGGATAGGACATTTCTAAAGAAGTTATTTAAAATAAAACAATTAAAATGCACATGGTGGATATGTGTTTTGCGGACCGTAGAACACATATGGTCGCGTGCATGAGGCCTTATTAGCTTTAGTGATCATAAAACCAACTTTAGATTATTGGGGTTTTCCAGGACTATTCTCAGGATAAGGGCTCATGCACACAACCGTAAGCGGAATGCACACCGAGTAATTTCCGTTTTTTTTTTTTGCAGACCCATTGAAATGAATGGTTCGGCATACAGGCCGCAAAAAAACCAGAACAGACACGGAAAGAAAATACGTTTGTGTGCATGAGCCCCAAGTCAGCAATATCAGATCCATGGGGTTCCGACTCCTACACCGATCACCTGTTTTGGGCAGCTGCAGGAGACTATACAGTGGATGGAAGGCTCTGTCTACGGTTTAGTTTCAGCTACCTCTAACAGTGTAAAGATTTAGGCTCCGTAGTCTTTTCTGCAAGTCATAAATTCAGTCGCTAATGACCCTTGCAAGAATTTTTACAATGGTCGCATGGTCTCTTAAATCATAGTGAAACACTGAAGTCACGGAAATGCGGCAATTTAACTGCCAAGCTACGCTGTATCGTAATAGTTTATTGCAGATGCAAAAGTAGTTGCCCATGGCAACATATTTTTAACACTGGTTAGGAAATGGAAGATATGCCGTCATTGACTGCTCTGCTCTCTGTTTGTCCTGACAATTCATAAATCCTGCCCTAACAAAAAGTGTCAATGTTGTTCAATGGCAAACAGTTGTAACACCCCAGAGTGGTGTTACCCATTCTGCATCTTGCTACTGTCTTTATTGGTCGAACCTCATGTCATCTTATGCATTTATTCAAGGTCCTATACACTGTGCATTTCTAATATTATGTAACTGTTCATATGTAACGTGCCTGGTTCACCAGCAGGTGGCAGCAAACACAGCAGAGCTATACTTAGGATGGAACTTTCCATTCCATTCTAACCCCCCCCACCCCCCCTCTATTTAGTCTAGCTTACTCTCTGGCTAGGGGACAGGTGTGCAGGGGCACGTCTCTGCTGTATGTTTCCACACCAGCCAGAGCACCTTAAGCTCTGCTGGCCATGAGGCCAAAGCTTAAAGCCTCAGGATCCAGGAGAAAAGTTCCCTGGCATAACCTAGAGTCAGACTACAGAGAGAAAGTGCAGCTTACAGAGGAAGCCAAGTTACCTATTCAGCTTATCAGTACACCAGAGAGAAAGCAAGCAGAGTTATTGAAGAAGCCTGCCAGTTTAATGCTAAAGCCTGCTGGAATCAAGACAAAGCCTGTAAACCATTTTGGCGAATGTTTGTTCAAAGTAAAGCTGCTGTTCAACTACATACAAGGTTGGACTCAAGTTATTATTTTATCCCTCAATTTTCCCCCTATTTATTGCTTCAGAGCCAAAGCCTGGGGTCCAGCCGTAGCCAGGTAGGAGCACCATGACACACAGACATTTTAGGCCGCGCTATACCACTTGGCATTCCTACACCTGGGTAATGCAACTAACATATCTAGTGAAATTAATTTGACCACGACATTCAAAGCAATTGAATCAATCTTCCAACAGATGTTTGGGGTATTCTGCATAATCATCTAAAGCAGTTCTTCAGTAGCTCTGGCGCCAGAAGTAGGCACCGGAGCTCCACAAATTCACTGTGGCCACGAGGAAGGATGAGGTGTTTCATCGGAAACGCATAGCTTTATGTTTTTTTGTATTGCATGACAAGGTTTTTATGCACTTGAAATAAAGATTTGCAGTTTTTAACCACAAGTGCCAGAAGATTTGTCCAGGATTCACAGAGTAAAGGGTGGACTGGACTGACGCAGCCAAGCCTGGGTTCCTCTAGACCAGGGATGCTCAACTTGTGGCCCTCCAGCTGTTGTACTACAACTCCCACCATGCACTGCTGCAGGCTGATAGCTGTAGGCTGCCCAGGCATGATGGGAGTTGTAGTTTTACAACAGCTGGAGAGCCGCAGGTTGAGCATCACTGCTCTAGACCACTGTGGAGATCCAAGAGGTGCAGTACTGCTGCAAAACTGTGAACGAATACATGGCCTTTACTTTTTTTTACTTTAGCTTTTTAATACATTTGGTGCTTGGCTGGACACTTGTCTAACTTCATACCACAAATAGGTTGACTTTGAAAAATAATTTTGTGCAAAACCTCTGGATCACAATGGTGCAAGTTAAACAATGGCCACCCCCCTGCTAAACCACACACCCTCGGTTGATGAAGTACTGTAGATTATTTATGCTCTCTTGCTTGTCTTGGAGAGACACCACATTTTGCCAGAACAGCTGTGTATGCAGTACCCCAGACCTGGGGGTATCTGTAAAGGTTTTATTCTGTATTATGTTTACACCATGCATTTCTGCTGACGAGGTATGGTTGGCAGGAACAGGGCTAACCACCCTGTTCCTCCCCTCCTGTGGGAGTGGGCTCACTCTCTTGTGGCTAGGGTCAGGCGATTATTTATGGGGGTCTTTGCCATTATCCAGCCATATTCTAAGTGGCACTTATCTCTATCCTTAAGCATACGGGAGGCCTCTATGAGTTGATCTTAATATACTGCTGCACTACATTGTCATGAATTTATTGCTGCCCATCCCCCCTTGATGATTTATCCTCTTCCTTTTCTTTAAAATAAATATTTGTTATTTACCATCTAATGTAACACATTATGCTCTGCTTTTTATATTTAGACCCACTAGAAGCTTATTTTCATTGCATGCCAAGAAGCCCTATTGAATATCATACTGAGCACAAGGTGCATTGCTTTCATTCTGCACCACTGTTTCCATCTCTGGATACACCTGCTCCTTGCCGGATCGGTTCCCGGCACTTGAAGTTGGCAGGCGTGCATGGAGGCGTCCCGACTTCATGTATGACGCGGTATGTCGGGCACAATGATGTCAGACACCTAGAGGAAGTGGGATGCACTGGTACTCATACAGGGAACACCATTCTGTTTATAGGCAAAGCTGGTTTCTTGGTGGCTCTCCTCGACCTAAAGAGACCACTTTGAGCTTCACTCTTGGACCCCAAGAGATTGTTTGGCACCCTGGTCCACTGACCATGGGCTCATATTGTTGAGGGGCAATTTCAGACTAGAACTACTCTTCCTGCCACCCTGTTTTTTCATTTATTTTCTATACCTATCCAAGTCCTTTTTTGTTTTACTCTATTCCCTGGCACTGAAGTCTTCTGAGCAGTCCAGTTGTACCCAAATAAAACCATGAGATGTTAGGCAGTGCTAGTTTTGTTAGAGTATAGGTCCAAGAGCAGGACGAGGATCCGTGTTTGCTCTGTGCTGTCAATTGCCTTCTCGTTAGCTCCATTTTATACTTTTCTCTATTCTAGATTTATTTATTAAAAGTTAAGTTTTAGAACCCCCTATTTTTGCATGTCATTGGATCCTACATAGCATTAGTATGGCCTGATATAATTACCTTATCCCGGGTTGCATTTCTGGTTTTTGGGAGTGAGCTGGTATATTTTGCATTAAGTAAAGAGAGACTTTTAGGCTAGGTCTACACGACGACATTTGTCGCGCGAGAAATAGAGCACAATGAGACTGCAACACGTGTTGTGTGACATTGATGTTGCACTAATGTCGCGCGACAATTTTTATAATGGTAGTCTATGGTGTCGCATAGCGACATGCTGCGACTGCGACAGTCGCAGAAAAATCCATCTTGAATGTATTTTTTGCGACTATCGTGTCACAGTATGTCACATCGCGACACAATTGACTACCATTATAAAAAATGTCGCGCAACAAATGTCGTTGTGTAGACCTAGCCTTACTTCCGGCCTAAATATTCAAACCAACAACCTGAGGGAGTACACCGTGACAACACCTCATTGGGGCCACTACCACTCTCATCCACTGCACCAGCTCCTCAGAGGCTTGCTGCCAGTATACAGGTATATACAACTAAAAGCTCATGCACACGGCCACAGTCAGGAACATGCGGTGCGGAACGGAGTCACGGATCTGAAGCCCACGGAAGCACTACGGTGTGCTTCCGTGGGTTTTCTGTCCGTGCCTCCTCACCGCAAAAAAGTAGTGTATGCACTACTTTTTTGCGGTGCAGACTGTCGGATGCGGATCGTGGACCTCATTCAAGTGAATGGATCCACGATCTGCATGCAGTGGCCCGCGGGCCGTGTCCGACACATGTTCGTGTGCATCAAGGCTGTCAATGATAGCACCGCCAACATGGCTACTGAGCTCAGAAAGAGCAGAGATTTTAATGGAGAAAATAAATGTTTTACTTAATCTTTTCTCATACACGTATATATCATTCTGCTCAGCTTCTCCTGCTCTATAACATGCCGCCTGCAGACTACGCTACATTTTCATGGTGACCGGTTCCCTGTAAGAATCAGTTGAGCAATAGCCATATGTATTCATCACTAACTTACCCAATATGGAGATCAGATTTCCCTGGCAATTCAGTTTTGACATTTAATGTGCAAATATTTGCATTTAGCATGAGGTCTATTGGACAAGGGCAGAGAGGGGCACACAAGTGCAATGGAACCTAAACTTTACAAAATGTAAAACGATACTCAGAAGCGTGGGCAAACTTTGGCCTCCTACGATCATTAACCAAATCAACTCCTGTGCAATCACATACATGCCCTTGTGCCATTGGTCAACCATTAAAACACTATGGCCACTATACAAGCAAAAACACTCATTTTTTTTCTTCTTATCGTTGCTCAATGGCGATGAAAGAATACAACATAAGGGAGTATTCACATGTGGCAGATTTGTTTCAGAAATGTCTGCAACTATCCCATCCAACTGTATCTCGACAAATGAAGTTATTTATATTATTTAGTTAATTATACCATTTTATAAAAGGCATTTCATCAAATTTTCCTTTAAAAAAAAAGTTCTCAATTGCATTACAAAAATAAATAAAATAAATAAATAAATGATTTCTATATATCTAATGAGCTCTGTAGCACTGCACCAGCCGCTGTATGGAGGCAGCCTTTGTAGGGTTGTAAATTATTGTTGAACGAACTTGTGTTCTGCATCCAAAGTTCGGGTTATCGAAGAATCCCGTTATGGATTCCGCTACCACGGACCATAACAGAATTTGAAATCCATAACAGGATTCTTCGATAACTCAAACCCGAACTTTGAACGCAGAACTTAAAAAACAAGTTCGCTCAAACCTAGTTTGAAACAAAGGAGCAATAACAGTTTGCAGAGATGAAGAATAATTATTTTTCCTGATAAATTTTACTTTGCAACATTTTTTTTAACTTTTTTATTTAAATGTTAGCCAATAACGCATTTTAAAATGCTGTAGTGGTTTTTTTTTTTCTTTTTTCTTTAGTAAAACATTGTGTGACTAAAAGTGTCACCACCCCCCAAAAAATTATTTCATCCATGTCATAGTGTTTAGTAATGGGGACCGCAAATGCACTGGTACTGTCCGTGTGGCCTGCGCTGACGGATACAGACCCATTCAACTTAAATAAGTCGGCAATCCGTTCGCACCGCAAAAAATAGAGCACATTCTATTTAGTTTTGCAGTGTGGAGGCACGGACCGAAATTCCATGGAAGCGCACCATAGTGCTTCTGCAGCCTTCCAGTCCATATTTTCCGGATTGCGGAGCCATTCAAGCGAACGTGTTGATATCCGTGAGTGTGCACATGGCCGGTGCCCATATATTGTGGACCCGCTGTTTGCGAGCAGCAATACGGGCACGGCCGGCATGGGCCCTAACACAGAGTCTTTTGGTGGAGGTTTTGAGGCAGATGCAAAACACAAAAAACAACTTGTTTGTGAAGGACGCATTAAAGCCGCTTACAAAAGAGCAATAGGACACTCGTCCGTACTCTGGTCAGTAACACGGGGACAAGTATTTAAATGGACCACACATGAATGAAGTCCGTGTGCTGTCCCATTCACTAGGATAAGCAAGTCTTGCAGGAACATCAGACAAAAGGTAGAACATGCTACGATATACTCTGCACAGAAAATCTCTCCAAGGAACATACCCAGCTGAATGGGTCACCCGGGGTCCTGCCTGCTCTAAACCCAGACAGCACCCACATGGAATCATCGTCTACCTGAAAGCAGCCTAAGCATGGCACTACAAGTAATGAAAGAGAAGTCAGACTTACAGCTGATGAACAGCATATACCAGCCAGGACCAGGAGGCAGAACACCACTTTATCCATCCTACAGGAGGAAGAGGAGAAGAACAGAATGTTATACATAATCTGATGGCTGCTATGGTTCTTTCAGCTCTGGAATGATTAGCGCTATCTCGCTATGGACAATACTAATCATCAGTAAATGTAGATAAGAAACCAGACTACCATAAAACCTCACCTGTCCCTGGTCGTCTGCACTCTCAGGAAAGAGACCAAATGCAGGATCTCAGCATTTCAACACCAGTTCCTCCCACTCATGAAGTCACTACTTCCCCATCTACTACCTCAAACAAATACGAGCTTTACAATTACCCAGTGCAACAGGTTCTCTCAGTAGTAGGTGCACGTTAGTAAATCCAGCACAGGCCACTCCAATTTTTTACTTAGGGTACATTCACTCTCTGGCCCAGATTTACTAAGGTTTCTGTGGCAAAAATGCGGCGCAATTTGGTACATCTAGGGTTTTTAGACAGATTTTTGGCTCAGATACATTAGTAAATCAGGCAGCTTTCCTTTCCTAAATGGCTTTGCAAAAATGAAAGGTAAGCTCTGATTAGTTGCTATGCGCAACTTGCACACGACCATATCTGTTTTTGCGGTCCACAAATCGCGGATCCGCAAAACACGGATCCCAGCTGAGTGCATGCTGCCATTTATTTTATTTTTTTTACTCCTGCAGAAATGTCCTATCCTTGTCTGCGAAACGGGCAATAATAGAACATGTTCTATTTTTTTTTTTTGCAGGACCGTAGAATGGATTTACAGATGCGGACAGCACACTGATGTGCTGTCCGCATCTTTGGCAGCCCCATTGAAATAAAAAAAACACAGACCAGACCAAAACTACGGCTATGTGCATGAGCCCTAAGACAGTTTTCCTGTTAGGCCCCTGTCACACGGGCGAGTTTTCCGCACGGGTGCAATGCGTGATGTAAACGCATTGCACCCGCACTGAATCCGGACCTATTCATTTCTATGGGGCTGTGCACATGAGCGGTGATTTTCACGCATCACTTCTGCGTTGCGTGAAAATCGCCGCATGCCCTATATTTTGCATTTTTCATGCAACGCAGGCCCCATAGAAGTGAATGAGGCTGCGGGAAAATCGCAAGCATCCCCAATCAAGTGCGGATGCAGTGCGATTTTCCCGCATGGTTGATAAGAGACGGGACCCGATATTTATTGTTTTCCCTTATAACATGGTTATAAGGGAAAATAATAGCATTCTCAATAAAGAATGCTTTGTAAAATGTGGATTAAGGGGTTAAAAATGAAAAACTTAACTCACCTTATCCACTTGATCGCGTAGTTGCCGATCTCTTCTCTCTTCTTCAAGCATTCGCAGCCATCTAAAGGACCTGTGATGACGTCACATCACATGGTCCATCACCATGGTGATGGACCATGTGATTGGACCATGTGATGAGCTCAGTGACCTCATCACAGGTCCTTTAGCCGACAGCTAATGAATGAAGAAGAGATCGCAACTACGCGATCAAGTGGCTAAGGTGAGTTAAGTTTTTTTATATTTAACCCCTCCGTCCACATTTTACTAAGCATTCTGTATCGAGAATGCTATTGTTTTCCCTTATAACCATGTTATAAGGGAAAATAATAAAATCTACAGAATACTCAACCCGAAACCAGACTTCAGTGATGAAGTCCGGGTTCGGGTCTGGGTACCAAACATGCCGATTTTTCACACGCGCATGCAAAACGCATTACTAAAGTTTGCACACGTGCGGAAAAATCGCGCATTTTCCCGCAACGCACCCACCTCTTATCTGGGCGTCAAACGTGACGCCCGTGTGAAAGAGGCCTTAGACAGTTTTGATAAATGAGGCCCATATATTCGATTCACACAACCATGTTTTCACGGACCGACAGCCCCCATAAGGTATGTTCATACATAGTATTCTCTGGCCAGAAAAAAACCTGATGTGGAATCTGTACCATGTTTCTTTGCGTGTGCTTTTTCACAGTTTTTGTTGTGGTTTCAGTGAGGATTTTTATTTCTGCCCATCTTCAATGGAAATTGTGGATGCCTCAAGATTGGTCAGAACACTTTTTTTTCTGCGGGGCGGTTTTTAAAACCGCAAGCTGAAAAAAAGTGCTGTGTAGTTTAACATGTGGATTACCTATTGGAATCAATAGGAAAGTTATCCATTTATTTTTGGTGCTGATTTTCGTGTGGAAAAACCACAGCGTAATACAGTACCAACAAAGTGAAGGAGATTTGCCAAATCTCTTGTACATTTAGCATATCTTTTATACAGCATGTCAATTGTTTGTATGACTGGGGGTCATTTACAAAGCACGCAATGCCTGTTTTAGGTTTAAAAAACTCGCTAACCCTCTTTTTGCAACTTTTTTAATGACCGTGCGGTGTGGACTACAGAAACGCACACAGCCTTATCAATCATGATCATAGTCGTGCGCACGGGTAGTCCTGGAGGTGCCTGGGCACACCCTAATCAAGCCTCAAAGGGTGCTGGCCGGCAAATACTAATGAAGCAGGAGACGTAAGTGTCCAAGAGCAGGAGAGGTAAGTGTTTTTTTATTTTATAAAAAATTAGGCTTCTGGGGGCATAATGGGGACTAATGAGGCATATGGTGCCTAATGGGGGGCTAATGAGGCATAATGGGGGCTAATGAGGCATAAGGGCTGATGATGGGGGCTAATGAGGCATAAGGGCTGATGATGGGGCTAATGAGGCATAAGGGCTGATGAAGGGGGCTAAATAGGCATAATGGGGGCTAAATAGAGGCATAATGCAGGCTAATGAGGCATAAGGGCTTATATGGGGGCTAATGAGGCATAAGGGATGATATGGGGGCTAATGAGAGGCATGGGGCTAATATGGGGGCAAATGAAAGGCATGGGGGCTGTCAGCGTCCAAAAAAACTTCACATACTGAACTGAAGACATCCTGCTTGTGGCTGTAGCGTCAGTGGAAGCTACAGCCACCTCGTGTTAACTAGACTCCATGGGGTTTCACCTTCACCATCAATTGCTATAAAGGCCCAGCACAGAAGGGGTTAATCGGCCAACTTGGATCCACACCACAAGCAATGATGCATCAGAGCTCTGCCCCTCCAGAGCGGTAAACCAGAGAACTGCCCAGTGGAAGCCCACAAAGCAGAGCAAGCAGAATCCTCTGCTCCACAACTAGACTGCTTACCACAAATCTTGAGACCAACACTTAAGCATTATTCTCCACGGACAACAAACATCCCCATTCATTTTAATGTGTGTATTCAGACATCAGTGTTTTTAGCATGGATGCATGCTCTATTGTATCCGTCTTCGCGGATACATCACATCCATCATAGTCTATGGGTCCGTGAAAACCACTGATGCAACACAGATGCCATCTGTGTTGCACGGATCATTAAGAGATGCTTTGAAAATTATTTTTCAGCTGTCCAGTGTCAGTGAAACACGGACAGCAAAAACAGACACACGGACCCAACTCGGATCCTTCACGGATGCATCACTGACCACCTGCTCATGGATTGAAGCATGGACGTGTGAGTGAGGCTTTACTGATGCCAAAATGTATTCTAAAAAGAGACATCTGCTATGCTGGGAAACTTGTGAGTTGGCACAAACTCAGGAGGAGTCCTCTCAAGTCTGGCATGATATCCAGCTTTGTTTATCTGTTGCCAAGGGTTCCTTCCAGCTGCCTGCTAAATTCAATACTCCTACCGGGTCTTCCAACCAACGAAAGTGACCTATCCACATATGTTTGTCATGAAGAAGGACCCAGATATCAGAGAGGTCTGAAACGCGTCACTGTTTTTCACATCCTGTATGAAGTTTTAACCGCTGGAATAAAGTCACAAAAAAAGTTTCACCCGAGCTGAGCTGGATTTTCTTTTCTGTTTCATAGTTTATTTCCTGGCTATCACTACTAGCAAGGAAGATATGGCAATGGTTGGTTTAAACAGGGTTGATACCCCTGTTCCTCCCCTAATGGGAGGAGTGAGCTGGTCCTGGTTCCTGCCAAGAGAGGAAGTCTCTGTCTAGCTACAGTGTGGAGAGGATGCAACTTGCCATTCTCTTACTCCTGTTATAGATTACTCCAGAGAGGATCATTTTAAAATTTCCTCAAGTCAAGCCTTGAGAGGATAAGAGACGAAGAGTGACCTGCTATATTTAGCTTCCACAGACACTGCTGTAAAGTGAGGGAAAACAGGTCAAAGACACCCTCATCACCAGATTAGCTCTAAGCCAGTATCTACTAAGTACTGAATCACCACCAACTAACCTCTCAATATCCTGGCTGGTGCCAGAAGAGAATTGCACTAAAGCCAGCTACTACTATTTGTATTCTCAAGTTCCACGTTGCACTTAGTAAAAGAACTTTGTTACGTTCAATTCTAGCTTCATTCTTCAGTGTTATCACTTTCAATTTACGGACCCCAGGGATTGCCCCATGGGGGCTGACTGCAGAATAAGGTCAGACATAAAAGTATAACAGTCTCTCTGTACTCAGAACAAAATATAACTTGTAGTACACCCAGCAGTAGTAGGTACAAGGTGCAATCTCTATTCCCAGATGATGAGGTATGGTGGCAATTAATGCACCTTAGATATACTGTCTTGCTGATAACTCTCTCTTGTACTTCTCGCTAACATCTGTACGCTGGCATTTGTGGTTTTGGGGGTCCACTGTATAATGCAGGCTTGGAGTTGGTCTGGCCTGGATGTTATCTAGACAGGGATGTAACAAACCCTCTGCGACCAGAAGGGGGGAGCCCGCTGCACTCACATGTAACATCAGAGCGCTCATCTCACCTGCAGCATATGCCCTCCAGCATCAGGCCCCAGTGCTGCCCTACCAGAATTAGTCACAAATTGAATGGCTGGGCGGAGCCTGACTAACAGTGGTTAGACTCCGCCCACCTTCAAAAACTGCAAACAAAAACTTGAAGTGTAACCCCACCCTAAGCGTACAGCCTCGCATGGTGAGCCTGTGTGTATCTGACTGATATGCACATGGCAAAATTCAATGGTGCAGATTTTGGTGTGGAAATATATTTAGAAATGCAAAGGGTGAAATCTGCAGCAGATATCCACAAAATGTAAATTGACATGCTGCAGATTTAAAACCCACACCACAAGTTAAAGTACAACTGTTTCTTTGACATTGCCTCTGATTTTACTGATTTTGCCTCTGACGTGACCTGCTTGTTGTTACCTGTTGTCACTGTTTTGGGGGCACTGTGCATGTTATTGTTATGGGACCACTGTGCATGTCACAATTAGTGGGACACTGTTATGGGGGCACTGTGGATGTCACTGTTATGGGCTCTCTGTGGATGTCACTACACTGTTACAGGGCACTGTGGATGTCATTATTATGGTATTGGGGCCCTGTGGATGTCACTCTTATGGGGGCACTGTGGATGTCACTGTTAGGGGGCTCTGTGGATGTCACTGTTGGGGGGGGGGGGTCTGTGAATGTCACAGTTGGGGGGGCACTGTGGATATATTTTAACCACATAAACAAATAGCAAACAGAATAGACTTTCCCTCTATTACCCTGATTCCACTGGGGTCCAAGAAGGCAGGGGGTTGCCAAATATAGGTCCAAGAAATTTGTCACAAAGGTACATAATATTCATAGGGCATCATTCACTGCCTTCTTGGACCTCAGTGGTATCAGGGAAAGTTAAGAAGACAGTGGGATCGCCCTTGTCAGGGCAAGAGTAGGAACATTGTAGGGTTTTTAACTGGGGTTAAGAATACTATTAAAGGTTACATTTTATGGAGCAATATTTTGTTTCTGCTGTGACGCTACTGATTCCTGTAATATCCATATCAGTATCCAATCATTGCTGCTATTAATACTTTAATTACGGTTGTGCACACAAGATGGGATCAAGTGGCTTCACAGGCTTATCTAACACTGAGACTATCCATCTCAACAGGCATCAGGGATAATATTGAGCCGCATGTCTTATGATACTAGCAGATGTGTCTAGTAACTCGCATGGAAACAGCTTGTCCACATGGCCAGTATATATACAAGGTTCCATGTATACATGGAGCCAGGAGCGTAGCTAACGGCTCATGGGCCCTGGTGCAAGAGTTCAGCTTGGGCCCCCTTCGCTCAGTGCTTTGTGTGTCTTCGTATGTGGCACAAGGGTCTTTGGGCCCCATCAGGCTCCTGGGCCCGGTAGCGACTGCTACCTCTGCACCCCCTATAGCTACGCCCATGCATGGAGCATTATGAGTCTGGGACCTCTAAAATATGTTTCAGTGTAAGGCTACATGCACACGACAGTGAAAAAAAAGTCTGTTAAAAATGGACATTTATTTCACTCATGACTTCACTGAGAAAAGGATGTTAAAAATTGACCCGTTCAATTGTATGGGGGCAGTCGGTCAGTGAAAAATAGACAAGATAGAACATGTTCTATTTTTTTTACATCCGTTTTTCACTGACAGTCAAAAAATCTGCCATGTGAATAACCCCTTAGACTACCATTGGTCTTAAAAAAATATGTGATGGCCATTAAAAAAATGTACATCACATGTCCGTTTTTCACTGTCATGTGCATGTAGCCTTAGAATACCTCCATCGTAGATTATAAGCCCTCAGGGGCAGGGCCCTCTCTCCTTCTGTACCAGTTTGTAACTCGTGTTGTTCATGGTTAGTGCAATTATATGTATTATGTATTTGCACCCCTTATCATATGTACAACGCTATGGAATGAATGGCGATTTAATAATAAATAATAATATTAATGTAGGCCCCGAAACATGGCCATACTTTACTTGTGAAAATCCAGTTCTCTAATCCTGAGAAATAAGTCTTTTTATTTTTATGCAAATAAGGTGTTTGGTGCACCCTGGTCAAGGTTGCTCCATTCAGTGCACCTGGCTTCCCCTGCATCATTGCTACCAGCTTGGAAATCTCAGAGACTTTCGATCAAACAAGAGGAGGAGGCCCAGGGCGGCCTTACTGGAAGAGCACTGGTGCACCAAACAGAATGGCCCTGCCCAAGGTGCATACAAAACCTTATTTGCATGAAAAAGAAGCATTTCTCAGGATTAGAGGACTGAATTTTTTTATTTTTTTTTAAAAAGGTATGGGTATATTTTAGGGTAAATTGAAACCAATTTCGGAGGTACTAGTCTCCCTATGATGAAACTAAGATGAAAGACGTGAGACTGTTTCTTTTCGATCCTGTTGGCCTCCTAGGGTTCATGCTGCTTTTTGCTAATTCCTTTCCATTCTTTATCATTTGTTTATGAGTATACACATGGTTAAAAATCTAATTATTTAGGAAATAAGGAGATGTAGATTATTCTGGTTGTGAATCAGATTTACGACCCTCGGGTCAGTCTTTAATTATGTTCTCCCTATTAATTGCTTTATGTTGTCGACTACTTCAGATTATTATTGTTACTGAATAGGCTGAATCAGAAAGTGGAGCTTGTTCTATCTTCCATGTGATTAATAATTGCTTTATTAATTTACAGTGCACAGTCAGTGTGTATCGAGAGGATAAAAAGATCACGAACGATGGCTAATGGACTACTAATAAGTGTGTTCTATTTTTCTGATAGCGCTGTGCTTATTCCTACATTGTAACATCATTAAGTGTTGTCCCATTAAAAATATTCAACTTTTTTCAAACCAGCACTTGGATCTGAACACTGTTGTGATTGCTTGTAATTAGTAATGCCACTGAGTTATTCAATAAAATGTATCTCTATAGCGCCACCTGTTGTTTGTCCTTTTTTTTATTTCTCCGTCCACCTGTTATATCCCTGAGGTGGATGCACATGCTCAGTTCCATTCTTCAACTGTTAGATGAGGTGACAATTACAGGGACAGAGCTGGAGCAGAAGAAACATGCCCCCTGAGAAAGGACACCCCCCCTAAAATACCTGCCTGAGGACTTGGAAAATGTATTGGAGCAATGAATGGGAGATCTCTGGATCCATGTGAGGTGCAGGGCTGGTTCTAATTTTGTTACAAAGAGGTTGTCATGGACTATATGATGTCTAATTTTCATTTTTTTACATTAATCACGGGATAAATCCTTTTAAGTTTAACAAAGATTTTGATAAGTGACAGACACAGTACTATAAGGCTGCTTGCACACAGTCAGGTTTTGCTTAGGTTTTCAGATGCAGTTTTGAAGCTAAAATCAGATGTGGACCGTAAAGAGAGATCTTGTGGTAGGATATTTATCAAAACTGGTGTAATGGAAAACTGCCTTAGTTGCCCATAGCAACCAATCAGATCCCACCTTTTATTTTGAAAAGAAGCTCTGAAAAATGAAAGGTGGAATCTGATTGGTTGCTATGGGTAACTAAGCCAGTTCTACTTTACACCAGTTTTGAGAAATCTCCTTGAATCCACACTTGGTTTAAGCTTCAAAATTGCATCTGAAAACCTGATTGTGTATGGGCAGCCTGTGATAGGTTTCTGGCCAAGACCAACAAAAAAAAAACCATCCTGCACAATGTGATAAATAAGTATGCAGATGTACATGGCTATATTTATACAAGAAAAATCACTGAAAATAATGCACTAACACAATAGATGCAAATATAATATATGGACTAACCACTCACTCAGATATGATAAAATCTTAGACTCTTAGCCAATGTATTTTGATCAAGACACATCTGTGCCCATCTACCAGCGTCAAGGTGGTCCCAAGGTGGTCCCAGTCAGGCAAGTCCTACTCTATACTTACCTTCCGTTGGGCATCAACATTCAGGAGAGCAGACCCTGCACATATAGTGTGCTGCTTCTAGTTACCTCTATATGCACCATGCAACCAATGGGATGAGGAGACACACCTATATGTACCACCTAATCAAGGTCGCCTGTGGGAAAGGCTTTAGAATTCATGGGTTCATGAACAAACAGTCATAAATAGCATAGCAACAGACAAGTCAATAATCAGAACAAGAGAAATGAGGGCCCTGCTCGCAAGAGCTTACAATCTATGAGGAGATAGGGGCGACACAAAAGGTAAATGTGCTTGTTTTGTGCAATGGTCCAGCCATCTTCGGAAAATAGAGGAGCTGCATGAGCCGGTCACAGCTGATATCTATAGTGCTTCTGGGTGCAGTGGGGAGTTTGGTGGAGGATCAGGTTCAGGAAATGATGATAAATACGCTATATATGGAGAGGAGTTAGATCAGGGGATGTGATAGGCCATATATTTTGATCAAAAGACATCTGTGCCAACTTACCAGTGACAAGGTGGTCTCAGTCAGGCAGGTCCTACTCTAAACCTACATTCAGGGGAGCATCTATAATATTAATATACAGTATATACAGTACCTGGACCGTAGGTATACCTTTGTAAAGTCTAGAGAAACCTTGACAGAAATGGTCCGCTCTGAGAAGTTGTTACCAAAAAGCCATTCTCTTTCTCAACTAGAAAGTCAAGACTTGTTAATATACATTGCCCGATCCTATAACAGTGACTGATGGTAGAATGACTACCTTGCAAAGAGGGTACCACCCTTACTGTCTTTGGTTTTGTCTTTCTCCCTTGTGTCTGCCTGTTTCTCACCATTTTGTTCTTTGTTTTTGTAGGCCCATGTGAATAGGGTCACTGGTCCAGCTGGAAAGACCAAGGAAGAGCCCAATGTTGTGTGGGAAGGTGAAAAAATTGTGAGCTGTGTACGGGGGTGGCCTCCCCAGGATACAGCAAAGTCACGAACGAGGAAACCAACTCCACCGCCAGCTTTTGCCAAAACAAAATTTTACTTAAACGTGGTAATAATGAACACAACCACAAATGCGGAAACCGCCAATACATTTACATACACCAAGCCCGAAGGCTGAGACCCTTGTGCTGCACAGCGCGGCGCCCTCCGATGGATACAGGAAGAAAGCGTGGCAATTTACCTACTGGCGGGCATAACTAAACCGCCACACCTTACCTGTTATTAGCCTAAAAAAACTGGAATAACTGTATGGGTGTGTGGTACGGGCTAGCCTGCGGTGCAGCACAACAGCTTACAAACTTACAATGCTCTACAGGATTCCCTCTCCCATAACTGGTCCTTTAGCACGTGCCGGAGTATTCCTCCTGAGCAAAACACCAGCCTGGCTTGAGTTTGTGGGAAGTTTATCAGCTCTCCAATGTAAAATGTCCCTTTAAGTTATGGAGTCCATGCAATGGACAATAGCAACAGTTGTGGCCTGACACAGAGACCCAATCTAACTAATTACAGGCCTGCTCTCAGTCTCTAGGTGCCAAGACTGTAATGAGGTGCGTACACGATCTTACCGACCCAGGTCTGCTCTGCATCCGCTGGTGACTCTGAACAGAACAAATGCTTCTCTAACAAGCATGCGGTCCCGTAGTGTATGTAGCTTTGCTCCTCAGCTCTCATCAGCATTCCTGGGGCAATCATTGTTCTTCTGGACAGGATCAGGGTCTTGGACACGATCAGTTTCACTTAGCTGCAGCTCTGGTCACTGAGGGATGCTCTCACACCTGGATGTCGTTGGATCCTCTGCTGACACAGTTCCTCAGTCTCAGCTCCCTCTAAGATGGATGCTCCCTTTCTCTTCCTCTCTAGGCTCTGTGTAACCCCACCTCTCATGAATATGGAAATATACGCAGTCTGTAGCAGTGTTTAGGAAACAGCGGCATCTTGTGGCCAAACAGTAGAATGTCAGTCCAGGTCATTTAATTTAATCTACACAAACAGTGTTCAGTCAAGGAGAGCTGTTTCCCCATCTCACAAAATGAGGGAGTAACAGATAAGGGGTCGAGTACAGCTGGGGCCACACGTGCAGTCAAAAGATCTGCTGCAAGTACTGTTGTAGAGAGAATGCCTGGCTCTGCTCCAGAGAGCTAGACCCGTGGACAAGAGAAAGAGGGAACATCTATCCTGTGAAATAAGGGGAGCTCCCCTCATAGCCTGACTCTCCTGACTTTCAAAGTTCTTTTTAATTAGATATGCTTCATCACTCACAAGACACTAGCATCTTTCTACACATGGACTACAGGACGGTGGCAGTTAATGACAAATTCCCTTTAAAAAACTAAAAAGTAAAATGTATAAAGTCCATGGTAGGAAGTTCATGTCATAGGAATATAGGTAGGCTGAGTATACAAAATTTTTCAAGTGAATAAAATAAGATCATACCCTTAGTCATTCTTCTAGTTTTTACTTGTTTTCACCTTGCTTCCTTGTCCAACCCAGAAGGGGTAGTCTGCTCCATATGCGTTGTCCAAAATGACTATGAGCTCAAATGGTTACCGTATATGTATCAGAGCAAAACAGATCTTTATCTTCTAGGACTAAAGCTGGTCTACAACTCTTTCTCCTAACTCAACGAGATATATCCAAGGACAGAGGAGAATAAGCTGATGTTAGACACCTAGCATGTACGGTCCTTTAACGTGCCTGATCCTGCCATCAGAGGAGAGTCAGAAGGCCCTTATACACATCAATTATGTTTATTGTTTTTTCCTTCCAGATTGCATCCGTTTTGCATCAATTTTTCACAAACATGAAGAAAAACAGAAGAATAACACTTAACTTCCCCTAGCAACCATCAGTGAAAAACACATTGCATCCAGATGCCTTCCACTTTTCACACAGCACCATTCACTTCTGTAAAGCCAGGGCTGCGTGAAAAATGGACAATATAAAACGTGCTTTGATTTTTCCTGAATTTAAAGATGATGAAAGTGAGAAACAATGCTAATATGCATATAGGCTTTAAAATGAATGGGACAGGGCTGAGTCTGGATGCTGGCTTTTCGCAAAACGCATCACATCCTGACGGAAAACTCGATTGTGTGAAATTAGCCTTAATGTTGTAACCAGGAGCGGACTTGCCCTGGAAAAAAAACTAAAAGCGGCCCCATTTTAAAGGCTGGTCCAAATTAACAGAAGGTGGGGCAACACAAGTAGGCTGGGTCAGAAATACCATAGTGCAAAATACTGTCCCATCAGAACCATATACAACAGTGCAGCACAATATACTGCCCCAAAAGATGGTCCTCTGTGGTCGCCATGAATAGCTGCCATCTTCTGTCCTCCTCCTCCTCCTCCAGTTGTCTATGGAGCAGGGGGCTTAGGAGGTGAAGTGGGGGCCACAGCAGTTGAATTCAGTAGGACATGTGAGGTCGCTGGATGGGTACATGAGTACCTGATTCTCACAGCGCTCATTGTGTACCTGGTCAGTGGCAGAGAGGACTTGGGTGGCCCACTGTGGCATAGGACCACCGGGAAATTTCCCTATAGGGTCTATCTATGGCCAATACGCCCCTGGTTGTAACTGACTGAAAATGGAAAGAAGCTTTAACTTACGTAAAATCTACAGAAACAGAATTCATACAAATGCAATACAATAAGCTGTGAAATGATCAAATATAAAGGAGGCGTGTTCTAACGTAGCCTGTAATTTATTGCTTTGCTAGGTCTTGCTTATTACAGGCCCCCCTTTTGCGCCTGATTATAAGTTTCTCTTTTGAAATAGTAATCGCTAAAATGAGTTGCACAATAAGAAAATGATTCTAAGGTTCATTGTGTTCTACAGAAAGAAAACTCCTAAGAGTTCATCTATGGTGAACACATGAGCTTAATATCACAATGCTAATTTCCTCCTTAACCCCTTCAGTACACATCCAATTTTCACCCTAAGGGACCAAGCCAAATTTTGCAGGAATACTTGATATGTCCATTTTTTTCCCATTTTTATTAATAGTAAATTGCTCAATGAGGAGAAAAGTAAGCTTTTTTTTACTTGATCAATTTAAGTGTAAGGAACCGGGCTGCTACAGATGAAGCCAATCTTCAGGATGCACAAGGATCAAGATTTGTGGAGCGGTAATTCAGCAGTCCGATGTGCCATCACCGTTCATAGCCAGGATTTACTGCTGATAAAAAACACAATAGTGCAACATCTTCTGATAAAAAATGCTCTGCGTTTTTTATTTTGCACTTACAAGATAGAAATCATAAAATTCTCATAAAACCGCACATGCGGTGTCCCAATCGGGTTTCGGGTTATAACATGGTTATAAGGGAAAATAATAGCATTCTTAATAAAGAATGCTGTGTAAAATGAAGAGGAAGGGGTTAAAAATAATAAAACTTAACATACCTTAGCCACTTGATCGCATAGTTGCAATCTGTCTTCTCTCTTCAAGCTTCAGCTAACAGCTAAAGGACCTGTGATGACGTCACATCACATGGTTCAATCACATGGTCCATCACAGGTCCTTTAGCTGTTAGCTGAAGCTTGAAGAGAGAAGACAGATCACATGCGATCAAGTGGCTAAAATGATAAGCACATTATTTTTAACCCCTTCATCTTCATTTTACACAGCATTCTTTATTAAGAATGCTATTATTTTCCCTTATAACCATGTTATAAGGGAAAATAATAAAGATCTGGTCCCGTTGCTAAGCAACCATGCGGGAAAATCGCACTGCATCCGCACTTGCTTGCGGATGCTTGCGATTTTCCCGCAGCCCCATTCACTTCTATGGGGCCTGCGTTGCGTGAAAAACTTACAATATAGAGCATGCTGCGATTTTCACGCAACGCAGAAATGATGCGTGAAAATCACCGCTCATGTGCACAGCCCCATAGAATTAAATGGGTCCGGATTCAGTGCGGGTGCAATGCGTCCCCCTCACGCATTGCACCCGTGCGGAAAACTCGCCTGTGTGAAAGGGACCTTAATTCAATGCCAGCATGCCAAATGGAATGTCTTTGCATGCCGCATTGCATGCCGTCATATTACAAGTGTATGGCCAGCAGAACGTAACCCTCGGAGCTGGCCATAGACATGTGTTATACGGCATGCAATTACGTGTGAGAACGGAATCCATTACGGAATTCACTTAAACCCCGAACCCGAAGTCAAACCTGCCAAAAGGCAAGTTCGCTGAACTCATTAGTTCGCTCAACTAATTGCAATACATCATGTATTGTAATGCATTAAACTGTCAGTATTAGGGGGAGTTCACGTCACCATTTCATTTTACATTCTTCTGACCCGCCAGAAGAATAGAATATAAAAAAACAAGATCTTGTAAAAACAAAAAAAAAAAAAAAAACGGATCCTCTTTGAGCTATTTCAGCCTAAGATCTGTTTTTTTTTAGACAGAAAAAAATACTGCATGCACAAGATCCATCTTTTTACAGGATCTTGTTTTTTTATGTTCTTCTGATAGATTAGAAGAACGGAAAATGAAATTGCAATGTGAACTTACCCTTACACTGACAGTTGCCTATGAGACCCAGCCTGGGGGCTGTGCCTCATAGGCTTTCATAGCTGGCAGGCCCTGAGGCCTGTGTTGGCCTAATTCACACGTCCGTAGTGTGTTTTGCGGAAACACGGATCCGCAAAACACGGACGGCTGCAATGTGCATTCCGCAATTGCGGACAAGAATAGGACATGTTCTATTTTTTTGCGGAAACGGAAACGCGGATGCGGACATCACATAGTGTGCTGTCCACATCCGTTCCTGCCCCTTTGAAATGAATGGGTCTGCAACCCTTCCGCAAAATTTCGGATGGGATGCGGATCCATTTTGCGGACGTGTGAATTAGGCCTAAGGCATCAAGCAGCTATCTGCACTCTCAAATCAGATAGCGGGGAGCTGATGGGGTAAGAGAGTGATCCCGCTCCCTCTGTAAACCCCTTAAATGCGGCAGTCAGCATTGTCCATGGCATCTAAGGGGTTAATCCGCCGGCATCTGTGTTTTCAGATGGCGGTTATAGCCATTGGGCAAGCACAGCTCCTGTGCCCGCCTGATAAGCACGGCGTACGTGTACGGCACTGGTACATAACTCTCTAATGGCTGCGCAGTACATGTACATCTCTCGTCGTCTAGGGATTAAAGAGGACCTGTCACCTCTCCTGACATGTCTGTTTTCATATTCATAGTATCATCTATGTTGTGTAATTCTTTTATTATTCCTACTAGATGTTTATGAATCAATTGCCAGCAGTCTGCAATAAAGGTCATGGTAACATAGTAACGGGGTAATTTACTATACTAAAATACACCTAAATTAGGCGTATTTCAGGCAAAGATGGCGGCGCAATAGTTAGGTGTGCCGCTATCTGTGACTTCGCTCTGCTCACGCCAGGTCTAAAATTGTGGCCGGGGAAGGGAAGAAGCCGGCAGGCCCGTCTCATTCATCATTTTCTACGCCTGTTTTTGGTGTATAAAATGGTCTAAATGTTAGACAGATCGGAAGCTTAAATTTAGAACTGGCGCAGGATGCGCCGAAGTTATGGAGAGGCCAGCGCCTATTCATAACTTCTGTGGATCTAGTAGGAATAACAGAGCAATCGGCCAACATAAAGTTATACGAAAAGATGCTCCAGAATTCTTATTACATGGGGAATGGAAGTAGTTACTAAAACAGACATGTCAGGAGAGGTGACAGATCCTCTTTAAAAGGAATCTCAGTTCACTATTAACAATACCATGTAGGGCTAGCTCAGCTGAATGTAATATTCTTCATTTAGCAATCCATCGCTTTAGGCCTCATGCACACGAACGTATTTACTTTCCGTGTCCGTTCCGTTTTTTTGTGGACCATATGCGGAAACATTCCTTTCAATGGGTCCACAAAAAAAAAACGGAAGGTACTCCGTGTGCATTCCGTTTCCGTATGTCTGTTTTTCCGTTCCGCAAAAAAATAAAGCATGTCCTATTTTTTTCTAGTTTGCGGACAAGGATAGGCATTATTACAATGGATCCGCAAAAAAAACGGATGCCATACGGAACGTCATCCTTTTTTTTGCGGATACGCAATTTGCGGACCACAAAACACATACGGTCGTGTGCATGAGGCCTTATTCTGGAGAAAAAGTACATTTAATCCATATGCAAATAAGCTGTTAAATGCAGGCCCAAGAAACTCTGTGCACCCTCCCAACTCCTGCTTCCTCTGCCAACCCCTCCTTTTCGTTCTTGACTGACATGGCCGGGCAAGATATGCAGCAACCTGTTGCTGTCAATCAAGAAGGAGAGGGAGGGGCTGGAGGTGCACAGGGTTGCTTGGGACGGCCCACTGTGCACTAAGCTGCTCATTTGCATATAGATTAAAAGTTGTTGTTTTTCTCCACAATGAAGCAATGGCAGTGTAGGCTGAGAGCATCTCTGGCCTGGGTCCGGTTATTTCTGGCGAGAGTTTGCTATGGCTGTGTAGTCCCCTCTGGGGAGACGTGGCCATGGTGCTATGCTCAGCCCCTGAGGGTAATCAGGCAATCTAGGCGTCATGGAGAGATTGTCTGGTTGCTTCATTGGAAGGTACAGACCTTCATCTCCAGGGCGGTAGATAGCATTTATGCTACTTCCATGTACAAAACAGATACACAAAAACATTGCTGTACTTTCCATATAAATTTGAACTGAAGAAAACAACACTTGACTCACATAATTCTGTTCCCAAAAAAATACTGTGCTTGAATCTGCGGGGAATACAATCAGGCAGTCATCAGTGGCACAGGTACTTGAGAATATCTGATTATTTTTATTTCTTAGCCTCTCTTGTCAGACTGAAGATTTTCATCTAGATCCAGTTCTTTTGGTTCGTAATTCGTAACCGCATGGTTTGATAAACATTTTGAGTACATCATTAGGCTTAGGTGGATTTCACACACTGACCAAAAAGAAGAACTACATTAAATGATTAAATTATGGGTACGACCACACGGTGACGTCATGTGGTGCTTGAGACGTGGCCTCTAATTTAACGAATGAGACCGCACTGTTCATTGGGTCTGTATTGTTAAAGTTCACGCGGTACTGAAGGAGCAGCACGGCCATTAACAATACAGACCGACAGGAGTGCACAACCTGAGGCCTGGGGGACACTTGCGGCCCTCAATACAATTCTGTGCGGCCCCCAACCTGACAGACATGTTTGTGTATCTCCTGTGGCTGCCCACACGTATTTTTCATGTATTCTCCCATTAGATGGGAATCCTGGACAGACATTTATGGTATATACTGTATGTACAATATGCCATAAATACAGTATTTCAGTTGGTAATACCCCTTTAACTTTTATTTTCAGCCCTTGGGATTCCTTCAGTCTGACAATGTGGCCCCCAACCAGAAAAGGTTGTGCACCCCTGGACTAAACAGTGTGGTCTCATTAGCTAAATTCTAACCTGCTGCAGGCGGCACACAACCATTCCGTGCGGTCATCCCCTTAGGGTGCATTCACACAACCGTAGTTCTGGATCCGCATTCATATCAATGGGGCCGCAAAAGATCTATAGTTCCGTTCCGCAGCCCTGCAAAAATATAGAGCATGTCCTATTCTTGTCCACTATCATGGACAAGAATAGGCATTTCTATCATAGGGCTGGCCATGTGCGTTTCGCAAAATGTGGAAAGCATGCAGCTGGTATCCATTTTTCACAGATCTACAATTTGCAGACCGCAAAACACTTACGGTCATGTGAATGTACCCTTAAACCACTGAAAGTGAAGTAAACAATGATTAGCTCATCACACTGAAATCAAGGGGTAGGATATACTAGGCAGCAAGTGGTCACTTCTTAAAGTCGATGTGTTAGGTCGGAACAGTCTGCTGCCTGTGTGAAAGTAGCCTTAGGCCTCATGCACACGACCGTTGGTGTTTTGCGGTCCGCAAACCGCGGATCCGCAAAACACGGAAGCTGCTCCGCGTTCCGTTCCGCAATTTGCGGAACGGAACGCGGCCCATTGTAGAAATGCCTATTCTTGTCCGCAAAACGGACAAGAATAGGACATGTTCTATTTTTTTGCGGGGGCACGGAACGGAGCAACGGATGCGGATAGCACACGGAGTGCTGTCCGCATCTTTTGCGGCCCCATTGAAGTGAATGGGTCTGCGCCCGAGCCGCAAAATATGCGGCTCGGACCCGGACCACAACAACGGCCGTGTGCATGAGGCCTTAAATGCAGCAAAAATTGCAAGCGTAAGGTCAGAGCATCTTCAAAACTACAGGTCTTGTGGTGGTCCCAGGATGCAGTGGTTAGTACCTACTAAGGAAGAACCAAGAAAGGACAAACAGTCAACCGGTGACAGTGTCATGGGTGCCAAGGGCTCATTGGCGCACATAGGGAGCGAAGGCTAGCATGTCATCGTGACATCAGTCCTGCAGTACAACGGACAAAGACCAGTGGGAAGCACTGAAAGCGGTTCTAGATTAGGAGGGGTCTAATAGATAAGTAATGCTGCTTTTATTCATTTATCCACCTTTGCCCCCTTTTTTGGTTATGTTAGAAATGTGGAGCAACTAAGTATTGCACACCAAGTACACCTGTTTATGGCAATGGTTTTCTCTAAGGCTAGGGCTACACGACGATCGCGCAACAATTTTTATGATAGTCTATGGCTGCGACTGCAACACGACAGTAGCAAAAAATCCATCCAAGATTTTGCAGTGAAGTTGTGCCCTATGTGTTGCGCGCCACATGTCGTCGTGTAGCCCTAGCCTAATAGTGGCAGCCTCTTTCAGAAGGATAAGGGTTGAGGAATTGTCGGCAACAAAATCTGCAGGTGCGGGTTTGTCAAAGTTGCGGTTTTTATTCCAGATTATGCTGCGGATTTCATCTCTTCATTGAAATGAAGGGGGACATTCAGCTGCAGGAAAACAGTATTTGCATTCTGTTCTGCTGTGGAATTAATATTCTGCATTGATACTAAATGCAGGTATTGACACTTTTCAACCCCATAGGCTAACATAGGGGATGTCTATATGTTGCAGAAAATTCTACAACGTGTGAGGGCACCCTAATGCCCCTGCTCCTCTGAATAAATTGTTTAGGAATGGTTTGAGGAACATGACAACGTGTTCAATGTGTTGACCTCCAAATCCCCCAGATCAGAATCTGATCGAGCTTCAGGAAAGTCCAAACAACAGAAGTCCCACTTCGTAAGGGCTCATTCACTTAAACATATGGTCGCAAATAGCGGTCTGCAATATACGGGCACTGGCCGTGTGAATCCTCTATTGCGGTGCAGACCCATTGACTTGAATGGGTCTGCGATCTGCAAAAGATAGGACATGTCCTATCTTTTGCGGTGCGGAAGCACGGACCCGAAAGCCCACAGAAGCGCTTCATAGTGTTCCGTGGACTTCCAATCTGTGCTTCCACTCTGCAAAACATATGACATGTCCTATCTTTTGCCATATCTTGCGGATCGCGGGCCCATTCAAGTCAATAGGTCCACATCTGCAGCACAGCGTGCACACAGCCAGTGCCTCTATATTGCGGACCTGGACCGCAATATGGGCATGGAGCTCATATATTCGTCTGAATGAGCCCTAACTTACAGGATGTGCACTTTACAGAAGTTTTTTTTTTTTTTTTTAGCAGGAACAGAGGGCAGCATCCTCTCCATTCCTGATGGGACCCCATTTTCAGGTAGTATCGGATTCTATGGATGGGACCTACACCCTTCAGCCATTTATGGCATATTCTATTGACGTGCCATAAATGTCCAGATGGGACAACCCATTTATAGTACTCGTAGGACACCTTGAGAGATGTTGCAGAACCCATGCCTTAACAGGGGGCGGCTCTCACAATGTTATGGCTGATTGGTGTATACAAACACTTACCCTGGGTTCACACCTGAGCGTTTTTGAGACGCTCGTTTTTGCAAATAGGAAACACGCGTCATACGCGCGTTCGTGACTCTGGAGACCAATTGAAAAAGGCATATCTACACTTTTACGCGCGTTCCCATTGAAGTCTATGGGTGCAAACGCGCGACAAAACGCCCCAAAGAAGCTCAAGAACTTCTTTGAGCGTAGGGCGTTTTACAGCACGATCAAACGTGCTGTAAAACGCTCAGGTGAGAACCATGCCCATAGGGAAACATGAGTTTTCTCCTGTTGAGCATTTTACAGCGCGTTCGAACGCGCTGTAAAACGCGCAAGTGTGAACTGAGGGTTAGGCTGGGTTCAGACTTGAGCGTTTTACAGCGTGTTCCTACGCGCTGTAAAACCCTCAACAGGCGTAAACCCATGTTTCCCTATGGGCATGGTTCTCATCTGAGCGTTTTACAGCGCGTACGAACGTGCTGTAAAACACCCTACGCCCAAAGAAGTACAGGAGCTTCTTTGGGGCGTATTGTCACGCGTATTGTGATTGACGCCACAGTGGTCAATCACACAAACGCACGTACGACGCGCGTTTCCTAATTCCTAAAACGCGCGTATCAAATACGCTCAAGTCTGAACCCAGCCTTAGAATTTGCTGAGAAATTCACACTGCAGTTGAGAAATTCTAGTTCAAACTTCATTTAGACGCATTGGAATTTGTGTATAAACAGTATCTGTATTGGGTTCAAGTCAGGACTTTGACTAGACCAGTCCAAAACAAATGTTGCTGGTCAGCCATTCAGATGCAGACTTGATTTTGTATTCTGGATCAGGGATGCCCAACCTGTGGCCCTCCAGCTGTTGCAAAACTACAACTCCTAGCATGCCCGTACAGCCATCTGCAAGGCATAGTGGGAGTTTTACAACAGCTGGAGGGCCGTAGGTTGGGCATCCCTGTTCTAGATCATTATTTTGCTGCGTGATTCAATTAGAACAAATTCACACAAGCAGATTTTGATACATTTTTGTACTGATTTTTTTCTTGCAATTTTCTACCATTTCTTTAAACAATACATTGCAGAAAAACTCATTAAAATTTCCATGTGTAAATGTATCCTTGAAGAGATTTTAATATTGGTGGGTTGTCCTCAGGATTGGTCATCAGTATTTGGTTGGTGGGGGTCCGACACCCTGAAACAGTTTTTTTTTTTTTTTCTAATCTTGGACAATGCTTTAGGGTACCTTCACACTTGTGTTTGGAAGATCCAGCATAGAGTTGCATCGTCGGGGCTCTATGCTGGGAAGAAACGCATCAGTTACAGATAATACAACCGCATGGATCCGTTTGAACGGATCCGCTTTTTTTTAACATTGCCAAGACGGATCTGCCATGAACTCCATTGAAAGTCAATGGAGGACGGATCCGTTTTCTATTGTGGCAGAATGTGCCAGAGAAAACGGATCCGTCCCCATTGACTTACACTGGGGGTCCGCATCCCAGGACGGAAAGAAAACCGCAGCAAGCTGCGGTATTTTCTACGTCCAAAAAACATTCACATACTGAACGGAAGACATCCTGGTGCATCCTGATCGGATTTCTCTCCATTCAGAATGCTTTAGGATAATCCTGATCAGTTCTTTTCCGGTATAGAGCCCCGATGACGGAACTCTATGCCGGAAAACAAAATTGCAAGTGTGAAAGTACCCTTAAAAGGGTTTTCTGAGTGTTTAATACTGATGGTTTATTTTCAGGAAAGGTCATCAGTATATGATCAGCAGAGGTCCAACTCCCACTAACGCCGCTGATTATCTGTTTGCAGAGACTGTGGCGCTCCGGTTGTGGTTTCTTGCTAGGCCAGTGATGTCACATGGACTAGACACAGCTTAGGTCATTTAAGAGAAGGGGGTTGAGCTGCAATTGCAAAGACATCTGCTATGGATACTATTGCAATGAATGGGTCTGCATCTGATCCGCATTTTACCAAAATCAAAACTATGGTGATGTGCATGAGGCTTTAGGCACAATGCACACGACTGTAGGTCCAGCACGCCTGTCTTTTAGACCGCAAACAGTGGGTCTGCAAAACATGGGTTAGGGTTGTGCATTGCGGTGCGGAACCATTGACTTCTATAGGTCCATGGTCTGTAAGATGCGGTGAAAGATAGGACATGAGCATGGCAGCCCTTCGGTGGTGTGAATGGGGCCTTAATGTTATTAGTCCAAAGATCACAAGTTTCTTGCCCAAAACCAAAGCTGATCACAAAGAGAAAAGCACCATTGATATCAATAGAGGGGTGACATTAGCCTTAATTCTATAAGCTTAGCACTGCAGGTGTACTGCTCCTTTAAAGTACAGGTTTATGAATTGTACACAACGTATTTGTATATTTCTTTATTTCAGCTATTGCACCATTTGGACTTTTATAAAATAAGTAGGAATCTCATTTAGAATAAATGCATTAAGCCGTTTCTTTTAAATGTAATTTTGTATACAGGAAAAAAAAAACATGCATAATTTGTGTATCAAAGTTCATTGCCTCCATATGATGCTCAAATACCAGACTGGAAACAAGATTTCCATAAATCAAGATGTTCCGTTGATATACCCCATTATAGAAATATTCAGATGATACGGGGTTGTTACAGTGATACAAGACTTTGCAGCGGAGTAACACTTGTTCCATTTGTAATAAAGAGCTCTGGCTGGTCCTCATAGTTATTACAAGGCTGAATACACCTGAGAAGTAGACAAATGCCCATCTACAAAATTAGACATGGTGAAAAAATATCTATAAATATGAATTATGGAAGTAGTAGGATGGAGGACACTGAAGGTAAAGGGAACTTGCCCTCAAAAAGTCACCTGTGTAATGCCATGCAAGACTTCGCAATCTCGTCTATATTCTCTACATTGTACATCACCATGAAGATGTTGGTGATATTTACCGTAAGTAACAGAAAAGCTGGTGGAAACTCTTATGGGAGCTGTGATAGCAGCCATATTGGTGGCGTTAGAGCTTTTTCAGAAACTGCTTATCCGGTAATTATTAGTGATGACCTACCCCTTGAATAAGTCATCAATATCAGATCGGTGGGGGGACCACCCAAGATCCCCACCAATCACCTGTTAGAAGGCCATACTTCAGTCACAGGGCCAAGTTGCAGCTCAGCCTCATTGAAGTGAATGGGGCTGAGCTGCAATACCAAGCACAACGGCTGTACTATGTACGACACTGTGCTCGGAATGCTGCCGGGAGCCGGCGGCACCCCCCGCAGATGTGATAATGATGATCTATCCTTAGGATAGGTCATCGTTATCCATTCCTGGATAACCCCTTTAACACTAGTTTCAGACGAGTATGTTCACTCAGGGAAACACACACCGTGTGTGGGCATTATTTCCCACTCTGAACACTGTTAGTGACGTGGACTTGTGGCATTATAATGGTTAATAATGCTGTAGGGTCCAGCCCGACTTCCTCTATAATGAACTGTACTCACATAAAGCCATCAATACAGTTTATTACAGTAGAGGCCAGGCAGGAACTCACAGCATTACAAATCATTATAATGCCATGAGTCTGAGTTAGAAGAGCAGCGTTCTGCCTGGGAAATAACGCCCACGCAGAGTGTGTCTCCAGGAATGAACACGCTCGTCTGAAACGAGTCCAATACTGCTGTTTCTTTATTTTAGGCAGAAATGCCCTTCAATTCTCTGCTGGCCCTTCTGGCCAGGTTTTCGTTTTTCTGTTCTGTTCTAAGAGTGTTGGTTTCATCAAATAATATAACCAATAATGCCTGGAGGACTTATAATGGGGTCCACTGTAATGTCCGTTATTTTGATGGGAAGATACTGAAAACCGTGCAGACAGAATTTTCTGACAGAAGTGTGAACAAAGCTGGAAGTGTACATAAAAGTTAAGTGTAATTCTAAATACATTCAGAGAAAGGTAAATAATAGAAATCTCCCAAATCAATCAATCAGGTTGCTGATTTCATGGTCTCTAAAGAACCAAAAGTGGGGCCAAACTGGTTACTCTGAGCAAATCTGTCATTCCACTTGTTCTAGTTTTAATAAATCCACTCCATTTCTGTTCTTATCTCGTACGGATCCCATAAAACATTGGGATTAGGCTGGAGCTACACGACGATCTGGGCCACGACACCAAAGACTGCTGTGTAGCAGTGCAGGCACTGAACTAAATGGGGTTGCAGTGCAATTTGCTTCGACCAAAACCCCAAAATCCAACACTGAGGGATTTTTTTTTCGATTCTGGGGGTGATAACTTGCAAGTCATGCTGCCACCACCACATCGATTCTGGGGGTAATAACTTGTAAGTCATGCTGCCACCACAATCAGTTCAATGGCCGCACTGCTATACAGTGATCTTAAGTTGTGTGACGAGTGTTGTGGCCAAGATCGCCACATAGACCCAGCCTTATAGCCCATAGCTGCATTCACAATTCTGCAGGCCTCGGAGCAGAGCTCTCCCTGTATTCCTTACTAGTTCAGCTTGCTCTGGTGATGGTCAGTCAGTAAAGTGTAGTCTTTACACTTAGGAGCACAGCTGAGATGTGAACAGCAGAATTGTGAATTCAGCTCTGGACTAAAATCATCTTTAACCTAGGGAAAGATAACTAATGCAATGTATATATTCGGTTACTCAACTTTTCATGTTGATTGGGTCTTTATACAAGGTAAAAAACGGTTTTCAGCAGTGACAATAGAGTTTCTATTTCGGTCCGTTTCCATTGTTGCTGAGGCAGGGACCTTGACAACCTATACGTGCACTAAAACAAGAATAGCCATGTAAAGATGAAACATTTTGTACAAGCAGGGTTATTGCTAGAATCAGGAATTTTAATATAAATCTAATATATCAGTTATGACTTAAGCTTCTTTCATATGGAGTGAAGAACAGTCTTCATTACCATTTGCACCACAATCCAACGAGGCGTCCTCCTGTCAGTCACTGGGTCAACAGGTATAGTTATTCCTTCCAGCAACATATATGATCAGATAAGATTATTGAATTTCTGAGACCGTACTTGGAAGTACTCCAACAGCTACATGTCCACAGGTTTCCAGAAAAATTAATCTTACAGTATATACGTCATTACTTGTTTAGGTGCGGAGAAAAGGGAAGCCACAACTTGCTTCTCAAGCCAAACTTCCTCTGGCGACATGTTGCGAAGCACAATGTGTGATGCAACTGGAGTGTGCACATGGAAAAAAGTAGAAAATCGTCCGTCTGTAAGTTTTAAGAGGAGGGCATGCAGCCTGAGGATAGTATATATATTTCCTGAGATGCTCAGGCTTGCATTTCCAAACATAATATATACATAATTATAATTCATGAGAGTGCATAAAAAGGTCTACTGCTCGAGATGTCTAATATCTCTTATGGCATGATTGAAGAATGTGCGGGGATCCTACATACGACCTGGCGGTATTTTACATAGGCCAACTGCATAAACAGCAATTCCCAGTAGATTCTTCGGTCTGTATAAAAGGCTATGTTCCCGCTGCAGTTTAGGAATGTACACAATGATCCACATAAAAAAGGGACTAAAAACTTAGTCTCTGTCCACACCAGCCTCATGGCTTCTGTTGTACTGGGACTATACTGGTTGTAATGAAGCCAGATGTGTAACAGATCATGACAGATTCTACTAACTTAGGCTCGTGCACAAGGCTGTAAGTGTTTTGCAGTCCGTAAATCGCAGATCCGCAAAACACGGATCCCGGCTGTGAGCATGCCGTCTTTTTTCCCTCCCGTTTAGAAAAAAGTCCTATTTGTGTCCGCAAGAATAAGTAGGACATGTTCTATTTTTTTGCAAGGCCACAGAAAGGAAATATGGATGCATACTGCACACAGGTGTGCTGTCCCCATCGTTTGCGGCCTAATTGAGATGAATGGGTCCATAGCCGATCCACAAAAAAAGCGGATCGGATGCCGACCGAAAATACAGCCGAGTGCATGAGCCCCTACATTGAGTGTGTTACAGGAAAACATAGAATAACAAAATACAATTTTCTAGCTGTCAATAAGGAACATAAACCTATCGGAAAAGTATGTGACAGAGTGTGAACACAGCCTAAATCTAAATGCTTTTTTAGACTAATAGATGATGGAGATTTATTATGGTTATCGTTATTAGTCAAATTTAGACAGGGCTTTCTGGTAATAATTACTATATATTTTAGGTCATCCCCGCAGTCTGCCCCTCCTCACACTGATTTATTGCGGCAGTGCATGGGCAGATCCATCACTCCAGCCAGTGACTGGCTTCAGCAGTGATTTAGCCACAAGCAGCACATCACTGCTGAAGCCAGCCATTGACTGGAGTGATGCAGGGTACCATGCCCTTGGCCAGCCAGATGTAAGCAGAGCGGGAAGACCAGAAGAGGCAGACGGTGGAGTAGGTAAGGCTACTTTTACACTCGCGTTTTGGGCGGATCTGTCATGGATCTGCAAAAACGGATCCGTTACAATAATACAACCACATGCATCCGTCATGAACAACCACATGCATCCGTCATGTATTATCTGTAACATTCCCAAGACGGATCAGTCATGAACTCCATTGAAAGTCAATGGGAGACAGATCCGTTTTCTATTGTGCCAGATTGTGTCAGAGAAAACGGATCCGTCCCCATTGACTTACATTGTGTGTCAGGACAGATCCGTTTGGCTCAGTTTCGTCAAGCGGACAGCAAAACGCTGCAGGCAGTGTTTTGGTGTCTGCCTCTACAGCGGAATGGAGACTGATCAGAGGCAAACTGATCGTTTCCATTCAGAATGCATTAGGGCAAAACTGATCCATTTAGGACCGCTTGTGAGAGCCCTGAACGGATTTCACAAACAGAAAGCCAAAATGCGAGTGTGAAAGTAACCCAAGTATGAATCTTCTTTTTCAGGTTGTGGGCATTAAAATATCATTATTAGTGGGAATCCCCTCTAAAACTAGACCTTTATCATCTTACTTGTGCTTGAAAAGTGGCGTTAAAAAGTCGCAAACTATGTGTTTGCCACTCATCTCCTAGTTTTATGCCACCCATGCCTCTTCAGAAAGAGCGTGTGGCCATCAAAACCATCTTCGGTTACACTAGTTTTCTGGCTCAGATGAAGCGAGAAATCTACTGCAGCTTCGAGCTTCCGCAGATTTCTGTTTGGGTGCACGGATTGCCGAAGGGTGTCCCCAATTTGTCATAACTTAGGCACATCCTCCAGCAGTGCAGGGGGTATCAATACCAGTGCAGAAACTGCTGCTCTTGATAAATCTCCCCATGTGGTGCAAATCATGTAAGGCAATTTTTTGTCACAAACTGAGCCTGAATTCTTTGCAGATTTAGCATAATAAATCTCCTTCATGTATGAGAAGATGATAGCTAAAGATATTCCCATGATGAGTCTAGCAATCAGCAGCATGTCCATATGTGCATGGGGTTTAGTGTGCCTAAGCAGCCATTGCTGCCTTCAATGAAAAGAACATGGAAATTACTGGAGATAGCTCTGGGTGCGTATGCAGCGCATGCACAGTGAAGGGAAATGTACTGTCCTCGGCTTCATCTCTGGTAATTTATATGTTCTTTAACTTAATGATGCAGCAATGGCTGGTTTTGTGATAGGCGGTTTGGAACACTAAACCCGGAATGCATAAAGGACATGCTGGAGGTATTCCCTTTACATTGTATCTTTGCTTTTGAATGGAAGAACATTAACCATATTGCAGTTACAAAAATATATATCAGCGGCTTTAACTATGTACTCCATGGTATGAATCGTAACTTCATAATGTTCTATGTGTTTTACATGTGACATTTGGCTGGTGGAGTACTTTATATGTAGACGTCACACAGTGCCCTGTGTAAACCTGGCTATGGTGGTCCAAAAACACCCAAGGGCAGCTATGGTCTTGACCAGGGGTCAGCAACCTTCGGCACTCCAGCTGCTTTGAAACTACAACTCCCAGCATGCACACTTGAACAGCTGGAGTGCCGGAGGTTGTTGATCCCTGGTCTTGACAAATTAGCCTGAGAGAAGCCGCAGTAAATCTAGAATATTTCCAGTTGTCCTACTTTATTTGCACTTAAAGGGGTTCGCCAGTTTCCTAGATTGATGACCTATTGTCAGGATAGGTAATCAATATCAGATTGTCGGGAATCCGACTCCCAGCACCCGATCAGCTGAATGCAGGGGAAGTCAGACCACCACCTATCTTGAGGATATGTCATCAATATAGGAAAATGGCCAACCGCTTTGGAGATGGGGATCTTCGGAGATTTACCTAAATTCTCTGTTTCAGCTACAGCTACTTTCACATCAGAATTTTCCTTTCCGGTTTTGAGATCCGACAGAGGATCTCAAAATCGGAGGAAAATGCATCAGTTTTGTCCCCATTCGTTATCAAACTGAACAAATTGGAACACCAGTGCACCAGAATGCATTCCGTTACCATTGCAGACACAAAACAGCTGAAAGCAGTGATTTTGTGTGCATAATGGGATAATGATCAAGACGGATCCGTTTTTTCTGACACGTTCGTTTTGGAGATAATATAACCGGATCCGCTCCGAATGGTTGTATTATTGAACCGGATGCGTTTTTTGCTGATCCCCTGCCGGATCCAGCAAAAACGCAGATGTGAAAGTAGCCTAACCAGTGGAAGGAAGAAAGTTTCAGCTGTACTTGCCCTTCTGACTCACCGCTGAATCTGGCTGCAGGCTGACTGTCTTCAGGTTCTTCTGCCACAGTCTTGACCAGATGTGGTCCTGTGTCTCCCTGTTCAGATGCATAACGTACATGCAGTTGATTTGAACAGGGAGACACAGGAACACATCTGGTCAAGACCTCAGCGGAAGAGCCTACTGCCCATCGAGCGGTCACATGACCACAGGCAAGATTTCAGAATCGCCAGCACGACGGAGGGTTAAGTACAGAGAATTTAGGTAAAGCCCCAGAGAACTCCTTTTAAACCATAATACAATGTTAGAGAATTGCCGCTACATTTTATGTAAAACACCTCCAAACCATACAAACTGGACCATATTTATCAAAAGTGCCTGAAGTAAAATGTGGCCTTGAGGCCCATAGCAACCGGTAACACTACAGATTTTAATTCTCCAGAAGATTGAGACAAATCAAATCTGAGCTCTGATTAGTGTCTATGGGCAAGCAGGTTGGATCTTCTGTCATGCAGTTTTGATAAAGCAGGCCAAGTGTATTAGTACACAGTAATGAATCCATACAATTCATATACAATACGCTATGCATATTTCAAGGGAATCATTTAAAGTGCAAACTAAACAGATACTGGTCGTCCTCTCAGCTCCTGAATACAACGCTGGCTTTCCTCTAACATAGAAAACGGTCAGCATTGTGTCTGTATTTGTGAAGGCAGCGCCATGATGAATAGTAGTACATCATCAGGAATTTTGATGTAGTAGTACAATTAGATTTTACATTGAGGGCCAGGTGTCTCTATGCCATCTCTTCTATGCTAGCAGCCCCTCCTGTTTAATACTTCATGGGTGGATATGCCACCTAGACTTCCAACAGAACGCTTGCTGGTCTTCCCTAGGACTATTAACACTAGAGAGCAACAGGTCTATGGCTTTTTGAAGAAAGTTTGACATTATTGTTACAGAGGTTTCCCAAACTTCGATGACTATTATGCCAGGAGCCGGACTACTCCATTGTCAGAGCCCAGGAGAAGTAGTCTCTTGGTAGGCAAGACAGCCAAGTTAGTTAAGGTCCCCTTGAAGTTCTCCGAGCTGAGTTTGGTTGTGCTGTTTGGCTGTGTTGAGGAGTCGAGGGAAGAGTAGATGCCAATTTTATTTGCCACGGTCCCGGTTATTATCTCACTGCCGTACAGATCAAGAGCATGAATTGGATCAGAATTCGACTTGAACTGATGTAAGGGTTTCTGCTCAAGCTCCTTCCAGACAGTGAGGGAATGGTCTGATGAGGAGCTAACAATGATGTTTCCATCTGATGCCTGCAAGACAGAGAAGTCGTCAGTGAAGCAAACGGCAAAATCAAATGTGTATCAGTCGGTGATAAGAAAAATGATTTGTACTGTGGTGACGTGGAGAGGAAAGGCCTGAAGTGGAGATGAGAAGGATTCATGACAAAAAATGATATACTTTACATTCATGTGTCCTGAAATAGTTCCAGGATTCAAGTGTTGTAGCTAAGTGGATGAGGGGCTGGGCCTGACAACAATTTTTGTGAACGGACAGTGGAGCATCTCTGAACAGCTGACGGCTGGTCCAGTTACAAATCCGCGAACTGGGAGTGTGCTGGGCGGCTGCCGCAGGGGCTGAGGCCAAGCTGGGGATTGGTCACAGTAGACTGGAGTACTGGAACAGCCAGATCCTGACTTTATCCTTCAGAAACCCTCCTCCGATGTGTTCTACACTGCCATCAGTCTATGGGAGTGTGTCCTGCTGCCCTTTGCGATGCAGTCATGTCTGTTTGCCTGTTCAATGCTGTCCTATATCTTTTAAAGTTGCATTTTTACCACTAATACACTTGAAAATCTCTTGAATAAATATTTTAGTATTGTCCTTGGGCTCCATATTGTAAAATGGATAAGGCAGAGCTGGAGATGGTTCAAAGGAGGACAACTAAATTAATATATGGGATGAAAGGTCTAATGAAAGTCTTGAAAAATTGGGCTTGTTCAGCTTGGGAAAAAAAGAGGCCCTTAATATAGGTGATCTCATTTACATGTATAAATATATGTTTGGTCAATAGAAAGAATTGCAGAACGGGTGCAGACCACATTCACAGACGTGTGAATGGACCCATAAGGAAAGGATTCTTTACTGTTAGAGTAGATGAATTATGGAAAGTCCTACCTCAACATGTAGTAGTACCAGATACTATGTCAGCATTTAAAAAAAAAAAAAGGGACTACATTTTGATCCAATAAAAAAATAATTAAAAAAACAAGCGACGAGTAGTGTATAACTGACTGAACTTGATGGAACAGTCGTTTGCAGCCTATGTAACTATGTAATATAATTGTTTTTCTTTACACATTGGTTGTCCAGCTTTTACTAAGTGACGGCCTATCCTCAGGATAGGCCATCACTAGCTAATTGGTTGGTGTCTCACATCATATACCCCTGCCAATCAGCTGTTCGGGTGTAGATCCGGTACCAGAACTATATAGCTTCGTCAATTGTGTGGGCAGAGCTTATAACTGCAGCTCTGTTCCCACTGATTGCAATGTAGTAATAAGCTCCCTCTACTACTCAGTTGATGGTGCTGTGTAGTTCCAGAGCCACAGCTACACCCAAACAGCTGACTGTCTGGGGTACGAGATGTCGGACCCCCACCAATCAGCTAGTCCTGAACAACTGCTCTATGACTGTGCCTCTTCTGTGCCCTGCCTATAAATGCCCGCTCAGCCAATCGCTGGATGAGACAGGTCACCTCTGTGGCCAGTGATACACTGTGACATCTCCTGCCATTTCCTTTGTGTCATGCTGGACCAGGAAGCAGAGATCTGTTAAGCGTTGGAACAGGAGCGACAAAGGATTGGGGAGGTGAGCAATGCATATAATGCACCCATTTAAAGAGGTATTCTGGTTTCATGATATTGATGACATATCAGATCGGTGAGGGTCGGGCTCGGCAGCCTGCCGATCTGCTGCCTGAAGGGGCTGCAGCACCCATGCAAGGTTTACCTACAAACTGTCTACGCTGAAGTGGTAATTCAGTGTAATTACAGCTTCCTCTTCTGGACACTTGAATGCACCATTACTACAACGTAGATGGCATGCAAGTAAACACTGATGATGATGAAGTGCTCGAATGGTTGTCATAGTCAATCTGAAACTGAGGACTTATCCCGAGGATAGGTCATGAGTGTCATGGATCCAACATACCCCTTTAAGAGTGTTACTTGAAGGAATGATCCGAAAATAAACAAGGGGGCTTGGAGAATGGTACATTTCCTATGGTTATCTAAAAGCCTGTGGATAACCCTCTAATGTGGAAACTCTTGATGAAGCTTATAAGGAGTAATAGACATTTATTCTGACATGGTTTGACACTTGGAAACGAGAAATTATTCAATCTCAACATCATTTGATTGAGAAATGAACATTTACCAGAATGCGATGTTCACAAACCAAACATAAAAGGATTGCTGTACTGAAATATCCTTTGTCTGTTTATGCTGAACACGAAGTACGAGGTCTGTGGGTCAGAATAAGAAATAATCTACTATATATATATATATATATATATATATATATATATATATATATATAGGCAGAAAATAACAAACCAAGGCTGAGTTTTTAGAATCAAATGAAACTTTATGTATGAATGTAATGATGATATATTTAAGTGAGCGAAAGGATAAGTTTATTGGGGACAACTGTACAATTGGAAGGAGGCTGTGCTTGGCCTCTGAGAGCCTTTTTATGGGGCTTTGGGGGAAACATTTTTTACACCATCTTGTGGCAAGATCAAGCGTCTAATCAGATCACACCCAGTATCTGACTAGGTGTCCAGGGCCCGCCAGCAAAATTAATCCTGGGGGGCCAATGTACAGCTACATGCAAATATTAAAATATTATCTACACACACAGCGGCAGGCAATAGTAAGACACTACAAGATAATTGATTATGGAGTCCCTGCAGAAACTTCAAAAAGGCAGGTTCCAGGGGAAAAGGGATACTGACTGGTGAGCCTCTGGGCCTAGAAGTCTTCTCCACCACCCGATGCATCTACAGTAATAAACTGGGTGGTCTCTTAAATAACGTATCCAGTTTTTTTTATGTGGACGCATAGGCTGGTTGAGATTCTTTAAGCTGCTTATTCGCATGTAGTGCAGTCAGTCTACTGTGGCATGTGCCATTTATGCAAGGGGTGGAGAAAAGGGGGCCCACCGGGGATTGACCCGTTTCCCTGTGGGCCAGTCCGAATCTAACCACACCTGTATTCATTTATATATCTGCCTAAGTTATAACTACACGCTGAGTTTTTCAGCAATCCCACATTTCTATCTGAACCAAAATCAAAAAAGACCCTATCAAGGGATGGGTTGCACCTAAAGTGATTCTAACATAAATGCCACATTAAGCTTGTATACTCTACTTGCCCAAGATACACCTATACACTTTAAAATAGAACCTTTATTATTGCCATCTAAAAAGCTGTAAAATGTAAACTAGGAGAGTATGCACTAATAAAATTAGAAAGCGCTAGTTCCCGATATATAACTAACTGCAGAGAAGGATTTCAGGTGTGCACTCCCCGCAATATCCTCCTATTACTGCTCTCTGTATATGACGTAGTCAGTTATACAACACCGACATACTATGGAACACCCAACTTCTAGTGCTAGACATCTAAAAATCGCTATTTTGCTCACCTATAGCGATTTTAGATGTCTAGCGCTAGCAGACATCCCTGCATGGCCCCCGCTGAATCTTCCTGTTGTGCAGATCACAACATCCAGCGACATGGGGGGGGCACAAGCCACAGCGGCGATGTCACCCATAACGCTAGGGGGCAGGTCACTGTTGCGGCCTGCTATTGGCTCCACTCCCTCTGCACAACGGGGAGATGCATCTGTATGATGAGACCCAGGTATTTCCGGGGGTGTTTACAGGATTGGATAAACCCTTTCAGCAGACTATGGCGTTGTGGTACACCGTTTAGCGACAACTGCACAAATACGGCCTTCATGAAAGAGTCATCAGAACAAAACCTCTCCTGTGCATCAAAAGTTTTCAAAAGAACATCTAAACAAGCCTGATGCATTTTGGAAACAAGTCCTTTGGACTGATGAGGTTAAAATTTAACTCTTTAGGCAAAGTGAGCAAAGGTATGTTTGGAGAGAAAAAGAGCACAGAATTTCATTAACACTTTTCCAATCATTAAACATGGGGGTGGATAAATCATGCTTTGGGGTTGTGTTGCAGCCAATGGCACAGTGAACATTTCACGGGTAGCGGGAAGAATGGATTCAATGAAATTCCTGCAAATTCTGGAAACAAATATAACACCGACTGTAAAAATAAGCTGAAGCTGAAAAGAGGATGGCCTCTACAAATGGATAATAATCCTAAACACACCTCAATATCCACAATAAGCTACCTCAAAAGGTGCAAGCTGAAGGTTTTACCATGGCCCTCCCAGTTCCCTGATCTGAACATCATTGAATATATGTAGATACACCTCAAAAGGTAGTACATGCAAGGCTGCCAAGGAATCTCACAGGACTGGAAAAAAGGATGTAAATACCTCAAACAAGAATTGAAAGACTCTTGGCTGGCTACAAAAAGCATTTACAAGCTGTGATACTTGCTAAAGGGGGTGCCACTAGGTACTAGCCACGCAGGGTGCCCAAATGTTTTTCTTCAGGCTCTTTCTTCTTTGTTATTTTGAAAATGTCAAAGACGAAAATAAAATAGTTTTTGTTTAAGATACAAAGGGAACGTGTTATCTCGAACGTTATGCCTTTTGGAGATCATTTCATCTTTAACTTGCTTAACTGTTCACAGTACCAGACATTTTGACCAGGGGTGCCCAAACTTTTGCATGCCACTGTATATATACACACACACACACACACTTTCTGACAACAGCCAGGTTAGTATAAAGAGCGTAGTAAATCCTCCTCTATCCAAATTTCAAGGGACCATCGCCTTACAGTAATAAACAAGCTCTGATTATTTCACCTTGACTCAGAACAGGTTAAACAAACTATCACAGAGAGCAATGGGGCAGGTAAATATGAAGAAGAGTTACTCATTACTAGGGCTTGGGTAAGACACACACAGACACTGGTCTTTTTGTATTTAAACAAACTGCTCAGTACAACCCACATAAGAGCCGGTTAGCGGTAGTGCACAGTATCTGATAAAAATCTGCAGGACCCATTATGGTCAATCTGGTCTGAAAAAAATAGACCATACAAAACTTCACTTTATTTGCAAAGTTTGGATGTGTCTGTAGAAACTGAGATTATAGCTCCCAGTTTAACCAGCCTTGCTAGTAGCTAATGAAAGCAACGGTTTTATGTCTGCCCAAGCATTACTTTTACCACTTCTTGTTGATATTTTCATAAGTTTTTACTGGGATATAATGGTTAGGATCACTCGGAAATGACAAGAATAGTTTATATCAGGCATGCTCAACCTGCGGTCCTCCAGCTGTTGTAAAACTACCACTCCCACAATGCCCTGCTGTAGGCTGTTCGGGCATGCTGGGAGTTGTCGTTTTGCAAGAGCTGGAGGGCCGCAGGTTGAGCATGCCTGGTTTATACATTATGATATAGGTGACCTGCGTGGTCAAGTGTTTGTTTCTAATTGGTTCAAAAATAGTTATAGCTGTTTTCCCATGTGCAAATTTATGGCATTTCCAGTCGGATATGCCATAAATGACTGATAAAGTAAGGTCCTAGAGGGTGAACCCACACATATCTCAAGCTGTGGGTCCACCTCGTAGCTGTTAAGAGTAGGTCAACCCTTAAAAAAAAATAACCTTAAAACACAGTGAGGTGTGTTGGTGTAAAAGAATGGTCTCCAAGTGTTTCCAGGTCAGCAGTCCATAAGACATGTGTCAGGATAACGAATGCCCTGAGTTTCTCCAAATGGATCTTCTGTCCACTTGAGGTGTGCTGTGAGCGTGCAGTCCACTGCGCACGCGGATAGCACACAGACGGAAACTATGACTGTCACAATCTAAATATTCACAGGAGGAAAAAGACGATTTCACACTTTGAAACGAGCTGAACTTCTGTTACCTTCATCTGCAGGATGTCACCTTCATGTGCAGGCCAGCCTCTTAGTACCAGACCAGTCCTGGTGTCCAGCAGGATAATGAATCCAGAAGAATAACCTGCAACAACGCTGCGTCCATTTGGGCTGACGGCCAGATAGCGGATAAGTCCTGCATTCAGGTTGCTGGCCAGCTTAAATTCATGCTAAGAGGGGCAAACATATGAACAATGGTAGGAAACAAACATAATTCACCCACATTCTAGTCATCTACATAATAAATCATCATACACGAGGACCCGCTAGGCAGGAGTAACTCATCTATACTTTTACATTTTTATCTTTTTGCAAAACTAGTGCAGAAATGCAACCGTGTTCCCCAGTTCAACAAATGCTATGTCCACATTCGCAAATAATTTCTTTTTAAACTCTCCTACCGATCTAAAAAAATTTTTTTAAATCTAAACTTCAAATAGTCCTGATGAACAATATAAAGTGCTCCTTCAACATACAATGACCTCAGGAAACAATATTTTCCACATACAATGGTCTTTCCTTTGCCATCTTTAGATGAGACCAGACTGAATACACAATGTCTCAGACTCCGATCCCACCAATGTGGCCGTTTCTCTGGTAAAACACTTGTACAGTGCGGTACTACATGTCCTGTACTGCCCTCTGTCTGTGCCAGGATGAACTGCACCTTTGGATGTCGGGTGAGGACGGCTCCATTTTATTTTTCTGTTACACTGTGTGTTATGTAAGAAGAAGCCCCTGCCTGCCTCATAGATAGTGATCTACAGCTTCCAGCAGCTATTTCTGACTGTTCTATCTAAGGACTTGCTTTATCGGTCTTAGTCATCTGCTCGTTTTTCTTAAAGGGATTCTGTCACCAGAGATCGTACTTGCCCAGTTCCTTCCCTGAGGCTGATGCCAGCACAGGGAAGAAACACTATGTCGTAACTGCGCATCGCGAGATTTACGGCGATATAACTGTGAGCGAGGAGGAGATTGGTAAAACGGAGGCGGTGCTGGGATCCTTCACAGGGGGCGTAGCTGGGCACAAGAAAGGTTCGTACCGCCCCTTGGGCACAATAACACCCTGATTTACAATTCAATAAAATCATTTTGTACACTGAATAAAAAAGCGCAGCGCTATGGCACAGATATAGTGCGGACATGCTAGCGGGGATCTAGCTGTGCATGTCCGTATCTATATAGGCTATAAACCTGGTGACAGAATCCCTTTAAGTCTTAATTTCTCTTATTTTGGGGCTTTGGAACCAACTACTTGTTTTCCCATAGAGTTTGGTTTCATCATACAATTTATAATGTAACATTGGGGACCACTGTACTGTATTACCATTTAGTGTCTACAGCACCTATGCACATCTATGTGTCTCCACGGATTCAGGTTACAAACAAACCCTATGAAGTGTTACCTTGGAAGGGAGTAGGACTGCAGGATTAGACTAAACCCAGGGCTTGTTTGTAAGTGGTCATAATCTTTAAAGGGGTTGTCAGAGTTAAAGAAAAACCATGTGTACCCCCTGTAAATGGTCTAAAATAACAAATCAAATCTTGCCCTTTTTCTTCACCGCGCTGTACTCCGGTCCTCCCTTCCTGGCTGCAGTGGTGACATTCTGTGCACAGAGAGCACCGTGTAGTCAATCATCGGCCTGAGCAGTACACAGGACGTCACCACTGCAGCCAGCAAAGCAAATAGCAATATGGAGGACCAGTGCAGCACAGGGAGAAGCAGAAGAGAAAGGAGGAGTATCAATTCTTTTATTATTTTAGACTATTTACAGGGCAGTTCGGTTAACCAACAATGATTCCCACTGGTACAAGACCCAATATCTGAAACAGAGATCCAAAAGAATGATATCAGAGTCAAAAAATGAAGGAATATAAATAACAATGCGTCTTTATTAGAACAATTTATGAAACATGATTGGTACAAAAGTGTTAAAAAACAAGTAAAAACAATTACACAAAGAGCGACACACCACATGGCACAATCAGAGTATAACTGGTGAAAATTGATAACAACTATGCGCAAATATCCTCAGTCAGTGCACACACCAAATAGATAATGGGACCCAACAAAACAAACAGTTGCTAGTTTGGGCTAAGTAGCCGGTCACCATAGATGTTTTAACCACAGTAAACACGAGGATAGTCGCACAAGATAAACAACATAGTAATATACACACCAGCAATGGGTCACAGCAGCGGTGTGTATATTACTATGTTGTTTATCTTGTGCGACTATCCTCGTGTTTACTGTGGTTAAAACATCTATGGTGACCGGCTACTTAGCCCAAACTAGCAACTGTTTGTTTTGTTGGGTCCCATTATCTATTTGGTGTGTGCACTGACTGAGGATATTTGCGCATAGTTGTTATCAATTTTCACCAGTTATACTCTGATTGTGCCATGTGGTGTGTCGCTCTTTGTGTAATTGTTTTTACTTGTTTTTTAACACTTTTTGTACCAATCATGTTTCATAAATTGTTCTAATAAAGACGCATTGTTATTTATATTCCTTCATTTTTTGACTCTGATATCATTCTTTTGGATCTCTATTTACAGGGGCTGCCCAAAGTTTTATTTGACTTGAACAACTCCTCTAAATAAGGAGAAAATCCAGACAATCAGAGATCCACGGTAGGACTGTTCTAAAGGGGTTGTTCTATTAAAAAAGATACCTTACAATAGTTTCAAATAATAAAAAGAGAAAAACCATACCAATCCCCTGTCACTCCTGTGCCATTGCTTCCCTGGTACCCACTGATCTTTGCCTACTGGGCTCCAGCGATGATGTGACTTGTCAACACGTGACTGCTGCAGCCAGTCGCTGAAGGCGTCCGCACCAGAGCGCCAGGAGAGTGGTAAGGCAAGATCACCTCCTTTAGTTATTTTTATTGTTAAAGGGCATCTGTCATCAGATTTGTACCTATGACACTGGCTGACCTGTTACATGTGCGCTTGGCAGCTGAAGGCATCTGTGGTAATTCTGCAACTGCCGCGCCCTCTGTACTTTGATTGACAGGACCAGGTAGTGAAAACGTGATCCTGCCTGCCTGGCCCTGCCAATCAATGTGCAGAGGGAGTGGCAATTCCAGGGAGAGCAGAGCCTCTAAGTGTAACGGCAACGCCCCCATTGCTCCCAGAGGCTCATTTGCATATATTAAAACTTCATTTTTCTCAGCAATGTGGGCACATATGAACATGGGACCAACACAGATGTCTTCAGCTGCCAAGCGCACATGTAACAGGTCAGCCGGTTTCATAGGTACAAGTCTGCTGACTTTTTTTTTTTTTTTTTTTTTTACTGTAAACTGGAGTTGGACATTTTAAACATGATGACAACGATCAAAACAAATGTGGCCAAAAACAGTAGGTGAGATAAAACCATATACATTAGTACCTGAAACCCGGGTTTCCGGGGGTCAATAAAACGCAGAACAGAATCGGAACTTCCAAACGTCACACTGCAGTAAGGGGGCGGCATTGTGGCCACTGCTGTTATGGGGACTTTAGTGTCTCCGGCCTCGAAAGAGCGAATGGTTTTACCTGTCAATAAAAGCACTTGACTTGTTAATGTTATTTTATAGGAGAAGCAACATTGTACACGCTGAACCTCCACGTGTGACCAGCTATAATAACCAGATTAGATACGCTTTACTACTTCATCAGGTATTTTCTTTCAAAACTTACTGCAACTCCTTTACATAGATTACCTAGTCAACATGACTACAAAAGCCAGTACATATTAATCCATCTATCTATAGATCATATGCCCCCAATGAACAAGCACTTGGGGACAGGTCATCTAGGCTTATTTGTAAGGATATGTCCATATACCTGTCCCTATATACTGTATAACAGCTACCCCCTGCCGCCTTGCATTGGCAATAGTAAGCGCTTACCGCTCAGTCAGGCATCTCTCCCGGCGGCTGGTTCATTACTCAGCGCGCTGGGAATATAGAAGAAGAGCTCATTCACAGCACTGGCCACGCTGATCAGTGAGAAAAACATAGGGGCATAAATATATATTTAATCTAAAGATATTAATCTAGTGTCCACTATGTGAGGGCAGACGCCCAGCCGCTCCAATCCCTGCCCGTCTTCATAGTCCGTGCTGCACTGTGCGGTTAGGAAGAGGGATGGGCCTTAGCAACCTTCATCTAAGGCATATTTCTGGGAAAGTTTTCTACTACAAATGTACGATTTCTCTATAAATAAAGTAAATTAGAAAAATGTTCCCTATCTCAGTCCCTATATACTGTATAAGGGTCCATTCACACGTCCGCAATTCTGTTCCGCATTTTGCAGAACGGAATTGCGGACCCATTAATTTCAATGGGGACAGACGATGTCCGATCCGCAATCGCGTTCCCGAAAAAAAATAGAACATGTCCTATTCTTGTCCGCAATTGCAGACAAGAAAAGGCATTTTCTATTATAGTGCTGGCTATGTGCGGTCCGCAAATTGTGGATCGCACATTGCTGGTGTCCGTGTCTTGCGGATCCGCAAAACACTTACAGACGTGTGAATGGACCCTTACACTTTAAGGGGGTTAGAGGATTTTTCAGAGATTTTAATATTGATGTCCTATCCTCAGGAAAGGTTATCAATATCAGATCGGCAGGGGTCCAACTCCCAGCACTGCCTTCCCTTCATTGTTTACCTGCTCGCCGTCGGCAGCACAGCGGTGAGCAGGTGTTGTTACAAGCCATCCCATCCACTTCAATGGGACGGCCCATTCCTATACTATACACTTAAATAGGAAGGAGCAGTCCCATAAAAGTAATGAGACAGCTTGTAATAATACACCTGCTCACCGCTGCGATGTCGACGGTGAGTGGCTCCTCAAACAGCTGATCACCGGGGGTGCCAGGTGTTGGACCCCTTCTGATCTAATATTGATGACCTATCCTGAGGATAGGTCATCAATATTAAAATCCTGGAAAACCCCTTTAACCCTTTATGACAGAACGGCTTAATATTTTTAATAAAGACCAATTGAATAAATCATTTTTTGCCCAAAATGAGTAAAATGCAGTCATAAAAAAAAATAAAAAAAAAATTTGCCCACAAAGGTGTACATAGCCTTTTAAGGGGTAAAATCAATGCAGTGGCCACACACATGTAGGACCCCCACCATTTTTTCGCGGTCATTAGCCGTGGGTCTCTGGTATTTGAAACAGCGGAGACCTGCCGGCCATGATACCCACTGCAAGTGCGAGCGCGCGTCACATTTGCACTTTGCTCCAGCACCGTACATGTAGGGCGCTGGTAGCGAGCGAGTTAAAGGACCTCATACGGAGTTTGGACTCTACCAATCCATAGTCAGACAGATTATGTACAAATAGAGGAAATTCCAGGACATTATTACCCACCCCAGGAGTGGTCGACCAACAAAGATCATGTCAAGAGCAATCTGCGAGGTCACAAAGGAACCCAAGGTAACCTAACCTCTAAGCAACTAAAGGCTTTTCTCGCATTAGCTTATGTTAACAGGGTTGGGTTATCTCAGAACTTGGTGGCATATCGCTAGGGTATGCCACCAGTCACAGAGCGGTGTGCTCTCCATTCCCCTCTATGGGACTTTCTGATAATAGCTGAGCGAGCCTGCACAGCTATTTGCGGAACGCCCCAGAAGTGAACAGAGATCATGCCGCACATGCATGGCCACCTCTCTGTTCACCTCTATAGGAGTGCCAGAAAGAGCCGAGCCACAGACATGTGATATTCAGTGAATAGAGGGTTGGCTGCGCTTATGAGGTGCACTCTCCCTTCACTTTTGGGGGCCATGTTCTGTAGATAGGTATGGGTCTCAGTGGCAAGACCTGCACCTATCCAACATTGGTGGCATATCCTAGCACTGTGCCACCGATGTCTGAAATGAGCCAACCCCTTTAATGTTCATGAATCTAACAGGAGGACACAGAACAACAATGATGCGCATGCCAAGGAGAAAATCGCTGCTCTCCAAAGAGAACATTGCTGCCTGTCTGCCAAAGATCACCTGGACCAGCCAGAAGGCTATTTAAACAATGTTCTCTGGACTGATGAGACCAAAATAAGACTTGGTTTGAAACCAGAAGCATAAAAACCTCATCCCATTTGGAAACACGGTGGTGGTAGTATCACGGGCCTGTTTTGCTGCATCTGGGCCAGGGCGGAACAATAAATTCTGAATTATACCAGCAGATTCTAAAGGAAGTTATCAGCACATCTGTCCGTGAGCTGAATCTCAAGAGAACATGGGTCACGCAGCACACAAGTCGTTTTATCAAAGAATGGTTAAAGAAGAGTAAAGGTCTGACCTTAATCCAATAGAAATGTTCTGGAAGGATCTGAAGTGAGTAGTTCATGGGAAGAAACCCACCAGCAGAACAGAATTGAAGCGGTTTTAGAATGGGCTAAAATTCCTCCAAGTCGATGTGCAGGACTAATCAGCAATTACTAATCACCTAACTAACCAACAATTACCAGAAAACTCTGTAGAAAGGAAGGGGAAGGGGTAGTAATGATCACACTAGATACTGAAAGCAAAGGTTCACATGCTTTTTCCACGTGAGACGTTATATTGGATCATTTCCCTCAGTAAATAGGTGACCATTTCTAATATTTTTGACTCACTTGTTTGATTTGCTTATCCTCATCTACTTTTAGGACTTGTATGAAAATCTGATGTAGTCTTAGATCAAATTTATGCAGAAATATAGAAAGTTCTGAAGGGTTAACAAAAGTTGACGCACCACTGTATGCCAGATAAAGGCTACTTTCACCTCAGTGTTTTTGCGGTCTGATTTTGAGATCTGGCAGGGCATCTCAAAACCACAGCAGAACTATTTCCATTCTAATAATACGTTCAGAACGGATCCCCTTGTATTATATTGAAAGTCAATGGGCGCTGGATCTGGCACCATAGACTTACATGGTTTTTGGGACCGGATCCAGCTTGTTCAGATTCCCACGCCGCACACAAAATCGCTGCTTGCGGCATGGGAACGCAACAAACCAGAACAGAATGCGTTCTGGTGCAGTCTGTTCCAGTTTGTTCAGTTTTGTCCCCATTGACAATGAATGAAGTGTTGTACTGCGTTTTTCAGAGCCTGTGCCGGATCTGAAAACTGGACAGCACAACGCTGATGTGAAAGTAGCTAAAAACAGGTTTTGTAAGAAATTTAAAAATTAACAAACTTTCCAGTATATATATATATATATATATATATATATATATATAAAAATATAATGGATCACACAGCAAGTTCGCATAAGGGTAGTATGCAGGAGTGCCAGTAGCTGTGAGGGCATTCCCCTATGCCCACAAATATATAAAAAAAAAAATCCACAGCACTTCCCAAAATAGTTAAAAAAATTCTTCTTTATTTACCAAGTAAAAGCGACGTTTCGGTGCACCCAATGGCACCTTTTTCAAGCAGTGCACTGCTTGAGAAAGGTGCCATTGGGTGCACCGAAACGTCGCTTTTACTCGGTAAATAAAGATTTTTTCACACTACTTTGGGAAGTGCTGTGGAATTATATATATATATAAGTTTATTTGTGTTAAGTCCCCCAAAAGCAGTTATTCCATTCCCAGAAAACCTTAAACTGCTGTAATTCCCACCTTGATAAAAAATTAAGAAGAAGCGCCTGAACTCCCCACTAGATGGCAGAAGAGGTGTTGTCATCTTACATTACTGCACTGGATTTCCTTCACCATTGAAATGAATAAATACCAGATCCTACCCTCACCAGCAATCTCTATAACTATAAACTACTAGCGTATATACCCGGCATTGCCTGGGTGGGCATCTATCTGTATAAACATTTTCTAATGCTACTTCTGACCTAGAAATACTCACTGTTGTCTTTAGCTCAACTAGAGGTAAAGAAAACATCTACTATTTTAAAATAATTTAGGTTTTTTCCTTCAAAGAAGCACTCCCACAAAAATTATTAGACATTTTTAGAAAGGTACGTGATTTAAAGTGTAGTGAATGTAATGTTTTCACCAGTGTCTGTATTTGTGAGTTATCCACTCCCTTCTAATCCTCAGCTGTGTCATGTGACCAACTCTCTGACTTCCTGCCCTGTCTCAGTTGGAAATCAGTTACTTCTCTATTCCCATGGGATTATATAGAGAAACTGGCTTCCTGTCCACACATAGGATGCTGTGTTATGTGGAAAGTTAATGCTGGCCACATGGCACAGCCGAGAGGCAGAAGGGAGGGGATAACTCACAAATACAGACACTGGTTAGACTACATTTACTACAGATTACATCATGCACCTTTGTAACAGGTTAGAGAATAACATTTTTGTGGGAGTGCTTTTTTAAAGTCCCCCATACACATTTGTGAATTGTTGCCCAAACCCACTGTTTTCGGCATGTTCAGCCAACAGTTTAATGTGTATGAGTAGCTCCCGTTTCTGCCCCAACAGATGGTCTTGGCCATGTCAGAAAACGCCCATACTATTAAAATATAAAAAATATTTATCCCATCCCAATGGCTGATTCAACATTTTTTTTTCACCAATTCACCTCCCCAAAAAATTGAATAAAAAGTGACCAAAAAGTCGTACAAAAATCATGGTATCAATAAAAACGACAGATCGTCCTGCAAAAAACGAGCCCTCACACAGCTCGGTAGACATAACTATATAAAAAAAAAAAAAGTTATGGGGGTCAGAATATGGTGAAGAAAAACATTTTGTCAAACCTTTAGATTTTTCTTTTCCCACAGATTACAGATGATCACTAGTGGTCCCAGTAGGTATATACTGCGTGATCGTCTCACTGTTATGGGACCATTATAATAAACAGAGATTGTCCAAAGCGGAGAACCCCTTCAATTTCTGCCAAATCTGTCACAATAATATTTTGAACATGTAACCCCTCTTTATGGCATTATTTATACCTGTATACTGGTCCCATATGCAAATTCCTCCATCACAACTGACAATCTGCTGCACAGACTCCAGCTGACCCACATAAAACACGGTCTTCTTGTGCTCTGTGTAGGTGAGTCGGGGCTCAATCTCTCTGGTACCATCTCCATAGTTGTACAAAGGCCATAGGCGGACAGTTTTGTCCTTGCTGCCACTCAGAAAGAAGTCTTCTCCACTTAAAGGTTTGACACATTTAATTGCACCAGAGTGGCCCACAAAGCTCTGAAGCTTGATCTGGTGGAAGTAGAAGTGCGGTTCTTGTTGGCTCACACCAATTTCATACTGCCAGTACGCCAGCCAGTTACCACAAAGCCCGTGAGCACTTTTTTGAAGGTCCTGCTTGAAGGTGTTCTCATCACACTGGAAATTCTCCACTACAGGACTGCGGCAGGAGGACCTTGATGCTGGCTGCTGGTTCTCTTTAGGTACTTGAATACGATTGCCAACCATGACACTTCCAAAAGTGCCTGACTGAGTGTCGTCCTCTGAGCTGTAGGCAGGAGCGCTCCTTCTTCCACCATATTCAAATAATTGTGTCCTACTGTCGGTTTCCTTTGGAATTACTGCTTCTTGATAAACCATGGTCAGTCTCCATATTAGTTCATGGTTTGGAACCAAATGAGCAATGACATCACCTAGAATATGTAAACATGTAATAGAATACGTGAAAGCACCAGACCGGTCAGAAAAATCCAAGACTCCCATAAATGAGGAAAAATCACTGAAGGGCTCTGTGGCCATACAAATACACAAGGCTTCCGAGAAATGTCCAAGAGTTGAGATGAGTGATATCAATTATATGTAAATCAACTTTTTGTATTTGGCTCCACTGCACATAGATATTTTATACGTTCTCTCTTGGGTAAATGTAGCATTCAAACCTTTTCCTTAAAGGGTATCTGTCAGCACATTTGTACCTATGAAACTGGCTGACCTGTTGCATGTGTGCTTGGCAGCTGAATAAACCGTGGCACTCCTGTAGTCAGTGTCCAATCTTCTTTATTAACCCAGTATGCAACGTTTCGACTTCACACAAGTCTTTCTCTCATGCTTGGGAAAGACTTATGTGAAGTCGAAACGTTGCATACTGGGTTAATAAAGAAGATTTGACACTGACTACAGGAGTGCCACGGTTTATTCTACGCTTGCTATATGAACAGGGGTCGGAGACCGGGACCTAACACCGTGGGCACCGCCACCAAAACGCAAGTCTAATTGTCGACACAGGGTTAGTGCTGTCCCACTATTCCATTTTTTTTGAATTGGCAGCTGAAGGCATCTGTGTTGGTCACATGGTCATATGTATGTTGGTCCCAGGTCATTGTTAAGAAAAAATGAAGTTATAATATATACAAATGAGTCTCTAGGAGTAATGAGGGCATTGTGATATAACCTACAGGCTGCACTTTCTCTTAACAGAGCAAGGCGTGATCAGGTCAATCAAAGTGGAGAGGGCGCTGCAGTTGCAGAGAGCGCAGCATCTCTAGGTGTAATGGCAACAACCAGGTTGCTCCTAGAGGCCTATTTGCATATATTAAAACTTCATTTTTCTCAGTAATGCGGCACATATGAACATGGGACCAACACAGATGTCTTCAGCTGCCAAGCGCCCATGTAACAGGTCAGCCAGTGTCATAGGTACAAATCTGCTGACAGATGGCCTTTAAAGGGTATGCCTGTGTCATAAGAAAACAACACATTTCAATCATGTTGAAATCTCCAGAGTCAATGTTTCAGAGCCTGCATTAAAGATTCTGTAACTATCGACTGGAAAAACAGTACTGCATGCAACACTATATTTTCCTGCTGGTTCATATTGCATGACAGATCCAGCCTGGCATTCACTGTAGCTTATTTGTCAGCTTTACTGTATAGACTGGGATAGCATGGGCAGTGTCATATCATAATTATTAGAGGGTAGGGAAATAATGACAGTGGCATTGTACAGCTGGAGGCCTAGATTAGATAGGATAGCAGGGCTATACAGACAAAACAGGATGGAAGTGTGTGCTTCAAATATGTCTTGATATATCAGTTGACATCTCAAATAAGAGTTGAATTTAGTGAAAAGAGAAAGTGAAACTGTGGTTTCAGCCGATTTTTTAGAATAAATATACATTAGGAATTCTAAGGCATATCTAGCCATTATATGACTTTTATTCTGCATTTTTAAAACTCCCTGAATTAAGGTCCAGAAGTGGAGAATACTAGCTGATAAGATGTCTTGCACAAAGAGAAGAGTCTATAAATATTGGGACACCAACACAATTCTAACATTTCTGGCTCTATACACCACCACAATGGATTTGAAATGAAACGAACAAGATGTGCTTTAACTGCAGATGGTTGGCTTTAATTTGGGGGTATTTACATCCAAATCAGGTGAACGGTGTAGGAATTACAACAGTTTTCATATGTGCTTCCCACTTGCTACGGGACCAAAAGTAATGGGACAAACAATTGGTTAATGGGACAAAACAAACCCATCAGAGCGATAGCAAAACATTAGGCGCGGCCAAAACAACTGTTTGGAACATTCTTAAAAAGATGTAATGCACCGGTGAGCTCAGCACCACCAAAAGACCCGGAAGACAACTGTGGTGGATGACCGAAGAATTCTTTCCCTACTGAAGAAAACACCCTTCACAACAGTTGGTCAGATCAAGAACACTCTCCAGGAGGTAGGTGTATGTGTGTCAAAGTCAACAATCAAGAGAAGACTTCACCAGAGTGAATATAGAGGGTTCACCACAAGATGGAAACCATTGGTGAGCCTCAAAAACAGGAAGACCAGATTAGAGTTTGCCAAACAACATCTAAAAAAGCCTTCACAGTTCTGGAACAACATCCTATGGACAGATGAGACCAAGATCAACTTGTACCAGAGTGATGGGAAGATGGGAGAAGGAAAGGAACTGCTCCTGATCCTAAGCATACCACCTCATCAGTGAAGCATGGTGGTGGTAGTGTCATGGCGTGGGCATGTGTGGCTGCCAGTGGAACTGGTTCTCTTGTATTTATTGATAATGTGACTGCTGACAAAAGCGGCAGGATGAATTCTAAAGTGTTTCGGGCAATATTATCTGCCCATATTCAGCCAAATGCTTCAGAACTCAATGGACGGCGCTTCACAGTGCAGATGGACAATGACCCAAAGCATACTGCAAAAGCAACCAAAGAGTTTTTTAAGGGAAATAAGTGGAATGGTATGCAATGGCCAAGTCAATCACCTGACCTGAATGTGATTGAGCATGCATTTAACTTGCTGAAGACAAAACTGAAGGGAAAATGCCCCAAGAACAAGCAGGAACTGAGGACAGAGGCCGGGCAGAGCATCACCAGGGATGAAACCCAGCGTCTGGTGATGTCTATGCGTTCCAGACTTCTGGCTGTAATTGACTGCAAAGGATTTGCAACCAAGTATTAAAAAACGAACGTTTGATTTATGATTATTATGTCCCATTACTTTTGGTCCCTTAACAAGTGGGCGGCACACATGTAAACTGTTGTAATTCCTACACCGTTCACCTGATTTGGATGTAAATACCCTCAAATTCAAGCTGGCAGTCTGCAGTTAAAGCACATCTTGTTCGTTACATTTTAGCGGCTCATTTACGTACGGTTTAAAAGTCTCTTTTTCATCATCTGGACTACGGATGAATAAAATAAAGGTACTATAGTAATGAGGGGCAAAGAGTCTGTAACCTGATCTGAGCAGTCTAAAACGCTCAGATTAGGTGAAAGACTCCCTTTAAAGAAAGACAATTTATTATTCCACATATTCCAGATCATTAAGACTTCTATGCAGTGCAGTAAGATAGTTAGAATTGACTATGGGGGATACTACATACCTATAAGACAGGAAAATGGGATGAACGTTGCGTACGCCATTTCTGCATTAAACACTTTCTCCAGCTCCTCGATCAGAGTCAAGTCCACAGGTAGCGTTCCTCCATCAGAACAGATAACATTCTGCACAAATGATTCCAATGAATTCTGCGTCTCCGCCACTAGTCCCTAGTGATGGCATATGAACAGGCACATAACACAAAGACAAAATCAATAACAGATAAACCAGACAAAATATTGTAACATCATATATAACCACTACACAGAGTAAAAGTTTACTGTAGACCCCCATTGCAGTTCATTCCCAAGAGCTTAACTGTTATAATATGATAAACAACTAACTCCGTAATGTCAACAAGGTATATGTAAGTCTACTTTCACACTTGCGCTTTGGCTTTCCGTTTCTGAGATCCGCCATGGGCTCTCACAAGCGGCCCCAAACGGATCAGTTTTGCCCTAATGCAGTCTGAATGGAAAAAGGATCCGCTCAGAATGCATCAGTTTGCCTCCGATCAGTCTCCTTCCCCCTCTGGAGGCGGACACCAAAACGTGAGTGTGAAAGTAGCCTAAGAAACCAAGCCAAGCTGACAGCACTGGCACACGGCAGGCCTGGACATCAACGATGAGGTAACCAAACTGTACCATTAACTTCATACCGTTGCAGGACAAGCTTGGGATCCCGTACCAGGAGGTGTTGGTATGAACTCAAGGGAGAACTCAAGGAGAAAGAACCCTCCCGGCGAGACCAGGTCAACCGAGAACCGACCTGCCCGCATAGCTTCAAAGTTAGAAGCAGTCTTAAGGGTTTTACAAGATCTTTACATGGCACTAGCCAAGAGACACAGGGACTGAGGAGTGGCAAAAGGTTACAGGACCTGTGCAGCATACATAGCCGCAGCTTATATGTGTGAGCATGGCTGCAAGTGTGAATGTGGACAGAGGAATGCACAGTCTCGATTGCCGTTTTGTAGCTCCCTGGATTGGCATGCAGTGGGGGAAGTCTCCTTCCTGGAGGCGACAGACGTGCCCTTGAGGTTATGGGTATTAGGTGCAATGGAGGCAAGGTCCCTAATGTTCGTGACATCAGCACCCTTAGGTGCAAATAGACAGAATAACATAGAGAAGAGTTTAATTGGGCATAAGTTTACATTTACTGAAAATCACCTGTCTTGAGGTAGATATACCAATTTATTGCCATAGAAGGGATAGCTATAATCGATACAAGATGAATTCGCAGCCCGGATGGTGCTGCCTCTCCTTAATAACAGGTCTGGGAAGGATCTTTACTAAATTTTAGTGCTCTGGTCACACCAACGTTCCTTTAAATTCAGGCTGACCCATACTATCTCCAGGTATATAGTATACTATACCCTATGAATCAAATGGCCGGTACACATATGTCTTGCACTCCTTGAATTACATACAATTTCCAATAATATTGTCCACATTGTCAATGGAGGAATGTGGCTCCAAATACAGCTATGCGCTAAACTGTAGATCGTGAATAGGCACTGTAGGCTACTCTACTACCCAAATGATAGTGGAGTGCATAGATTGAACTACCACTTATCTCCACTAGGCTTTCCCTAATCTTTCTGGGTCCTTACCTGAGGTCTTCACCTTAGGACCCCTTTAGCTTTAACTTAACTTCACGCCTCCTACCTTGCCCGGAGGCAAGTGTCAGCCGGCCCCTGCACGGCGGCAAGTGGCAGACAGAAGCAACACGCCAGGCACAGAGGCCATGAGGCGCACACGCCAGGCACAGAGGCCATGAGGCGCACACGCCAGGCACAGAGGCCATGAGGCGCACACGCCAGGCACAGAGGCCATGAGGCGCACACGCCAGGCACAGAGGCCATGAGGCGCACACGCCAGGCACAGAGGCCATGAGGCGCACACGCCAGGCACAGAGGCCATGAGGCGCACACGCCAGGCACAGAGGCCATGAGGCGCACACGCCAGGCACAGAGGCCATGAGGCGCACACGCCAGGCACAGAGTCCATGAGGCGCACACGCCAGGCACAGTATAAATTTTCCTTAAAGGAATCAAGTCAGACATAACTAAGCTAGGTTGCTAGACCGGAAAGATTGAAGTCTGCGACCTTGTCAATTGCAGCCTGAAAATGTTAAATCCACATTCAGTCCTCATTAAAGAAGGTGATGCTACTATCGCCTCGAGTTCCCATTTAGATCCACACACAGATTCTCAATTAAAGTAATTAGAACTGCTGGGGCAATCCAGCTGGTTAAACACATGCATGGTTTACTTACCAATATTGGAGTATGTGCTGCCAAAGCAAGCACCAATAATGTCATGCAGCTTCTGCCAACACTTGCATACGGAGCGTTGGTAAGGAGAAAAGAAAAGGCCCTGTTCCAGCTGCACTGAGGCGCGATCCTGCTGAACTACATTAAGGCACGGCGGATCGAAGCTTCATGAACCCATAACCGTCCATAGTGAGGTAACCACCAGCTGCATTACCCACTTCATCAGGGTTAGGAGCAAACCAGGGGACCTCCACATAAGAGGTACTGCCACGGCCACTTATAGGATAGGACGGATGAGGATGAACCCAACGATCGAACCCAGGCCATCAGAGAACCCACCTATAGGCTCGGACTCCACCTGGTGAGTTCCGGGCTGCTAAGGGACCTCTACCCGGAGATGTGTTAGCAAGGCTATTCGAGACCTGGAAGGCGAAGCCGGAAACCCCCCGATCCTAGTCCCAGCCTTAGGCCCTAAAAGTTCTTGTAGAATCACTTCAACCCTAGAGCAGGGAACTTCTCTGTGTCTATCCCCTGTAAGGACAGGAAAAACACTGGTGGGTGGAGGTGGGAGGGACCTTTTATCCTCTCGGTTTCCTGTCCCAAGAAGGTCAAAGGGGAAAAACCTCATGAGGGATGAGCTGAAAAATGTAGCTATGAGCAGGAACTGGAATGCAAAAAATGCTGAGCCGGTGATTGGCAGCAGCAGTCATGTGATCGAGGTAAATACAGCATGTAATTGCTGAAGGAAGTAAGCAGAGATCAGCAGGAACCATTGAAGAGGAAAGGGGTTGAAGAAGTGTATATAGAGTTTACTTTATTTCATCTCAGTCCTTGCTCTTCTCTAATTTTCTGTAAATACCAGAAAAACCCAGAAAAAGGGCTGCACATTTTTTTACCATCTTATCATATATATCACAGTTGCGATTGCCCAAGATTGTGACTTTCTTCACCCAAGTGCAACGTGCCACATAAAAAATGCACAAGGATGCTGTCTATCACAAGCCCTCTCTACGAGAGAAGGGTCCCCATAAACTAAACTGCAACCCTCCAAACCAGAAGGCCCTGGAAAGGTGGCCACCCTCAGCCAAAACTAAGGCAGAGCCTGGTTGTGCTCCAGCTTCCACCTGGGCTGCCACCCAAAGACTGGAGGTTTGGCTCCCTCAGAAAAGGGAGCCAAGGGGTTGCAGGGGATGAGAAACCTGTTGGCCACAAAGCCTCTAGACCAGGCATGCTCAACCTGCGGCCCTCCAGCTGTTGTAAAACTACAATTCCCACAATGCCCTGCTGTAGGCTGATAGCTGTAGGCTGTTCGGGCATGCTGGGAGTTGTAGTTTTGCAACAGCTGGAGGGCCATAGGTTGAGCATGCCTGCTCTAGACCCTTTTGCACCCATGGTCATATCTCTGAAAACCTCTTTTTAGGTCTGTGGGCGCAAAATGGTCAAAAATCGAATGGTCCTAAACCTTCCAGAATGGTCAAAAACGTAATGGTCCTAAACCTTTCAGAAGTCCCAGTCAAAAAAATGGTCACGACCTTACTTGAAGAATAGGCTGACCATTCATATGTTTGTTTTAAAAGAAAAATCGTGGGACAGGGATGATAACCGCCTTTAACATGCTCTTCTAGGGCATTTTTAAATGATTAGAGGTCGAAGTTCATGGATTTGGACCCCCTGCTTTAAAGAACCGGGTTCATCTATCAATGTACAGCACAGGGATTTCCACTGGACAATGTGTAATGCTGCAGGGGAACTAAATGAAAAGACTTTATTTGATTTTAGAGGGCTGTGAGACTGCTAGTTGTGTCCCAAGTATGTTGGTTTTAGTTGTTTGATACGTTTTGAGGCATACCTGCTTATGGATGTCCTGCAGTACAGTGAAGTTACTGAAAAACATTCGGAGAGCATCGCCAAGATGTTGCTGGACCATTTCTCTTCCTATTCTAAGACAGATGAGCGAGATGAGACTGCTACATTTTATGCAAAGAGCCACCCGGGCTTGGGGACCACTGGGAAATCTGTAAGAGAAAACACTTTAAAAGGTCAGGTGTGAGCAAGCTAACACAATGCCACAGTTAGAAAGGTCAGAAGACATGCCCATCCATTACAATAAGTTAGTGAATCTCTACACATGGAAAACGGGCACGGGGAGGTTGGGGTGGGAGAGAAGTTAATTATTGGGGGATACACACAAACATACTTTGTTACTTTGTGACTTAGTTATAGAAAATGGGCAATCTGGGTAAAAACAACATAATCTCGACAAATACACTGGAACAAAGCAAATGACACGTCTTTATAACAGCTGCTTATTACATATCTTTCAGTAACAAAATTGCAGGATGGTGCATGAAGTGGAATGTTGCCAGGGAAGTAAAGCTGCTAAAGTGCTATCCACGCTGCTATAGCTTTCCAAATGGTTATTCTCCGGTGTAACTGCCTGAAATAACCCTCGATATCTGCAAAACCCGATTCTGACAAAAATCAATAAAAGTATAGATAGAAGAGCAAGAGCTCTAGAAGTCACAGTATGCCATATTCCTATGTACACCGCACATTAGAATTATTACAGTGTTGACAAGGCAAATACAGCACATAATGTTCCTGAATGAAACTAGTTTGACCTTGAGGATGAAAGAAACATGACTATGTACATGATCTATGAGGAGGAAATTCATAGGTAATTGTGGTGTAGTCGCCAGGGATCAAAGCTTTATTCTCTACCAATATTTACTCAAGACTGTGACAGTATTAAAGCATTGCTTATACAAGAAAGGGCCCAAATACCTAAAGAACATCAAGAAGCGCACAGCGGCTTTAGGCATCATCTACACATCAACAGCCAGAAACACCGATTAGTCAAAACTTCTCTGCTTTTAAAACAGATAGTGATACCTCCTAACATAGTTATTACTTTACATTCCCCATATGTCTACTTCATGTTTGGATCATTTTGTAAATGACATTTTCTTTTTTGGGGACGTTAGAAGGCTTAGAAGTTTAGAAGCAAATCTTGAAATTTTTTTGAGAAAATTTCCAAGACCCACTTTTTAAGGATTAGCTCAGGTCTGAAGTCACTTGTGAGGCTTACATCATAGAAACCACCCATAAATGACCCCATTTTAGAAACTACAACCCTCAAGGTATTCAAAACTGATTTTACAAACTGTCTTAACCCTTTAGGCGTCTCACCAGAATTAAAGGAAATTGTAGATGAAATTAGATTGTAGATTTGCCATTTTAATCCATTTTTTCCAGTAACAAAGCAAGGGTTAACAGCCAAACAAAACTGAATATTTATTGCCCTGATTCTGTAGTTTACAGAAACACCCCATATGTGGTTGTAAACTGCTGTACGGGCACACGGCAAGGCGCAGAAGGAAAGGAACACCATATGGTTTTTGGAGGGCAGATTTCACTGGGATAATTTTAAGTTCCCATGTCACATTTGAAGACCCCCTGATGTACCCCTAGAGTAGAAATTCCAAAAAAAAGGCCCCATTTTGGAAACTACAGGATGAAGTGGCAGTTTTGTTGGTACTATTTTAGGGTACATATGATTTTTGGTTGCTCTATATTACACTTTTTGTGAGGCAAGGTAACAAAAAAATAGATGTTTCAGCAGCATTTTTCTTTTTCGTTATTTACAATGTTCAACTAACACGTTAGATCGTGTGGTATTTTTATAGAGCAGGTTGTTACGAACGCTACAATACCAATGGTATGAGAGCCATAGTTTTCTGATTTTTTTTGGGCGATTGTCTTAGGTAGGGACTCATTTTTTGTGGGATGAGGTGACGGTTGGATTGGTACTATTTTGGGGGGCATACGCCTTTTTGATCGTTTGGTGTCGCACTTTTAGTAATGTAAGGTGACAAAAAAAGTTTTTTTAGCAGTTTTTATTTCATTTTTTTGATAGTGTTCACCTGAGGGGTTAAGTCATGTGATATTTTTGTAGAGCCGGGCGTACGGACACGGTGATACTTAATAGGTCTTTATTTTGGGAAAAGGAAGCTTTTTTTTTTTACTTGAAACGTAATTTTTTTGGGAAAACTTTAACTTTTTATTTTTAAACTTAATTTTTTGTCCCACTCTGGGACTTCAACTTTTGGGGGTCCGATTCCCTTTACAACACATTACAATACTTCTCTATTGTAATGCATTGGCTGTAAGTGTATTACAGACTGTAATACACTTAGCGCCTGTCTGCATGTGAGATCCAGGGGTCTGGATCTCACAGGCTGTCACGGAAGGCAGCCTAGGGTTGGGCGATATCAAAAATATTGCCACGATAACGATATTAAGACATTTATCGCGATAACGATATATATCACGTTAAATGCCCATTTAGAAGAAAAAAACACTTGGAGACATTATACTGTATGGGGCAGCCACAAGGAGACATTATACTGTATGGGGGCAGCCACAAGGAGACATTATACTGTATGGGGGCAGCCACAAGGAGACATACTGTATGGGGGCAGCCGCAAGGAGACGTTATACGGTATGGGGGCAGCCGCAAGGAGACGTTATACGGTATGGGGGCAGCCGCAAGGAGACGTTATACGGTATGGGGGGGCGGCCACAAGGAGACGTTATACTGTATGGAGGCAGCCACAAGGAGACGTTATACTGTATGGGGCAGCCGCAGGGAGACGTTATACTGTATGAGGCAGCCGCAAGGAGACGTTATACTGTATGGGGCAGCCACAAGGAGACGTTATACTGTATAGGGCAGCCACAAGGAGACATACTGTATGGAGGCAGCTACAAGGAGACGTTATACTGTATGGGGGCAGCCACAAGAAGATGTTATACTGTATGGGGGCAGCCACAAGGAGACGTTATACTGTATGGGGAGCCGGCCACAAGGAGACGTTATACTGTATGGGGGCAGCCGCAAGGAGACGTTATACTGTATGGGGGCAGCCGCAAGGAGACGTTATACGGTATGGGGAGGCGACCACAAGGAGACGTTATACTGTATGGGGCAGCCGCAGGGAGACGTTGTACTGTATGGGGAAGCCACAAGGAGACGTTCTACTGTATGGGGAAGCCACAAGGAGACGTTATACTGTATGGGGCAGCCACAAGGAGACGTTATACTGTATGGGGCAGCCACAAGGAGACATACTGTATGGGGGCAGCTACAAGGAGACGTTATACTGTATGGGGGCAGCCACAAGAAGATGTTATACTGTATGGGGGCAGCCACAAGGAGACGTTATACTGAATGGGGGCAGATGCATGAAGACGTTATACTGTATGAGGGCCACAAGGTGACATTATAACCCCTTTCCTATACAGTAATGTCTCCTTATTGCTCCAGTATAGGGGCCACAGGGAGACATTATAGTGGGGGGCTTCTACTGCTGGGCCTCCTGACAGGTATATTCCCCATCACCTTCTAGTGTGTAGAGAAGCCCTGTGCAGGGGCTACAGCTGGGGCCTAGGAGGAGAGGGCCACTATCTTTTACCTGCTTCTCTCTCCTTGGACAGTGGCAGGCCAGGATCTGGAGAACTCCCTGAGAGAGACCTGCATGGCCTCCCTCACTTGCTGCTGTCCCGGCACTTCCTGCCTTTGGTGGTGGGCGGGGCTAGGAGCCAGGAGGCAGCCGCTGCGGGGACCAACACTTACTTTGTGCAGGCGCAGTACAGATGTTTTAGGAGCGGTCGGCACACGTGCCGATGCTGGCGCATTTAGCAGGGGTCAGGCTATCAGTGACTGCTGGATCCCTGCGGCTGCTCCAGCCGCAGCTCCTGCACCCGCCAGATCAGCCCGCCGTACATGTACGGCGCTGGTTCTTAAGGGGTTAAAACCACAAGTCGGATCTTATGGAGGAGGTGTGTGGTCCATGGCAAGGACTTGTTTTTCCGGCACATCTTGTAATTGCTTGACTGAACTCAGAACTAGGGAATTTGGAGGTCAAGCATGGCAGGAAAATATGATGCATCAGACCAGGACAGCATGGGGATGGGGAAGCATGGATCTGACAGGTCTGGGGCTACTCAGTCCCAGTTCTGACAGCTTACAATCATAGCTGGTGTTAAAAGTGGTTTTCCAAGATTTTGCTGTATAAAGTAAATAAGGTGTTTTTTTTATGTTATACAGCCAAATCATGGAAAAAACCTTAAACTGTTTTGCCCAAGCTTTGGAAAAAATGCACAGTTAAGCCTGAGCAGAGGTCGGGCACCAGGAGGAGGAAGACCTACTTTAACGCTTCATATCTTGGGCTTGGTAACAGCTAGATATGGGACTGGTCTTGTTTGAAAGCCGACAGCCTAGGCTTTAAAACAAGACTAGAATGACAGCATGATCTCCTCTACCATGGGAGATAGAGCTGTTAGCTGCTGAAAATGAAAGCAAAGCACAAGTACCTCTCCTAGAAGTGCAGGTATCAGACAGTGTAATAGTGCAATGCATTGTCCAGCCAAGGCAGGGCCCCAAGTGCAGCGTTATATGCAACAGTGTGGATGTCCCACTGTACATACTGGGTGTTGTAGTACGATTGCAGCTGTAACAGCCGACATCGGAGTTAATTCAACAGCGACTGCAGCATCTAGTCTGTTGGAGAGATAAAGGCTCCATCTGCCACCATCAGCCATAGCAGGGCCTAACATGACTATTCGACTGTGCAGTAGACACAGCCATACAAAAAAAAAAAATAGTAAAAAATACAAAACTATACATATTTGGTATCATCATCATAATATTGGCCCATAGAATAACAGTAAAACACTATTTATGCCGTGCATTGAAAGTCGTAAATTTGAAGTGCAAAAAACAATGGAAACTGCTTTTTCTCTATTACAGCCTCAAAAAGGATAATAAAATGTAATAAGTTAGTAGGAGTAGACAATAAAGGGCTAGGTGGCTGGTTTTTATTGGCTATAATGTTTTTTATTTTTCTGTTGAAGTAGCCATATTGGGGCTTGTGCTTTGTAGCTTTTAGTGGCACCATTTTGGGATACATATAAGGCTGAGTTCACACTTCAGTTAGGGTACTTTCACACTTGCGTTGCTGGATTCCGGCAGGCAGTTCCGTTGCCAAAACTGACTGCCCGATCCGGCAATCTGTATGTAAACGGACAGCATTTGCAGACGGATCCGTCTCACAAATGCATTGCAATACCGGATCCGGTATTTATTTTTAAACATTTTTAAACCCTTAAAGACGCATGACGTACCGGTACGTCATGGTTCCAGAGTCCTTAAGGACCCATGACGTCAGTACGTCATATCTTTAAATCGAGAGTGCGGCGCGGCGGGGGTTATTAGGAACAGGATGTCCGCTGAAATCACTCAGCGGGCATCCTGTCACAATGCCAGGGGGGGATGTGACCCCCCCGTATCGGCGATCGCAGCAAACCGCAGGTAAATTCAGACCTGCGGTTTGCAGCTCTTTCTGCGATCTCTAAATCAGAGACTAAATGTTCCCCAAGTGTTATATTTTAACCCTCCCCCTGCAGCCCCCAATCATATTGTGGCTGCAGGGGTGCAGAGGGGGTGGTTGCGAGATGTTGCGAGTAGGCTTCACTGTTTTTGGCTCACAATAACTGATGGAAATAAGTGACCAAATAACTGAAGTGTGAACTCAACCTTTTATGTATCACAAAATGATGCCACTAAAAACTACAAAGCACACGCCCTCATATGGCTACCTCAACAGAAAAATAAAAACATTATAGCCAATATAAACCAGCCACCTAGCCCTTTATTGTGTACTCCTCCTTGGCTGAAAATACTGCACAAAAATGCTTCGGGGAGTATCTTTACTCTTCTGGAAAAATGTAGTATGACCTCTGGGCCCATCGACCCAACAGATGCCTGGTGTTCTTTTAGCCTCCATCGATGTGATATACTCCCAATGTACACCATTAGCAGCTCTCCAACGACCACTATGCCAATCTACTCTCATTATCGTTGGTAGCTCATCAGTCAGACCCCCACCCATCAGACACTTTCTGTAGACAGGTGATAAGTTGTCATTTTGGGGCAATCATTTTAATACAGAAGATCTAAAGCAGCCTAGCCGGAAACACGGAGATGATAAATAGCAGGTAAGCACCACTCATGGGGTAGTTAATTAAACATTATTCTTTAGACCTCAACTAGAATCCATTTAAGGGCCATTAATTCATATCAAAGTGTTTGAACAAGTATCTGTACAAGAGGTACTACACCACTTTACTCATTAGGCTGAGCCGAATGTGAGCATGAAAAGGGGGGCAGAGTCTCCATTAATGATAATAAAAACGCACTGCTCATCTAGTAAACAGCATTCGCCATATTAAGCCGTTTACAAGCTCCTACGCTACTAAATACAGAGATTACATGGAATTGTTCAGAACATTTCTATTACAGAGAATACCAAGAAATGCACATTGAATGTTGACCACATGCAGCAACCAGTGGTCACTTGTAGGTAAGCCTGGCTTTTGGACGAACGATTCAATGTTTTCACTACAGTAATGTTAGGCGTGCAAGAGATACTGCAAGCTGAAGAGTTCCGTGAAATCTATAATACGGTCATGAGAAAAACAAAGTACACCCTCTGAGTTCTATGGTTTTACGCATCAGGACATAATAAAAAAGCATCTGGGGGAGATTTATCAAAACTAGAGTAAAGGAAAACTGTCTTAGTTGCCCATAGCAAGCATCTTTTAGAGTTCCAATCTGAATGGTTGCTGTGGGCAACAGACATTTTTCTTTGATAACAGTTTTGATAAATCTCCCCCTGGTCTTAAAATTAGATAACTACAACTTCGGATATACAGCACGCAACAGATTCCACCGTTTAATTATTTATCCCACAAAAATGAAGCTAAGAGCCATGTGTGAAAAACTAACGCACCCCATGAATCAACATCTTGTAGAACCACCTTTAGCAGCAATAACCTGAAGCAATCTTTCTCTATATGACATTCTCTGTCTCTCAGGAATGTTGGCCCACTCCTCTTCACAGTGATGCTTCAGTTTATCGAGGCTCTTAAAGGGGTTCTCTGGGAATTCAAAAAATGAAAATACTTAAATGTTACTTTATTATAAATATATTCCTAAATACCTTTTATTGCTCGTTTTGTCTAGGGAAATAAAATGGCCGCCATCCTATTAGTACACACAAAACCTGTCCTAATCACACAGCAGGACAAGTTACTTCAAGACACTGAGCTAAAGAGCTGCCTCATCCTCCTCTATGATCCTGAATACAGTTTTTTTTTTAAACTCGCTTTATTAAAAAGCTAGCAAGCAAGGTGTTATACATAGCAATCAGCAAATCATGCATAAAGTACATAATGCAAAGACACACTATAATATGCCTTTATGGCTTATTCAGGGACATTGATACCCAATAACACTGATAATACATCTGGACCACATTGTCAGAACTGTTGGAGGACCACATATTGGAAACATTCGTACACATTGAATCGGGAGGTAGACAGCTGCACATTCATCTAAGTAATAGAATGCAAATGGGACGATGTGACGGTCAGCGGAGAGGCACACCACGGCCCCCATATCTTTTGAAATTTTTGAGGACAGTTCCTCCGCGTGTACATAATTTTCTCAAAGGGAATAACATTGTTAACTAAAGTTTTCCATTGGTTAACCGTGGGGGGCCTGTCCGCCATCCACCTGATAGCTATCGCCTTTCTGGCTAGGAAAAGAGTCTCCCTCATGAAGGTGAGTGTGTGGTGAGTTCTAGAATCGTCTTCAAGTATTCCCAAAAGACAAGCTTTGGTGCACACCTCCAATGTGCCTGGGATCATGGTGGATAGAATGTCCACTACTGACTTCCAGAATGGGCGAATGTAAACGCAATCCCAAATAAGATGCCAGAAGTCCGCACCCATCTGGGTACATCTATGACATTCTGCATGAGGCATTCTGCCCATCCTGAAGAGCCTGGTCGGAGTGAGGTAACATCTATGGAGGATGAAGAGTTGCGTCAGTCTGTTAGTAAGGGATGGTGAGGCAACCACAGGAGCTTCCAGGGCCTCACTCCAATCCTCATCTGATAAGGATGGTATATTGTCTTTCCACTTGCTCTCCGCCTATAAGGGAGTGGAAGACAGTTTGAGGTTAAGTAGATAGGTGTATAGAGTGGAAATTAGTCCTCTCGGCCCCTGAGTTCTAAAAACTCCGATGAGCGGATAGGCTGAGACCGACCTCCCGATAACTCTCAGTTGAACCTGAAGGGCATGTCTCAGCTGCAGATATCTATAAAAATGTGGACGCAAAAGCCCAACTTTAGTCTGCAGTTGAGAGAAGGAGAAAAGTATGCCACTTTCATACAGATCTTTTAGGTGATGTACCCCATGTTCCCTCCAGATACTTTCCCCTTCACAGTGAAACAAGTGAGGGAACATTGGGTTGTTCCACAGCGGGGCATCATCTGGTAAATCCCTGTACTGTTGCAGTTTTGCAGCTCTCCAAACCTGATGTGCAAGCCTGTGGATCTGTAAAAGTGGCTTTCCAATACTCGACGGATCTTCAAGGACCGACCAAAGGTTGGAGAGCCGCAAATACTCTTGCAAATAATATTCAGAATTCGGGAGTGTTCCCTGGGTCACCCATGGCATCAGATATCTCAGCTGACCCGCAAGAAAGTATAAGTATAAATCTGGCAAGGCCGCTCCTCCTTTGTCCCAACTCCTCTGCAGGGACTGCAGTGCCAGTTTACGTCTATTTTTCCCCCATATGAACGTTGCCATGCTGGAGTGCAATTTCTCAAAAAAAGTGCGAGGAATCGGTACACAGGAATGCTCTAGCAAGTACAGGGCCTTGGGTTGGAGAATCATTTTGATTAAATTTAGACGCCCCATGGTCGACAAGGGTAAAGTGTTCCAGGACTTAAATTTATCCGTGAAGTAAGATACTAGGGGTACTGTGTTCAGCTCATGTGACATGGATGGTTCTTTCGTTATGATAACTCCCAGGTATTTGAATCTGTCTACAACTATCAGATTGCAATATACGGATGGCCAATCCGGGGTCCATAGAGGCATTAAGGCCGACTTTGCCCAATTAATGCGGAGTCCAGAGAAGGATCCAAACTGTTCAATGATAGTTATTGCCCTGGGCAAGGTAGACTCCACTGTATCCATATACAAGATAAGATCGTCTGCGTACAGCCCTAGCCCTGAATACAGTTTAATATGATCTTCAGCTGGATTTCTGTAGGACTGGAGCTCATGAGGAGACATGAAGTACAGAGGAGGTGGGGATGTGGCTGATGAGCAGCAGCTCTTGTATGGAGTCTCACCGCAGTCTCTGTCCTGTCTTCTCTATACTTCTTGTCTCCTCATGAACTCCATTCCTACAAAGATTCAGCTGTTCTTATCTTATCATAGTGTATACAGTGTTGTGAAGTAACTTGTCCTCCTGTTCAATTAGGACAGGTTTTGTGTGTACTAAAAAGGACGGCTGCCATTTTATTTCCCCTGATGATTGCTCCCCAGACAAATGAAAGGTATTTGGGAATATATTTATAATAAAGTAATATTTAAGTATTTTCATTTTCCAAATTCCTGGAGAACCCCTTTAAGGTCCTTTCACAGCATTTCAATTGGGTTAAGGTCTGGACTCCGACTGGGACATTGACTTGATTATTTTCCTTTTCAGCCATTCTGTTGTAGATTTGCTGGTCTGCTTCAGATGATTGTCCTGTTACATGACCCAGTTTTGGACAAGCTTTAGCAGCTGTATAGATGGCCTCACATTTGACTCTTGAATACCTTGGTATACTCAATGATTGCCATGTACCCAGGTCCTGTGGCTGCAAAACAAGCCCAACTCATCACCCCTCCACCACCACGCCTGACAAACTATGTCCAAAAATCATAGTTCCACAAATATTATGGTTTGTTCAGATGGAACTTTACAAACTTAAACTGTGCTGTCATGTTCTTTTTAGAAATAAAATGTTTTCTTCTGGCAACCCTTCAAAACAAGCTATACTTCTTGAGTCTTTTTCTAATTGTACTCTCATGAACTTGAACATTTAACATGTTATCTGGGGCCTGTAGCGTCTAAGATGTCGCTCTTGGGTTCTTTGCAATTTGCTGGAACGTCCACTCCTGGGAAGACTGTGAATAATCTTTCCCACCGTGGAATGATGGACTTCAAATTGTTTGGAAATGGCCTTATAGCGCCTTGTTCACAGGTTAGTGTTTTGGTCAGTGATTTCCATCAGTGATTGTGGGCCAAAACCAGGTGTGGCTCTAAACACAGAACAGGGGCAGATCTTTCCCTTATACCTTTTGTCTGTGGAGGCTCCAGTCCTGGTTTTGGCTGACAAACACTGATGGCAATCACTGAGCAAAACACTGACGTGTGAATGAGGCTTAACCCTTTCCAGACTGATGGGCAGCAACAATGGCTTCACTAAGATGATTACTGATGTCTTTTCTTTTTGGCATTGTGTCATAACACAACCTGAATACTCCAGACCATCAAACTGCCAAAACTTCTGCTTTTATAGAGGTGGTCAAATTTTCGGATGCTCAATCAAGGGCATTTGATTTGCAGCACCTGGCTGCCACGTACCTTCTTAATTCCGATGTCAGCTGTAAAAAAGTACTTCATTTTTCACACACAGTTTCTGCAATTTGGCCTAATTTATGTTAAATAATGACACAGTGAAATATGTCGTGTATTGTTGTTTATCTGAGGTTTTAGTGACCCGATTTTAAGACCTTGTAAGGACTAGATGTATTTTTTTTGTATGTCCTGATATATAAAACCATAGAATTCACACCACACACCATAGTGTAGACTTTGTTTTTCTCATGACTGTATAACTATATTTATGTACTTCCTCAATTCAACAAGGAAAATCAGAGTACGGTCACCGCAGCATTTTTCTTTCAATTTATCGTTCAATCACTAAAGCTCTGAAAAGTTTCTTTGAGATTCCTTCAGCCTTGCACGTAAACTTGAGAACAGAGCCAGGTCTCTACAAAGAGACTGATACGGCTATACAAAATGGACCACACAAAAAAGCTCTGCAAAAGTAACAGCTTCACCATAAATTATAGTGACGGCATCATCATGCTGTGGGGATGCTTCTCTGCAGATGGCCCTGGCAGTATAACAAAAATCAGTGAAATTCTGAAGGAAAACCTTCTACCGTCTGCGATAGAACTTGAACTAAGACCATTTATTTTCCAGCAGGACAACAACCTCAGACAGTAACTACACGGATTCTTCACCATCAACAATGATAACGTTGGCCTGGAGCAACAAAGAGTTTCAATCTTAATCCTATCAAGAATGTGTGAAAGACACCTACTTGAGTAATCCAAGTACAGAACATAGTGCTTCCACAGATTTTGTGGTCTTTCTAAAGGTCTTCCATTATAACATAGAATGTACGTAACACGTGTTCTCTATTTTTGCTTTTAATGCGCCAATGATGAGACATTCCTGATGAAACACATGTCAATGAGAGATATATACATTACCCAACAGTGGTGGAGGTTAGGAAACTCAGCACTGGTAGCAGAACCTCTTGGTTAATTTTGGGTAAAATATCCATGAGGGTGGTGTCAGAAAGGTATATGATGATCTTCTGAGTAAGGGTGACAGCAGCAAGGAGTCCAGCTTCTTTGCGGCTGTTCAGCCTGCACCCACTGCTGGGGGCAACCTGAATGTGTAGAATTAAAATACAGTAAAATAAACATATAATTTGGATGTTTTCATGTTTAAAAGGCAGAGTTTTTAAAAGTTATTAAATTAATATTAATGAGATGACAGTGAAGTCCAGACTTCCCCCTATAAATGCAGTCTGGCTGTGTAGTCCAGACCTTTCCCTATAACTGCAGTCTGGCTGTGTAGTCCAGACCTCTCCCTATAACTGCAGTCTGGCTGTGTAGTCCAGACCTCCCCCTATAACTGCAGTCTGGCTGTGTAGTCCAGACCGCTCCCTATAACTGCAGTCTGGCTGTGTAGTCCAGACCGCTCCCTATAACTGCAGTCTGGCTGTGTAGTCCAGACCTCCCCCTATAACTGCAGTCTGGCTGTGTAGTCCAGACCTCCCCCTATAACTGCAGTCTGGCTGTGTAGTCCAGACTTCCCCCTATAACTGCAGTCTGGCTGTGTAGTCCAGACCTCCCCCTATAACTGCAGTCTGGCTGTGTAGTCCAGACCGCTCCCTATAACTGCAGTCTGGCTGTGTAGTCCAGACCGCTCCCTATAACTGCAGTCTGGCTGTGTAGTCCAGACTTCCCCCTATAACTGCAGTCTGGCTGTGTAGTCCAGACTTCCCCCTATAACTGCAGTCTGGCTGTGTAGTCCAGACTTCCCCCTATAACTGCAGTCTGGCTGTGTAGTCCAGACCCCCCCCTATAACTGCAGTCTGGCTGTGTAGTCCAGACCTCCCCCTATAACTGCAGTCTGGCTGTGTAGTCCAGACCGCTCCCTATAACTGCAGTCTGGCTGTGTAGTCCAGACCTCCCCCTATAACTGCAGTCTGGCTGTGTAGTCCAGACCTCCCCCTATAACTGCAGTCTGGCTGTGTAGTCAGACTTCCCTATAACTGCAGTCTGGCTGCGTGGTAGACCTCCCCCTATAACTGCAGTCTGGCTGTGTGGTCAGACCGCTCCTATAACTGCAGTCTGGCTGTGCCATATGTCCAGAGCCGCTCCCCTATAACTGCAGTCTGGCTGTGTAGTCCAGACCTCTCCCTATAACTGCAGTCTGGCTGTGTAGTCCAGACCTCTCCCTATAACTGCAGTCTGGCTGTGTAGTCCAGACTTCCCCCTATAACTGCAGTCTGGCTGTGTAGTCCAGACCTCCCCCTATAACTGCAGTCTGGCTGTGTAGTCCAGACCACCCCCTATAACTGCAGTCTGGCTGTGTAGTCCAGACCTCCCCCTATAACTGCTGTCTGGCTGTGTAGTCCAGACCTCCCCCTATAACTGCAGTCTGGCTGTGTAGTCCAGACCTCCCCCTATAACTGCAGTTTGGCTGTGTAGTCCAGACCTCCCCCTATAACTGCAGTCTGGTTGTGTAGTCCAGACCGCTCCCTATAACTGCAGTCTGGCTGTGTAGTCCAGACCTCCCCCTATAACTGCTGTCTGGCTGTGTAGTCCAGACCTCTCCCTATAACTGCTGTCTGGCTGTGTAGTCCAGACCTCTCCCTATAACTGTTGTCTGGCTGTGTAGTCCAGACCTCCCCCTATAACTGCAGTCTGGCTGTGTAGTCCAGACCTCCCCCTATAACTGCAGTCTGGCTGTGTAGTCCAGACCTAACATAGTAAATGCAGTTTGGCTGTGTAGTCCAGACCTCCCCCTATAACTGCAGTCTGGCTGTGTAGTCCAGACCTAACATAGTAAATGCAGTTTGGCTGTGTAGTCCAGACCTCCCCCTATAACTGCAGTCTGGCTGTGTAGTCCAGACCTTCTTTGTAATTTTTAGCTCTAATCACAGCGAGTCAAACAGTAAATAAAGGGGATATCTCCCTTCTAGACAAAGTTAATACAAGGCACTTACTAATGTATTGTGATCGCCCATACTGCCTCCTTTGCTGGCTTAATTCATTATTCCATCGCATTATACACTGCTCCTATCCAGGTGTTAAGGCGAATGCTACAGCACAGATACGAGGACTAGAGCTGCCACACGTGTGTTTAATAACTTCGGCTCATAGGAGCCAATAGATTCGAATACTGTACGGAGCACTCGCTCCGTACAGTACTGAAACAAAGTTTTAAGCGAATCGACTTCGGATGTTTCATCCAAAGTCGATTCGCTCATCCCTAGTCAAGACCCCTGGATACGAGGAGTGTATAAAGTGATGGGAAAATGAATCCAGCCAGCAAAGGAGGCAATATGGATAATCACAATACATTAGTAAGTGCTTTGTATTAAATTTCTCTACATCCGGGATGCTCTCCAAACCGTTTCAAAACTACAACTCCCAGTATGCCCTAATAGCTGTAGGCTGCTCAGGCATGCTGGGAGTTGTAGTTTTGCAACAGCTGGAGGGCCGCAGGTTGGGCATCCCTGGTCTACATGATAAATACCATTTGATGAAGTGAGACAACTTCTTAAAGGCTCTCTGACAAATTGTTAATATCCAGCTTATGTGCTGAAGTGGGGATTAGTTATATGTTCAGATCCTCTTCCTTATACACGCTCCTATATTTATCGCCTGATAGATACAAGCCAAGATGTGGGGCAATATATACCAATAAAGTTTTTTAGTTTTTTTTTGCATTAACAAAGCATTAAAAAAATTGCTTTACGGCAGCCACCATGGTCCATAGACACAACGGTCAGGAGGGGACCCTATTGACTTTTATGGGAGAGTTTTCTAGGCATGCTCTGTGACCTGTGCAGAGGTCAGGAGGGAGTAGATAAGCTGTGATATCACCTATTGTGAATGGTGGATCCTGTCTTATCTATACACAGAGGTGATATCTCCTTATCATTACAGGCAGGTTTATAATAGTATATAACTGCAGTAAAGTGATCTGTACAAACTAAGACGTGGTGACCATTATTAGGCTTAGTGGCTGGTGTGAAAACTGCAGGAATTTATAGCTTTTGTTCAAAAATAAATAGTGGCATCGAAATTTTTTAGTTTAGATAAATACCTTTCCTTGCGGCCACCCTGCCTGTTTTTTTAAAATCTCGCTCATACGCCCCGCTGTGCCCCCTGCAGTTTTCCCGCTCAGTATGTATGCCAATACTGAGCATCGGTACAGGGAGCAGGAAATGCAAGGGTTTCTCAATGGGCCACACCTTCTCTCTGGCTGTGCCGCGGTCCAATCACAGCGGAGGGCATCACAGCCAGGGAGAAGGTGAGTTTTTTTTCTCCCTGGCTGTGACGCTTTCCGCTGTGATTGGATTGCGGCACAGCTAGGGAGAGGGAGACGCCCACCAAGAAACCCTGGCGTCTCCTCCTCCCTGTACAGATGCTCAGTATTAACATACTGGGCGGGAAATATACAGGGGGGCACAGCGGGGTGTAGGAGTGATATTTGAAAAAAACAGGCAGGGTGGCAGCATCAGCGGGCAGTACCACGCAAGGAAAGGCATTTATCTAAACTAAAAAAAAATAAAAAAAAATAAACATGAAAGGTCCTCTTTAACTATTAACTGTGGAAGTGCCATAAATGTTGAGATGGGAAGATCCCTTTAACCCTTAGGATACCGGAGGTTTTTTTATTTTTGCGTCTTCATTTTTCTTCCCCATACTTCCTTGAACCATAACTTTGTAATATTTCCGTTCACATAGCTGTATGAGGGCTTATTTTTTGCAGGACAAGTTGTACCTTCTAATGTCACCATTAATTATGGCTTTCAATGTAGTGGGAAGCAGTAATAAAAAATTCCAAATGGGGTGGAATTGGAAAAAAAATGCAATTTCTCTTCCGTTTTGTTCCCACGGTGTTCTCTTTGCGGCAAAACTGACCCATGCCCTTCATTCTTCTGTTCAGTACAATTACAATGATACCCCATATGTATAGGGTTTTTTATGTCTAAATACTTTTAACTATATATTTTTTTTTACATCACCATATTCTGACCCCATAACTTTTTTATAGTTATATCTACTGAGCTGTGTGGGGGCTCCTTTTTTGCGGGACAAATCTGTCGTTTTTATTGATACTATTTTGGAGTGTGTATCACTTTTTTATCACATTTTATTACTTTTTTGGGGTAAGAGAAGCAATGAAAAAATGGCATATTGGCATCATTGACGATCACAGTAATTAGCTGGCTATAACGCCCGCTGCACGTGCACGCCATGTTTGACTATTGCTCCAGAGCTGAACATGTACGGCGCTGGTAGCGAAAGGGTTAAGGCACCGAGTCATGCAGCAACTATATTTACTTTAGAAAAAAATTCTAAATCTACAATGAAAAAAAAAAAGTTTTTCTTATAAATTTCAGGGTGACTTATCGGGAAGAAAGTGCTGGGATTCTTTTTATCTTTCTATGCCCTATGGTTAGTGTTTCTTTATGAACCTATGATAATTTGCCGCGTGATATACAGCCTGAATGACAGTGTCAGCTCACCATAAGCTATTTCTATTACAGTGCAAAACAATCAAAGATTGATATTTATCAATTCCATGCAGATAAACCAGCCACATTCTACAGTTTGGGACACAGGATTTCCTATTTCTTGCTTCTTTTGCACTCCAGGTCGTTTTTTTTAAGTTGTCAGCATCCGAGACTGACTGCAATCCGAGCGGGGAATCTGTTGCGTTTCAGATTCAGCTATACAAAAGTCATCATCATAAAAAAAGTAGAAATGCAAAGTCCATAAAAATCCTGCTAATAATCGAACAGATAGACATGCACAAAATCAATGCTTTACATGAGGGTGACTTGCATATTGTAATATTTGGAGGCATTTCCAGGAAACAAATGCAGGAAGACAACCTAGAGGCACATTCACTCAGAAGTGATGTCTATCGCATCCAGACATTGTCAGTCTAAGTAATGAATGGCCCTTGTGGGATTACATTCGGCAATGCTGGCATTTCCAGTTATACAACAGGTTACTATTAAAATCATCTTACAGAATGCATTCACGCACAACAGATTACGGTATGTTGTAGACATTTCTGTGACTGGAAATCAGTTCCATTTGTCTAAACGGGGTTGTTTTGGCGGAAAGCAGATGGATTTCTGCAAGCTCTATTCAAATCAATGCAACAGATTTTAAAGGAGTATTCCGCTTGTGTAAGCTATTTTTCTAAACTGCACCGCTGCGTTACAATATGTGTCCTAGTCTTACCCATACAGAAACTGTTTTCAGGCGTCCTGTGTTACCTTTCTCCCGTTTTGATCTGCAATCCGCTCTTACCGTTATGGCACTTTCCCCTACATCACATGAGCAGGATACATATACTCTGACTACATTGCCCATGATCCTCTTGCACTGTCCTGGGCCAAAATGGGTGATGCTAAGGGAGGGTTCTCACTAGATTATGCTATTCTGTTATAGGTTCCGTTTATGACAGAATATAATGGAATGGCTAGGCGGTATGCAAAACGGAAGCCTTTAAGAGGCATTCCGTTTTGTACCGTCCTAATACAAGTCTATGGGCAAGCATAACGGATCCGTCTGGTTTCCGTTATGCAGGATGGGAAAAAAAAAAAAAGTCTGTCAACACGATTTTTTTTCCGCCCCGCTTAAGTCTACTTTCACACTAGTGTCGCGGACCTCTGGCAGGCTGTTCTGTCGGGTGAACAGCCTGTCAGATGTGTCCTGCCGTTAGTGAACGTGTGCCCCCGGACTAACGCTCTGGCCCCATTGACTAGAATGGTGGCGGGGCGGAGTTCCGGCGGAGGCACGGCAGCGCACGCCGAGAGGCTGCCGGAATAAAACTAGGACATGTCATAGTTTTATCCCGGCGTGCGCTGCTGTGCCTCCGCCCCGCCAACATTATAGCCTCTTAAAGGCTTCCGTTTTGCATTCTGCCTGGGCATTCCGTTATATTCTGTTATAAACGGAACCTATAATAGGGGAATTATGCCATTCCCAACACAGACTCCTTCCAGAAGTGGATGGTTCTGGACAGGTCCGGCATTCCTGGGGCAGGGATTATATGCCCCGATATCTCTCTGCTTTACTTGAAGGCAAGCGCTCATGTGAGCGCTTCCACTGCTTATGAGGCAGTAAGCTTGGCAGAAGCTTAAAAAGGTACTTTTATTACAGATAAAGGCAGCAAAACTGGTAATAACATTATATTAGTCAGGGGTGTGGAATTCCTATCGCCCGACACCCGGGACATGCAGTTCAGGACGCCGGGCAAGTAGTTTGAACAGTTGTTTAGCCCTGTGCGGGCAAGTAGCAGGGACAAGTGGGTTGGGCAGTAATAGGAGCGGTCAAATGCGAGCCGCGAGCTGACCACTCCTACATCTATGTCAGCCTGCCCCTGCATCGTGCATATGAGTACCGTACATATCACTTCCTGCAGGCGGCCCCCGGCTCCTCCCGGCTCCTGTATTGAAGTCTCCGCCCACCTGCCAGCACAGGAGCACACAGAAAGTCAGCACACAGTCTCCAGAGACAAGATAGGAGAAGAGGAGTGAGAGACCCCGCAGCCCCCTGCAGATGAGTGTTCCTCCCAGAGCCTGTCCACATTGCAGCTCCCGGCCTGACCTGTAAGCGCTGACTGGGGTCACATAGCATTATACTGATTTATGATGCTATGTAACCCTTACAGCTCTGGAATGTGTTGGATAACACTGACAGCATTATGTCAGCGTTATCCAATACATTCCAGAACTGTATAGGGTTACATAGCATCATAAATCAGTATAATGCTATGTGACCCCAGTCAATGCTTGCAGGTCAGGCTGGGAGCTCCGTTGACAGACTCTGGGAGGAACACTGATCTGCAAGGGGCCTAAGAGCCTGGGTGTCAGAAATGAAGGTAGTGCTGTCTGTCTTCTGAGGCTCTGGCCCTGCCTGCAATCTTCACTGCATGTGGCACTTGATAAACTATAATGTCTCCCTGTTGCCCTCATACAGTATAACGTCACCTTGGGGCTGCCCCCATACAGTATAACGTCACCCTGTGGCCCCCGTCCCCATACAGTATAACGTCACCCTGTGGCCCCCGCCCCCATACAGTATAACATCTCCCTGTGGCCCCCGCCCCCATACAGTATAACGTCTCCCTGTGGCCCCCGCCCCCATACAGCATAATGTCTCCTTGTGGCCCCCGCCCCATACAGCATAACATCTCCTTGTGGCCCCCACCCCATACAGGATAACATCTCCTTGTGGCCCCCGCCCCATACAGCATAACGTCTCCTTGTGGCTCCCGCCCCATACAGTATAACGTCTCCTTGTGGCTCCCGCCCCATACAGTATAACGTTAGTATAAGTTCAGGACAAGTAGATGGTCATGAGGGACAAGTAGATTGAGCCCCCACTTTAGTCCTTCGACAAGTAGTTTTTTTTTTAAATTTCCACACCCCTGTTAGTGATCCTTTTGCATGGTAAAACTCTGCAACATACTACTGTGTGTAACTGGAATAAGTTTCAGAAATTTCTGCAACAAAATCTGCCACATGTTAATGTACATTTTAGCAGACTTGTCCCTATGACACCGGCTGACCTGTTACATGTGCACTTGGCAGCTGAAGGCGTCTGTGTTGGTCCCGTGTTTATACGCACCAGTCTTGCTGAGAAAAATGAAGTTTTAATATATGCAAATGAGCTTCTATGAGCAACGGGGGCGTTGTCGTTACTCCTAGAGGCTGTGCTCTCTCTGCATCTGCTGCGTCCTCTGCACTTTGATTAACAGGGCCAGGTGTGATCACGTTTTTACTGCCTGGTCCTGTCAATCATAGTTCAGAGGGAGCGGCAGTTGCAGAGAGAGCAGAGCCTCTAGGTGTAACCGCAACGCCCCCATTGCTCCTAGAGGTCGATTTGCATATATCAACATTTCATTTTTCTCAGCAATGCGGCACATATGAACATGGGACCAACAGGGATGCCTTCAGCTGCCAAGTGCACATGGAACAGGTCAGCCAGTGTCATAGGTACAGATCTGCTGACAGATGCCCTTTAAGGTGCCTTAGGACATTTCTACTAAGACGATGACTAGTTGACCTTATGTTTAGACAATTTTCACCAAGAATATTCAATGGAATGAAATCAGAGATGTAGCTTTCCCTATTCAAATACCCTGTTAGGCCACATGGATCCCTACCCTTAGAGAGCCAGAGTGGAGAAGACACCAATGTAATGTGTCTGCTCACCCAATTATCCGAATGGCTTTATGTAAGAAAAGCCAACAGCAACCTTCAAAATCAGCTGTTTGTTCGAAGTGTGAGAAGCCAGATAGCTTTGTTCTGAAAAGATGCTGTACTTGTGAAGGTCGAGCATCTAGAACGGGGATCAGCAATCTCCGTCATTCCAGCTGTTCTGAAACTACAACTCCCAGAATCCTCCTTTCACTTCTATGAGAGTTACAAGAACAGCCAAGTACATTGTCATGCTGGGTGTTGTAGTTTCACCACAGCTGGAGCCTAAAGGTATCCGACCCCAATCTAGAACCTCTGTTCACATCTTCATTGTGCGTATAGTTTATATCGGAAAGCAGGGTACAGGGCCAGGATCTGTTGCATGATGGAAGCCACAGATACTGGACAGTCCCTTACAACAAGGCATTTCATCATAATGCATCATATTAGATGGGAAAAATTGTGCTGCACGCATCAATATTTCTTACATCAAATCTGAGAAAACCTGCGACAGATGCTCCAAACTGAGCCTCCGACACAGATGTGAACCTAGCCTAAGGGTACTTTCACATTGGCGGAGTCTGTCAGGCTGTTCCGGCGGGTGAACAGCCTGTCGGATCTGTCCTGCCGCTGTTTGTGCCCCCGGACTGCCGCTCCGTCCCTATTGACTATAATGGGGGTGGGGGCGGACTTAAAGTACGACATGCACAGATAAATAAGCAAATCATGACTTACCAGGTAGCTAATGTAAGGCAGATACTGATAGGTTAGAAACGGCTCTCCATAGAGGTGTGCCATGTGCATCAGACAGTCCAGCACTGGTTTGGACACCTGATCTCCACACACTGGTCTCTTGACATTAAGCGGGCTACTCTCCTCCATGTTAGAGAAGAACTGATGTCTCTGGTGACCTAGATAAATTAGAAATGTTTTCAGGCATCACTCTGACAACATCTACTCACTAAATGCACCATGATGTACTCAGGCTGCGGAGGATCACTTTGCATCATTTTATGGTGAATGCGTACTGCACAGCGGCGGCCCTCCCTCCGATCGTTGAAAAACAGTTCGCAGACACACATGATGTATACAGAATAAAATAAAGAGTAACCTAGTAAAGTGGGTTATCCCATGAATCATTTTCATACCAAAAAGGTTGTTAATAGCTGTTTTTAGGCAATCCATCACAAAAAATACCTTTTCTTGATCTTTTAGTTCTAGTTGTCCCCATGGGTTGCTGCTAATCTGTCCTACTGAGGATGGGCTCTAGACAAAATTAGTTTCCTTCCCGCTCTGGCAGCTGGCAATATAGGGGTTCATTTATCAAGCTGAAATACGCCTAAGGGTTCATTCATACGTCCGCAAGTGTTTTCGGTCCGCAAATTGCAGATTCGCAAAACACGGACACCGGCCATGTGTATTCCGCATTTTGCGGACCGCACATGGCCGGCACATTAAATAGAAATGCCTTTTCTTGTCCGTGTCTGCGGACAAAAATAGGACATGTTCTATTTATTTGCGGAACGGAAGTGCGGATGCGGACAGCACACTGTGTGCTGTCCGCATCTTTTGCAGCCCCATTGAAAATGAATGGGTCCGCACAATCCGGAATGGATCCGGACTAAACTTGCGGACGTGTGAATAAACCCTAAATTAGGTGTATTTTAAGTGCAGATTGCGGTGCAACTGACCGTGTCTGCGACTTCTCACCGCTCACGCCAGGTCTAAAAAAGTGGACGGGGAAAGGGAATGGGGCGGCAAGCCAATCTCATTTCTAGGCATAGAAAAGGGTCTACATGTAAGACAGCTCGAAAGCTGTCTTACATGTAGAAGTGCACGGGATATGCCGAAGTTACAAAGAGGCCGGTGCCTCTTCATAACTTCAGCAATCCACTGCCAGCGATGGGGCTTTTTTAAGATCGGCGTCTAAAACGCCGGTCTCAATAAATGTGCCCCATAGTCCCTTCTTGGTAACCCTGCAGTATGAGTCTTCTCCATTAGGGCTCTTTCACACTTGCGTTTTTGGTTTCTGTCCTAGAGTTCCGTCCTCGGGGCTCTAGGATGGAAAGATACTGATCAGGATTATCCCAATGCATCCTGAATGGAGAGAAATCCGTTCAGGATGCATCAGGATGTCTTCCATTCAGTATGTGAACGTTTTTTGGACGTTGACAAAACCGTAGCATTCTGCAGATTTGTCTCCGTCCAAAAATCCAGAAGACATGCCGTAACGCCGGATCCGTAATTAATGCCCATTGAAGTGCATTAATCTAAACGTCATTTTGGCGCATCGCCGGATCCGACGTTTAGCTCTGCGCATACGCAGCAGCAGTTCCGATCGGGGCCCCAGTGTAAGCTGGGGCTCCGATCGGTTACCATCGCAGCCAGGGCGCTACTGAAGTCCTGGCTGCCATGGTAAGTACTCCGCAGCAGTGTACTTACCTGTGCTGCGGCCTCCGGGCGCTCCTTCATGACGTCACAGGTCCAGGTAGAGCATTGATCTATGCGCCGCAGGGACCTGTGACGTCATGAAGGAGCGCCCGGAGGCCGCAGCGCAGGTAAGTACACTGCTGCGGAGTACCATGGCAGCCAGGATTTTAGTAGCGTCCTGTCTGCCATGGTTACCTGAAAGCATTTTGAAGATCCTGATCAGTCTTCAAATGCTTTCAGGCGACTTGCGTTCTGACGGATCCGGCAGGACGGAAGTGCCCGCCGGATCCTCAGAATGCAAGTGTGAAAGAGCCCTTACACTGCCATGCTACTGTAGAGACTCAGCTTTCTGCCTTGGGAGCGATTTCAGTCGGCTACTCTGCAGTGAAGAGAGGACCACCACGCAGAGACCTGGCTATAGGGAGATTGCCTGTGCCTGTGTGACCACCAGCACTCAGCTCATTAGGTGGATGTGCACATTGCTATACACTTTGAACACTAGGTGGTGCCATACTATGTAAGTACATGTCATGGCTCGCCACTGGATCATTTTTAATGAGTTTGATGCCTGGTGCCTCATTTAAATAAACATAAAGCCCTCCATGGGATAACCCATTTAATCAGATGGTGGACCCGAGATAGCTTTTGCATCAAGGTGACAGAGCTTCATCTTGGATTAGCTGGGTAAGGCTACTTTCACACTCGCGTTTTGTCATGGACGGATCCGTTCAGATAACACAACCATCTGCATTCTTTCAGAACGGATCAGTTTGTATTATGTTTAACATAGCCAAGACGGATCCGTCTTGAACACCATTGAAAGTCAATTGGGAACAGATCCGTTTTCTATTGTGCCAGATTGTGTCAGTGAAATTGGATCCGTCCCCATTGACTTACATTGTGTGCCAGGACGGATGCGTTTGGCTCAGTTTCATCAGACGGAAACCAATACGCTGCAAGCAGTGTTTTGGTGTCTGTCTCCAAAGCGGAATGGAGACTAAACTGATGCATTCTGAGCGGATCCTTTTCCATTCAGAATGCATTGTAATGCAAACTGATCAGTTTTGGACCGCTTGTGAGAGCCCTGAACAGATCTCACAAACGGAAAGCCAAAACGCGAGTGTAAAAGTAGCCTTAAACAGACGCCTACTTGGTAGTGCCCCGCAGCGACTATTTTATATCTACAAGTAGAAGCTCGCGGTCCGAAAGGAGGCCAGATTTAGGGACACTAACTCGTGGAAATTCTTCAGAAGACGATTGCTCTATTTGAGCAAGGGGAAGCATTTATTTGATCATCTATCACACAGCATCCAAAAAGACAAGAGGCAAACAATTACCAACATAACAGGACGTCAGCAACCTCAGCAAATTCCTTGCGATGCAGCGGGAGGTCACGGTAGGACCCAACTTGGCCGACAGCCACCTCACCATTTTGCAGGCTGTATCTAGAACACAAGCATACAGTTTGATAAAACATACAGGAAACAAGCCTGACATCCCGTGATGAAGGAAAAAACATGAAGGTCAATGCTGATAAGATGGAGTACTGGGATATATTTATATATTTGTAGCCCAGAATAAAAGATGCTGATGCTTTACATTGCCCAGAAGGCTGAAGCATTAAAACACCATCTTTGGATGCGCTTAATACAGTATAAAGACAGGGACTGTAAAATGCATCTCCACTGTAAGATATTCGTATGTTCTTCATATTCTCATTCTTTTCCGAAGCTCTCCTTACAGTTTAGGGTGAGTTCACATCACATTTTCCCCATCCGTTATGATATACCGTATTCTTCGCCCCATAAGACGCACTTTTCCCCCCTAAAATGGGGGGGGAAACACTAGTGCGTCTTATGGGGTGAATACAGGGCAAAGACATTTAAATTGTGCGGCGTAGACATACCTGAAGAGAAAAGGAGAGCCCGGCGGCTGCAGCGCATGCTCGCTGATGCGGACCGGCTGGGGGATAGGGTGTACGGTAGCTGGTGTCCGGTGATAGAGACAGTCCAGCCCTGTCTGGGGCTGGTTGATAGGGACCAGCCGGCAGTGGGAACGTTGGTGGGAGCGCAGGAGCAGGCAGATGAGGGGCCGAGCAGGCTTTCCTGCAACACATGCCTGCTCCGCCTCCAAGTCTTCACACTGCCTACTCCTGTGTACGGTATGGGGGCTGACGGGAGGCTGCTGGGGGCTGATAAGAGGCATTGGGGCTGATCTGAGGTCTGAATGGGGGTCTCGTTTATATTGGAGCTCTTATCTGAGGTCTGATTGGGGGGTCGTACACTTTCGGTTCTGAGCCGAGATCTGCTCTGAGGTTTTATTGGGGTCTTATTAACATTGGGGGTCTGATTGGGGCTGTCACCTGAGGTCTGATTGCTAGTCTGACCTGAGGTATAATGAAAAATATTTTTTTCTTATTGTCCTCCTCTAAAACCTAGGTGCATCTTATGGGCCGTTGCATCTCATAGGGCGAAAAATACGGTATACGTACACCACATTTTTGTATCTTTTGTGGTTTTTTTTACAATAGAACTCTATGGTGAATGGATGCCACTGTATGCCTTCTGTCTGAGGAATCCGTTTAACGTACACATTTTTTATATACATAAACAGATGGTAAAAACGTGATGTAAACCCAGCTTTACCAAGCACAGTCCAGTCCATTGGATAGCACCAGTGCTTGGTATTGTAGCTCAACCCATTCACTGGAATGCGACTGAAGTGCACTTAGGCCATGTGACCGATAAACATGACGTCACATGGCCTACAAAAAGGCTTAAGCACTCATAAAGCGCCATGGCCTCTTTATACAGTTGATGGACGAGGCTGCTGGGAGCTGACCCCCACCCCAATCAAATAGTGATTACATACCGTGAAGATAGGCCATCATTCTAAGGGTCCATTCACACGTCCGTGTGTGTTTTGCGGATCCACGGATCTGCAAAACACGGACATCGGCGATGTGCGTTCCGCAATTTGCGGACCGCACATCGACGGCACTCTCATAGAAAATGCCTTTTCTTGCGGACGCAAATGCGGAACAGAATTGCGGACGTGTGAATGGACCCTAAAACTCATGCCTTGAGCACAAAAGTGAGCTTGTCCTAACATATATCAACATTTCACGGTTGTTTGATAAACTCCACTGACTTATACAGAATAAAGTCATTAACGTCTTACCTATCAAGATCTTCTGTTCTTTTTCCTCCGTCTGGTTGGTTAAATCAGGTTCATCTTCTTCAAGTTCTCTACTGTCATTGGCCAGCACTGTCTCAGCAGAGGTATCGGTACTGACCGACAGGGTTAGCTCTGAAGGACCTGGGGAACATTCTCGCTCTTCCTCCTCCTCAGATTCCTCGCTCTGCTTTAGATCTTGGCTGCTGTCTCCAGACTTCATACTACCTTTTTCTCTAATGGAATCATTATCTGTCACTTTCTCATCTCCAAGAGAAACTTCACTTGCGCTGCTTTTGTCACTTAAACGACCAAGGCTGAGAGATTCCGCTTCCTGGGGCTGAAGAGGATCACCAACATAAATGCCAGACTGAAAGTCCTCATTTTCTGCCAAGTAAACCTGGTCATGGAAGCTGACTCCAGAAGTATAGTCCAAGAGTTCATGGGACGAGGAACTTCGATCTACACTATTGTGCCTGCCTTCACCAAATTCACATGAGACTGGGCTGTCACCACCACTTTCCTCATCCTCAGCAGCTCCCGACAGTAGCTTTCCTTCATCACCAGAACTTTCCACACCAACAAGTATTTGCAGCACATGATTAAGGAGATTAGAAAGAAATGCTTGCAAGCCCAAACGTACTATTAGTTGGGCCACAAAGCAATCGGTGTAAAGGTAAAATCTTCCATGAAGATATGAAGGGTTTTCATATGCACCAATCAGCGGCTTCATAAGATACTTATTAGCATTTTTAGGTCCTAAGGCTTTGGCCACAGGCTCAAAAAGATACCAAGCTGCATATACAGCCGTGCTCTGTTCTGTCATCAAAGACAGGATAAAAGGAAGAATGATCTCCAAACCTTCAGGGGTGATATCACAAAGTATACCATCTATTTGCTGCCACAATTGGAACACCAGTTCCCGGCCTTGGCTGTCATCCTCTGTTCTTCTAGACTGATAGGTTAAAATAAATTTATGCAGGTTTGGAAAGTACTTAGGAAAAGGAATGGTGGAACAAAAAGGACTAAGGAGCTGTGAGGGACAGGGTGAAGGAAGACCATTTGAAATTGGGGGGAATTCAAAAAGTTTCACTTGTTCCTCGATGTTCATACCACTCAAAAATAGATTGTCATCTGGCACGTGGATTTGTAACAAAGACTCTAGCATCTGTAAAAGAGGATTTGGAATCTCTTTGACATGGTGTCTGCACAGATTACGGACCAAAGAAAACCGCTCCCGCATTTGGGCTTTTGGCGCTGTGGTATGAACTTTTGGTGCAAAAATAATCTCCGCCATCATCACGCCCAACGCTTGAATATCTCTCTCAAAAAAATCTAGCAGGCTCAGTGGAAGTTTCTTTTGAGACTCTTTCACAGGAAGAATGGTGCTATGCAAACCTTGAACTAAAAAGTTGTCCAGTTTTTCCAGTTCTTCTAGAGCCTGTATTGGGTTAAAACCTTCGGGAAGTAAAATTTTTCCTCCATTTTCATTAGATACACCCTTATACTGTCTATTTGACTTAACTGGTGGGGCTCTGCTTTCACTTGAAAAGTTACTGACACTGCTGATTTGGAGGGAGGGTATAGCGGCAGGCTCACTATTCTTTCCTGCAGATCCTAGAGCATCTAGAGCTTCAGTCCCTTGTTCCAGATCATCGTCAACCGAGCTCACTTTTTCACTAGTCCAATGGCTTTCACAAGATGTGGCTTCTAGTACCAGATCACTGACATCTTTATCACATGCAGTCATCTCCATTATATTCTGTTTAGACGGCGCTATATTAGGGGCCTCATATAAGGAAAACCCGGGGCCCAGAAGTCGCTTAGGATGTGGTTGATCAAACAACTGTACAACCCCATAGCATGTCAAGTTCGTATGATTATCCACAAGATGAAGACAAACGTTTTTTTCTTTAACTGCATTCTTCCCTGTCAACTTGTACCCAAATGTTAGATCAATCCAATGGTGAAGATCCTGAGAGACATCCCTGCTTTCCAGAAGTGCTCGGTGAACTCGGATGAAGTCTTCGTAGGAGCTGCACCAAGATGGGATGTCAAGATCAGGCATGTCTGGATGAATAGATTTGAATATTGTGGGATCTGTATAAAACTCTGGAATACATTCATCTGGTGTCCACCCTTGCATACGTTCCATACTTGCAGGGTATTCGTTGGGTTCCCACTGAGACCGTACATGATTGCACAGCACTGCTTTTGGAGTCCTTCTGGCTTTATATACATAGTATGTGATATCAGATAGCACATCAGAGATATGATGTGGAACATGCAACTGGTCAGAACTGCCACCCCCAGCAACAAAGGCTTGCTTTGTCATCTCATATGTAAATTCCAGTTGTTTATCCCCTTTGTTGAGACGGAATTTCGATTTCTTCAGGTCTCGAAATTTGCCATTTTTGGTAGTAAAATCAACAACCCATGGTAAGACTGGATGATAATTAGGATCACCTTCTCTTCTTCCAGCCAGTTTGTTCAGGTACATAAGGTAGTCAAAGTTACTAACTCTTCTGTGAATCCAGCCTATAACTAACTCTTTCAACTCACTGTTGCATGAAGGGCAAAGTCGACTACATTTCACTTGGTCCACAACATCTTCTGAAAGGTCCCTGCTGTCGAAAATGCTTTCAAACGGTGTCTCATAATCCAAAAAGTTGGGTCTTAACTGACTGCAAAGTTTCTCATCAACAGCAACATTGCATAATGAGATCGCTCCACTGGATAGGCCCGCCTGGTGACAAGCTTTCATGGCCTGTAGGATATTGTACAGAATGAAGAGAACTTTGGCATGGCTGTTTGCAAGCTTTGCTGGGCTAAAAGTGACGGCATCATACAAGGAATACTGCACATAAGGTAATATAATATAGATCATGTCATCTGACTCTATCAAAGCATCAGCTGGAACGATATTTGGACAAGAAGGAGATCCTACAACAAAACTGGCACTTTCTTTAGAAGGAGAGACACTTGTGGATGCCTTAGATATGTGTATGAAGGAACAACCGTAGACTTTTTGGAGAGACACTTTTAGAGCATCTAGGGCCTGCATGCTTGGCACTTTAGTTACATTTTCATAGGGTTCTACGTAAGTTCTACAAGCTTTCTTCCACATATTCTTATAGTTCTGCTGAGCGACATTGTGCATAAACCTAATCAAAGACTCAGAGTCCCCCCTTTGTCCTTGAAGGAAACCATTGTCTAAAGCCACAGTATAGGCTAGCTTTCTTTTCTGTAGTCCGTGGATCTCTATCCTTGTCCAGCCAATTGGTAACTTTTGTACAGATCTCTGCAAAAAAGTCTGTATTTCCACGCAACTGAATCCCTCGGGCTTTGGACATTGCACCGGAACTGCTCTACGTTCCTTCAGGTTCAAAAGCCATTTCTGAGACACAAGGGCAACCACATGATTCTCCGACTCACAGGCGGCAAGCTGATTTCGGTCAATGCCAAGTTCCTTCTTAATAGACTTTACTAAGCACTCCATTTTGGCCAGGTTACTAGATAGTGTGAAGTTGTAGATTTGTCACATTTTAGTATCTGCAGCCTACAAAATGAAACAAAGAGGTCTTTAAACACCGAGTATATGTTCTTCACTAAATAACAAGGCCTAGTATTATCAGTCATGGGCAGCATATCACAGATGTCACATTGGAATTTCTGATAAAAAAAAGGATACTTCCTGCGAATGGGGATGAATTCTGTGTAGATACTAGAAAAGCAGAAAACATCTTTAAAACCTTAAAGGGTTTCTGGCATCACGTTTTGACATTATAAGCTGTCTGACATTAGCTATGTGCTAATGTCAGAGCAGCTTGATAATGTCTTTTTTATAAAAATCCGATTTATATTTTGGCTGAAAAACGTACTTTTATAATATGTAAATTAGCCTCTAGGAGCAGGGGGGGGCGTTGCCCTGCTCCTAGAGGCTCCGTGCGGCAACCTGCTGGCATGCCCCTTCTTACTTTGAGTGACAGTGCCGGGCAGCGATCCTCCGGCACTGTCTCCTTCTGAAATCCCGCGCTGTCCTTGCTTCCGGGTGTACTCAGGGGTATTCAGCTTATCAAGCTGCTCTGACATTAGCACATAGCTAATGTCAGACAGCTTATAATGTCAAAACGTGATGACAGAAACCCTTTAAGGGAGTCTGTGAGCACATTCAGGGCTACAAAAGTATTCCCAATGCATGGTACCTTTGAGTTCCTTCATAGCTTTTTCATCACAGAGAAATAACTTCTCGCTCAGTGATGAAGAGGACATGTTGCTAAATGCCCCATTATAAGGTGGGGGTAAGTTGGTAGCCATAGATTTTCTTTTTACGTTACTAAAAAACAGAGCCCCAGAGGTCGCACTACGTTACAATACTCCTCTTACCATGTTTGAGGAGTATTTCTCAGCCCCCAGGGGCCATACAGGTCGCCCTGCACTGATGAAGGGCAGAGGAAAGTCTAAGGCGTACCACCAATAAAGGGCTTGTCTCACTAAGATGACAGCTTATAGGGGAATATGGACATCTGGGAGAGGGGACCCACATCTATGGGCCAGAAAAGTGAGCTAGTAAATATTACATCGATCCACTCCAGGGGAAACATATTGGCTGCAGCTTTCGCTCTGGGGACAGTAGCATATTGTTGGGGAATTGTAGACATCTATGGCGGCCGTGGCCTGCAGGAGGAGGAGCAGACAGCCGACACCGAGAAGCAGGTAACTCATCTTCCCTTTGCAAGTCCTTTTTCTATCCTATCGAGATTCTGCGCCTGCGCTCTCCCTCGCTGGGCCGGGACATGTGCACTGCGATGCCCATTGTGGGCACGGCATCACTGTAGCTACTGCACATGCGCCGGCCAACGGCGCGAAACCAGCGGCAAGGAGGCGGACCAGAGGAGAAGAGGAGGAAAGCCGGCCGGCACATGCGCAGTAGCTACAGTGATGCAGTGCCCACAATGGGCATCGCAGTGCGAGGGATCTCGCTGGGAGAGAGGCAGGACAGAAGGGAAGAGAAGGGCGGGCAGAGGCTGGGGCGGAGATATGAGCCCAAGAGGCAGAGCAGCCTGGGCTCCAACTAAGTGAACGCCGCCCCTCATTTACATACGAATAAAAATCTGTTTTTGCCTCGGGTGAACCTTACAAGAACACAACAAAGGTACCACTAGAATCATCTACAGTAATGCTACAGTGCTATGTAAGCGGTCTATAATGTCACAATGTGGGGACAGACTCCCTTTAAGGGTCTCTGCTACAAGATTTTTCTCTGTAGTCTTTTGTTCATTAAATTTCATATAAACTGCTTGCATCATTTTTTTATAATCCTTTTCTTCTACACAGATGGAAAAAGGGCAGAAAAACTACAAAAGCCTCAACATGTTGCATTTTTAAAAAAACGCCAACAAACCCCAAATCCCCACCTAATAAACAAAAACTCCAGTAGCAAAAAAATAAATAAAAATAATGTAAAAATTTGTATCCCGTCTTTCATATTTCCCACCACAAACTTTCAGCTAACAGCAGGCGTTTTTAATGCAAAAAAAGTGCAAAAAAAAACCCATTATAACGAGTGCACATAAACAGCATTAAAAACCTAGTGTAAATCCACCCTTAGAGCGGTTTCACACAGGTGAGTCCATTGCGTGAATCGTGCTCCCACAGCATTATCATGGTTTATAATACTACATGCCTCTGCTTGACCTTACGTCTACAGGATCAGAGTGACATAAAGCCGTCAGTGTGATCCTGAAGAAGGTCACACATGGAGCGAGATTCCTGCAAAGGACTCGCTCATGTGAAACAGCATGTTGTGCCAGAACTGTGGAGTAAAATGCGCCAAAAAGAACGGCATTTTGATTTGCGACAAATATATCATTGGTTTTCTCCAAAATTTTCACCATTAGTTATAAATATCAAAGAGGGCGGGGCTACCAAATTGGCGCATATTACGCCTCATTTATGATACTCATCAGCAAAAATAGCTCAAATTGTTTCGGGCAATTAAGCCAGCTTCTGTGGTGGTGTTTTGTGTAAAAAGTCGCAGTTCTCAAAAGAAAAACCAACTCGTCGTGGGAACAATTGATAAGTATTAACCCCTTCAGGACCCTGCCATATTTCACCTTAACGACCAGGCCGTTTTTTTGGATATCTGACATGTGTCACTTTATGTGGTAACATCTTTGGATGTGAAGGGTTAACAGCCAAACAAAACTCATTATTTATTACCCTGATTCTGTAGTTTACAGAAATACCCCATATGTGGTCGTAAACTGCTGTACGGGCACACTGCAGGGCACAGAAGGAAAGGAACGCCATATGGTTTTTGGAAGGCAGATTTCTCTGGGATAATTTTAAGTTGTCATGTCACATTTGAAGCCCCCCTGATGCACTCCTAGGGAAGAAACTCTAAAAAAGTGACCCTATTTTGGAAACTACAGGATAAGGTGGCAGTTTTGTTGGTACTATTTTAGGGTACATATGATTTTTGGTTGCTGCATATTACACTTTTTGTGAGGCATCGTTTTTATTTTTTGTTTTTTTACAATGTTCATCTAAGGGTACTTTCACACTAGTGTTTTGGATTCCGTTTGTGAGATCCGTTTCAGGACTCTCACAAACGGTCCAAAACGGATCAGTTCAGCCCCAATGCATTCTGAATGGATAAGGATCCGTTCAGAATGCATCAGTTCGGCTCCGTTCCGCCTCTATTCCGTTTTGGAGGCGGACACCAAAACGCAGCATGCAGCATTTTGGTGTCCGTCTGAAGAGGCGGAGCCTAACGGATCCATTTTTTTTTTACAATGTAAGTCAATGGGGACGGATCCGTTTTCAATGACACAAACGGATCCATTGACTTTCAATGTAATTCAAAACGGATCCGTTTTGGACTTTGTCATTTTTCTTTAAACCTAATGCAAACGGATCCGTTGCATTAGAGGTGCGGATCCGTCTGTGCAAATAAACAGACGGATCCGCACCAACGCTAGTGTGAAAGTAGCCTGAGCTGGTTAGATCACGTGGTATTTTTATAGAGCAGGTTGTTAAGGACGCAACAATACCCAATATGACTACTTTTTTTGCTGTTTGTTTCAGTTTTACATAATAAAGCATTTTTGAAAAAAATTATTTTTTAGTGTCTCCATATTCTGAATGCCATATTTTTTTGGCTGATTGTCTTAGGTAGGGTCTCATATTTTGCAGGATAAGATGACGGTTTGATTGGTACTATTTTGGGTGCATGTGACTTTTTGATCGCTTGGTATTATACTTTTTGTGATGTAAGGCGACAAAAAATGGCTTTTTTGACAGTTTTTTTTACGGTGTTCACCTGAGGGGTTAGATCATGTAATATTTTAATAGACCCGATTGTTACGGACACGGCGATATATAATATGTTTACTTTTTTATTTTTTTCACTTAACACAATAAAAGCATTTTTTGAAAAAAATAAATAAATCATGTTTTAGTGTGTCCATATTCTGAGAGCCATTGTTTTTTTTTTATTTTTTGCCCGATTGTTTTATGTAGTGGCTCATTTTTTGAAGGATGAGGAGACTGTTTGATTGGTAGTATTTTGGGGGGGCATACGCTTTTTTGATTGCTTGGTATTGCACTGTAAGGTGACAAAAAAATGATTGTTTTAGCAGTTTATTTTTAATTTTTTTTCCTGATCCGTTTTTTTTTCTTTTTGCGGATCCATTGTAGTAATTCCTATCGACAAAACGGACAAGAATAGAACATGCTCTATTTTTTTTGCGGGGCTACGGAACGGACATACAGATGCGAATAGTACACGGTGTGCTGTCAGCATTTTTTGCGGACCCGCTGAAATGAATGGGTCTGCATCCTATCCGCAAAAAAACTAAACGGTCACGGAAACAAAATACGTTCGTGTGCCTGTAGCCTGGAAGGGAAGGGTCTGGATCTCACAGGCTTCTGTAAAAGGCAAGCTCCGATGCCTATGGAAGGCATTGGGCTGCTTTCTCTGCGATTGGGTCCCAGCCACTGCAGCGCAGGGACCCGATGGGGAACCGGAGGACACCTGTACCCTCCGCATGCCGCGGTCAGCTTTGACCGCGGCATACAAGGGGTTAACACGCCGGCATCAGTATTTTCACCGATGCCTGCGCATGCAGCAGGGGCCCAGCTGTCATTGACTGCCGGGTCCGTGCCGCTGATCGGGCGGGCGCAGCTTTTGCCCCCGCCCGATCAGCCCGCCGTGGCGTACATGTACGGCGAAAGTGACATATATAAAAAATAAAAAAAAAGTCGCAATTTACGACTGAAGATGTCACAAATATGCTTTAAAAGTCGCAAGTGCGGTCTGGCAGGGTTGGCTGTAACAGCGCATTTCTGCTTAAAGGCTTAAAAAAAAGTCACCTTTCAGTGCTATTGGCGTTAAAATGTCACAAATCGAGAGAAATAGGCAGATAATCAAGTTTATATTTAAAAAAAGTCTGATTTTAAAAGTGGCGTGCACCTTTTGATATATGAGGTGAAACAAATCACCACCTTTGATTTGTAACGTTAGTATTTTTTTGACAAAAAAATACGTTTTGGTCCAAAGCCAGAAGCTGATTGAGGAGGACAGGAAAATATAAAGTAAGAACTTCCTGCTGGATCCACATTGGCTTCACCCCAAAAAAATGAATAAAGGTCTCAATCACATTTCCATTTTCCACAGACAGCCCGCGTACCCCCTGATCTTAATGTGTCACCATCACAATCCGCTGAGAGCGGGACATACCTCAGCTTCTCCATCTGTCCAATTATCATCTTTTACTTCCTGTGAAGGGGGCACCTATTTGGGCATCACTGCTGTGAGGGTGGCACATGTCAGCATTACTCCAGTGACGGGGCATAGCTACTGTGAAGGCGGCACACGTGGGCATTAGTTCTGTGAAGGGGGCATAGCTACTGTGAAGGCGGCACACGTGGGCATTACTCCTGTGACAGGGCATAGCTACTGTGAAGGCGGCACACATGGGCATTAGTTCTGTGAAGGGGGCATAGCTACTGTGAAGGCGGCACACGTGGGCATTACTCCTGTGACGGGGCATAGCTACTGTGAAAGCGGCACACATGGGCATTACTCCTGTGACGGGGCATAGCTACTGTAAAGGCGGTACACGTGGGCATTACTCCAGTGAGGGGGGCATAGCTACTGTGAAGGCGGCACACATGGGCATTACTCCTGTGACGGGGCATAGCTACTGTGAAAGCGGCACACATGGGCATTACTCCTGTGACGGGGCATAGCTACTGTGAATAGTTCTGTGAAGGGGGCACATATAAACGGCGGAGGTATGTCCCGCTCTCAGCCAATTAGAATGGTGAAGCAGGGAGGCATCCGACCACACAACACCAGTCTTTAGTAAATGACCCCCAGTAACTTACCGCTACCGTTGGCTTCATGGGGTGGGAAGTGAAAACGCCTGAAAACCGCCAAGAGTTCCAGCGTGAAGCGTTTTTCAAAAGAAGCAAGTAAGTCATAGACAGGATTACATTACTTACAGATGAAGGGTCACTTACCTGCTGCAGAGCACAAGGAAGCCTCCGAGTAATCCCTTATCTGAGGACACACATTTTAAGAGAGGTGCACTCCTCCCTACACAAGTGGCATGTGCCAGAGACGGATGCAGCCCGGGTGTACACAGCTGAGGGGTGTCAGTGACAGCTCCAGCACTGCTACATGACGCGGGAACTGGACAGCTCCAGGCTCACCCTCCGCACCGCCCGCTAGCCCAGCACACCCCTCTCTACACCACCCGCATCAGCGCTGCCAAACTGGGTCAGGTGAGATCAGGGAAGTGTGGGCTCAGCCATGTTGGATCAGCTGACACCAGTCACGTGACCCAGCGCGCCCGGGGGTGTGAGCGGCGGCCTGTGCGTGTCACGTGGTCGCCGGGCTCTATGAATGTCTTTCAGGCTGGGGGAGTGTAATTCCGTGTGTGTGACCGGGGCTCACGCGCTGCTGTCATTTTCCAGTCAGGACATTTCTACCACTGAGTCACACTGTGAGGCGTTTTTATTTTACTTTATTTTTTTTTATGAAATTATTTGCGAATTTGTCACGCGTTATTTCAGGGCACATATAACTGACCTGTCTGTGTGTTTTTTTTCCCCTTAGTCGCAGAGTACATAAAAAGTGATAATTTTTGTATGCCAGATAATCTTCCCCCAACTTTTGAAACAATATGTGCAGGAATTTTTTTTTATCCTAGACCACGCCTCTAACTCCGCCCAAAGCATATCTCTACACACCCAGTCCCCTTAACCCCTTCAGGACCCTGCCGTTTTTTCACCTTAACCACCTCAGCCCCCCTAATGACCAGGCCACTTTTTACAATTCTGCACTACACTACTTTCACCGTTTATTGCTCGGTCATACAGCTTACCACCCAAATGAATTTTACCTCCTTTTCTTCTCACTAATAGAGCTTTCATTTGGTGGTATTTCATTGTTGCTGACATTTTTACTTTTTTCGCTATTAATCAAAAATGACTGAAATTTTTGCAAAAAAATGACATTTTTCACTTTCTGTTGTAATTTTTTTTTAAAAAAAAAACTACATTTCTATATAAATTTTTCGCAAAATGTATTGTTCTACATGTCTTTGATGAAAAAAAAATCCAATAAGTGTATATTTATTGGTTTGGGTAAAAGTTATAGCGTTTACAAACTATGGTGCAAAAAAGTGAATTTCAGCATTTTGAAGCAGCTCTGACTTTCTGAGCGCCTGTCATGTTTCTTCAGGTGCTAGAATGTCAGGAAAGTATAAATACCCCCCAAATGACACCATTTTAGAAATAATACCCCAAAGTATTCGCGGAGGGGCATGGGGAGTTCATGTATCATTTCATTTATTTTCACAAGTTAGCGGAAAATGACACTTTCTGAGGAAAAAAATAATAATAATAAAGTTTCCATTTCTGCTAACTTCTGGCAAAAAAAAATAAAATCTCCCACGGACTCACTATGCCCCTCAGTTAATACCTCGGGGTGTCTACTTTCCGAAATGGGGTCATTTGTGGGGTGTGTTTACTGTTCTGGCATTTTGGGCGGGGCTAAATTGTGAGCAGCCATGTAAAACCTAAAGGTACTCATTGAATTTGGGCCTCTGTGCACCTAGGCTGCAAAAAGTGTCACTCAGTGGTATCGCCGTACTCGGAGAAGTAGGGCAATGTGTTTTGGGGTGTATTTTTACATATACCCATGCTGGGTGAGAGAAATATCTCTGTAAATTGACAACTTTGTATAAAAAAATGGAAAAAGTTGTCATTTACAGAGATATTTTTCACACCCAGTAAGGGTAAATGTAAAAATACACCCCAAAACACATTGCCCTACTTCTCCTGAGTACGGCGATACCACATGAGTGGCACTTTTTTGCAGCCAAGATGCGCAAAGGGGCCCTAAAACCAATGAGTACCTTTAGGATTTCACAGGACATTTCTACTCATTTGGATTCCAAACCGCTTCTCACGCTTTAGGGGCCCCTAAAATGCCAGGGCAGTAAAAATACCCCACAAGTGACCCCATTTTAGAAAGTAGACACCCCAAGGTGTTCTGTGAGGGGCATAGTGAGTTCATGTAAAATGTTATTTTTTGTCACAAGTTAATGGAATATGAGACTTTGTAAGAAAAAAGAAAAAAAAAAAAACATTTCCGCTAACTTATGACAAAAAATAAAAACTTCCATGAATTCACTATGCCCATCAGCGAATACCTTAGGGTGTCTACTTTCTGGAATGGGGTCACTTGTGGGGTATTTTTACTGTCCTGGCATTTTAGGGGCCCCTAAAGCGTGAGAAGGAGTTTGGAATCCAAATGCGTAAAAATGCCCTGTGAAATCCTAAAGGTACTCATTGGATTTAGGGCCTCTTTGCGCATCTTGGCTGCAAAAAAGTGTCACTCATGTGGTATCGCCGTACTCAGGAGAAGTAGGGCAATGACTTTTGGGGTGTATTTTTATATATACCCATACTTTGTGTGATAAATACCGCTGTAAATGACAACTTTTTAAAAAAAATTATACAAAGTTGTCAATTTACAGTGATATTTCTCTCACCCAGCATGGGTATATGTAAAAATACAACTCAAAACACATTGCCCTACTTCTCCTGAGTACGGCGATACCACATGAGTGACACTTTTTTGCAGCCAAGAAGTGCAAAGGGGCCCAAATTCCAATGAGTACCTTTAGGATTTCACAGGGCATTTTTACGCATTTGGATTCTCACGCTTTAACTCCTTAAGGACACATGACGTATGGGTACGTCATGTGTCCAGTCCCTAAAGATGCTGCCCGCTCCTGGCCGCTGCGGGCACCATCGCTGCGGGGGTCCGGCTCCTGTAGCTGACCCCCGCAGCTGATGATCGCGGTCCTGATCACGGCATCTGCACGCGCTAAAACCGAAAGTAAAACTTTCGGCAGCGCTCCGGCTCCCCCTAGTGGTGATCGGGAGAATCGGAGCGCTGTAAGGGATAGCCTCAAGCTGAATGAAAGGCTTGAGGCTATCACTTACTATTTCCTATCGAGCCCTTGTTAGCAATAGGGCTTCATAGGAAAGTAGTAAAATGCTCATAAACTCCAATACAAGTGTATTGGAGTTTATGATAGAAGCAATCAGGTAACTGATTTATATAGGTCCCTATGGGATCTATATAAAAGTGTAAAAAAAATAAAAAAATAAATAAAAAAAACCTAAAAATTTAAATCATCCCCCCTTTCCCCAAAATTAAAATAAAATAATAAAAAAAATACACATCATGGGTGTCGCAATGTGTGAAAACGCCCATAGTATAAAAATATAAAAATATATTTCCCATACGGTAAACAGAAAAACGAAAAAGCGCCTAAATGGCCGATTTGCCGCTTTTGGACGCTTCATTTCCTCAAAAAATTAAATAAAAGCGATAAAAAGTCCTACACACCCCATAATGGTATCAACTAAAAGTTAAGATCGCCCAGCAAAAATAAGCCCCCATACAACGCCATACACTTATATACAAATACGTTATAGCGGTCAAAACATGGCGACAAAAAAAAAATAATTTTTTTCCCACTTTTGAATTTTTTTTCACTATCAAAACGCAAGAAAAGCTATACATATTGGGTATCGCCGGATTCGTACTGACCTGTAGAATAAAACTAAATGGTCAGTTTTATCGCAAATCAAACGTCGTAATTTAGAAACCCGTAAAACTGTGGTGAAATTCCTTTTTTTTGCAATTTCACCCCATTTGGAATTTTTTTCCCGCTTCCCACTACACCGTATGCATTATTAAATGATGGCGTTGGAAAGTACAACTTGTCCCGCAAAAAATAAGCCCTCATATGGCCATGTGAACGGAAAAATAAAAAAGTTATGGCTCTTGGAAGGCATAGAGCGCAAAACGAAAACGCAAAAATGTAAAAACCCTCTGTCCTTAAGGGGTTAAGGGCCCCTAAAATGCCAGGGCAGTAAAAATACCCCACAAGTGACCCCATTTCGGAAAGTAGACACCCTAAGGTATTCGCTGATGGGCATAGTGAGTTCATGGAAGTTTTTATTTTTTGTCACAAGTTTGCAAAAAATGAAATTTAAAAAAAAAAAAATTTCCGCTAACTTGTGACAAAAAATAAAAACTTCCATGAACTTACTATGCCCCTCAGTGAATACCTTGGGGTGTCTACTTTCCGAAATGGGGTCATTTATGGGGTGTTTCTACTGTCTGGGCATTGTAGTACCTCAGGAAACAGGACAGGTGCTCAGAAAGTCAAAGTGCGGAAATTCACTTTTTTGCACCATAGTTTGTAAAAGCTATAACTTTTACCCAAACTAATAAATATACACTTATTGCATTTTTTTTTATCAAAGACATGTAGAACAATAAATTTTGAGAAAAATTTGTAGAGAAATGTAGTTTTATTTGACAAATTTTCAAACAGAAAGTGAAAAATGACATTTTTTTGCAAAAATTTCGGTAATTTTTGATTAATAGCAAAAAAAGTAAAAATGTCAGCAACAATGAAATACCACCAAATGAAAGCTCTATTAGTGAGAAGAAAAGGAGGTAAAATTCATTTGGGTGGTAAGTTGCATGACGGAGCAATAAACGGTGAAAGTAGTGTAGTGCAGAATTGTAAAAAGTGGCCTGGTCATTAAGGGTGTTTAAGCTAGGGGGGCTGAAGTGGTTAAAACATCACTTTTCCCAGTAATGCGGGCACCTATGAACATGGGACCAACACAGACGCCTTCAGCTGCCAAGTGTGCATGTAACAGGTCAGCCAGTGTCATAGGTACAAGTCTGCTGACAGATGCCCTCTGATATAATATATATGGCAGCTTTAGAATACATCCACGTGGAATGGATGTGCTGTAAATTATCCACAATGGGAAATCCACAGCATATTTTCAGGGAGCTGCTGTGAAATCTAGAAGATGAATATGCACTAAATTGTGCAGATTTCATTGTGGTGGATTTTCTTTTGGATTACACTGATGTTGACATAAAATGAATAAAAAAAAAAACACCCTTTGTCAGTGCGATATCCTGTCCCACCTTTCTTCTTCTTCTCCAAAATCCATTTTATAGTCATCCTAACACAAGCAGTAATTGTGATTATCAGACGTCGACGTATACGTCAGGTCAGGTTTTTTTTTCTTTACATTTTCCAAACGAGGTACTGAGTATTCTGCTTTGTCCTGAATACATTTTATTTAATTGAGTTCTTATTTTCACAGGAGCAAACACAAAGACGGAGACAGAAGGGGACGCAAAATATGTTCTTTAACAGTTTCTTCCTTTATTGAGGAGGTAATTTATTTAAAGGTTTGGGGCTCATTTATTTTTTCATGCTGGTCTTATGTATCTGTACTGCTGGAGGAAGCACCAAAGTTATGGGGAGGCACAGGCTTCCTCCAGCAGGTCGTGGGACAGACTTAAATCTACACCAGCTTCCTTGCTGGCATTAATTTAAGCCATTTTCTATGCCAAAAACTAGCATAGAAAATGATAAATAAGACTGGCCGGCCAGCCCACCTTCTTCCCTGTCCATACCACGCCCCCTTTTTCAATCTGTTAGAAAAATGGAGTGAGCGGGGAAAAGTCCAAAAATGGTGTGCGACAAAATCTGTATACGCCCCAAAAGCGTATATCAGTTTATAAATGATCCCCTTTGTCTATTAATATATGTCTAAATTTGTTTGGTCTGCTACATTTTTTATTTATTTTTTGTTTTATTATAGGCATCCTGAGAGGTTTATTTCCTTTTGTAAGAATCTAATAGAAGCTTTTGATAACTTGACTGAAATTGTCCATCCAGTCTTGACCTACACAAACACTGTAAAGGGAGTTATCTGCTGAGAAAAGGTGGCTCATCACCTTAACCCCTAGAGCAGGCATCCTCAAACTGTGGCCCTCCAGCTGTTGTAAAACTACAACTCCCACAATGCCCTGCTGTAGGCTGATACCTGTAGGCTGTTAAGGCATGCTGGGAGTTGTAGTTTTGCAACAGCTGGAGGGCCGCAGTTTGAGGATGCCTGCCCTAGAGGACCCTGAGATATTCTGTTTTTGCATTTTTGTTTTTCACTCCTCGCCTTCCTATAGCCTTATGAGGGCTTTCTAATAGCACTAATTAATATTGCATATGATGTAGTGGGGAGCTGTGTCAGGTGGTGTCTGGTCTCACAACCTCGTTACTTGGGCTAGCTAGCACCTCTCGTGAAGAGGTTCCCTAGCGCACTCAGATACCTCTTGGTATCCAGCTCCCATATGATGGCGTAGGCGTCTCAGGTCACTTTCATTTCATCATTAGAACACCGGAAGAACCAGGAATGCGTGTCAGAAACAAGATGGTGGCGCACAGCAAACGATGCTTAAGGCCTTCAGAATGGAGGACTCGCATTGCGAGGTCGACTCTCCTGCTAGGATTGAGTCCCCCAGGTGAGGAAAGAGGGGCGTCGTGGCTGCAGGCTGTGGAACAAGTAAGGTAAGCCCCATTTAAGGGGGAGTAAGCGATGGTAACAGTTGTTCACTGCTACTATCTAGATCAAGGTGTCTGGGAAGCCTGAAATGAACACAGACACCCCTGTGCAGGGCTGTGTAAGTGGCTTCTTCCATATCCATGCTTAATAGGTTCTAAGAGAACTATCATTAAGAGATGGGTTCTCTTTTTTCCGTCTATCTTAGGTGTAAAAAGAGATGGGACATAAGTCCCATTTAGAATCAAAGAAAAAGGCCAGAAAGTGTGCGACCTGTTTAAAGAGTCTACAGAAATCATACATACAAAGAGCAAATCTATGCAGACTGCTTTGCAAAATTTCTGAAAGAGGAACAGCTTTGCTTTATCAAATCTGAGAATGATAATTAGGGAAGAGGTTCAGGCTTCACTTTCCAGCCTAGTTCCTTCTCCATCTGCCTCTCTGCCGCAACTGAAAAGACCCAGAGTACAGATGGAGTCAGATTCGGAAGATGAGTGCGGAGGTGTTTATTTTTCAGAAAGTATGGCGATAAAAGAGATACAACAGACCAGAACAATCCAAGATGAAATGTTCGGAGGTCTAAGGGCAAAAAAGAAGCTATCCCCTGTAAATTCCAACTTAAAGGGGTTATCCAACACCTTTAATGCCCCCCAGAATGCCCGGGCCCCTGCCACAGGTTATAATTACATTGCTCCCTGGCACCCGCGTCGCTCCTGGTGCCTGCATGGCTGCTGCTGCATCTTCTGGTTGCGTGGATCAAAACATCTGGCGATTAGCCAATAGCACGCCGTGACAGGAACAAGCCTCCCTAGCGTCACCTGCAAAGCCATTTCGGAAACCTTCCAGATAATTCCAAAGTACAACGGGAAGAGGCAAAGGGGAATCAAGTAGATGGCGCTACCCTAAAGGGGGGAAAGAAAGAGGCTTCCTCCTTAACCCAAATAACAGCAACAATACCAGAAAACAATGATGCCAGACCAGTAGGTTAATACTACTTTTCTTCTGGCAAGAGTGGCTGGGAATTACAAACCATCCCTAGGTAATACACACAATACACAAAGGATACAGGTTAGAATTTTGGTTGTACCACACCCCTGCCTAGGTTTCAGTTAACAGACCTCAACCAGTCAACATTTCTACTCTCATAACCCCAGTGGCATTCATGTGCACAATAGATTTAAAGGATGCATACTACCACATCCCCATCTATTCAGATGACAAGGGGAATTCTTTAGGTTTACAGTAAAGGTAAAAGTGAAGATTTGTCATTATGAATTCCAGTGCCTACTGTTCGGTGTTCACAAAATTGGTTGTAGAGATAGACAGAGTCTGGTGGTAGAGATAGACAGAGTCAAATAAAATAGTGCCAGGGGCATGGCTATAGGGGGTGCAAAGGTATCAGTCGCTACCGGGCCCAAGAGCCTAAGGGGGTCCAAAGACCCCTCTTCCACAAAAGAAGACACTGGTATTATAGAAAGTGCATGCTGGTCAAGTTACACCTGGAGGGAAGGGGTCAGGTTGAGAATTTGTCGTGAGGGGGCTGCCGTTTCAATGTTTGCTTCAGGCATGAAGGCCTTGTCCTTTCCTGCCCCTGGCCACAAAGCACTGAGGGAAGGGGGGCCCAAGCTGAATTCTTGCACCAGGGCCCATGAGCTTAAGCTACGCCCCTGAATAGTGCCATATCTGGATGACTTTTTATTGACAGCGGAATCAGAACATATCCTGAAGAATCATCTGCAGATAACTCTATCTTTACTAATGAAGCTAGATTGGATTATCAATTACGAGAAATCAGATCTCCAATTAAATACCAGGAAGATTTTTCTGGCTACTCTCTTGGATTCAGAAGATCAGAGGTCCTTTCTCCATCTTCCAAAACAGGAGATAATATCAAAAATATCAACCTTCAGAAGAAAAAAGAGGTGCACTGTGAGAGAAGCAATGCGGATTCTGGGCACAATCACATCATGTATCCCTATGGTTCCTTGGGCCCAATTCCATTTAAAGCCCCTACAGAAGGGGTTGGGATCAGTGTCCTACACATTAAGATCGTTCTGCCATCGCTATCGAGGAACTGTCTTTTATAGTGGATAAATCCAGAAAACCTACAGAAAGTGGAATTTAGCTCCTATGTGGTAGTCACCACAGATGCCAGCCAGCTAGGCTGAGGAGCTCAAGTAAAAAGTTCCTTTTTTCAAGGGAGATGATCTCCACAGAACATGCACGGATCTTCAAATTTCAGAGAACTAAAAGCAGCTCTGGAGACTGTAAGGAAAGCGGAACATTTGCTGAAAGGAATATACCTAAAAATCCTCTCAGACAATGTAACTACAGTTTGTTACCTCAGACATCAAGGAACACCAAAAGCCCACTTCTTCAAAATCTAGCAGATAAGATATTTGTTTGGGCAGAAATCAATGTACTGTCTGTATCAGCCCTACATCTGAGAGGAACATGTTAAATCCTGGAGAATGGATGTTAAACATAGAAGTGTTCCAAGATATTTGTCTCAAATGGGGCTGTCCACAAATAGATCTGTTTGCAACAAAGAGAAATGCCCAAACAGCTTATTTATACTCTCAGGAGTGGAACATGGACCTAGCCTTTGCCTTTCCTCCATTTCCCCTTATTCCAGCAGTTCTAAAAAAAAAAGACTGCTGGGAGTTCAGCAAGGGTGATTCTAATCACACCAGCCTGGCCAAAAAGAAGTTGGTTTCCACTCTTAGGAACCTTGTCTCTAGCAGAACTGATGACCCTCCCCAAGAGACAGCATCTCTTCCCAGGACCTCTAAATCATCCAGAGATCGGGAGACTGAATTTGACCGCTTGGATCCTCGTCTCTCAGAGTAATATCTACTTTACAACTCCGTTGCAAACCAGTTACTTCGGCTATACAGGTGAAACTCGAAAAATTAGAATATCGTGCAAAAGTCCATTGATTTCAGTAATGCAACTTAAAATTAGAATTTTGTGAAAAGGTTCAATATTCTAGGCTCAAAGTGTCACACTCTAGTCAGCTAATTAGTCCATACCCCTTGAGCAAAAGGTACCTGATATTGTGACTTTGGGGTTTCATGAGCTGTAAGCCATAATCATCTAAATTATAACAAATAAAGGCTTGAAATATCTTGCTTTGCATGTAATGAGTCTATCTCATATTAGTTTCACCTTTTAAGTTGCATTACTGAAATAAGTGAACTTTGCACAATATTCTAATTTTTCTAGGCCGAGTACATTAAAAGTACAGATGTCGACGGTGACCTGTTTTTTAGATTTCTTTTTGGCCGAACATAGGTGGATCAACTCATTAACCGCCTGCCGACCGCCTAACGCAGGGCTGCGTCCAGGCGGCGGTAGGCTTGTTCCTCCTTGACGCGGCGGTGCGTCATCTCGCGAGAGGCGAGATTTGCCGTGAACGCGCGCGCGTTCACAGCAGATCGCGCCTCGGCAGTTGTACTGCAGCCTGCCAGCGATGATCAATCTCAATCGCTGGCAGGCTGTAGATGCAAAATACAAAGCATCAAAGAGGTATATCAGATGCTGTTTTGTTAACAGCGTCTGATATACCTGCTACCTGGTCCTCTGGTGGTCCGATTTGCTGGGATCGACCACCAGAGGACCAGGTAGCTATGTAAAGTAGCACCAAGCACCACACTACCCCCCCCTCCCTGTCACTTATTAACCCCCTGTTAACCACTGATCACCCCATATAGACTCCCTGATCACCCCCCTGTCACTGATCACCCCCCTGTAAGGCTCCATTAACATGTCCATATGTGCTTTACGGATCCGCAAAACACGGACGACGGCAATGTGCTTTCTGCATTTTGCAGATCCGCACATTGCCAGAACTATATAGATAATGCCTTTTCTTGTCCGCAATTGCGGACAAGAATAGGACATGTTCTATATTTTTGCGGAATGGTAGTGCAGACCCGGAAGTGCGGATCCGCAATTCCGGATCCAAGTGGGACAAAGTCTGTCCCTATAGAAATGAATGGGTCCGCAATTCCATTCCGCAAACAGAATTGCGGATGTGTGAATGGGGCATAAGGGTCTCTTATCACCGCCAGTTAGTTAGCTACTTGTTAGGTAGCTAGCGCCCAGCCCACCGCACCGCAGTCACTGATTTTGGCAGAGATTTTTTCATCCACATTGATCGATGCGAATGAAGAAATCTGTGCCGTTCATTTAAAAAAAAATTCAGCCCACAGGCTGAACGGAAAAAAAAAATCTCATTACCTGTATGCTCAATATAAGGAGAATAGCAGAAACTCCTAATGCTGTCCATACGTGTAATGATTGCGGAGACCCTCAAATGCCAGGACAGTACAAACACCTCACATGTGACCCCATTTTAGAAAGAAGACACCCCAAGGTATTCTCGCCATGCCCCTCACGGAATACCTTGGGGTGTCTTCTTTCCAAAATAGGGTCACATGTGGGGTATTAATACTGCCCTGGCATTTTAGGGGTCCTAAAGCGTGAGAATCCAAATGCGTAAAAATGCCCTGTGAAATCCTAAAATGCCAGTACAGTAAACACACCCCACAAATGACGCCATTTCGGAAAGTAGACACCCCAAGGTATTCACTGAGGGGCATAGTGAGTCCCTGGGAGATTTCATTTTTTTTGCCAGAAGTTAGCAGAAATGGAAACTTTATTATTTTTTTTCCCGCAGAAAGTGTCATTTTCCGCTAACTTGTGAAAAAAAAAGAAATGATACATGAACTCACCATGCCCCTCCGCGAATACTTTGGGGTGTCTTCTTTCTAAAATGGTGTGATTTGGGGGGTATTTATACTATCCTGGCATTCTAGCACCTGAAGAAACATGACAGGCGCTCAGAAAGTCAGAGCTGCTTCAAAATGCCGAAATTCACTTTTTTGCACCATAGTTTGTAAATGCTATAACTTTTACCCAAACCAATGAATATACACTTATTGGATTTTTTTAAATCAAAGACATGTAGAACAATAAATTTTGTGAAAAATGTATATAGAAATGTAGTCTTATAAAAAAAATTTACAACAGAAAGTGAAAAATGGCATTTTTTTGCAAAAATTTCGGTCATTTTTGATTAATAGCAAAAAAAAAAGTAAAAATGTCAGCAGCAATAAAATACCACCAAATGAAAGTTCTATTAGTGAGAAGAAAAGGAGGTAAAATTCATTTGGGTGGTAAGTTGCATGACGGAGCAATAAACGGTGAAAGTAGCGTAGTGCAGAATTGTAAAAAGTGGCCTGGTCATTAAGGGTGTTTAAGCTAGGGGGGCTGAAGTGGTTAAAGCAGTATCTCGAATGAGAACTACCAGAAAAAACAAGAGAGTGGAGGTGGCGAGGGGCCTTTTAAAGAGTACCTGTCACCAAAAAATGCAATGCACCATGTTGTAGAGCAGGAGAAACCGAGCAGATTGATATATAGTTTTGTGGGAAATGATTCCGTAAAAACCTGTAAGGCTTTTTTCACATTAGCGGTAGGGAAATCCGTCAGGCTGTTCTGGTGGGTGAACAGCCTGTCGTATGCATCCTGCCGCTTGTTCACGTGTGCCCCCGGACTGCTGCTCCGTCCCCGTTGACTATAATGCGGACGGAGTTCCGACATGCAGTACTTTTATTCGGCTGCCGTGCCTCTACCGTAACTCTGAACTCACAGAAAAAAGATGCACCACATGGATAAGCAACTGACAACACTGGCTAATCCCTCACTCTGGTGTTAAAAGCTGAGAGATTCGCTAATATTTCCAATCAGGAACATATCGGAGCCCCTTTAGGCACCACTACACGGTATCTCAGCATGACATGGGGTCCTACCACTAGACTACCTATGGTGTGTGAACAAGGTCTGAACAGGTATTAAGCAGCCTACAGCCCCATCCCACTCACCTGCACTGCAGGACCAACAATGCAATGGGGAACACATGAGGCCGCAAGCTACACCTACAACAGACCATGTGACACCGGCTTCCAGGTGCAACAGAATGTTTACAAGCCATATGCAATGGCACATTCAATACATATAAAACAAGAATCACAAAAATAAACGTGGCCTAAATGGGTGGGACTGCTCCACATGTTTAGGATGTTTGTGTGGTGCTTGTGGTTCGCGCCGGCATCCTCCATTGTATGCAATTTTTGCTGGGGATAGCCGTTCGCTGCGAACCACATGCGGAGGAACTGCCTCCAGTTAGAAACACGCCACTGTGTTTGGGGTCTGGAGCAGTCCCACCCATTTAGGCCACGTTTATTTTTGTGATTCTTGTTTTATATGTATTGAATGTGCCATTGCATATGGCTTGTAAACATTCTGTTGCACCTGGAAGCCGGTGTCACATGGTCTGTTGTAGGTGTAGCTTGCGGCCTCATTTGTTCCCCATTGCATTGTTGGTCCTGCAGTGCAGGTGAGTGGGATGGGGCTGTAGGCTGCTTAATACCTGTTCAGACCTTGTTCACACACCATAGGTAGTCTAGTGGTAGGACCCCATGTCATGCTGAGATACCGTGTAGTGGTGCCTAAAGGGCTCCGATATGTTCCTGATTGGAAATATTGGCGAATCTCTCAGCTTTTAACACCAGAGTGAGGGATTAGCCAGTGTTGTCAGTTGCTTATCCATGTGGTGCATCTTTTTCTGTGAGTTATGTGTTTATATATTTTCATCCGCACATGTTTTATTTTGTGTAGGATGTTTGTGTGGTGCTTGTGGTTCGCGCCGGCATCCTCCATTGTATGCAATTTTTGCTGGGGATAGCCGTCAGCTGCGAACCACATGCGGAGGAACTGCCCCCAGTTAGAAACACGCCACAGTGTTTGGGGTCTGGAGCAGTCCCACCCATTTAGGCCACGTTTATTTTTGTGATTCTTGTTTTATATGTATTGAATGTGCCATTGCATATGGCTTGTAAACATTCTGTTGCACCTGGAAGCCGGTGTCACATGGTCTGTTGTAGGTGTAGCTTGCGGCCTCATTTGTTCCCCATTGCATTGTTGGTCCTGCAGTGCAGGTGAGTGGGATGGGGCTGTAGGCTGCTTAATACCTGTTCAGACCTTGTTCACACACCATAGGTAGTCTAGTGGTAGGACCCCATGTCATGCTGAGATACCGTGTAGTGGTGCCTAAAGGGGCTCCGATATGTTCCTGATTGGAAATATTGGCGAATCTCTCAGCTTTTAACACCAGAGTGAGGGATTAGCCAGTGTTGTCAGGTGCTTATCCATGTGGTGCATCTTTTTTCTGTGAGTTATGTGTTTATATATTTTCATCCGCACATGTTTTATTTTGTGTAGGATGTTTGTGTGGTGCTTGTGGTTCGCGCCGGCATCCTCCATTGTATGCAATTTTTGCTGGGGATAGCCGTTCGCTGCGAACCACATGCGGAGGAACTGCCCCCCCAGTTAGAAACACGCCACAGTGTTTGGGGTCTGGAGCAGTCCCACCCATTTAGGCCACGTTTATTTTTGTGATTCTTGTTCTACCGTAACTCTGCCCCTGCCCTCATTATAGTCAATGGGTACAGAGCGGTAGTCGGGGGCACACAGTAACAAGTGGCAGGACGGATCCAACAGGCTGTTCACCATCAAGTGATTTTCCAAACTACAAAGACGTGCACTACTTTGGTTCGTGATGCGGACCAATCACTCATTAAAGTCAATAGGTCTGTGAAAACCACTGACACATCACAGATGGCAGTCATGTTCTGTTAGTGATTTTCACAGACCATTGATAGGAGATGCTCTGGAAACAAGTTTTCAGCCAAGCAGTGTACGCGGAATACATGGAAAGCAAAAAGCGGACACACAGCTCAGACATGCATCCTTCACAGACATCTTTGTGGATGAACCACTGACCAACCAGAAAAGGAGTAGGACTGGTTCCATGATGTCTTGGACATACTAAAGGCTGGTCTATGCTCCCTCCATGAACGCTATATGGTAACGGCCATGGTAGCTAATGGCACCCCATACCATGACACCTGGTGCTGGTGTTAATCCTGTGTGTCTCCTCTATGCGTCATGGCAGTAGGCACTTTCCAGCCCTCCTATGAACTCTAATGTGGTCATCAATGTTAAACAATATAGCTCAGTGCAAGGCCATTGGTGTACCTGGTGCAAAGGTTTCATGAGTGGTGCCCCTCCTTCCCCCCAAGCAACTGGCGTGTCAGTCCACCCGGATGTGGGGTGCTTGTGACTTCACACACACCAGAGTAGCGCATCTGGCCGCAGGATGGAAAGTTAAGTATTCTCTCTTACCCACACAGCACTTGCTCCCCTCTGCAGAAGCTCCACTGCCACCAGTGATTGCATACATATAATCCACAGAACTTTATCAAAATTATGCATTTCAGGGGTATTAGCTAAGGCAGTGCTCAAAGCAGGGGCGGATTAAGTGCATGATAGGCCCAGGGCTGTCTAACCAACTTAGCCCCCCTCTCCATTTTAGTTTAGTTTTTTTTTTGTATGAAGAGGCTGCGGTGCTTCGTGAGCGCCACAGTCTCTTCCTAGGCCATATGACATTTTCAGACAAAAAAAAAATACCCCAAATTGGCTCCTAAACTGAAAAATTTGGTCGCCAAATTTAAAATAGATATAATTATAATAAAAAAGACTTGGAGGAGAATACAGCACCACATACCTTGTACATCCAGGGACATCTCCTGTCATGTAGACCTTCTCTTTCCTCTGCTCCTCTGTTTGACCCAGACCACCATGGCAAATTCTTTCAGCAGCATCTCATCTCTATAGAGTATGTAACACAGACACGTTAGAATTCTCATTTTTTCCATCAACCTCCCCATCCTGGTTATCTGACAGTGTCATCTTGCTGCCACTCCCAATACTGTGCCCGTTGTGTTCCCCAATGCCCCAGGTACTATACTGCTAAAAAAAATTGTGACCCTAATAGACATTATTGGGGTCATTTATCAAACTGGTGTAAAGTAGAACTGGATTTCCAAAAGAGCTGTCAAAAATGAATGGTGGAATCTGCTATGGGCAGCTAAGCCAGTTCTACTTTACACTAGTTTGATAAATTACCCCAAATGTCCCTATAGTGTCTACAGCAGCTATAATGTCCCTTAGAGTGCCCCCAGTAATAATAATAACACCCTATATTCTGCTCCAGGTAATAATCCCTGTATAGTGTCACCAAAAATAATAGAATTGCCCCTATAGTGCCTCCCCAATAGCAATGCTCCAATATAGTAATTTCCCCCACACTGCCCCCACATAGTAATTTGCCCCCCACACAGTAATTTGCCCCACACTGCCCCCAAATAGTAATTTGCCCCACACTGCCCCAAATAATAATTTCCACCACACTGCCCCCACGCAGTAATTTCCCCCACACTGCCCCCACATAGTAATTTCCTCCACACTGCCCCCACATAGTAATTTCCCCCACACTGCCCCCACACAGTAATTTTCCCCACACTGCCCCCATATAGTAATTTCCCCCACACTGCCCCCACATAGTAATTTCCTCCACACTGCCCCCACATAGTAATTTCCCCCACACCACCTCCATATAGTAATTTCCCCCACACCGCCCCCATATAGTAATTTCCCCCAAACCGCCCCCATATAGTAATTTCCCCCTCACACTGCCCCACATAGTAATTTCCCCTCAAACTGCCCCCACACAGTAGTTTGCCGCACATAGCTCACCCCCATGTCCTGCAAAGTAGACACATAAAATTAAAATAAAAATAAATAAAAATTAAAAGCTAAATACTCACTTATGTCCAGGGCCAGGCCCTTGCTCGCAGAGGAAGGCAGGATAAGGTAGGCGCTCACACATCACAGTGCTGCGTCCCTGCACAGGCACGCAATGGTGCATAGGCCTCAGGCCTACTAGGCCTCAAGCCTATGGCTGTGATCGGCGCTCCCGTGCCCCTCTGCAGTATGTGGGCGTTCGGGTCGGCGTTGGGCCCCCCAGCGGTGCTCAAACCACCTTTTTTTACATAGGAAAGTATGTACCCCTGTAACATCAATTCCTCTGTAGACTTGGCATTTTGTCAAGTAAGGCAAAGAAACCAATGGCTATCTATTCGACAAAAACATCAGAAAATGATAGAAAGAACTCCAGACCACTTTGCATTTTGCGATTTAAAACAATGACCTAATAAATAAATCTCATACCAAAAAGTCACAAAAAAATGCATGTTGCTGCATTTAATAATTCTCATGGACTTCCATGTAACATCTGAAGCTGATGTTTATGCCTAAAAACGCAGCAATAAGCAACAGTAAATAAAATCCACCAATTAATGCAAAACGGCTATAAAAAATGCCAAAAAGACTGTCATACCACCTATAGATTGATATGTATGGTGTCTTTCTTGTGTTGTTTTTGAGAATCCATTTAACCTCTTCTAATGGCATAACGAAACAAAAAAATCGAAATAGCTGATTTGTGGGTTTTTATGTTTCACCACCCCAAAAAAATATGTATAAAAAGTTATCAAAAAGTCATGCACACCAAAAAATGGTTTCAATAAAAGCTACAGATCGGCCCACAAAAAATGAGCCCTTACTGAGACCATAGACATAACTATAAAAATGTTATGGAGATTAGAGTTTTTATGTATTAAAACATTAGAAAAACTATATAAATGTGGTATCATTAACTTCATACTGACCCAGGGAATGTTAGGTAATAGGTCAGTTTTACTGTATACTGAACCCATAAGGGTGCCTTCATGAGTCCGGGAAGGCAGGAAATAAAAAGTGAAAACGCAAAAATGAAAATTGGCCTGGTCGTTAAGGGGTAAATTGCATATTTTTTTTATTTGTTTTATTTTAGTAATATTTCCACTCTAACAAACACAGTTACTTTTCAGTACATTAGTATAAAGCTCAAAGAAAAATGTTCTGCTGAGCATGCATATGTTCTACGGTATAAAGAGCCTGTATTAAAAGTGTTGTAATGAGTGTGACCAAACTATATTACCGACTAGATGAGTCTAATGTAACCTGCTCATAGCCCATCAGGAGATTGTCTCGCTGATAACAGACCTTCTTTTGCAAAGCACCATCTGCTGTTGTGGTCAACGACTCGCTCAGCCCATTCTCAGCAGGGCGTGTTTCCGGTGTGTATGGCCTTATTACATGTAATTAAGAGAAGCCACACTCAAGTGCATCAAGAAGCAACCAAACGTGCAAAAGTGTGTTTACCCCTTGTTTTCAGTATACGGTGGAGATGAAACCTGCTGATCTGTCAATATACCATGACTACCATGGTTTTCAAGATGTTTCCTCTCATGTCAGAGTAAACATGTTCCTGAAAATACAGACTACTCAAAAAGAAAATCATAAAAGTAACAAAAAGAAACAATAACTTCTGAAAACTTTTAATTTGACGGCGGATTCCGAGGAATTTTACACTCGTTTTAGAAAAGTATTTGGTTGAGGGTTTAGAAGAGGTTTTGCATTTTTCTTATCCTGCCCTTGTTGTTTGGGATATAATTCAGTATTGAAAAACAGAAAAAGAAAATGTTTTTGTGGGGTGAAATTGGGGAGAAAAAAAAACACAATTCCACCATTGTTATATATATATATATATATATATATATATATATATTATTATTATTATTAATATTTTTCTTAAACATAAATTTTTTCATTTTTCTGTAATTTTTAGTCCTACTATGGCAGTGGTGGCAAACCTATGGCATGCCAGAGGGGGCACTTAGAGCCCTCTCTGTGGGCATGCATGTCTATGTGGGCCATTCCTAAGGTTGCCACCCGTGCACTAATGAGCGCCCCCTCTTCTGCTTGTGATAAATAAAATTCACCTCATCCATTTGATCGCGCTGCGGGGAAACACTCACTGCTCGCTGGATGCGCAGGACAGGACTTGCGCTCCAGCGTGATGATGTTTCGCAGCATTAACTGGAAGCAGCAGGACCTGGGAAACATCATCACATTGGAGGACAGGTCTTGTCCTGAGCATCCAGTGAGCAGTGAGGGGTCACTGTGGCACGATCAAATGGATGAGGTGAGATTTATTTTATTTTATTTTTTGCACAAGAAGAGTGGAGAAGGGGGCATTATTAATACCGGTAGCCACCAATGGAGGAAAAATAATACTTGGGGGCATTAAATTTACTGGGGGCCACTAATGGGGGCATTATTAATACTGGCTGCCACTAATGGGGGCCTTATTTATTCTGGAGGCCACTATTGAGGTCCTTATTAATACTGGAGACCACTAATGGGGCATTATTAATACGGGGGGCCACTAATGGGGGCCTTTTTTTTAATACTGGGGACCACTATTAGGGCAATTTTAATACCTGGGGGGCACTAATGGTGGCCTTATTAATACTGGGGGCCACTATTGGGGCATTATTAATCACCTCAGCCCCCCCTTGCTTAAGCACCCTTAATGACCAGGCCACTTTTTACAATTCTGCACTACACTACTTTCACCGTTTATTGCTCCGTCATACAACTTACCACCCAAATGAATTTTACCTCCTTTTCTTCTCACTAATAGAGCTTTCATTTGGTGGTATTTCATTGCTGCTGACATTTTTCCTTTTTTTGCTATAAATCAAAAATAACCGAAATTTTTGCAAAAAAATGACATTTTTCACTTTCTGTTGTAATTTTTTTTTTTAAACTACATTTCTATATAAATTTTCCACAAAATTTATTGTTCTACATGTCTTTGATAAAAAAAAATCCAATAAGTGTATATTTATTGGTTTGGGTAAAAGTTATAGCGTTTACAAACTATGGTACAAAAAAGTGAATTTCGGCATTTTGAAGCAGCTCTGACTTTCTGAGCACCTGTCATGTTTCTTCAGGTGCTAGAATGTCAGGATAGTATAAATACCCCCCAAATGACACCATTTTAGAAAGAAGACACCCCAAAGTATTCGCGGAGGGGCATGGTGAGTTCATGTATCATTTCATTTATTTTCACAAGTTAGCGGAAAATGACACTTTCACAACTTCTGGCAAAAAAAAATAAAAAAATCTCCCACGGACTCACTATGCCCCTCAGTGAATACCTTGGGGTGTCTACTTTCCGAAATGGGGTCATTTGTGGGGTATTTATACTGTTCTGGCATTTTGGGCGGGGCTAAATTGTGAGCAGCCATGTAAAAGCTAAAGGTACATGTTGGAATTTGAGCCCCTTTGCGCACCCAGGCTGCAAAAAAGTGTCACTCATATGGTATCGCCGTACTCAGGAGAAGTAGGGAAATGTGTTTTGGGGTGTATTTTTACATATACCCATGTTGGGTGAGAGAAATATCTCTGTAAACTGACAACTTTGTATAAAATGTTTTTAAAAAGTTGTCATTTACAGAGATATTTCTCACACCCAGCAGGGGTATATGTAAAAATACACCCCAAAACACATTGCCCTACTTCTCCTGAGTACGGCGATACCACATGTGTGACACTTTTTTGCAGCCTGGGTGCGCAAAGGGGCCCAAATTCCAATGAGTACCTTTAGGATGCGCAAAGGGGCCCAAAATCCAATGAGTACCTCTTAGGAGGGCATTTTTACGCATTTTTCTTCTCACGCTTTAGGGTTGCGGTTAATGAGGTGGTCTGCAGAGGTGTTATAGCAGACTGCAGGGGGGAAGAAGTAAAAGTGCAGATGACAATCACGCATTCGAGCCGCCTTCCCAGAACCCTAATGAATCAATAGAGACAGTGCATGAAAGATTTCAAACAGATTCCCAATCAGGGGAGATCTTATCTGGTTTGTTGGAGTCTCCATTCCTTTTCTGTTGGAAATCCGGTAGTAGACCCCATTTGTGCAGAGTGAGCGCCGCCTCTTGAGGGGAGCTCCAGAGGTGTTGGGTGCCTTTGTGCAGCACTATTAACTTTACTGGGAAACCCCATTGATACCGAATCTGCTGGTCGTGTAGGATTTTCGTTATTTGAGAGTACTCCCTCCTCTTAGCCATGGTGGCTGCTGACAGATCCGGATAAATTGTGATCCCTGCAAAGGACGGAAATGGAGCAAGGTTATGCCGCAGAGCCCTAAGGAACTGATCCTTGATATGATAGAAGTAGATCCGCGCTATTACATTGCGTGGCAGAGATGGATTCAGATTCTTAGGTTTAGGAACCCAGTGAATGCGATCAATAATAAGATCTGTTTCTGAGACAACAGGTAGTGCTTCTTTGATCAGTCCCTTGAGAAGGGGGTCTAAACCCTCAGGGCCGACTGTCTCCGGTACACCCCTAATTCTTACATTGTTTCGCCTATGGCGATCTTCTAAGTCTTGTAGCTTTGCTCTCAAGGCTGTCACCTCCTCCTCTAGTGCCTCATGGGCATCTATTAGTGTATTATGTGAGGCGGCAAACTCGGCCATTTTCCCCTCCACATGTGCAGTGCGGTCTCCCAGGCTATGGAGTTCGCACCTTAACTCTTTCAGGGCGCAGGAAATGTCTTCCTTTATGAAGGAGCGGAGCGACTCCAGCATGGTTCACATCGAGTCAACGGTGAGTGGCTTGGCAGGGGATGGAAGCTGGGGAGAGTCAGCAGTGCCTATGGAGACTCCCGAGGATAAGGCCGGGGAGGAGGCTGAAGGAGAGGACCGGGTCGGCGCGCTTACTTGTGCCAGGCCGCATGGCGCCGCCAGGGAGAAGAATTCGGTAAGTTTCTTCTGCGCTTGTCGTTTCCTTAGCTTGCCCATGGTAGTGCTGCAGAGGGACTCTGTGTGCCACAAATACCGTCCGAATAGTCGCTGTGGAAGCCGGTGTAGGGTGCTAGGAGCGGAGCTGAAGCTCTAAGCATCCGGCGCCATTAGCGAGCAGGCCACGCCCCCTATAAATATCTACTTTTAATGTACAGCATTTAAAAACTGCATTTTCGGGTTTTATTGAAAAAAGACGTGTTTTAGGCCGAAAATACTGTTGTGCATACGGTGTATAAATAATTAATTTCAATTTACAGCAGTTAAATACTAATTTTCTGTATTTTATTACAAAAATACTTGTTTTTGTTCCGCAAACCACTTGTGCATATAGCGTACCCCAAAAATGTTTTACATTTCCAATTAGAAATTGAGAATCAGTGTATTTTGGGCACAAAAAACATTATTCTGGGTCCACAGAGCATTTTTTATGACACGGACACTGCCTTAGCGAACGTAATTGTCGACTAGTGGCACATCAAATAAGGGACGTGGGCATGGTCGTAGTGGTGTTGGTGGAGCTCCTGTTGCTGGGAGAGGACGTGGCTGTTCAGCACCAACTACCGCTCCAAGTCAAACACCTTCCTCTGGTGCAAGTAGGCGACAGAATCTGCAGCGTTATTTGATAGGCCCAAATGCCGCTCTACAGATGGTGAAGCCAGAACATGTACAGGTGATAGTAGATTGGGTGGCTGACAGTGCCTACAGTTCCTTCACAGTATCTAACACCCAGTCCTCTGCAGAAAGCTCAGAGTTGGCACCTGCAGCCCATGCCCATCAGTCTTCCACCTCACCCCCTTGCAAATCAGTCAAGCAGTCAGAGCCCTAAATCATGCAGGAAAGTCTCATGCTTTTTGATGACTCTGTTGGCAGGGTTTCCCAGGCCCATCCACCTAACCGTGCCCCAGAAGAGGAAGACCTTGAATGCATTGATGCTCAACCACTTTTGTTGCAGGATGAGGACATGGGAATACCGCTACAAAAGGTCTCTGATAATGACGAAGCACAGGTGTCAACTGCTGTGGTTTTCTGCAATGTGCAGACCGACGAGGAGGGTAGGGGCCATGAATGGGTGGAAGATGATGTGGAGGATGATGAAGTCCTAGACCCAGACTGGACTGAAGGTCGTGCTAGTGAGGCGTGCAATTCTGAGGAAGAGGCGGTGGTCGCACAGAGGCAACAGCACAGCAAAAGAGGGAGCAGGGTGCAAAAGCTCAGCGACCGTTCCAGAGACAGTACACCTGCTACTGTCCACCGCGCCCAGGCACCAAGCACACCGAGGCCTGCTCCAAGGAGTTCAATGGCGTGGCAGTTCTTCACACAATGTCCTGACGACAAGACACGAGTGGTTTGCATGTTGTGCCATCAGAGCCTGAAGCGAGTCACAAACGTTCTTAACCTAAGCATAACCTGCATGACCAGGCATCTACATGCAAAGCATGAACTGCAGTGGAGTAAACACCTTAAAAACAAGGAACTCTCTCATGCTCCTCCTGCTCCCTCTTCTTCTGCTGGCTCGGCCTCTCCCTCCACCTCTGGCGTCACCGTGGCACCTGGCGACCAGCAAACAGAGGATGTTCCACCAACACCATCACATACGACACCATCACCAAGCATCTCCACCATGTCACACGGCAGCATTCAGCTGTCCATCTCCCAAACATTGGAGAGAAGGAGGAAATACCCTCCTACCCACCCTCAAGCCCTGGCCCTGAATGCCAGCATTTCAAAATTACTGGCCTTTGAAATGCTGTCATTCCGTCTGGTGGAGACGGGCTGTTTTAAACAGCTGATGGCGGTGGCTGTCCCCCAGTACGTTGTTCCTAGCCGCCACTACTTTTCCAGACGAGCCGTCCCTTCTCTGCACAACCAAGTGAAGGATAAAATCAAGTGTGCGCTGTGCAACGCCATCTGTGGCAAGGTCCACATAACCACAGATACATGGACCAGTAAGCACGGCCAGGGCCGCTATATCTCCCTAACTGCACACTGGGTAAACGTAGGCGGCTGGGCCCGAGGCGATAGCGGTTTGCATGTCCTTCCACCGAGATCTCGGGCATTAGTCGCCTTCTGTTGCTTCCTCCTACTCCTCATCCTCCTCGCTACTCTCTTCTACCACCCCCACATCCAGTCATCGAAAGAACCTCACCCCCAACTTCAGCACAACCCGGGGTAAACGTCAGCAGGCGATTTTAAGACTCATGTGTTTGGATGACAAACCCCACACCGCACAGGAGCTTTGGAGGGGCATAGAACAGCAGACTGATGAGTGGTTGCTGCCAGTGAGCCTCAAGCCCGGCCTGGTGGTGTGCGATAATGGGCGAAATCTCGTTGCAGCTCTGGGACACACATCCCTTGCCTGGCGCATGTGCTGAATCTGGTGGTGCAGAAGTTTCTTAAAAACTACCCAGACATGTCAGAGCTGCTGCTGAAAGTGCGGTCCATATATGTGCGCTTTCGGCGTTCTCACTCTGCTGATGCTCACCTGTCTGCGCTGCAGCGTAACTTCGGCCTTCCTGCTCATCGCCTCATATGTGACATGCCCACCAGGTGGAACTCCACCTTACATATGCTGGAGAGACTGTGCAAGCAGCAGGCGATAATGGAGTTTCAGATGCAGTATGCACAGGTCAGTTGCTCTGCGGATCAGCACCACTTCACCACTAGTGACTGGGCCTGCATGCGAGACCTGTTTTCCTTGTTGCGGTCTTTGGAGTACTCAACCAACATGGCGGCCAGTGCTGATGACGCCGTTGTTAGCATTACAATACCCCTTCTATGTCTCCTTGAAAAAAATATTACGGCGATGATGGAAGAGGATGCGGCACCGGAGGAGAAGGAAGAGGGGGCATTTCACAGGGTTTCAGGCAGGTCATACAGAAGTGGCTCAGAGGGTGGGTTCCTGCACCAGTAGACGCCAGGTACACATGTGGACAGCCAGGGCACACTTCTGGAGGACGAGGAGGAGGATGACGTAGAGGAGGAGGAGGAGGAACCGGTTTCACTGCAGGGTGGCACCCTACGCAGCTCAGGGCCCTCACTGGAGCGTGGCTAGGGGGATACGGAGGACACAGACGATACACCACCTACAGAGGACAGCTTATCGTTACCTCTGGGCAGCCTGGCACACATGAGCGACTACATGCTGCACTGCCTGCACAACGACAGCAGAGTTGCCCACATTTTAACTTGTGCTGACTACTGGGTTGCCACCCTGCTGGATCCCTAGTACAAGGACAACGTGCCCACGGAGCGTGATAGGAAGATGTCCAACTACAAGTGCACGCTGGTAGACGCGCTCCTGAGGGCATTCCCAACTGACCCGGGGGGACAAGTGGAAGCACAAGGCGGAGGAGGAAGAGGTTGCCAACGCAGCTGTGTCATGGCTAGCTCCTCAGACAGCAGGGTTAGCATGGCTGAGCTGTGGAAAAGTTTTGTCACCGCTCCACAGCAAACTGCACCACCAGCTGATAGGGAACGTGTTAGCAGGAGGCAGCATCTCAACAACATGGTGGAACAGTAAGTGTGTACACGCCTCCACGTACTGACTGATGGTTCTGCCCCATTTAACTTCTGGGTCTCCAAATTGTCCACATGGCCAGAGCTTTCCCTTTATGCCTTGGAGGTGCTGACCTGCCCTGTGGCCAGTGTATTGTCTGAACATGTATTTAGCATGGCAGGGGGCGTCATTACAGACAAACGCAGCTGCCTGTCCACAGCCAACGTGGACAAGCTCACGTTCATTGAAATGAACCAGGCATGGATCCCACATTACTTGTCCGTACCTTGTGCAGAATAGACATTTATAACTGCCTCGCCCTCAACCATACATTCTTGTACTCCAGGGCACTTCTTTTTTGAATCCTCTCTTTTTAATTGTACCATTATTTTGGGGGCAACCCAAAGTTGAATGAACCTCTCCTCTGTCTGGGTGTCAGGGGCCTAAAATTCTGTTAATCGCCTGCTGCTTTGGCGGGTGACATCAAGCTTGATTTTCTGCTATGTGACCTCTCTCCTCTTTCTGGCTGCTGGGGCCTAAATAACTGAAAGTGGCCTTTTCCATTGTAGGGTGACATGAAGCCTGATTTTCTGCTATGGGACCTCTCTCCTCTGTATGGGTGCCAGGGACCTACATTTCAGATAATCACCTGTTGCATTGGTGAGAGGCATTAAACTCTTAAGACTGTCAAATGACCTCTACATTGTCTGGTTGTCATGGGCCTATATTTTGTTTCATCGCTTGCTGCACTGGTGGGAAACAAACCCTTTAGACTGTCAAATGACCGCCCCATTGTCTGGTTGTCAGGGGCCTATATTTTGTTTCATTGCCTGCTGTATTGGTGGGAGACATTAACCTATTTTTACTGTCAAATGACCTCTACATTGTCTGGTTGTCAGGGGCCTATATTTTGTTTCATCGCCATCTGTATTAGTGGGAGACCTTAACCTATTTTTACTGTCAAATGACCGCCCCGTTGTCTGATTGTCAGGGGCCCATATTTCTTTTAATCGCTTGTTGCATTGGTGGGAGACATTAACCTCTTTTTATTGTCAAATGACCTCTCCTCTGTCTGGGTGTCAGTGGCCTACATAAATGATAATAGCCTGTTCCATTGCCAGTTGACCTGAGGCCTGTGTTGCTATTTACAGGACCGCTCTCCTCTTTGCGGGTGCCATGGTCCTGAATTAGTGAACGAGGCCTGTGGCACTACTGGGTGAAATCAATACTGTTTTGGCATGATTGTAACTCTCCTCTTTGTGGGTGCCATGGGTCTGAATCTGTGAATGAGGCCTGTGGCATTGCTGGGTGAAATCAATACTGTCTTGGTGTGATTTTAACTCTCCTCTTAATGGGTCCCGTGGGCCTGAATATTTGAATGAGGCCTGTGGCCCTGGAGGCAGATATGATTCCTTCTTGGCTGTGATGACAACTTTAACTGCTATGTATAGTTGCCATTGGACTGCATGTGTGAGTGAGGCCTGTGACACTGCTGGCAGACATGAATCCTTCTTGGCTGTGATGTGAACTTCAACTCCCATGTTTGGGTGCCATGGCCCTGAGTCTGTGAATGAGGCCTGTGGCACTGCAGGCAGACATGAACCCTTTTTTGCTGTGATGAGAACTTCAACTCCCATAGCATTCCCACCTGACGCCACCCCAACCTCCTATTCCACCTCCTCCTCCAAGTTGCCAATTGATATTGGATAATTGGTTATTTTATTTCATTTTAAGTCATTTTCCTATCCACATTTGTTTGCAGGGGATTTACCTACATTTTGATATGATCCAGGGCTATTTTACAGCCTTTTTAGTGCCCAAAAGTTCGGGTCCCTGTTGACTTCAATGGGGTTCGGGGTCAAATTCGGGTTAAGTTCGATCCCAAACCCGAATATTTTCGTGAAGTTCGGCCAAACTTCTCGAACCCGAACATCCAGGTGTTCGCTCAACTCTAGTTGTGTCACAAAATATATTCTACATTTTTCAAACTAGTGTGTAGATCTGAATACTTTTGTAATTTCATGTAATTAACCCTTAGAGGACCCTGCAATTTTCTATTTTTGCTTTATCGTTTTTCACTCCCCACCTTCCCATAGTCCTAACTTTTTTATTTTTCCATTCACATTCTGCGGGACAAGTTGTACTTTCTAATGGCGCCATTTGCAGTTGCATACAGTGTAGTGAGAAGCAGAAAAAAATTAAAAATGGGGTAGAATTGCAAAAAAACACAATTCTGACAAAGGTTTTTATTTTTTGACACCGTTCACTATGCGGTAAAACTAACCTGTTATCTTTATTCTCCAGGTCAGTACGGTTACAACGATACCACACATATAATTTTTCTTGCATTTAGAATACTGCAAAAAAAAAAATGTATTACCATATTCTGACCCCTATAACTTTTTTGTAGTTATGTGTGTGGGCTCATTTTTTGCAGGGCAATCTGTACTTTTCAGTAATACCAATTTAAAGTGTGTGCAACTTTTTGATCACTTTTTATAAAAAAATTATCGGGGAGTTGAAGTTTTAAAAAATGGTGAATTGGCTGCTTTCAATTTTTCCTGTTACGCCATTTGCCATATACCATTAACATTGTCATATTTTAATTGTATGGGCATTTTCGCACGTGGCGATGTCCATGATGTTTATTTTTTTAATTGGTTAAGTATTTTTATTTTAAGGAAAGGGGGGTGATTTGAACTTTTATATTTTTTTATATTTGTAAAAATAGTTTTTTTAAGTCACCCTGGGTGACAATAACTGGCAATCATTAGATTGCCTTTGTGTTCATTGATGGCTATATAGCCATTATTGAACATTAAGTTAAAAAAAACAATACAGCGCTGCCCCCTAGTGGCCTGTATTGGCATATTCCTCTAATAGACTCTGCTGGGGAACGATGTTACTGGAGCGGAAGCACGCGGCTTCCACTCCTGAACTGCTTTGATGATATGGTCACATTTGACCACGGCATCTGAAGGGGAAAATGTATGCGATCAGCCTTATGGCTGATCGCATACATGTGCTTCGGGTGTCTGCTATTTTAAATAGCAGAAACCCAGTGGATATGTCGCCTGCTGCACATGTGAACGGGCGCCATGTTTAAAGACCGGACTTCCGCCGTACATGTATGGCAGAGGTCCTGAAGGGGTTAAACATTTAGCATAGCCACTGAGCTAGTCAATAAAAAGTATCTTTATGGCGCCACCTGCTGTTTGTTCTTTTCCTTATTTTTGTCCATCTCACTGAGCTGGTCGAACGTGCTCAGTGTAAATCTTCAATTGATACCAGCCATATGTTCAGTTAGAAGCTGTGGCAGTCACAGAGAGAGAGCTTCAGCAGAAAGGACATGTCCCCTGAGCTGGGAGGATGAAGATAATATAGCAAAGCATTTGGAGCAGTGAATGTGCAGATTTCTTGACCCCTGAGCGGGTACAGGGCAGGTTCTAGTTCTGTTAGAAAGATATTGTCATATACTATATGATCTCTGACTTTCATTTTTTTACATTGTGGCATAACCCCTTTAAGGAAACAAAACATTTGCAGTAAGATATATGCAAAAGAAATTTAAAAAGCACACTTGAAAACTGCCAAGAAACATCAAAGAGGATATAGAATTTCATTCTGACAGCCAGCAAGTACCGAAAGAAAAAGGGAATTAAAGAATCTTTTCAAGAGACATTACACCTGGCGTTTGATGGTGATGAAAACCAGAAAAAAAGTAAAAACTGCTGGTCAATCTTCAAAACATCAAAAACAAGTTCTTTAACAAGGATGGCAAGATCAAAAGGAAAATGTCATGCAGGTAATGAAATGTAAGGCAGGTTGGGAAAAAACTAAGATTCCGGGCAGTAATATTGTTTCAAAGATGAATTAGCTTATAAAATGGTAAAAAAATACAATCAAGGAGAACTTTCTAGGCGCTTTGGACCCCACGAGTGTTAGAACTTTAGCCAATACCTTTGGGGTAGGTTCAAACGGAGGATTTTGTGCATGGGTTTCCGAGCGGATTCTGTACTGAAAACAGGGCCAAATCTGCACTGAAACCACTTTCCATTGTTTTCAATGGGAGGCTGTTCCCCAGTTCATGAGGATTTTTGCCGTGCTGCTTTCAAGACAGCATCAGGTACAGGTCCATTGAATGGAGTTAAACCTAGAGAGGATCTGCATGAAAACCCATGACAAAAACCGCAGCACAATGCAGCAGTTTCTGCCATAGGATACATGGCAAATTTTGTCACTGACAAAATCCTCCATCTGAACATGCCTTTGGCTTATATCTAGCTAACCTAAGCTGACTATACACAGCCTAAGGTGGCCAACAATTTTTTCCAAAGAAGATTGGAAAATATTAATATACTTTTTTGTTGAAAGTGAAAATTGTACACCTGATGAAATGATTTACCATTGTTTCTTTGGCTCCCATCATGTAAATAATTATTGTGAATTTTTGTTTCCATAGCTCCTATTCAACTCTATGGAGGTTACAGAAACAGCATACCATAGCCCTCTTCATTATTTCCTTATGTCTGGCAACTCCCGGCCCTGACATACGAGGGTTATCCTGATGTCAGCTGTGTTTGGTTGAAATGGGAATAACTCTTTGGAATGGTTCTAAGACTCCTTTAGGCCATGGAACGACCCCACTGAGGGACCCTAACATGTTGTCCTTGAAAGGGTTGTCCCAAGAAAATATCTTAGTTTTCAAACCGGCACCTGGATCTGAATTCCTTTCTAATTGCATGTAATTAAAAATGTAGTATAGCCAGTGAGCTGTTCAATAAAATGTACCTGTATAGCGCCACCTGCTGTTTTTTTTTTCTTATTTCTTTGTCTGGCTGCAGATGGTCAGATGGCCGCACATGCTCAATTTCATCCCTCAATTGGCTCCTGAGCTGTGATAGGAAGATATCTGCAGAAGATAAGACACGCCCCCTGAGCTGCAGAGGAAAGGACACTCTCCTTCAGCTGTCAGCTTCATATAAATCTAGCAGAGCAATGAAAGGGGAGATCTCTGGATCCATGTGGGGTACACGGCTGGTTCTAGAGAAAGAGATTGTCATGTACTATAGGATGTCATGGAATACCCCTTTAAGCTAGCCACATCACCTGACCACAGTAATTGTGTAAATGATCGAGGTCACCACTGCAGACCCAATATAGCCACTTTATCCTCAATGATTCCTTCCTGCTGCCATGGTACTACAACTTGTCTTTTACCTTTTTAAATGTCAATTCACAATCCCTTAGACTTCACTGCCTGGTTTAGTCCTAAGCCAAATCCTTTAGTGACTCAATTATCCTCATCTCCTATAACAGTATTGTTATAAGTATAAGTATTATAAGTATTTTAATATATAAGATATCAATATCTATTTTTCCCTATGTCAAATATGCTTTTATTTTAATACTATTTTTTAAAGCGAGCATTACCATTAGGCTGCCCAAACACGGATCAAGTGCTGTCGGACTTCCTACTAATACAATGGCATCCGTCAACATAGAGTTTGTACAAAAAAAAAAAACTATAGGTTAACGTATATGGTTTTTTGCAGGATGAAAAAGAGTAGTGTGCTATGGTTTGGCACCCTTTTTTTCCAACACACACATTAAACGTGATGTGAACCCAGCCTTAGACATAGCGTGTGATAGCCGGAGGGCCAATTTACAGCTGAAATACTAGAAAGGTTACTATGTAACAAGGTCTGAAGTAAACTTACAAACTGGCACAGTAACATCTGATCTACATCCAAGATTAAGATCTTGACGTCAGTGCATGTAGAAATAGCAAACCCAAACACCCCTCTGGCTTACATACACACAAGGGACTCATTTTTGTATTACTTGGCTGGAAAATATTAGCACAAAGAAAAAAACAACATACCACAAAATAAGACAAGTGGAAGAGCGGGGGCTTAAAGTGATGAAGAAAAGTACATGGAGAGCTCAGTTTATCATTAGCAGTCTGGTCAGAAAGCATGAAGAAATGGGATGTCTTGCTTTTTAATGAATAGCCTAGAACTATTTGTGTGAAGACCTCTGAATTCTTGTAATAATTATTAAGACGTCTGAGGGACTGTTTCCGCTACCACTTTCCTCTATTCTAAACCTATAAGAGCTAAATCATTCAGGCATGTTCTGGGGTGATAAATATAACAATGGACATAGTAAAACGCTTATTGCTGATGTTCCCTATAGGGTGAGGGGCATGTAGCGTCCAACATAGCGTACTGGAACTACGCTCTACTTGGCCAGCTGATGCTCTGGAAGCCAAAGCTGTGACATGTAATTGAAGGAGGTTGAGGTGGATGCGCAGGAAGCTTAGGAGGCTGTGTGATCCGACTTTGTCCTATTGGAAGCTGGACAAACCACGATGAGCGCTAAGTTGAAGCGCCAGTGTGGTTGTGTGAGGAGGCGACCATGTGTGCAGTAAGCTATAAAAGACTTGAGCGGGAGCAACAGGTGTCAAGGGCAGAGGCGTACATGAATAGGAGGTTGGCTTAACCATGCCTACCCGGAGGTACAGAGCCATGGGTAGAGCTACCTTGATATTTGCAAAGGCAGCATGGTGTCGAAAAGCAGCCTCTAGTGGATGAGGAGACTTTCAAGGTGAATGGAGGAGATATCTCTGCTTCTCCAGTTCAGAAGAGGAACTAATGCATGTTTATCAGAGTGTTGCTTGCTATCACAACTTTCAACATGTTACAATCAGAGCATCAGAGTCCATTCTGATCCCAGAGATAAGGGAATGTGGAACACAACCCAATGTCAATCGGATCCCCAAATTGTGTCAAAGAAACGTTCAAAATCCTTAATCTTTATCCACATTCAGTAGAGAGTGGAGCTGAGAGAGGGGTCTCTCTCCCATTCTTGGCCCGGCCATTCATTACATGTGCATACTCCACCCCTGTCATTCAGCTGGCAAATATGAAATATCAATAAAGCATGTCTTCCCATCTCCTCTAATAGACATATGGGGGTCAACATGTTTTAATAATGCATCTTTTATCATACCTATCGTTTTAATACCAAATGGAAGATCCTTATCCATTCCCAGAATGGAAGATCCTTATTATGTAGGAATGCCAGCTGTCAGGGGCGGAATAATTAGACCCCCTGTGAAGCCCACATTACACTGAACGCAATTATTACAGTGAATAATATGTGCATTGTACCAGTAATGAGTTACATCTTATGATATATTGAATTCATCCTCTGGTATTTCAGCTGGGAAGCTCCTGGACCCCTGCTGTGGGAGGGTGCCGCCATGTCTCAGCTGTTATGCATTTCCATGGGGCTTGAGTTTAGAATCCAAAAAACATTGCGCCAGAGGACTGCTGTGGGAGGGTGCCACCATGTCTCAGCTCTATGCATTTCCATGGGACTTGAGTGTAGAATCCAGAAAACATTGTGTTTCCACTTACAAAGAGCCAGTTTTTAGCAGTCAGGTGCTACTTCGATTTCCTCCAAGGGGAATGTGTAGCCCACACAATATTACGGAATGTAAGTATGCATAGTAAACTGATGTATACATAAAATTATACACAGAAGGTAGGTCTCCATTTATCTGGAGGGAAACACCACACTGAACATGGGAGGGAAAGGGGTGAGGGAATAAGTCCTGGAAACTAGGGAAAGATAGACACCTCCTAGTAAAACCCTAATCAAAGTCCTGACTAAATACCAGTATGAACAGACCCCAGAGGAAGGTGAGTTTATAAACAGGAATACCTAATGTCCTAACTCACCTTATAGGACACTGGTGCTAATGTCAGGACTAAGACAACCTGTTCCTCCAAAAGGAAGGACGAACAGGAGTCTCCCTCAGTCCTTAATACAAATGACAGGGAAATGCAATACACAGAACACAAACAAAATACAAAAAGGGAAAGGGAAGACTTAACTTCGAAGGAGCAATGGAAGCACCAGGAACTCAGCCAAGATCCACACACCAGCTATCCAAAACTGAACCTGAAGCTATAAATTGCACAGCTTAGTGGGAGAAGCAACTATAAATAAGGAAGGTAACATGACTACATTAGCAACACCTGAGGCAAGGGGTGTGGCCCTTACCAGAAACATCACAGACGCCTATTGATCCACAAGCAAGCCTGTCAGATCGAACCACGTGTTGCCAGTCTCACCAATCTCCTTCCACCTGTCACAGGAATGTCCATGACAAGGCCACTCTGCAATCCATCAGCGGTGGTCGTGCTTGCACAATATAGGAAAAAGTACTAGCCTATGTGCGCTCCAATGGTCCCGGCCACCAGAGAGGCTGACCCTATTTCCTATAGTGTACAAGCACGACCACCAGTGATGGATTGCAGGGTGGTTTGTAACCATAGAAACAAGCAGTGTATAATGTGAAGGAAAAATGAATCCAGCCAGCAAAGGAAGCAATATGGACAATCACAATACATTAGTAAGGGCCTTGTATTAACTTTCTCTACATGATAAATGCCAATTACTGAAGTGAGACAACCCCTTTAAATAAGGGCCAAAATTAACACCTGTTATTCCACAGAATGAATGACATCACCAATTTAACTCCTCACTACTATTATTTTGAGCATTCCCTTTTCAATTAATGATTCAGTTACTGTACACTTACAAGTAAATTATCTGCTATGTAGAAAAATCACTTCTACCAAGAACAGTGATTTATCAGATTGATGAGCATCTGTCAGCAAATTTTGTACCTATGGAACTGGCTGACCTGTTACATGTACACTTGGCAGCTGAAGGCATCTGTGTTGGTCCCATGTCCATATGTGTCCACGTTGCTGAGAAAAATAACATTTTATATATGCAAATGAGCCTTTAGGAGCAACGGGGGTGTTGTCATTACACCTAGAGTCTCAGCTCTCTCTGCACCCTCTGCACTGACATGACCAGGTGTGATGAGGTTTTCACTGCCTGACCCTGTCAATCAAAGTGCAGAAGGTGCAGCAGTTGCAGAGAGAGCAGAGCCTCTAGGTGTAACAGCAACTCCCCCAATGCTCCTAGAGGCTCATTTGCATAAAACAAACATTTTCTCAGCAATGCGGGCACATATGAACATGGGACCAACACAGAGGCCTTCAGCTGCCAAGTGCACATGTAACAGGTCAGCCAGTTTCATAGGTCCCGTAAATGCCCTTTAATGATGTCGGACTGCTATTTCATTTTTTTACACTACTGTATAGGGCTCTTCTAGGAAAAGTGCTATTAGCATAACTTTCCAAGCAAGCAATGCCTGAAGTCTCGACCTTATGGCTGATGCTCCTTTTGTTATCAGACAGTAAATCTAATATTAGCCACACTAAATCAGACGGACTCCACTGACACTAGTTACTGATATGAAGTTTGTCCCAAAGTGCCTGACACCCGCTGGCGCTGTAACTCAGAGGTCGGTAGCATGCTCCACATCTGATAGTCTTGTCCTAACATTCAAAATTATTGGCAGGACATATATTTACAGGAATCTGGGAAATATGCGCTTCCCTCTCCACAATTGGCTCTTCTTTTGCTCTTTCCAGGACCAATCTCTGCAATCAAAAAAAGGCTTTTTGCCCCCTTTCTCTCAGTGGCGCCTACTGTACTTCCCAAACATTGGAAGACCATTATTTCAGAAAACAGAAGCACCTATAAAAAGGTCTCACTATTTGGGCCCCCTTTTCCTGACTAGTTTGGCTACCTGGTTGGGTGATGTTTGATCTCTCATACATTAAATACTTACCATTGATTCCCTTCACTCCTTCTTCCTATCCCCCTCCTTTTTTCTTCTTCTTTCTATAGATTTCCCTTTTGGTTCTTTCTCCCTCTTAGATATTCTTATTTTGGGCATAATCTGCTACTATACCGCTTGCTTTGTTCTATATCATTGATATTTAGTGCACTGCAGATTTTATTGTTGCATCCTTTATCCCTGCTGTTGAGATTTTCAATAAAAATGAGGTTGTTAAATTTATAATTTGAAGTATGCAACATATTAGGCATACAGTTCCATTACTTTCCATGTCTAAATGTTGCTACCAACATATCCAGTGAGACCTAACATTTACATAATCATATTGATACAAAAGATGGTAGAATACATGTATCAAATCCACAGCGCAGCATGTTATTACATGGCATATTAGAAGACAGATCTTATTTATACACAGTAATGTCATTATTCTTCCATACAAGGTCTGTGCAACTCGGTGATGACAGCTGTGAAAGTATTATGGACCATTGCTTAATACAGCATGAAATGTTCTGTTCTCTCTATTACCTGGTATTGTTTGTGAATCCAGTGAGCCGTGCAGTCGCTGACATATCGCAATCATCCCATCAGGATGTTATAGCATTAGTCATTGCAGCTAAAGGTAAAATCAGGTAAAAAGGATGATGATGAGCTATGAATGTCTTTTGTTATGATGCTAATAAATCATCCAGGCATAACTGTTGCAGTGCCTTGACAGCATTAAAGGGCTTCGGTCAGCAGAAATACCAGTATTAGGCCTCTTACACATGGCCGTTGTGCTCCTGTGGCCGTATTGGGGACAGCATATGGCGGTTCCGCAATACACGGGGCACCGGCCGTGTTCATTCTGCATCACAGATGCGGACTCATTCACTTGAATGGGTCTGCAAATCCGGAGATGCGGAACAGAACCCCATGGAAGCACTACAGAGTGCTTCAGCGGGATTCCGATCCATGTTTCCGTTCCGCCAAAAAATTGAACTTGTTCTGCCTTTTCGCGGAATGGACGGATCACGGACCTGTTCAAGTTGAATGGGTCTAGATCTATCCCGGCCGCCGCACAGACGTTGCCCGTGCATTGGGGACTGCAAATTGCGGCCCCGGATGCACGGGACGGAACCACAACGGATGTGTACAAGAGGCCTTAACCTGGCTGACGTTAGCGATGTGCTAATCATTAAGGGCATCTGTCCTATGAAACCATTGCAGGTGCCCTCTGCACTATGATTGACAGGACCAAGCAGAGAAAATGTCATCACACCTGGCATCGACTTCTCTAAAGTCAATCAAAGTGCAGAGGGTGCAGCAGTTGCTGAGAGCTGAGCCGCTAGGTGTATTGGCAACGCCCCTGTTGCTCCTAGAGGCTCATTTGCATATATTAAAATAATTTTCTTTAGCAATGCGGGCACATGTGCAACATGGGACCAACACAGATGCCTTCAGCTGCCATGTGCACATGTAACAGGTCAGCCAGTTTCAAAGGTACAAATCTGCTGACAGATGCCCTTTAAAGGCAGAGTTTGCCATTAAAAGTATTCTTACAGAGCCTGAAAGCTTCCGTAATGAAAAATTACTCAGCCAGGCTGGTTGCTAAACAAGGGGCATTAGAAGAATTTTGATATCTCTGACTTTTCTAGTCTAACCAGACTGTCTATTACTCTGTAATTCCTCTAGCACCGTTCTATGAAAGCAGTAGGTTTAAAAAGCACACCAAATGCTTGAAATAACTTCTTTATTAACTTCAACTTTTCTTCATATATAACACTGCCACTTCGGCAGCAGATCGTCCATGTACAAAACACGTGTTGAATAAAGTATCACAAAATGGTGGTTCAACTGTTCAACTTGTCATTTAACATAAAATGGTGGATATATTTCTCTCTTCAGTATCTGTACTCTCACTTTAAGTTATTTAAGCACTTTATGATCATGACATGGCAGCTAGGAGACTTCAAACATTGAGTCCACACAGCTCTGCCACTGGAACCATAGAGCTCCATACAACAACTATACTTACGGATTTCCACATAGTGCGGCACGACCAGTGTCCTGATGAAGGCGTTTATCGCCGAAACGTTGCTACAATATTTACCTATAACTGGCATACCGCATACTGTAATCTAAGCTATATAATAAAGACACAAGAGAACAACAGCAGTGGTGTCCAGGAACCTTCTTTTTTCACTTATAAACCTGGCCTGGGAACCATTTCCTGTGACCCACACCTTACGAGGAGAGCACCACCCAACCAATACAGAATAATTGTGCTGTGTCATTGAGCTTACCTTTCATTCATATAATGAATCTTAAGGCATATTATCTTTTCTGCTTCTGTGAACACAATATATAACTGTTACATGACATCCAAAAACATGAAGTCACAGTAAATAACTCTGCTTTTGTCTTTAACATATAAATATAGGAATTGTATTAAGGTTATTGGCAGGTCTAGCTGTATATACATGTAAGTCATATTAGCAACCTAGGACAGGTCTTAGCTGGCCAGCTACACCCACTGATCCTGAGGATGAAGGGGTAATAACATTAGGTTCACTGTTTTCAATATAACGGAATAGCCTAAGCAGCTATCTAACTATGTTGGCATAGGCAGATCTCAATAATCATTTTTAAGTGTTGTCACTAAGGCTGGGTTTACATCACATTTCTGTCTTATATTAAACATATGCAAAAAAAAAATGTATACGGACATACCCATATTTTCACCCAGACTGCCCCCCTGACTTTAGCATCGGAGAATTTTGCAGGGCAAAGGCATTTTCTAGAGTTGGTGACGAATCGGGATCTCCTTAGGGCTGCCAGGCGGATGCTTCCGCCCAGCAGTGAGCCCGGTGACGTCACCGGCACTGATAGGCGGGCTTTAGCGCTGACCTAGCCTGTAAAACGGCTAGGGCAGTGCTAAAGCCGGCCCAACAGAGCCGGTGACGTCACTGAACACATTGCTGGGCGGAAGCCTCTGCCCAGCAGTATGTTATAAATAAAAGAGCCCTTGCCCTGCGTGATCTAGCGCAGGGCAAGGGAGAGCATCGGAGCATGAAATGCTTAGATGCTAACATCCGGGGGGCTGCCTGGGGCTGCCTGGCTTTGAACCCAGACAACCCCTTTAAACAGATGCCTCAGACAAATGCCATACAGTAGTATCTGTCAACATTAGTTTTTTTGTAACGGCATGATCCACGAATCCTTAAGGACACATGACGTACCGATACGTCATGTGAATAAAAGAAGATTGCGGTGCTGCAGGGGTTAATGGTGACAGGATGCCTGCTGAAATCATTCAGCAGGCATCCTGTCACAAAGCCAAGGGGGGTCATGTGACCCCCCCGTATCGGCGATAGCAGCAAACCGCAGGTCAATTCAGACCTGCGGTTTGCTGCGTTTCCAGTCCATTCGGGTTTCCTGTGACCCGATGAACCAGAAAAGGACGGTGATCGGTGGTGTGATAACACACCACCAATCACAATCCAAGCATGGGGGGGCTGCACTGCTGTCCTTGGTACTAATCTGCCGCCCCGATGCTCTCCAAGGTGCTGATCCGTGCGGGGAGAGAGGAAGGAGATTCAAACTCCCGGCGCTCCTCTCTCCCCTCCTCTTCCTGCTCCTGCTGCTGCTGAAGTCCGGAGAGCTACTGTGATCCCCCGGTCTGCATCCATCACCATCCTGCACCCATCACCCTCAAGGTAGGTCAGGGTCAGTGAGGGAGAGGTGCGATTTAGGCAGGGATAGAAGGGACAGAATAGTTTAGGTTAAAAAAAAAAAACTTAACTGTTTGTGTGCAGCACCCAAATCTGGTGGTTGGGGTCCACAGCACTTAGCTGTAAGACCCTAGACCCACCCAGGGGTGCTGCTACTTGCTGATCAGTGAGTTAGAACATTTTTTTTTTTTTTACACTTGTCAATTTTTTATTCTTTTTAGAGTACGCGAACACCCATGCCCCCACACACACGCACATACAATAAAGTTTTACACACGCGCACATACACACGCACACACATACCCATGGCCCGCCAGAAGTTCTCGGTGGAGGAGGCATACGCCCATATCCTCTCCGACTCCGAGAGCCCCAGTGAGGATGAGGATGACCCCACGTTCCTCCTGTCATCCACATCCTCCTCATCATCATCTGATGATGATGAGCATGCTAGGGACCCCGTGGCACACACCAGTACGAGCAGTCCTGGGGCTCGTACTGGTTTCCCGGCCCACCAAATAAGCGCACCGGAGCCCCCTACCAGTGAACTTAGCTGGTGTCCCCCAGTGGACTACGAGCCCGTGATTCCGGATTTTGTTGGCAATCCTGGAATCCAGATTCACACAGTGGGGTTCACTGAAAATCCTCAAACTGCGGCCTTCCAGATGTTGTAAAACTACAACTCCCAGCATGCCCAGCTACAGCTATCAGCAGGGCATGGTGGGATCTGTAGTTTTACAACATCTGGAGGGCCGCAGTTTGAGGATGCCTGTTTTAGTGTCTCCTTAGTCTGAGAGCCATACATAGTGGGCATCGCCGCATCCGTAAAAATCTGCTGTATAAAAATACCCTATTAACTAGCCCCTCGGATAAACAAATTCAAAAAAATAAAAAAGCCATTTTTATTGTCACCTAACATCACAAAAAGTGTAATAGAGAGCGATCCAAAAGTCATATGCAGTGCCAATAAAATTAGATAGACGCCCAAAAAAAAAAAAACAACTGTAGCTCCCAGGCTATGGAGATAGTAAAATTATTTATTTTTTGTTCCTAAAATGATAATATAGTGTAAAATCTAAATAAATAAAAAAAGTGGACATATTAGGTATCGGCGCGTCTGTAATAATCTGCCCTATAAAAATAACATTTGACCCAACCCTTGGGATGAACGGTGTTAAAAATAAAAAATAAAAACCGTATAAAAAAAGCCATTTATGTCACCTAACACTACAAAAAGTGTAATAGCGAGCAATCAAAAAGTCATATGCACCCTCAAATAGTGCAAATAAAACCACCATCTCATCCCGCAAAAAATGAGCCCCTACATTAGATAGTCCCCCCAAAAAAAAAAAAAAACTGTAGCTCCCAGGATATGGAGAGTAAAATTATAATAAAGTGTAAAATCTAAATAAATTAAAAAAAGTAGACATATTAGGTATTGGCGCGTCCGTAATAATCTGTCCTATAAAAATAACATTTGACTCAACCCTTCGGATGAACAGCGTTAAAAAAATAAATAAAAACGGTGCCAAATCACCCACTTTTTGGCAAAATTTCCGTTTTATTCCATATTTTCCGGTAATAAAGCAAGGGTAAACAGTCAAACAAAACTAAATATATATTGCCCTGATTTTGTAGTTTTCAGAAACACCTCATATGTGGTCGTAAATGGCTAAATAGCAGGGCATAGAACGAAGGGAACGCCATATGGTTTCTGGAAGGCAGATTTAGATTTTTACACCATGTCCCATTAGAAGCCCCCCCGATGTAGCCTAGACTAGAAACTCCAAAAAAGTGACCTCATCTAAGGCCTCTTTCACTCTTGCGTTCTAAGGATCCAGCAGGCACTTCTGTCCCGCCGGATCCGTCAGAACGCAAGTCGCCTGAAAGCATTAGAAGACTGATCAGGATCCTGATCAGTCTTCGAAATGCTTTGAGGTTACTATGGCAGCCAGGACGCTATTAAAGTCCTGGTTGCCATAGTAGTAGTGGGGAGCGGGGGAGCAGTATACTTACAGTCCGTGCGGCTCCCGGGGTGCTCCAGAATGACGTCAGAGCACGTGATCCATGCGTGTGGGGCGCCCTGACGTCACTCTGGAGCGCCCCGGGAGCCGCACGGACTGTAAGTATACTGCTCCCCCGCTCCCCACTACACTTTACCATGGCAACCACGACTTTAGCGTCCTGGCTGCCATGGTAACCATTGAGAAAAAGCTAAACGTCGGATTAGCTTAAGGCCGGATCCGGATTAATGCCTTTCTACTCAGGGGGTGCATCAGGGGGGCTTGAAATAGGACATGGTGTAAAAAAAAACAGTCCTGAAAAATCTGCCATTCAAAACCCATATGGCATTCCCCTCCTTCTATGTCCTCCCGTTTGGCCAAACAGTAGTTTGGGACCACATATGGGGTGTTTTGTAGACTAGAGAATCAGGGAAACTCCGTTTAAACCAGTCCAGCAAAATCTGCCTTCCAAAAACCATATGGCGTTCCCCTCCTTCTATGTTCTGCCGTTTGGCCTAACAGTAGTTTATGACCACATATGGGGTGTTTCTGCAAACTACAGAATCAGGGCAACCCATATTGAGTTTTGTTTGGCTGTTAACCCATTTTTTCCAGTAATAAAGTAAGGGTTAAAATGTAAAATTTTTCAAAAAATCGAAATTCCAAAATTGTTTCTCCATCTTCCATGAACTCTTGTGGAACACCCAAAGGGTTAACAACGTTTATAAACCCAGGGGTGTACTTTCTTAGATGGAGTCACTTTTTTGGAATTTCTATTCTTGGGTGCATCAGGGGGGCTTGAAATAGGACATGGTGTAAAAAAAAACAGTCCTGAAAAATCTGCCATTCAAAACCCATATGGCATTCCCCTCCTTCTATGTCCTCCCGTTTGGCCAAACAGTAGTTTGGGACCACATATGGGGTGTTTTGTAGACTAGAGAATCAGGGAAACTTATATTAAGTTTTGTTTGGCAGTTAACCCTTACTTTATTACTGGAAAAAATGGTGTAAAATGGAAAATTTTCCAAAAACTTGAAATTCTAAAATTGTTTCTCCATCTTCGATGAACTCTTGTGGAATACCTAAAGGGTTAACAACGTTTGTAAACCCAGCTTTGAATATCTTGAGGGGTGTACTTTTTTAGATAGAGTAACCTTTTTGGAATTTCTATGCTAGGGTGCATCAGGGGGGCTTGCAATAGGATATGGTGTTAAAAAGAACAGTCCTGCAAAATCTGCCATTCAAAACCCATATGGCATTACCCTCCTTCTATGTCCTCCTGTTTGGTTAAACAGTAGTTTAGGACCACATATGGGGTGTTTCTGTAAACTAGAGAATCAGGGCAACCCATATTGCATTTTGTTTGGCAGTTAACCCTTACTTTATTACTGGAAAAAATGGCGTAAAATGGAAACATTTCCAAAAAATTTAAATTCTAAAATTGTTTCTCCATCTTTCATGAACTCTTGTGGAACACCTAAAGGGTTAACAATGTTTGTAAACCCAGCTTTGAATACCTTGAGGGGTGTACTTTCTTAGAGGGAGTCACCTTTTTGGAATTTCTATGCTAGGGTGCATCAGGGGGGCTTGCAATAGGACATGGTGTTAAAAAAAACAGTCCTGCAAAATCTGCCATTCAAAACCCATGTGGCGTTCCCCTCCTTCTATGTCCTCCCGTTTGGCCAAACAGTAGTTTAGGACCACATATGGGGTGTTTCTGTAAACTAGAAAATCAGGGCAACCCATATTGAGTTTTGTTTGGCTGTTAACCCTTACTTTATTACTGGAAAAAATGGATTATAATGGAATATGTTCAAAAAAATCGAAATTCTGAAATGTTATCTTCATTTTCCATGAACTCTTGTGGAACACCTAAAGGGTTAACAAAGTTTGTACAATCAGTTTTGAATACCTTGAGGGGTGTAGTTTCTAAAATGAGGTCATTTTTGGGTGGTTTGTATTATGTAAGCCTCACAAAGTGACCTCAGACCTGGACTGGTCCATAAAAAGTGGGATTTGGCAAATTTCTGAAAAATTTCAAAATTTGCTTCTAAACTTCTAAGCTATGTAACATCCCCAAAAAATAAAATGGCATTCCCAAAATGATCTAAACATGAAGCAGACATATGGTGAATGTAAAGTAATAACTATTTTTGGGGGGATTACTATGTATTAGAGAAGTAGAGAAACTGAAACTTTTTCAAATTTGTTGGTAAATTTGGTATTTGTTTATGCAAAAAAATTAACTTTTTGACCCCATTTTGGCAATGTCATGAAGTACAATATGTGACGAGAAAACAATCTCAGAACGGCCTGGGTAAGAAAAATCGTTTTAAAGTTATCACCACATAAAGTAACACTGGTCAGATTTTGAAAAAATGGCCTGGTCCTTAAGGTGAAATAGGGCCGTGTCCTTAAGGGGTTAATAAACTTTATATGGCGCCAACATATTCTTCAGCACCACTACAGTGCAGAAGGCAGCAGTGTAAAGCTGCATGACATAGAAATATACTGGAGATTCTACACACAGATAGTATAGGCAGCGTGAATCAGGGGAGTTCTATAAGTCTGCAAATAATCACTGTGTGGACTCACCTATTATATCACCGCTCTCCTTGGTTCGTAGAAAAGGCCAACATTATATCTTCAGCATTACTCTACGCATACAGAGAGATACAGATTTACAAGGAGCTTTGTGGAGAGTTGAGGGTTGTGAGAGCTGCAAGGAGGGATTTGATAAGTAATGATGTAAGTTTGTAGTTTACAGGAAGTCAGCGACACAGGACTGGCCTCCTGTTTAAACAATAAAGCATGCAGTAAATTGGGGGAGGAAGGCAGACTGAATATCACATGACTAGGTACCGATATTAAATGGATTAAAAAATGTATATGAACAAAGATGAGGGAAGGTAATACAGCTCACTGCTAGTGATGAGCAAACTTGTGTTTTCAAGTTCGGCGTACAAGGTTCGGGTTATCTAATAATTCTGTTATGGATTCCTCTACCAGTTATGGTCCGTGGTAGTGGAATCCATAACATAATTCTTAGATTACCCAAACCTTGTACCCTGAACTTAAAACACAAGTTTGCTCATCCCTACTCACCAATAAACCACTTTGGAAGGTCCAAATACTGGGAACAGTCAAATACTGATAAGAGAAATCCAGCACTGCATCTTGATAAAACGATTCTTTATTGGTCACTTTTTAAAAAAGATTCACCAAGTGCAAATTCACATGTTATGTGTTTCAGATGAACACAAGTAATGATGTAATTTTGTAGCTCACAGGAAGTCAGCCACACAGGACTGGTCACCTATTTACATAATAAAGCATGCAGTGGACTGGGGAGGGGAGGCAGACTGAAGATCTCATAACTAGGTACCCATAATAAATGGGTTCAAAATGTATGGATGCAACTGAGCTAGAATATGGATGGTGCAGTAGAATGGTGGCTCTGTGGTTTGCACTGGTGCATTGCAGCGTTGGGGTCCTGGCTGAATACGACCAAGGACACCATCTGCATGGAGTTTGTATGTTCTTCCCATATTTGCATGGGCTTCCTTTGGATACTCCGGTTTACTTCCACACTCCAAAAATATATGTAGTGCCCTGTAGCAGGGATACTTTGTTGTCTGGACATTTGCCCATATTTCTTCTATGCAAAGTCATCAACTCCTTATTTTATTTCACGTTAAAGGGTTAACTTGCACAGACTTTTACAATTTAATACTGTGTAACTGCATTTTATATGTTTGTAGTCATACATATCATGTTCATTTGCACTGTATTTGCACAGCATTGTGGAAAGGGTTAATGAACACTGAGAGACTTTTGGGACTTTGTACCTAATAATGAGAAGCTAGTAATTTTCCACAGTTACCATAAGAGATAAAGAAGACTTGTTTGCTACCAAAACCAGACAGACTGACATTTTGGATGTCTGGTTTAGCTATCTTATTATTTCTGAAGACTTGTTTTTTTGTCTGAAAAAAATGCTGTGTCATTGCTATTTAGTATTATTGAAGGTCTAATGCAAGTCTATGAGAGCCAAGTATTGTAACATTGTATTTGTTTGGGTTGCTTTTCTCCTCTCCACCCCTCCCACTAGAAACCCAGAAACTGTATATAAGGACAGCAGTCAGAGCCCCTAGTGTTCTGAAGTTAGGGATCAGTGCTTAGAAGAGACTCATGCCAGACTGCATTAGTGACCAGAAGAAGACACTGAGATGGGGTCGCTGAGCCACAGATCATGGGCAACTAGCCCTGTGACCGAGGAGCCTGCCGGACTACTGAGCCACAGACCGTGGGCCTCCAGGCTTTGGCCAAGGTACCAGCCTTCAGAGAAAGAGGGGGAGGGCAGGGTCCTCAGCAAATCCCTCTTCTGCCCAGGAGAAGACTGGAGAAGACAGACAAGTGCATTGACTGTATTGTTTTGCACTTGAGTTCCTCCAGTAAAGAAGCACACTGGTTAACTGCAGACCCTGACTCTCTGAACTTATTTTCCATTGGGGTGCACCATGCCTTACCAACCCTTCAGGGGAGCAGCAACACGTGGTGACACCTCAACAGTGTCCAGGGAACTCAGCATAGTGTTGAGCCAACCCCAAACCCAGCCATTGCATGTACAAATCAAAATGAAACTGACCCTAGTCGGTGTTGGGGTCTAATGCCTATATGGCAGCCACTGTCTTCTCAAAGAGTCATCCGAGCTATACAACATTCTTGACTCCCTTTGTGAGAAAAGTGCACATAAATTGGTTTTAATGGCTAGTGGTATGGCTTTGAGCCTAATACCAAGTTGTTGTTTTTTGCTCATATAGGTGGGCACAAGTGTTATGTGGCCCTTAGCCACTTTTTGTGTAACACTTTGCTGGAGGGTAAGGATCTCTCTCTCTTGCTACGCTGTGACCATTGAAAGGCGGTTCCCAGTACTAAAATAGCAGATTGGAAAGGGCTCACCCAAATTTTCCTCAGGAATGGGTGCACCCACTGTGTCAGACTCACCTAAGTCTGAAAAAGTAATGCAAATTAGTGATTGGTACAGTGGGGCACTCCAACAAATGGACTCAATTGGATCCTGCTTGTCACCATAAATCTTATTTATTAATAAAAAATAAAAATTTACATTCAATCTAAAACTTCTACATAAAACATAATAATAAAAACCTTAGTAGCAAGATCAATTGGCTTGTTTTGTATTGTTGGTGGTTATATTATATATCATGGTATTGGTTGTAACCACTCTGGGTGTCTGTAGGTGGTTATACCCCGTATCTAATAGTCCAAGCAAACACACACTCGCTCGGTGCCGTATTTTATCTAAAATAAACATACACATACAAATAGCCCCGATCAACACCCCTTGATTCCAATACAATATTCCCTCTCGATTGTTTCACCAGTAGTACTACTCATATATAGACGGGACAACATGCAGCAATGATACTACCATATGTGTAGTGAACTGTCCCGTACGTGTCTTCAATTGGTTTAATCGGGGAAAAAGTGTTGATGAATATAGCTCCAACTTCTAACAGTCTTATCTGAGTCTCTATTCCACCTTTAGGGGACACTTTGTGTCCTTTGTACTCACGGTTTGAAGCGATGTTTCTGGCTGGATGCACTTGAGGTAAGTTGGTATGGTGCTGATAATAGCGGCGTCCCGCGTGATACAGCGTAACCTCCCTCTTTCCGTTCTGAGTCCTACTAGCGCCGGCGTCTCGCGTGTAGCGATATGGCTGTATAGCCTCTTCCGGTCTGTGTGGCTGTAATCGGACTGAGGATTGAGTCCAGCTGAATTATGTCTGCTTCGTTGAAACACCCGTAGTACGTAATAGCAGTGGATTGTTTTTGTTATTTTCACTTCCTTTTTGAATAGTTTTGTTTTTCCTTATTCTTTCAAATTGCTCTGGAGCTGGCCTTCAGTATACCAGAGTAGGGGTCCACTGAAGAAGGAGAATGCGTTACTTCGAATATACTAAAGGCCAGCTCCGGAGCAATTTGAAAGAATAAGGAAAAACAAAACTATTCAAACAGCAAGTGAAAACAACGAAAACAATCCACTGCTATTACGTACTACGGGTGTTTCAACGAAACAGATATAATTCAGCTGGACTCAATCCTCAGTCTGATTACAGCAACACAGACCGGAAAAGGCTATACAGCCATACCGCTACACGCGAGACGCTGGCGCTAGTAGGACTCAGAACGGAAAGAGGGAGGTTACGCTGTATCACGCGGGACGCCGCTATTATCAGCGCCATACCAACTTACCTCAAGTGCATCCAGCCAGAAACATCGCTTCAAACCGTGAGTACAAAGGACACAAAGTGTCCCTTAAAGGTGGAATAGAGACTCACATAAGACTGTTAGAAGTTGGAGCTATATTCATAAACACTTTTTCCCCGATTAAACCAATTGAAGACACGTACGGGACAGTTCACTACACATAGCAGTATCATTGCTGCATGTTGTCCCGTCTATATATGAGTAGTACTACTGGTGAAACAATCGAGAGGGAAAATTGGATTGGAATCAAGGGGTGTGGACTGACAAACTATATATGAATCCATACCAGTCACAATCGGGGCTATTTGTATGTGTATGTTCATTTTAGATAAAATACGGCACTGAGCGAGTGTGTGTTTGCTGGGACTATTAGATACGGGGTATAACCACCAACAGACACCCAGAGTGGTTACAGCCAATACCCTGATATCTAATATAACCACCAACAATACAAAACAAGCCAATTGACCTTGCTACTAAGGTTTTTATTATTATGTTTTATGTAGAAGTTTTAGATTGAATGTAAATTTTTATTTTTTACTAATAAATAAGATTTATGGTGACAAGCAGGATCCAACTGAGTCCATTTGTTGGAGTGCCCCACTGTACCAATCACTAAAAAAAAGGTTCCCAGTACTAGTTGGTCCCATCCACTGTGCTGTTGAGTAATGCCAGTATATTCAGGATTATTTTCTCAAAAGCTTCATGGAAAGAGAGTAGACAGGAAGATAGAAACTAGGCCATTTTGTCCTGGGTGACAAAACCTAGTACTATTATAGGAAGTCCGATTTAATCTTCTATGTTAATGGATTACACAAATGTGATTTTACAAAATGATTTAGGCTTTCAGGAGAACTTGTCACCAGCGACCTCTCTATCAAGCTGTTTGCATAGACGCATAGTTGTAGTTCACCAGATTAAAACGCAGTTTTAATTGATCTAAAGCTCCGGTCCCGAGTAACTATACTTTTTCTTAATATGCAAATTAGGCCAGATCCACAGAAGTGAAGCTTAGGTGCAGCAATAGCAATGGTGACACCTTCCTTGCACTAAAGGAACAGCTTTCTAATCAGGCAAACCACAGCTATGTGTCTAAGCAAACAGCTTGATTGGGAGGTCGCTGGTGACAAATTCCCTTTAACAACTGATGCTTATAAGGTGCATAAAGGATGCCATATACATAAAAACAAAGTTGATCAAATCTGCTGATTTTGGTGGGAATGGCTCAACTATCATGTGTATGGGTATGTGCCAACTCTTCTCCTACAGGTGATATCAGGGAAAAGAAGAAACGGGCATTGCTGACTAAGAGATGGTTATGACAAAGGGCCTGCAAATCACTGGATTTTATGGAAAGCTCAATTCAAAACTGTCATTTCCACAATTTTTGGGGTGCTGATACTTTGCCGAGAATGCATGTGTAAGGTTAGGGGGTCAGGAGGAATAGCTGTCAGCTGAACGAGCGTTCAATTGAAAGCTATATAATCTGTATGGGCACCTTTAGAGTAACTGAGCATGTTGCGGATTATATGCAGTTTTTCTATGCACATTTTTGGGCAGAAAAAACACAATGTAATACAGTACCAGTAAAGTGAATGAGATTTGCCAAATATCATGTACACTTTGCGTATTTTTTACATGCTGAAAATTTTAAAATCCACAGCATATCAATTGTTTGTGTGATTCCACACTTAGATAGTGGCTTCCCCATAGACTTTAAAACTGCAATAAATAGTGCAGATATTACATTGGCAGCTCGTGCCCGCTGCTGACGTGCTATTTCAGACACACACAGCCCAAGCACCGCTCCACTCACCCTGCATCTGAAAGAAGACCGAGGGCTGGGCCCACAGGTACAGAGGGTACATGATGCCACACAGATGCAGACAACGGTTCTTTCCCAGCAGTTGAGTTTACTGAACAATATAGTGAACAAGAAGCTGAGAATATATAAACAGATTGGTACACAGAAAATAAACCAAAAGTGAATTTAACACAGCCTTACAATGAACCAGTAAATGTGATGTTTTCCCCAAAGTCCATTGAGCAGCCTAGCTGCACTTGTATGTTCCTGGGCGAGTTCCTCGTTGGGGTGCTGTCATGCCCTGCTCTGGTGAGGTGCGGAGGTCTGTCAGGTTGACAGCCCGTGTGTCGTTTTCTGTTTACTTGGAGTGAGCTGTACCTGCCTCCCTTCAGGTGCACTGGGTGGGGTCGTTTGTGTGAGTTTAAGGCCTCTTTCACACTTGCGTTCTGAGGATCCGGCAGGCACTTCCGTCCCGCCGGATCCGTCAGAACGCAAGTCGCCTGAAAGCATTAGAAGACTGATCAGGATGCTGATCAGTCTTTAAAATGCTTTGAGGTTACTATGGCAGCCAGGACGCTATTAAAGTCCTGGTTGCCATAGTAGTAGTGGGGAGCGATATACTTACAGTCCGTGCGGCTCCCGGGGCGCTCCAGTATGACGTCAGAGAGCCCCATGCGCATGGATCACGTGATCCATGCGTGTGGGGCGCCCTGGCGTCACTCTGGAGTGCCCCGGGAGCCGCACGGACTGTAAGTATACTGCTACCCCGCTCCCCACTACACTTTACCATGGCAGTCGGGACTTTAGCGTCCTGGCTGCCATGGTAACCATTGAGAAAAAGCTAAACGTCGGATTCGGCGATGCGCCAAAAGGACGTTTAGCTTAAGGCCGGATCCGGATTAATGCCTTTCAATGGGCATTAATTCCGGATCCGGCCTTGCGGCAAGTGTTCAGGATTTTTGGCCGGAGCAAAAAGCGCAGCATGCTGCGGTATTTTCTCCGGCCAAAAAACGTCCCGGTCCTGAACTGAAGACATCCTGATGCATCCTGATGCATCCTGAACGGATTTCTCTCCGTTCAGAATGCATTGGGATAATCCTGATCAGGATTTTTCCGGCATAGAGACCCGATGACGGATCTCTATGCCGGAAAACAAAACGCTAGTGTGAAAGAGCCCTAAATCAAGCACCTACCCAGTGTCCCTTGTGGGTTATAGCTTCTTTCTCACTCTGAGGAAAGTTGGATTGCTGTTTCTGCTCTGCTTCAAAGATAAGTGTGTTTTTGGTTTCCATTTGTGAACTGTCTAGGCTGTTAGTTAGACACCTGCTTTCTCCAGGATTAGAGGAAGCAGGCTGCCTTTTTTCCCCTTGTCCCCTATCTCAGGGACTATAGGGTTAATTCAGTCTTAGGGTGCTTTCACACTAGCGTTTTTGCTTTCCGTCCTAGAGTTCCGTCCTCGCGGCTCTAGGACGGAAAGATACTGATCAGGATTATCCCAATGCATTCTGAATGGAGAGAAATCCGTTCAGGATGCATCAGGATGTCTTCAGTTCAGTCTTTTTGACTTTTCAGGACGGAGATAAAACCGCAGCATGCTGCGGTTTTATCTCCGTCCTGAAAAGCCTGAACACATGACTGAACACCTGATCAGGCTTTAAGTCCCATTGACTTACATTGGGGCCGGATCCGGCATTAAAAAAAGACTGAAGGACGGATCCGTCCTTCAGGTGTGCGCATGCGCAGACCTTTAAAACAGTGAAAAAAATACAAGACAGATACGTCTCTCCGCATGGCAAACGGAGGGACGGATCTGCACTTGCAATGCATTTGTAGACGGATCCGCAATCCGGATCCGTCTACAAATGCATTCAGTTGTCATGCGTTGTGACGGATCCGGCGGGACGGAAGTGCACGCCGGATCCACACAACGCAAGTGTGAAAGTAGCCTTAGGCACGGGGGCACGTTTATTCCCACCTTTGGGGTCTAAACGTGTGCACAGCAGTCTAGGGTCAGCTAATAGAATTTTGTCAGGAGGTGACCATTATCCCCAGCTTTTGCCTAGACACTTGTTTGTTGTTTCTTGTGTGTCTATTGTATCTTGTACCCTTTCCGGCGTGACAGGTGCACCCTAAGTATTGCAAAATACTATTTGTAATCCACAGGTAAATGTCTGTCTCTTTAAATAGGACTTCCCAATTTGTAATCCACAGGTAAATGATGTCTGTCCCTTTGATTGCAGCTGTAATCCTTACTCCAGCTCCCAGTATATAACACCCAATGAGAAGCCAGTGAGATAGGAAGGTGTCAGCGTATGACTTCCTTAGGGCTTTGCATTAGCTTGCAGGCCATACACTGCAATGCAACCGTACTAGGAGCGTTATTGTATGTCCAGATGCCACTTTAACAGTGTGGTGCATTGTGACGTGGCAGAGCCGCACTTGCAGTTCCTTGAGCAGGTTCTTGGTGCTTTATCTTATTTCCTGGTCTACTCCAGAACTGGATCCTACAGACATGACACTCCTGAGGTAATCGCTGCAAACTTCCCCTTCATGCTGTCGCCAGTCTCCACCGTGAGGTGGTCTATTCCCTTCCGGACTCCACTGAGAAGATCTCTTCTGGTCTCCAGCAGCACCAAGCAGAGCCTCCGTCTGCTCACTTCCTGCTTCCTCAGGAATCTCCTCCCCTCACACAGGGAGAGTTTGATGCAATAAGTAATTTCCTAAGTGCAGTATCAAACCTGCATAATCAGTCTGCTATCCCACTTGTGTGGGTCAAAAACAGCCCATAAATTACCAGCTAATTACCAACTTTGCAAACTAAATGGGTTATTAACATAACTCTGATAGGCAGCTCCATTGTAGACTTTTATATCATGTTATCCTTTGTTGCCATCTACTGACTAAGTGAATATTGCAGTAATTATAAAATGTACACATGCAGAGTAATACATTTAAGGTCCCTTGCCCCACATCCTTACATGCCACCCACTAGAATTATGGCGTCCTGACACCTTACCAAATAAATTCATCTGCAGCATAGCGCAGAGGGGGAATACCTGCCATGGAGCGCTCTGATCTGCGAAGACCTGGGTCCTCTGTCATTGGTGCAGGAATAGGACCCGGCCCCTCCTGGGGTTATATCGCATTTTCAGGAACATAGGCGTGCGCACGGGGTGTGCCTGGGCACACCCTAATCAGGGTGCTGGCCGGTGAATACTGGCTCATTAGTACCGGAGGACCAGGAAGCGGTGAACTTACCGGTTCCTGGTCCTCGGCTGTCGGCTGTGCAGGGCTGCGCACAGCGTGACGTCACACTGTGCGCGCCAGTTCAGAACGCACAGCCAAGAGCCGACATCAGGAGGAAGAACGGGCTGCGAGGAGTGGTGGCGTTCAGGAGCAGGAGAGGTAAGTGTTTTTTTATTTTATAAAAAATAAGGCTGCTGAGGGCATAATGAGGCATAATAGGGGGCATAATGAGGCACATGGGGGCATAATGAGGCACAATGTGTGGGCTAATAAGGCACAATGGTGGGCTAATGGGAGGCACATGGGGGCATAATGAGGCACATGGGGGCTAATGAGAGGCAAAATGGGGGGCTAATGAGAGACATAATGGGGGGCTAATGAGAGGCATAATGGGGGGGCTAATGAGGCACAATGTGGGGGCTAATGGCTAATGGGGGCATAATGAGGCACATGGGGGAATAATGGTGAACTGGTTCACATCAATCTCCATTTGTTCTAAGATCCGCCGTCCATTCCACTCAGCCGTGGGTTCCTTCACAGAGTTCTGGTCCACTGCCAAAGTCCAGGCATCATTTTCAACAGCCCATAGGGTCAACTGGCTACCTGCGAGTGGTTCTCCTCGCACCACATACAACTCAGCCACTTTCTCTCCAGCATGGAAGGTAACTTCATGATCGTGTACGTTGACACACTGGACTAACACATGCCCCTCCGTGACTGTCACGATGGTCCTGGCGACCACTGGGCTCCAGCTGGCTTCCAACATGCCCAGAGGTTCTATCAGCATATCTATCCCATTCAGTTTCCGTCGGCTTCCGATCATTCGGATCATCTTCTCCTGTCAAGGAGGTACGGTACAGGCTTTTCCATATGGGGCATACTTCTTCAACCGGTTTGCCCTCAGAGTGCTTTTGCAGATACCGCATGTCCGGATCAACCTCTGGAATGCTCTCTGAGTAGGCTTGTGGGAAGTCGTTTTCCTCCAATAACTCGGGCCCTCCTTTGTTAATATGAGCTGATCCAATTCCAGCAGAACGTTCATTCCCAATATGACGGGAGCTCCTTACTGAGCTGGTTTCTCTACAAGCACCACTCCCTTCATGCCGACATACTATCCGCATAGCTTCATCCTCATCCAAGCCACTCCGAACACAGGTATAGCCGTCTGATTTACCGCTGTCAGCTTGATCACGGTGCCCTTGTCAGGCTTCATCAGGTGGCCGAAAGTATCTCTCAAAGAACTTCACTGGCATTGTGGTTACTTCCGACCCTGTGTGTACAAGACATTCCACCATCTGTTTTTCAATCTGCACCTTTAAGTAGGGGATTTTGGTCACCAGGTCCCAGGGGTCATTAGGGGTAACCTGGCAACTGGCCTCCCCCGTGGTGTGCCCCACTACCGCGAGGGGTTCCTATTTAATGGTGGCTGTTCTGGATTCAGGGCCTTTTGTGGGCATTGACGGGAGATATGTCCTCTTTCTCGGAAAATCCAACACTGCGGCCCCCTTGCCTTCCGGTCTTTTGGAGGACCACAGGTCTGTGCATCTGTAGGTGGTGATGGACCAGCCCAGTGCCTGGGAGAGTCTCTCACTCCAGCCTCTGGAATTGCCCGATATAGAGGGGAACTCATGGGGCAGCACCCTTTTTCCAGTAATTGGACTTAACTGGGGCCATCGATGAAGCCTGTAACTATGCCAATTGCTTCCGAATTTCTCCCAGGGATACACTCAGTGCCTTCACGTTCTATCAAGCAGGTTTGCAATGTGATTTTTGTTGTGAAACCCATATAAGACCCGTCAAAAGCTCTTCTTTTAGTGATAGGAGAGTATATTTGTGTTAGTGATGTCTATAATGTACATCTTAGCAATATATCTGAGGAACATACCTAGTTTTCTAGTGTTGAGCGCGAATATTCGAATAGCGAATTTTTTTAGCGAATATCGGCACTTCGCAAATAGCGCTATATATTCTATATTTCGAATATTCGTTTTTTTTAAAGTTGTTAATCCTTGTTGCTCTCTGGTTGTCTTCCCACTTCCCAAAAGCTGTTCTTACCTGTCTGGAGGATTCTTGGCTCCCTGCCCGCACCAGTCAATGCCCGTTGCCGCTTCTGCCGACTTCCCGTGTGCATGGGAACGCCACTATGCTAAAATGTACTGTCGGTATCACGACCGGCGTACCAATCACAGACGTGTGACGCAAAGGGAGGGAAAAGGGGAAGCCCTGTCCAAGGGAGAGGGAAAGGTGGTGACCCCTAACTCACCTAGAAGCTGGCACATGACTGCCCTGACGTCCCTAGATGGGTTTTTCACCCGTACGCCGATCACGTGCCAAAACCCTGGCTTTCCTTAAGCTGAGCCCTAAGTAGTGAATAGGGCGGTGGGAGCACTAGTCCTCACCACTAACACTAAAGGAAAACACCAGGGAGAGGACAGACAATACAGACGAAACATATAAGCCCAGTTTAGCAAAAACAGCGGACAACAAAAGCCCAACAGGGATCCGGAGGGTAATGCTCTGGAACGACAACCAGGAACAACAGCTACACAGCTTCAGTGGGTCAGTATAGAAGTCCAGGCAGGAAGCTCTATATCTGGCAACCAGAGAAGTGGGAAGGGGGAATATAAGGAGGTTGGGAGTGACGGACAAGAAACAGCTGAGGAGAAGAAGCTACGGATCCCTGAGTGAGACAAAAAGGATTGCGAGGCAAACACAGAAAGCTACCATTAAGTAACAGCGCAATCTTTAGACATAGAGCGCGCAGCCACCTGCTGCGACTTCCTGCCCCCGAGTATAACGGAGTCAGACGTGGCTCCTGACACCCTCGTGACAGTCGGATGTGAGAATCACGATCTCACAAAATTGACTAAGTTGTAATCGCAATGCAATTAATATAACCTGAATTACTCGCATTGCGAATTCAACTTAGAGCTGGGTTCCTAACGGTTGTATTGCTAGAATATAACGAATATCACGAATTCACAAATATAGCATTATATTCTCAATCTTCGTTATATTCTAGCAATACAACCATTAGGAACCCAGCTCTAAGTTAAATTCGCAATGCGAACATATGTTCGCATTGCGAATTCAACTTAGAGCTGAGCTCCTAATGGTTGTTGCTAGAATATAACGAAGATTGAGAATATAGTGCTACATTCGTGATATTTGTTATCTTCGTCAATTCTAGCAATACAAGTTACAACCATTAGGAACTCAGCTCTAAGTTTAATTCGCAATGTGAATATAAATTCACACAACATTCGCAATATATAGAATAATGACGAATATTCGATATCAACAAATATATGACGAATATTCAATCGAATATTCGCGAAAAATCGCGAAATCGAATATGGCACCTCCCGCTCATCACTATTATCTTTTCCTCATTATTTGCGGGCTGGAAATTAACAGAGAGCATTATTTGTATGATATTTATGGCAGAGCATAGGCCCTTGGTGGTGTCTGAAGTGCACACGTCAGTTAAAAGGAAAAGTGTTACACTTCAATAACCAAGACATGCTGGAGCAAGAGCAAGACAAGACAGCAAGGGAAACTTATTCTATGTAATTGTGGAATACATATTTAATGTTCAACCTTTGTGAAATTAATTCACTTTGTAACTGACCTCCCAAAGCTAATGTTACAATGAAAAGCACACCAATGTCTGGCAACATTTTCTTCTATATATCCACAATTGAGTAATTGAACTCAACAGTTCATAGTTGATATAATGGGACTGTGTACCCAAATACCCCAGAGGACTTTCTTCTTTTTACATTACCCACTAGTTTCCAGAAGTAAGGCAAATGTTTTTACCTGAAATTTTTATTTCCTGTAGTCCATTGGCAGCACAGTCACAAATGGGTTAAAGCCCCCTGGGTACAACTAGACAGAGACAGGTTCATAAGCAGTAATGATCAATCAATTAACCAATCACCATTGCCCCTATAAAGCTCAGCAGGAGGAAGGAGCAAGTATATTTTATAATGCAATATTAAATTTCCTAAAGGGTGAAAAAGCTGTGTTGCCTATGGACTACAGGAAATTAAAATTTCAGGTAAATCAATTTAAATTTTCCTGGATGTCCTATGGCAGCACAGTCACAAATGAGACTTATAAAGCAGTGTTCAAGTGGGTGTCACAATATGAGCCCCCAGTGGTATGAGCCCCAGTTCAGTGCAGGACCATAGGTGTGTGCACTGGGTGTGCCTGGGAACACCCTAATAGGTTCTTCACCTCCGTGCTCCCTGGTGCCCCCCGCTGATTCCCCTGTCTGTTACGCTGGCCGTCACCGCCGCCCCTCGCACTGTAAATTAATTTACAATACCTGGCTGCGGGCGGCGGCTAGTATTCACATAGGGGGGCGGACCCGGCGGAGGCAGAGAGCCGTGCGTACTGTGCAGGTGCAGACTAAGTTGGCGTCACGTCACGCTGCGTGCCCCACGCGACGTGATATGTTGGAAGGGAACTAGGAACTTGGTGCCCACTGCCCAGCTGCTCCGGTCCGGGACCCACCCATACAGTTATATAACGCATATAAAAAAAAGTATGTTATGTACCCTGTCCCACAATGATACTGCTACCCCTCCTCAGTTGTCCCCACTCCCCTGTATAATGTACCCTGTCACGCATTATAAAAAAGAAGTATGTACCCTGTCCCACAGTGCTACCCTTCCTCAGTTGTCCCCTGTTTTACCCTGATACCCCTCAGTTACATAATATAACTGAGGGGTATCAGGGAAATTATACAGGGGGTAATATAACTAGGGGTATCAGGGTACATGAGGGGTAATATAACTGAGGAGGGCTATCAGACATTATACAGGGGAAATATAACTTATATTACCCCTGTATTATGTCCCTGATAGCCCTCCTCAGTTATATTACCCCTGTATAATGTACCCAGATACCCCTCAGTTATATAATATAACTGAGGGGTATCAGGGTAAATTATACAGGGCGGGATAATATAACTAACGGGTATCAGGGGACATTATACAGGAGCAATATAACTTTTATATTACCCCTGTATAATGTCCTTGATAGCCTTCCTCAGTTATATTACCCCTGTATAATTTACCCTGATACCCCTCAGTTATATTACCCCCTGTATAATGTACCCTGATACCCCTTAGTTATATTACCCCCTGTATAATGTACCCTGATACCCCTTAGTTATATTACCCCCTGTATAATTTACCCTGATAGCCCTCGTCAGTTATATTACCCCTGTATAATGTACCCTGATAGCCCTCCTCAGTCATATGTCATCCACAAATGCCCCCATAACAGTGTGTCCTCCATAGATCCACCATAACAGTGTCCTCCACAGATCCTCCATAACAGTGTGTTCTCCACAGATCCCCCATAGCAGTGTGTCATCCACAGATCCCCCATAACTGTGTCATCCACAGATCCCTCATTACTGTGTCATCCACAGATCCTCCATAACAATGTGTCATCCACAGATCCCCCATAGCAGTGTGTCATCCACAGATCCCCCATAACAGTGTGTCAACCACAGATTCCCAATACCAAGGTGTCATCCACAGATCCCCTATAACAGTGTGTCATCCACAAATCCCCCATAACAATGTGTCATCCACAGATCCCCCATAACTGTGTCATCCACAAATCCCCCATAACAATGTGTCATCCACAGATTCCTCATATCAGTGTGCCTGCGAACTGAGGAGAGACTGAAAGGAGGGGAATATCCGCGGAAGCAAGCAGAGGACAGCACAGCAGACGACTGAATAGCTTCTTTTGTAAGTAAATTGTTTTATTATAGTGCTGAAACTGCTTTAAACTCTAAAGAAAGGTTTTCGAGAGTGATTCTCTTTTTGAGGTCTGAAGCAATACCGAGGAAGAAAGAAAAACTCTCCAAAGCGTGTCTTTTAAGTATTAAGTTAGTACAATTAAAAGGTATCCCTGCATACCACAATACTCTCATATTTTGTAATCTTATTTATATATACTTATTTTGTTTTTTTCAGTAGTATGATTAAGTGGTAAAAATTATTAGTGCCCCCCCCCCTCCATTTTTGACTGTGGTATCTTCTGTGCCCCCCCTATATATTGTTCCTAGAGTCGTCACTGCACAGAGGCGGACTCACGGCAACACTAGGATGAGGCCTGGTCGTGTTGCAGCGCAGTGCCAGAGCAGAGCCCAGAGTTTTGTCCCAGAACGGGTTCCACGTGGCAGCCAGGTACAGTAAGTAAGTTTAAAAATTGTTTCTTCTCCCTTCATGAGGCTGTTAGGCTGCAGCATTTTATAATATTTCACTCCAGGTATTATTAATTTACTTTCAGGTCAGAGCGGCTCAGCTGTATCATCTAACTTAAAGGGTCAAATGTCTACTGCCTACTACTGATTGATAGTTAGATTCAAATACAGATTTTTCTGACTTTTAAACTTGGAAGATATACTCAGTCTGTTATCCAGAAAACAGTAATTTTGAGATACAGAATTCCAAAATATGGATCGGTTTGTTATCAAGAAACCTATAAAAGCCAATACCTCAGACTTGGTGGCTAACTCTGTGCCTGAGTATGTTGCTGATAAAAGTGCAGAAGAAGATATATATATTTCTGTTGGTTCCGATCAGTATACCTATATTTTAAGTACCGAGGACCAAGGACCTGGGGATACGCTGCTAAGTACGCTCAAGGACCTTTGAGATTGTGAGTCACGTGAGACGTCACGTGTAGACTCCTATACCACGTGGGACGCCGCGGCGGTCTGTGTGAGCGATCCCCAGGACGGGAATCTGTCAAGAGACCGCCTGTGAATTCAAGTTTATGCCGAAATATTCCACGCCAGCTCGAATAGTGAAGGTGGTGAGAGGCAATTGATTTTATTCAAGGATATATTTGCGGTCTGAGTTTATTTTATATTAAGCTGGGCACTGTCACATCTAAATATATGCGGACTACAGCTCACTACTGAAGGACGGCTCATTATCCACTACTGCCATATTGTGGACTTTGCAATACTTACCACCTGGTATATTGGATAGGGTGAATTACGGTTATTATCCAGTCATTTGTATTGGTGCATTTTGATACTTCTACTATCTATACATGTGAATTTTATTATTGTTTTATTTTATTTTAATAAATAGTATATGGTATTATCTACAAGTTCCGAGATTGAGTGCCCCTGATTCCATTACATTTTATGTGGTTCCGATCAGTGCAGTTTACACTCAGAAAATGTACCAATTGATGGCTCAGTGTGTAGCAGTTATTACCAGCGTCAAGTCTTGATGAAGCTGATGATGTCATTTTTAGTTCAGAACAGAGCACTTCATATTTAAAGCGATCAGACATACAAACTGATGAACCATGTGTACTTCCAGTGAGTGCCAAGCGGCAGGTCATGACCAAACAGAAGACATTACATATTTTAGTTCAGGTCTTTGTTCAACAAAGCAATCAAACATAGCAGCTATTGATCCAGTCTGTAGTATTCTCCAAAACAGATGTGAACGCCAGAATCGAGTAGCTAAAGGCCCTTATCAGCCAAAACTGAGCATGTTTCAGAGAAGTAAAATAAGGAATAAAGAGAGAAATTTTCATAGTGATTGGTATGGAAAATACAGGTGGCTCGAATATAGTCCAGCAAAAGATGCAGCATTTTGTTTCTACTGCCGTTGCTTTTCTTCTAATGATGCAACACAAAAAGGTCACGCTGATCCAGCCTTTATTGAAAAGAGATTCAGAAACTGGCACAGGGCTAATGAATGTTTTAGAACTAACCAACAATGAAAATCTCATATGCGGAGCACTTCTGTATGGTCAAGCCTTAGTGAAGGAAAACCTATTGACCTATGAGAGCAAGAAAGTTTATCTATCAAAAAAAGAGGAAAGATGCAAGAACAGAAATCTCACGAAGCGACTGATTGACATTGTTCGGTGTTTGGCAACAGGTGGCAGACCATTTCGAGGTCACAATGAAAAAACTGTTAGCCACGAGAGAGGTTTATTTCTAAATATTGTCAATCTACTAAAAAAATATGATCCTCTCATACAAAGACATTTGCAAGAATCTCCTCGAAATGCTACATATCTGAGTAACCGCATCCAGAATGATTTAATTATGGCCTTACATAATATTGTGCAACAAAAAATTGTGTCAGCAATAAATGGAAAAATTATCTCCATAATTGCAGATGATACAGCTGACTGTGGACACCATGAACAGATGTCTTTTGTAGTACGATATTTTAATAATGAAGAGCAAAGTCCAGTTGAGCATTTTGTTTCAATTCAAAGTCTCTTAAAAGATGATGCTCACTCGATTATTGACCAAATAAATAATGTTCTTGAAATTATTGAAACCGACTGGTCATCAGTGGTCTCTGTGTGCTTTGATGGAGCATCTGCTATGTCTGGATGCACTGCAGGTGTTCAGATGAAATGTAAAGAAAAAAAACATGAAATACTCAATGTACACTGCTATGCACATTGTTTAATCCTTGTCCTAGTTGATGCATGCACCTCAAGTAGACAAAACAGAACAGTGTTTGACTTCTTTGGCATTATACAGACTCTTTATGCCTTCATGGAGGGAAGTCCTGTGAGACAGGCCGAAAAGGAGAAGATTTCTCAAGAAGTAGAAACTCAGTTGAATACTCTAAAGTCACTGTCAACCACAAGGTGGGCATGCAGAGCACAAGCCGTGGCTGCAATAAAAGAAAACTTTTCAGTTATTTTACAGGCTTTACATGAAATCAAGTCGCCTAGCTAATGCTAATATAAAAGCAAGGGGCCTAATTTGTGAATTAAGTTCTTTCAAGTTTATCTTTTCTCTGCATATGATGCACCCTATTCTCCAAATGGTGGTAAAAGTTAGCAGGACTATGCAAGCATCACATCTCAACTTTCTTACTGCAATGACAGTGGTCAAAAGCCTGTGCAAGTCCTTGGTTTCCATGAGAAGTGACCCAGATTATTTTCATTCCATTTTCTATGATTGTGAAAAAAAAATGTGCTAAAAATAATATCGCCATTCCCCGTTAGGAAGAGAAAACCTTCTGTCCTTCTTGATCAAGCATTAGCATAGTCTCAGTATCACTATGAAACAAAAGAGGAGCCACAAAGGATCACTTCATTTTACCCACTGCTGGATTCATTGATATCTGGTATTGACCAGCGATTTGAACAGGAGTCGTGTGATATTGTAACTGCAGTAGGAAAACTGCTAATCTTGGAAATTCATAAAGGTGACATAGAAATCCTTGCCAACAAATTTAGGGTGTCAGTGGATGAATTGGAAGCAGAAGCCACACTGCTAATGGAGTATGATGGACCTACTCCTAAAGATTGCACCACAAATACCATCAAAGAGTGGCTTAATTGGTTTAAAGAATGAGATCGATCCAACACATTTACCCTAGGTACACACCTAAGCGTTTTACAGCGCATTCAAACGCGCTGTAAAATGCACAACATGTGAAAAGCCATGCTTCCCTATGGGCATGGTTCACATTTGGGCGTTTTACAGCGCGTTTGAACGCGCTGTAAAACGCCCAACGCCCAAACAAGTACGTGAGCTTCTTTGGGGCGTTTTAACGCGCCCATGGACAATGTTGCCATAGGGGAGAATCACTGAATCGCACGTATGACGCGCGTTTCTTAGTTACAAAAGTGCGCATCCAAAAACGCGCATCATACGCGCGATTCAGAAACGCCTAGGTGTGTTCCCAGCCTTAATGCTTACAGTGTTACCTGTGACAAGCTGTTCATGTGAAAGAGCCTTTTCAAAACTGACACATATAAAAACCAAACTGAGGAGTACAATGTCCCAAGAACACCTGGATGCACTCATGATATCATTTATTGAGCAAGAATTGGCTTGGTCTGCCACGAGGTCATTAAAGATTTTAAGTCCTTCTGTGCGACGTCTTCTTCTCTAGAGCATAAAGATGAGGAAAAATTCCCATATACCATGCACTTTGTGCAAAAATGTTTACTCAGTAGTGTTGAGCGCGAATATTCGCATAGCGAATTTTTTTAGCGAATATCAGCATTTCAGTAATTCGCGAATATAGCGCTATATATTCGCTATTTCGAATATTCATTTATTTTTTTATTTTTTTTATTGTTGTATAGCACTGCCATATTACATATTAGGCTAGAATTAACGAATATGGAATATAGCAGTGCTAAGTTGAAATCGCAATGCGATTACCTCAAGTTATATTAATCGCATTGCGATTCAACTTAACACTGCTATATTCCATATTCGTAATTCTTGCCTAATATGTAATATAGCAGTGCTAAGTTGTAATCGCAATGCGATTAATATAACTTGAATTAATCGCATTGCGTTTAAAACTTAAACCTGGTTTACTATGGTTGGCTTGGTAGAATTAGCAAATATGACGAATGTATTCGTCGTATTCCTCAAAACGAAGATAACGAAGTGTTCTCCATCATCGTTTTAGCAACCTATTCGTCAATTTCGCTAATTCTAGCAATCAAATAGGAAGGTTGACTATAGAGACAGCTGTGTTTAATTCGCTATGCGATTATATTACTTTGCTTTTTTTTTTTTTTAAATAAATAGAATAATTAGAATACTTGATAATTATTATAATTATTCTATTTATTTAAAAAAAATAATAATATAATCGCATAGCGAATTAAACACAGCTGTCTCTATAGTCAACCCTCCTATTTGATTGCTAGAATTAGCGAAGTTGACGAATAGGTTGCTAAAACGAAGATGGAGAATACTTTGTTATCTTCGTTTTGAGGAATATGACGAATACATTCGTCATATTCGCTAATTCTAGATATCAAACCAATAGGAGAGTAGCCTTAAGTTACAATCGCAATACGCGATTATTTAAATCGCATATAAATCGCAATATTGATGAATATTCGATTTCAACGAATATGAAACGAATATTCTATCGAATATTCGCAAATTTTGTCGAAATCCAATATGGCACCTGCTGCTCATCACTATTACTTAGATTTGTTACAGTTATAACAGCTTATTTATTTTAAATGGTTTTTTATAAGTTAAAAAATGTTAAATGTTTGTTTACATTGCTAAATGCTTATTTAATAAAAAAAAGTTTTAATATGGTTTTTAAATGTTTGTTTATATTGATAATTATATGAGTGCGGGTCTGTATGTATGTATGCAGAGTGTATTTATATATGTGTGTGTATGTGTATATAATATATATATATACATTCATACACACATGCGCGCGGCGTGTGTGTTTATGCTTTCGGGTGCACACCCTAATGCAATAGGCTGTGCACGCCTATGTGCAGGAGATGGCAGTGGAGCAGGTTGAGTGACTGATGAAACTGGTAGCACTTCTCAATAGATCCCCTGACTCACCGCACTAGAGGCACTGCTTGCTGTCTGGCCCTTATTGGGACCTTAATGCTAAGGAAATAGGACCTCAGACTTTCTGAAGATAACATTCCTCCTGCTCCTGACTTTGTGCATCTTAGATCTCTGAAATACAGTAAGGTCGCTTGTATGACAAATCCTGTAGATCACCAGTATGTCTTGTAGAGGTGATGACAACTATGAGTAGGATCTTCACACATGACAATATATTAAAACTGCAAGGAAATGTTCCTTCATTAGGAAAGCACCTGTTGAATAGAAGCATAGCTAGTCTCCCATCCAGACCAGAACCCAGCTCAGCTCTGCCTAGACTCCAACATAAGGCAGAGCTGGTCCTGTTGAGGATTGAGAGGCTGTGGAGACAGAAGTACTATAAACTATATTAACACCAAGACAAACCATTCCCTGGAATCATTTAGCAGAGAATGAAGACTATGTGATGAACAGGTAAGAGCAGGCACCAGAAGCAAAGTTCTCTCGTAAAGACTGTTGGCATTCCCTGCAGTGTCTGGATTTTGTAGACTTTTTCGTGGAGCCTTCATGATAGCCAGACATCTTAGAAGAGTAAGGGGGGCGTGGCCGGATGCCGAGCGAGTGAGTCGCCCTGCTGAGGAGCTCCGCTCACCCAGGCTAACAGCGGCTCACAGGACCGACATACAGCGCAGATAAACGGCAATTACTCTCCTAGATACTTACCTTACCTCCCGTGGGTCCCTCCGATGATGACCAGGGGCAAGAAAAAAGCCCCAGGCCCGCAGAAAATGACGGCCTTCTTCCCCACTGCTAAAGCTGTCACGCAAGATGGCGCCGACTCCCGCCACAATGCAGAGTCTCCTCACTCCTCTTCTCCAGGCTCAGCCAGGTCCAGTCCTCCTCCTCTTCTGCCGAACACCCAGTCTTCCATTTCACCCCTGCAAGACAAAAATAAGACAAAAAGGGTGAGTGATTCTGTGCAACAATCGCTAGCACTTTTACATACAGATCCTACCCTGCAGTCAGATTCCACCATTACTGTGGCAATTATGCACAACATGCTTACTGAACTTAAACAGTCTATACATTTGGACTTTAAAGAAACCATTACCACGATTCATGCCGAAATTGTGGCCATTGGTGAAAGAACGGCACATTTAGATGACAAAATGGAGGAGTTTGTTTCTGCCCATAACTCACTTGTAGATGTTCATAACAATATGGAGGATGACATTTCCAGTATAAAAATGAAACTGGCGGATCTGGAAGATCGTTCCAGGAGGAACAACATAAGGTTCAGGAACATTCCAGAGTCCATAACAGATTCGCAACTGTTTGAATATTTGACTGATCTAATGGCGGCCTATCTCCCGGAAGCATCCGCCAGCGACTTAACTATTGATAGAGCGCACCGGGTCCCAAAACCAAAGTCATTACCACCATCTGTTCCTAGAGATGTTCTTGCAAGAATTAATTTTTTCCGCATTAAAGAAGATATAATGAAAGCATCTTCAAAGAGACCTGATTTACCAGAAAGATTTAGAGACATAGCCCTATTTATGTATGAAAATCACCTATCTCTTACAAAATGTCTGGTACAGTACTGATTTTTCTATTGCACCTATGCACCACAGAAAAATGGGCTCTATGTGTTTACCGATAGGGAGGCCTGTGCTAAAACCTCCATGTTGGGAAATACCATACAGCATAACCTGTTACACTTCTCATGGATATTAAAATTTTATCACTCAATGCTAAAGGGCTGAATAGTCCATACAAACGCTCCAAACTGTGGTCAGAAATCAAAAAAATGAAAAGTGACATCATTTGTATTCAGGAAACACATTTAAACCCCCAAGACTTGTTCCGTCTCCATCATAAAGACTTCCCGTTCCTATTTCTGGCCCCTGCAGTCCATAAAAAAGGTGGAGTATTGATAGGGATTAAAAATTCAGTCTCTTTTGTAATGCACTAATCTATCATAGATGAAAACGGAAGATATGTCATCATCGTTTGCGACATAAATAATACGCGGTATACCTTATTAAATTTATATGCTCCCAATAAACATCAACTTAGGTTTATTAAGAGAACTATTAATCTGACCCAGGAACACAAGCAAGGCTCCTTGATAATTTGCGGAGATTTTAATTTATGTCCAGATCCTTCTCTAGATAGAAATACAGACTCTGCACAAACCTCCACTCATTCCCCTTTTAAAGATTATTTGCACAGCGAAGGATTGTTTGACACTTGGCGTGTATTACACGCAAATGAGAGAGACTACTCATTTTACTCTCACCCCCACAATTCATTTTCTAGAATTGACTTATTCCTCACAGATAAATGGCTGCTTCAAGAAATACTATCCTCTGAAATCCACTCCATTACTTGGTCAGATCATGCCCCTGTCACTTTAGCTATAAAAGATCAATACTCTAACTGCATATACTCACCCTGGAGAATGAATAATTCACTCCTTCAATCCGCGTCAATATTAGATAGTGTCACTCATTCAATTGAGGAATACTTCTCATTAAACGACAATAACTCAGTGTCGGACGTAACACTTTGGTGCGCACATAAAGCTTATATCCGAGGTCAGTTTCTTAAACATGCTTCCCACCAGAAAAAACAGCGTCAGAAAACCTTTGATTCCCTGATATTGTTAATTAAGGACCTGGAAAAAAAACATAAGGCCACTCTTGACCCAGGTATTGGCTCTCTCTTGAAAACGGCAAGACATAACCTCTATTTACACTGCCGCAATAAATATGAATTTCACCTCCGCAGACTAAATATGGAACATTATTGGCAGGGAAATAAGGTCTCCAAACTGCTAGCCAACAGAATTAAGAAAAAAGAACTCAAAACCAGAATTCCTTACTTATTTAACTCCTCTGGTGACAAAATACTGAACCCCAAGAAGATAGCTGACGAATTTGCATCATTTTACTCTAACCTATATAACCTTAAAGACTCCCCAGATATTGTCCAACCAAATTTGGCCTCGATATCTTCCTTTCTGGATAACATAAACCTTCCTTCTTTAACATCAGATCAACTAGTGGAACTCAACAGGGAAATTTCTGAACTAGATATACATAAAGCTATTTTAACACTGAAACTAAATAAATCCCCTGGGCCGGATGGACTCTCAAATGAATACTATAAAACCTTCTCCTCAGCTTTATCCCCTTACTTAGCTCGTACGTTTAATTGCATAGCCTCTGTGGAAACCGCTCCTAAAGATATGTTACATGCCCTTATCATTACGCTTCCTAAACCTGGCAAACCCACTGATTCTCCTGCTAACTTCAGACCCATATCCCTTTTAAATTCTGACATAAAAATTTATGCCAAGATTCTAGCCGATAGGTTAGCGAAAATCCTTCCTGCTTTGATCAATAGTGACCAAATTGGTTTTGTCGCCAATAGACAATCCTCGGATGGCACAAGACGTTTTATAGATTTGCTGGACGTGGCTAAGGTATCGAAGACGCCTTCTCTGCTCCTCTCCCTGGACGCAGAGAAGGCATTTGACAGGATTCATTAGACATACGTCAGGGAAACTTTGAAGAAATTTGGTTTTCATGGTTTCTTCTTACATGCAACAATGGCATTATATTCCCAGCCTAGCGCCTCAGTTTACACCTCTAGTTTTTTGTCAGACTCCTTTAATATCACGAATGGTACTAGGCAAGGATGCCCGATGTCCCCATTAATATTTGCCCTATCTATGGAACCGTTCGCAGAACATGTCAGAACTCACCCAAACATAAGAGGAATCACAACTGGAAGTATAGAACATAAAATAGGTCTTTTTGCAGATGACGTACTTATTATCTCTTCAAACCCCCTGACATCTCTGCCAGCAATTAATGACATTATCCATAAGTTTGGTGAAGCATCATATTATAAAGTGAATGTGAATAAATCACAGATGCTCAGTCTAGGTTTATCTCAAAGAACTATATCAGAAATTTCTAGGTCTCAGGACTTTGTCTGGGCAACTGAATCTCTCACATATCTGGGTATTCAACTTACTTATCCTTCCAGTAATCTTTTTAAATGTAACTATCTACCTCTTATTGAAAAAATTAAGAAAAGTCTTGATAATCTCCGGCTTCAATCGCTATCCTGGTTGGGCAGGATGGCAGCTATAAAGATGGTAATTCTCCCAAAGATTCTTTATATCTTCAGAAATGTACCGATATGGGTCCCAGATTATTTTTTGAAAAAAATCCAATCCTTGCTTAATTTCTACTCTTGGAACAAGCAAAAATCTAGAGTTAAAGCTACTATTTTATACAAGCCGACTAATCAAGGCGGTCTTAATTTTCCTTCCATATCCCATTACTATAGGGCAACGATCCTGGCCCAGCTGAAATGGCTACTACAAAATGATCTATCTAAGAAATGGGTTCTATTAGAACAACACATTCTTTCCCCACATGATATATATTCCCATCTTCGGGCGAACAGTATATTCTCCCTCTCTACAAATTTCTCTCTTCTTACTATTCATGCTATTGTTAAAGTCTGGCGTATTATTGCCAATTCTGAAAAAAGAATCTCAATTAATCTAATGGATGCTCCTATATCCATATGCGAGCTAGCTATACCACACATCTCGCTAAATTTATGGATCTCTGCTGGTCTCACAAAAATTTCTCAATTATGGAACCACGGTTTGTTCTCTGATTTTTCATTTCTGAACAAGACTTATAAAATTCCACATACTGAATTTTATAAATTTCTTCAACTTAGACATCTTCTTACTTCTAAACACACTTTTGCATGCTCGCCCGCGGATGGTAGGATTCAAGATTGGTTATTTTCTACTAATCCTGTGTTTAGAGGTATTACGCTGGGATACCAATTGTTGAAATCCACTCCTACTGACCCCCTCTCAAAAATTCTAGACTTGTGGCAATCAGACTTGGCAATATCTATTTCATATCCTGAATGGAAGGAAGCTTATACTTCCATTTCTAGATACTCTAGATGTGTAGATCACCTGGAAACAGCCAGGAAAATTCTGTATAGATGGTACAGGACCCCCCTTTCATTACATAATGTTTTTCCAGATTTCTCACCAAAATGTTGGAGGTGTCAGAGTGAAACAGGGTCTTATATGCATATGTGGTGGTTTTGCCCTCCTATATGGAAAATCTGGTCTCAGGTTTTTTCTGACATATCCGCCATTACAGGGATTCAAACAAGTCCATCCCCTACGCTAGCCTTACTTTTACTAGGTATCAGTTCATTTCCTAACATCATGAGAACAGTGGTAACTCATATCATAATTGCTACCCGTAACAAAATTGCCTATGCATGGAGATCTGATGCCCTTCCAGATGTCAGGCGGATTTATAGATCGGTGGATATTAACTGTAGATATGAAAACATTTGGGCTATTACCAAACTTAGGAAACCCCATTTCAGAAATAATTGGGATATTTGGCTATCCAGCCCACTGTGTCAAATTGACCTAAATTCAGAAGTCCGTTCCTAGTTCTCTATTATTATGCTCTTACTTTCAATTGCAATATAGGAGGAATGATATACTCTAGAATATGAGTATTTTAAATACTAGAACCACCTTCAATGTGGCGATTTGAGGATTATTTCATGGGCTATTATGCTATGACCTACTACTTCCCTATTTCCTTACTACTTATTATTTAGTATACTATTTATCCTACTATGGATTCCATTCGTAGTTGTACTTGCCTATACTTCCCACTTGTGCTGACAAATTTGTTGGAATGTAATCTTTTAACATGTTCCTCTGTGATCATATGGTATTCTTTATATAAGCGTTAAAAGTGGATTGTTACACTTTACACTTTATATGTATACAACTTTTTCAAATGTCATGTAATTGTACTCCTTTTACGTGAAAAACCTTTAATAAAAATAATGTTCATAAAAAAAAAAAAAAGAAGAGTAAATATACAGTAGGAGAACTCTGGAGGTAACCCCAACATAGCCAGCACAGAGACATCTCCCAGAGAACCATAACCATAGTGTGCCAGGAAACATATAGCACAATGAGCAGCAGAGTGAACTCATCTGTGATAAATGTACTGACAAAGACCGTGGTACTTACCTAAGGCAAGTAGAGGGCACACTTTCTAGGTGTATGAAGCATACTAACGTAAAAAGTCAAATCAGGTAGCACAGAGAGCATGAGTGAACCCAACCTTGTTCCTCAGAACAGAGTTAGATGCACTAATGGCTGAGCTATCCAGGCTCGTTCAGAGTAAAGACAGTTTTAGGGAGTGCACTGACCTTGAGTCTGGGTGCTCAATCCTTTTTCCCCTGCCTGGAGGTGGAGGAACCAAGGGCAGGTTAGGGGATGGCAAGGCTTCCCAACATACTGTCTTAGGGAAAGTTGTACCCCTGATCGGCTGCTGCAGGTTCACCATATCTCTCTGAGAAGGTTTCTCCATAGGGGGAAGGCTGGCCAGGGGCTATTTTCTGGGTGAAATGCATCATTACAGTGAAATGGAAGCGACATTACTGTCACAAACACCATTGGCATATTGATAATGCAGTGACATGATTTGCCTTACTTCAATAAAGAGAGGGCGCTCCAGTGACGTGTAGACACTCTCTGCGGATGCACCACCCATCCAGCCCCCCAGCAGTGGAGGCACGAGAAAGAGGTTCTACATAAACAACCCCAGGTGAGGAGGAGCCAACCACGTCAGGAGACGAAACCAAAGGCAAACATTCTCCTTGCAATCAAGAGGCGCAGTGACTGGGCCACTTAAGGAGGAAGGCACCATCTTGAATTGACTTCAGGCAGAGGGACTGAGACACAGCACAGGATGCATCCTGGGCACCAGCGAGTAACTCCATACCATATCACTGACTTGCGGCAACGCACCTAACTCTCAGAGAAGGAAGGCGGTAAACAGACAGGGAGCCCGGAAAGGCTTTGAGTGTGCTGGAGAAGTGTCTGTAAAAGGTACAATGTAGTAAGACCTTGTCTCCATCATGATCTACAGAGAAATAAAATACACTGGCTCCTTCCCCTTGCTCAGCTTTTTAGGAGCCATGGTGATTGGTTAATTGATTGATTGATCATTGCTGATTATTAACCTGTCTCTATCTAGTTGTACCTAGGGGGCTTTAACCCATTTGTGACTGTGCTGCTTTAGGACATCCAGGAAAAAAAAAGGTCAGTCTGCTGAAATTATCTTACCACATCTTTAGACCCACAACATTAGTGGTGTGTTTTACTACCTCTCCCCACCGGGTGGGACTGGATTACAGTAGATTTCAGAACACTCCTAACTAATTTGGTCTACTCAATTGCCCTTTTTTGTGTTCCCATAAATTCAGGTCGTGGCTCCCTGGTCCACTCTCCATCAATAACTAGCTAGCCATTTCTTAGCATTTTCTCTGAGACCCTTTCCACACTTTCCCATCTACTTTTCTATCCTCTTTCCATCTACTCATTATGACATACCCACTCTTTTACTTTATCTCTGGTCTTGCTACCTGTCTTCAGTAATGTATGTTAGGAGTTCATAGTGTGAAACTCACCAATATCCATCCAGGATGATTAGGTGGATAACATTCAGGTGGGCCATTTGCCTCAAAATGAGTGGGCTGACCTGGATGACCCAAATTTTCTAATAATGGATTACTATACAGTAAAAAAAAATTTTTTTCACATTTTCATTTCTTTAAGTACAATGTAGAATGTCAGGGCTAGGACCCGAGAACTGAAAACTCAAGGCCATTCAATGCTCGCCTTGTACTCAGATACAGTAATATTTCACTAGAGAAGGTCAACCATTGACATCAGTGGTTGGGAACAGACTAGACGTTAACTTTTGAAAGATCACAAATTGCAATTGTAAATATGCATACTTGTTAGGTCTGTTGAAAATAAAATCATGCATTTTAATAGAGTCTAGCGTCTGATAAAGATCAGATGTGTTTGGTTACATTGGCTCGTATTTATATTTCAACGAATAAAATAAATTTTTCCGTAGCGTACCATTCTATAAAATAGCAGAGAATTCATAGAAAACAGATACACTTTGTTTTGCCTAGTGAAGGGCATGAGGGTGTGTTAAATGACATGGGGTTGAAAGGACAACAAAAAGATAATCCCTTTGAAACATTGCAATTAACCCCTTCAGGGGAGAGCCATTTTTCACCTTAATGACCAGGCCAAATGTTGGAAATCTGATATGTGTCAATTTATGAAGTAATAACTGTGGAACACTTTTTTGACTGTCAATGTAATACACTGACAATGTGCTTGTGAGACCCAGCCTTGAGGCTAGGTTTCAGAGGCTTCCGTACATGGCAGACCCCGAGGCCTTTGTGAGGCCTTGGGTTGCCATGCCACAGTCAGCGTTGATCACAATTATAAGGCAGGGGCGTAGCTAGAAATGACTGGGCCCCATAGCAAATTTTTTTTATGGCCCCCCCCCACCCCCCCGCACCATGGGGTAGATCCGATTGCGGCCCCTACTCCACTCACTGCCTCCCTCATACTTACCTTTCTGTTCCTCCTGGCTGGGACTTCAGCGCACCTCGATGCAGGGATGGATACTGGCAGAGAGGCAGCTGCAGCTGGGACGTCACGTCACACTCGAGTCGCGCAGCAGGTCTGAGCGTCAGTCAGCCACTCCTCCTTCCTCCCTGGCCGGAGGTTCCGGAACTACAGATTAATTGTCGGGTCCGACCAGGAAGAGGTATAACCTATTGCGAAATAAATAAGTCCCCTCACCGGCTGCCTCTGCTGTCAGCGAGGGGGGCCCTTTGTACCGATACACTTATTTAAGTATTCACCAATACCAATTACCGATACCAAGTGGGTGTTCATGGCTGGTTTGGGGTTTCTGGGGCGAGTTTTTTTCAATACCCTACCTGTGGATCTGTAGATGACACTTATGGGGGATCTGTGGCTGACACTTATGGGGGACCTGTGGGTGACACTTATGGGGGACCTGTAGGTGACACTTATGGGGGACCTGTGGGTGACACTCATGGGGGGACCTGTGGGTGACACTAATGGGGAACCTGTGGATGATACTTATGGGGGACCTGTGGGTGACACTCATGGGGGGGACCTGTGGGTGACACTAATGGGGAACCTGTGGATGATACTTATGGGGGACCTGTGGATAACACTCATGGGGGACCTGTGTATGACACTTATATAGCATCTTATGCTATATGTAACATCCACAGATCTCCCACAGACACTATGCTGACACTGCAGTGGGGAGGGAGGAGGAGGGGACACTCGTGGCGGGCTGGTGCTGTGACTCTGCTGCTTCCTCTAATACACCGGCCCCGCTCCTATACCACATTCATGTAATTAAGTCTGTAAAAGTAGCGGCAACCCAGGGATAGTTAGTATGGTACTTACTAACAGAGGTGTACACAACTGATCCATGGGGCCCCCTCCCCGTCGTCGCCCCCATCAGACCTCAGATCAGCCCAAAGACAGTCGACCCCCATCAGACCCCCACTCTGTCCCCATTGGCTCAGAGACCAGACCAGGCACCAACATACTTACCTGTTCTGCACCGCCACCGCGGCTACTATTCCTCGCCAGAAGTCTCGCTCCTCTCTGCCTTCCCGGCCGACACTGCACTGTCACCTGACAGCGTGCAGCATCAGGTCATAGTGTGCTACATCCTGACGCTGTATGCGCTTAGGACAGTAAAGCGCCGGCCAGGGAGGGTAAGTATAAAGGGGCGGACGGCCTGCCGGAAACGAGGGGAAGAGCACTGGCCCCAGGGACGGGTATACAGCACTACTGCAGGCAGGGCCGTCTTTGATATTGAGTGGACCCTGGGCAAGAATTTACTTGGGTCCCCTGGATCGTGATTGATAATGCTCCGTGCCTCTCTGTGATCTTTTCAATACAAATCACAGTGAGATAAAGTTTTAACCCTGATTTTGGATCAAATAGATCACAGAGAGGCACAGAGTGTTATCAATCATGTTACTGCTCTGTGTTTCTGCTGTCCGGAGCGCGGCTTCTCTCTCTTTCACTCAGCGAAAAAGCCGCACGGGATCCGCTTGTGTGAAAGAGCCCCAAGCCCAATGCATGGCTACACTCACCCAGTCCTAATAAAATCTGGTCCTACCTCATCCAGGGTGTCGCTGGTGTCGGCATGACGTTCACTGGATCCAGAACAAGGTCGCTGTGGTGATAGAGAAAAAAAGAATAATTACATAAGGAAGGGATGGTGACTGCCCCAGTGAAATCACCAGCAGGGGGCGCTGTGCTGGCCTGTAAGACTGAGCCATGCCAATGTATAGCGGGTAATCTAGGACATTTCCTCTAAGTGTTACCACACAGTACTAATGCCCACCTTGTGGTCCCTTCAAAATAGTTATGTCCTCTTTGTGCCCCAACAGTAGTTATGCCCAGATATTTGCCCGCTCACAGTAGTTATGCCTGCATATGTGCCCCCCCACAGAAGTTATGCCCGGATATGTGCCCCCTCACAGTAGTTATGCCCAGATATGTGCTCCCTCACAGTGGTTATGCCCAGATATGTGCCCCCTCACAGTGGTTATGCCCAGATATCTGCCCCCTCACAGTGGTTATGCCCAGATATGTGCCCCCTCCCAGTAGTTATGCCCGTATATGTGCCCCCTCCCAGTAGTTATGCCCGGATATGTGCCCCCCCCACAGTAGTTATGCCCGGATATGTGCCCCCTCACAGTAGGTATGCCCAGATATGTTCCCCCTCCCAGTAGTTATGCCCAGATATGTGCCCCCTGACTGTAGTTATGCCTGGATATGTGCCTCCTCACAGTAGTTATGCCCAGATATGTGCTCCCTCACACTGGTTATGCCAAGATATGTGCCCCCTCACAGTGGTTATGCCCAGATATCTGCCCCCTCACAGTGGTTATGCCCAGATATGTGCCCCCTCCCAGTAGTTATGCCCGTATATGTGCCCCCTCCCAGTAGTTATGCCCGGGTATGTGCCCCCCCCCACAGTAGTTATGCCCGGATATGTGCCCCCTCACAGTAGGTATGCCCAGATATGTTCCCCCTCCCAGTAGTTATGCCCAGATATGTGCCCCCTGACTGTAGTTATGCCCGGATATGTGCCCCCCCACAGTAGTTATGCCCGGATATGTGCTCCCTCACTGTAGTTATGCCCACATATGTGCCCCCTCACAGTAGTTATTGCCAGATATGTGTAAATAATATGACCCCCCTCTTCAGCCCCTCCAGCATACAATGCCATGTAAATAATCTCCCATCATAGTTTTATGTAAATAATATCCCCCCCCCAGCTCCTCCAGCATTGTCTTATGTAAATATCACCCCCCTCCAGCATACAGTCCCTTCAGAGCCCAAGTAAACATAACAGTGAATCTTCTCCACTGTCCACAGACTGACCTGCAGCTTCTGCTCTTCTCTCCTTGGTCTGTATCTCCCGCACATTGTGAAGCTCCGCCCCCTGCACGACGAGGCTCTGCCCCTTCCTATCATACCTAGAGCCACTCCATTCTAGTGCTGGAGGGGAAGGGAGCCAGAGGCATTGAAGTGCTTGCTGCCTCTGGGGCCCCCCTCCCCCAGGATCCGCCAGTGAGCATTACTGCAGGGCAGAAGTGGCCAGGTGGCCATGAATATAAAAAAAATACTCAGCCGCAGGCCGGGCCCAAAGTGGCGTAGGGCTTCATAGCCATTGCTATGGCTGCTATGGTGATTCCTACGCCACTGATATAAGGGGTTATTCCTCCTGCATTGCCATTTACAGCTATGTCACAGTCAGTCACAGCCAGGCCCCTGCATTGACTGGGCACTCACAGCTCCTGTGCCCATCAGATCATCATGACATAATAGTATGTCAATTTGCGTGGTTACTTTCTGTTGTGACATACTATTACGTCAAATGTTGCCAAGGGGTTAAGAAACACCCTATTCAAAACTGTGTAATGCATAAAGCAACGCCCCATGATATCTTGATACACCACCATTATGTCATGTCCTAGTTTTGTAAGCAATCATTACTTTTTGTGATATATCCCATGGAAAACCAGTCCTAGATTTACAAAAATCAACAACACTAAATATCTGTGTTGCTATGTATGAAACACTCTTGGAAGACTAACCCCTCCTGCTGAAGAACATTTTCCATATTTGCGTTTTCAGTTATTACTCGCTTTTTAAAACAAATCAGTTTTTTTTCCATTCACATAGCTATATAATGCTTTTATTTTTGCAGGACAAGACGTACGTTCTAATGGCCCCATTTAATGTTCCATACGATATACTGGGAAGCTGGACAAACATTATTAATGGGGCGATATTGGAAAAAAATGCAATTGTTCCATTGTAAGTATTTAGTTAGTTTGGGTAGGCACACAGAACTATGGTTTCATGTATCAAACAAATTTATTAATAAAGTATTATAATGTTAAAAACCGTGCTAAAAAACCGTGCTTCCAGTATCACTTATATATACATTTCATCTAGACTCATATGCAACATATTTCATCATAGGTTCCAATTTGTGATCGCTCATACACTGGATGCAGTTTAATTGTATCCCATATGACAGTATTATGTCTATTATGGGAGTATTACATCAAATGTAGAGGTATCGCAATATGGAGGTGTCACGATCAGCTGATAAAAATATAAAACCTTGGTTCATCAGTAGAGTAATGTAAAACTATATACCATTTGTATTAGTGTGGTTCAGCTGGTTATCCCCCATATATATGTCAATACCATAGGTAATCCTCTGTGCCGGTCTGTAGTTTGAAAAAGTCTTTCCGTTCGGTAAGTTTTGTTGTTGTCTCCTGTTGGTTTCAGTTCACAGTTCTATGTGTTTTTAGAGTGCGTTGTATGATTATAGTGAGGTTATAGTTTCTACTCACGGTCCCGTGGTTGTTTGTGTGCGGTGTCTCGCATCACGCTGAGCCTGTTGCCGGCTCTCCTCGTGTGGCGTCTCACGTGACTGGGTTCCGGTCATGTGGTTTCGACTCCCTTATCTCTTATCAATCCACGGTCGCGGTGATTGCTGCTTAGCAGAGTGGTCTTGTCCACTTTATAGGTGGGAGTGTTATATTGAGTTCTCGACTTGCCCTTGTTAGGGATCGCATTATTTAGTTCACACGGGTCCTTTGCCTGTTAGATACCAGGCAAAGGACCCGTGTGGACTAAATAATTGCGATCCCTAACAAGGGGCAAGTCGAGAACTCAATATAACACTCCCACCTATAAAGTGGACAAGACCACTCTGCTAAGCAGCAATCACCGCGGCCGCGGATTGATAAGAGATAAGGGAGTCGAAACCACATGACCGGAACCCAGTCACGTGAGACGCCACACGAGGAGAGCCGGCAACAGGCTCAGCGTGGATGCGAGACACCGCACACAAACAACCACCGGGACCGTGAGTAGAAACTATAACCTCACTATAATCATACAACGTACCCCCTAAAAAAAACACATAGAACTGTGAACTGAAAACCAACAGGAGACAACAACAAAACTTTACCGGGAACGGAAAGACTTTTTCAAACTACAGACCAGCACAGAGGATTACCTATGGTATTGACATATATATGGGGGATAACCCGCTGAACCACACTAATACAAATGGTATATAGTTTTACATTACCCTACTGATGAACCAAGGTTTTATATTTTTATCAGCTGATCGTGACACCTCCATATTGCGATACCTCTACATTTGATGTAATACTCCCATAATAGACATAATACTGTCATATGGGATACAATTAAACTGCATCCAGTGTATGAGCGATCACAAATTGGAACCTATGATGAAATATGTTGCATATGAGTCTAGATGAAATGTATATATAAGTGATACTGGAAGCACGGTTTTTTAGCACGGTTTTTAACATTATAATACTTTATTAATAAATTTGTTTGATACATGAAACCATAGTTCTGTGTGCCTACCCAAACTAACTAAATACTTGCAATTTCTACTATCTTCTGGTGGGGTGAACCAGTATATTGGGGTAAGAGCACCAGGTATCCATAGTAACCAGTTGGTGAGCCACCTTACAGATTAATATCTATTTATATTAAATTGTTCCATTGTGTTAGGAGTTTTGTTTTATATTGTTTACTGTGCGGTAAAAATCATACATTACTGTACCTTTATTCTGGAGGTCAGTATGATTACAGGGATATCAAATTCATATACTTTTTGTTACGCTTTTAATACATTTGAAAATGTAAAAAAATGTTTCTTTGTATTACTCTATTCTAACTGTGTGAGGGCTTTTCTTTGGTGGGAAGAGGTATAGTTTTTATCCGTACTATTTTGGGGTATGTATGACAGTTTGATCACCTTTTAGTAACTTTTTAAGGGGGAGGGGAAGCTGACAAAAAATAGCAATTTGGGAATTTTTGGACACAGCAATACCAATGATGCTTATTTTTTGTCTGTGATTAGAATTTATTTTTGTTTTTTTTTCCATATTTTTTAAAACATATTTTACTTTGTATTAACTTTATGTTAGTTCCTTTAAAGGGGTTATCCAGCCTCTTTTAAGCAATTACCTATCCTCAGAAGAGGGCTTCACTAGCTGATTGGTGAGGGTCCATCACCCCGCAACACCTCTGTTCAGCTATTCTGTGTAGCTCTGTTGCGGTAAGTTGGTGGCCGAATTACACTGCACTGTCCACACTGTAGTGGACAGCACTCGTCACTGCATTGATGCTCTAACTGACTTTAATGGCAGCAATGCTGCAGGCACAAACACTGTCCACTACAATGTTGATGATTCAGTGTTCTTCCAGCGCCACATTCCAGTGATGAAGCTACACAGAACAGCTGAGAGGATGGGGTACAGGGTGCAAGACACTCGCCGATCAGCTAGTGATGGCCAATACCTGTGATGGCTCTCCTCCAGCACTCCAGCTGTGGTAAAACTCCCAAGATGTACACTTGCTTGGCTATTCTCAGAACTCCATAGAAATGAATGGAGCATGCTGGGAGTCGTAGTTTCACCACAGCTAGAGTGTCGGAGGTTAGCCATCACTGGCTATACTGAGTATGGGACTCAGCTCCTGAAACAGCACTATAGTTGATGAGGACCCGACACCCCCGTAGATCACTAATATGCCTTTTAGAGGTGGTGACAACTATCAAAAAGATCTTCCCCCATGACAACATATTAGAACTGTGAAGAGAAGGGAGAGATATGCTCATAGGGAGGAACATACGGGAAAAGTGCAGTGTAAATATGAGGAGGCTTACCTCGATAGGTTGCGCAGAGGTGAAACACTTCGCAAGGCAGAAAGATGATCCATTGTGATCTGAAGAAGGAGGCTGTTCGGCTCCGAAATGCGTCATTGACATCCCAATAAAAGATATATGTATGTTTATCTCTGCCTCACATACCTTCCCTACCCAATGAGCGCACAGACCTTTCTTCTTTTTTCTCTGGTATTTAAAGGGGTTATCCCATGACTAATGTAAAAATGTAGAACGTGACAACATCTTTCTAACAAAGCTAGCACCAGCCCTGTATCTCACATGGATCCAGAGATCTCACCATTTATTGCTCTGCTAGATTTATATCAAGCTGACAGCTCAAGGGGAGTGCCTTTTCTGCTGCAGCTCAGGGGGCGTGCCCATGCTCTCCCTATCACAACTCAAGAGGTAGTTGAAGGATAAAACTGAGCATGTGCGGCCTTCTCAGTGAGCAGGACAAAGAAATAAGAAAAAAACACGACAGCAGGTGGCGCTGTACAGATATATTAAATAACTCAGTGTATATACTAAATGTTTAATTACATGCAATTACAAAAGTATTCAGATCCAGGTGCTGGTTTGAAAACTGTAGAATATTTTTATTAGGACAACATGTTAGGGTTCCTCAGTGGGGTCGTTCCTTGGCCTAAAGGTGTTTTAGAACCAGTAAAAAGATTTCAACCAAACACAGCTGACATCAGGATAACCCTTGTATGTCATGGCCGGGAGTTGCCAGACATAAGCAAATAATCAAGTGGGCTATGGCATGCTGTTTCTGTAACTTCCATTGAGTTGAATAGGAGCTATGGAAACAAAAATTCACAAATTTAATAATTATTTACATCATGGGAGCCAAAGAAACAATGGTAAATCATTTCATCAGGTGTACAATTTTCGCTTTCAACCAAAAAAACGGCGCTATACAGATACTTTTTATTGAGTAGCTCAGTGGCTATGCTAAATTTTTAATTACATGCAATTACAAAAGTATTCAGATCCTGGTGCTGGTTTGAACACTGTAGAATATTTTTCATGGGACAACCCCTTAAACATAATAGAACTGCAAGAAAATTTCCCCTCATTAGGAAAGCACCTGCTGAGTAGAAGCATAGGTGGTCTTCCATCCAGACCAGAACCCAGCTTAGCTTCCAACATAAGGCAGAGCTGGACCTGTTGATGATTTAGAGGTTGCAGAGACAGGGTTAAACTATCTTAACACCGAGATAAAACATTCCCTGGATTCATTTTGCAGAGAATGAAGTCTATGTGATGAACAGGTGGAGCAGGCACCAGAAGCAAAGTTCTCTGGTAATGACTGCTGGCATTCCCTGCAGTGTAATTCCAGCGCCATATTCCAGTTACTGAGCTACAAAAAACAGCTGAAAGTAGGGTATACAGGGTGCTAGACCCTCGCTGATAAGCCAGTGCCAGCCTATACTGATGATAGGCCATAGCTTAAAAAAGACTTGACAAACACTTTAATACAGCAGGCACCTGCCGGGTATGGCACTCAGCTCCTCAGCCAGCACCATATTTGACGAAGATTAGACACCCATCGTACATACACGGCAGATGTTGGGAAAAGGTTAAAAGCAGGAGTTTCGTTAAACTATTAAAGATGTGCCTGACAACAAGTGCATGAATTGTTTTCAGTTACAATCAGCAGAATTATGAATGCAGCTCTGATCTCTAATGCAAGTTGCGGGATATGATCAGTGCAAAATAGTAGTGAAAGCAAAGTAATCAACTTTTTTATATAGTCAGATGTTGAGAAATGCTGCAAAGTAAAGGGTCCTTTACACAGGCTGAAAATCGGCCAGATAATCGCTAACAAACGTTCATAGACACGCTCGTTAGTGATTATCTGGCGGTATAAAGGTGCCGCCGGTTACGTGATGAACGAGTGAAGCCTTAGTTCATCAGGAAATTGCATCTTTTATGCTGGCTGCAAATCGTGGTGTCTAAACAGTACTCTGCTACCAGCAAACATTGATTACCTATGGGAACAAACAATGGCATTAGTGATCGTTCCTTCCCGTACTGTGGAGGAGATCGCTGCACATAAATGGTCTCCTTCATTGGTTTGAAGCACGCTTGCTGGGAAGGAATGCTTCACTCCCGACAATCGCCTGCTAACTTGTCCCGTGTAAATCTGACCTTAAGAAAACTTAAAAAAATATAAGTGTTAATAGCAGGGGCGGACACAGACAGCAAAGAGCCTCTGTGCAAAGAATGTGCCTGGTTAATAGTTTATTTTTATTAATTAAGCGACATCTGTCAGCATATTTGTACCTATGAAACTGGCTGAGCTGTTACATGTGTACTTGGCAGCTGAAGGTATCTGTGTTGGTTCCTTGTTCATTTGTGTCCACATTGCTGCAATGTTTTACAAATGCAAATGAGCCTGTAGGAGCAACGGGGTGTTGCTGTTACACCTAGAAGCTCAGCTCACTCTCTGCAACTGCTGTGCCCTCTGCACTTTGATTTACATGGTCACACAGTGAAAAACATCACCAAATCTGGCCCTGACTTTTCCTAAAGTCAATCAAACTGCAGAGGGGCCGGCAGTTGCAGAGAGAATTGAGCCTCTAGGAATAATGGCAACACCCCCATTGCTCCAAGAGGCTCATTTGCATGTAAAACAACATTTTTCTCAGCAATGCGGGCACATATGAACATGGGAACAACACAGATGCCTTCAGCTGACGAGTGCACATGTAACAGGTCAGCCAGTGTCATAGGTACAAATCTGCTGACAGATGCCCTTTAATAAAATGCAAAATGAATGAACAAAAAAGAAATCTAAATAAAATCAATATTTCGTTCATCAATTCTTCTAAGTATACTTGCACACAGTTTTTGAAGGAACTCAGCAGGGATGTTCTTCCAAACATCTTTGAGAACAAACTACAGATCTGTGGATGTAGGCTGCACTGCTGCTGCTCCCAATTAAATGGGAGAATTTTTATAGGCTTGTTCACAACCAGCCAATTGTTCTTCTGACAATTAACATTTGTGTGTGTCGTATGGGCAGGCACTCTGACCCTATCAGGGCAACATTTTTGAACACTTGGTCCCCGAACAAGTCAGTTCTTAAAATCTTTTTCAATCCCATAACACCATGTGTGTTTAAACACTATCTTCCCCCAATAAGGGACAATTTTTGGAAGCTTTGGAATATGAAAAAGCATGAGACATGTGACGGCGCCATGTGTTTTTAAAGACGCTGTTTGTTAATGCCGTGTTTACCCATAGCTAGTTGTGTCAGTGTCACTCAGGCATGATTTACTATTGCTGTCATTGCCTTCAAGTGCTTGGGAAGGGGGGAAGGGGAAGGGAAAAAATAATTAAAAAACAAACAAAAAGAGATAACAGGTTTTCCTAAAAATTCTAAATCCTAGGACACTAGAGGGTGTTATATATAAATTTCCAGGGAAATTGGAGCCAATTTTGTTCAGTCCGAACTGATTCAAGCCTGAACTAAACGTTTTGAAAAATTTGACAAACCAGAACGAAACCAAATCTCAACAGGTTCACTCAACCTTAATGCAAACCATTCTTCTTGTACAGTTCCTTAGTTGACGACTTACTAACATCTTGACTAATTAACCCTAAACCTTTAGTTTTACACCACTGCCACAATTGCCTTGTTAATCTCATTACAGACCGGCAAAGCTTATGAAAAAGTCCCTGAACTAGCTTTTCCCCTAAGTTCCCAGCTAAAATCCTGGAACTCACTTTGCACAGAAAGCAACTCAATATGGGCCAAATCATTGGTCCCAAGATGCAACATAAGATCAACCTTACTATCCTTACTAGCCGCTTTGATTATATTTGTAACATGTCTCTTGTCCCTATTGACAGTGGCACCTTAAGTAGGGTATTGCCCACGGGCAGATTGAGAACTTAAAGTGGCCCTGGAAAAAAAACTAAAAGTGGCCCCATCTTGTAGGAGCATCTAAATTGACTGGAGGCGGGACAATATAAGTAGGAGGGGTCAGCAATACCATGATGCAAAATACCTTATTCCACAGTGCCGAACAATATATTCCCCCAAAAGCTTTCCCTTTGTGTTGGTCATCAATAGCTGCCATTTTTTGTTCTCCTCCTCCTCCAGTTGTCTCTCATTTAGATATGGAGCAGGGGGCTTAGGAGATGAGATGCCGGCCATAGTTGAATTCAGTAGGACATGTGCAGTCATTGGCCAGGTACATGAGTACTTGATTCTCACAGTGTTAATTACAACTGAGAGCTTATTGGAGCTTACCCAGTCATCGGTAGAGACGAGGGCTTGGGTGTCCCCCTGGGCATCGGCCCTCCGGGAAATTTCCCTGTAAGGTCTATAGCCAATCCACGCCTGGTATCGCCTCTCCTTAAAGAGACCAGCCCTGTATGATAACTTATTGGAAGTCTTCCATTATATGGAAACTTATTGGCAATGCTCCATGGGAAAACATGGAAGTGGCTTTCCCAGAACCAACAGTTGTCTACTCTGTCAATTTCCTCCGAGGTTTTCGAAGGAGAGGTGGTTGTTTGCTGGGCTGTTTCACAGCACTCACAAGCTGAGAAAGCCTTTTAACTTTAGACTGAAGAGTACAAACTAAAGCCTATAAATGTCCCCATATAACCAGATAAATGCTTACAAATTGGAAAACATCTTAATTTCCAAAGTGTACTGCGGAAAACAGCAGCCAGACAAGTGTTGCATTGCACCAAGCCAGACATCCTTATGAATAATCACTAGAAACAATTATTCAGTAAAGCGCGTACTCACCAAACATCTACTGCAAACTCCTGCTGTTTTCATACTACTGCAGTTTTTAAAACTACACACTTTTGTTTTGTTAGGTCGTGATGCGCTTAGCAGAGTAAACTTAGCAAAGTAATAATAGTATTTATGTATATGGCGTCACCATATTCCGCAGTGCTTTACAATACAGAGGGCTCATGTACAAAACAAAAGACATCACAACGTAATTTGTAGCCAATCAGACGCCTCCTTGATGGTATTGCATGATGGATAAGTATCTGCTTGTATTTCTCAGCATTGAGGACACCATTAACCCCTTAGGACCCGCGCTGTACATGTATGGCGTGGGTGGATGTGACTTAAGGACCTCTGATCGGGCAGGTGCAGAATTAAAAGGTCCGGCATTTACTGATAGCCGGACCCCTGATGTATGCACCGGCATGGGTGAAAACGCCGATGCCAGCGCATTAACCCTCACACTGCGGTGGTCAGCTCTGACCGCTGCACGTTCGGGATCGTGCCGGATGCGCGGTGGTTATCTGGTCTTTGCGCTGCTGTGACGGGGACCCGATGGCAGGGAAGGCAGCCCGATGCCCTCCATAGGCACCGTGGCTGTCTTCTGTGACAGCCTGTGAGATCCAGCCACACTTACAGGAAGCTGTAAGTGTATTACAGTGTGTAATACACTTACAGACAATGCATTACAATACAGAAGTATTGTGATGCATTGTAGAGGGGATCAAACCCCCAAAAGTTGAAGTCCCAGAGTGGGACAAAAATAAAGTGGGGAAAAAAATTTAGTTTAAAAAAAAAGAGTTTTTTTTAAAAAAAGCATCCTTTTCCCAAAATAAAGTTAAAAAAATTTGTAAAAAAATAGGGAAAAAAAGAAAAGTAGACATATTAGGCATCGGCGCCTCCGTATCGACCAGCTTTATAAAAATATCCCATGACCTAACCCCTCAGTTGAACACCGTCAAAAAAATAAAATAAAAACGGTGCTAAACAAGCATTTTTTGTCACCTTTCATCATTAAAAGTGCAACACCAAGCGATCAAAAAGGCGTATGACCCCCAAAATAGTACCAATCTGACTGTCACCTCATCCTGCAAAAAATAAGCCCCTACCTAACACATAATAAAAAAACTATGGCTCTCAAACTTTGGAGACACTAAAACATGATTTTTTTTGTTTCAAAAATGCTTTTATTGGGTATTGCCGCGTCATATGCCACCCAAAATATGCCAATCAAACTGTCATCTCATCCCGCAAAAATGATACCCTACCTAAGACAATCGCCCAAAAAATAAAAAAACTATGGCTCTCAGACTATGGAGACACTAAAACATGATTTTTTTTTGTTTCACAAATGATATTATTGTGTAAAACTTAAATAAATAAAAAAAAGTATACATATTAGGTATTGCCACGTTCGTAAGGACCTGCTCTATAAAAATATCACATGAACTAACCCCTCAAGTAAAAACCGTAAAAAAAAATTAAAAAAATAACGGTGTCAAAAAAGGCATTCCAAGCGTTCAAAAAGTCATATGCACCCTAATATAGTACCAATCAAACCGTCATCTCATCCCACAAAAAATGAGCCCCTACATAAGACAGTTTTCCAAAAAGAAAAAAAAAACTATGGCTTTCAGAATATGGAGACAAAAAAGACTTTTTTTTTTTCAATAATGCTTTTTTTAAATAAAACTGAAACAAGCAACCAAAAAATATTTTGCATTATTGCGTCCGTAACTAACTGCTCTATAAAAATTGCACCTTAATCTAACCTGTCAGATGAACATTGTAAATAACAAAAAATAAAAACTGTGCCAAAACAGCTATTTTTTGTTACCTTGCCTCACAAAAAGTGTAGAGCAACCAAAAATCATATGTACCTTAAAATAGTACCAACAAAACTCCATCTTATCCCGTAGTTTCCAAAATGGGGTCACTTTTTTGGAGTTTCTACTCTAGGGGGGGGGGGGTCTTTAAATGTGCCATGACAACTTAAAATTATCCCAGTGAAATCTGCCCTCCAAAAACCACGTGGCGCTCCTTTCCTTCTGCGCCCTGCTGTTGCCTCGTACACCAGTTTACAATCGCAAATGGGCTGTTTCTATAAACTACAGAATCAGGATAATAAATATTAAGTTTTGCTTGGCTGTTAACCCTTCGCTTTGTTACCGGAAAAAAATGGATTGAAAATGGAAAATCTGCCAAAAAAGTGAAATTTTGAATTCCATTTACATTTTCCTTTAATTCTTGTGGAACACCTAAAGGGTTAACAAAGTTTGCAAAATCAGTTTTGAATACCTTGAGGGGTGTAGTTTCTAAAATGTGGGGTTTCTAATATGTAAGCCCCACAAAGTAACTGCAGACCTGAAATGGTCCTCAAAAAGAGGGTTTTGGAAATTTTCTGAAAATTTTTAAATTTGCTTCTAAACTTCTAAGCCTTCTAACATCCCCAAAAAATAAAATGGCATTCACAAAATGATCGAAACATAAAGTAGACATATAGGAAATGTAAAGTAATAATGATTATTATATGAGGTATGACTATCTGTTTTAAAAGCAGAGAAATTGAAATTTGGAAAGTTATAAAATTTTCCAATTCTTTTGTAAATTTGGTATTTTTTTTAAATAAAAATGAAAAATATTGACTGAAATTTACCACTATCATGAAGTACAATGTGTCACGAAAAAACTGTCTCAGAATGGCTTGGATAAGTAAAAGCTTTCCAAAGTTATTACCACATAAAGTGACACATGTCAAATTTCCAAAAAACGTCCTGGTCTTTAAGGTGAAAAATGGCAGGGTCTTGAAGGGGTTAAGGCTGACCACGTTGAGAACTGTAGACGCAGTGATCGGCCAAGGAAACTTAGTGCAGCAGATGAAAGATATAGGGGGAGATTTATCAAAATGGTGTAAGGTAGAACTAGCTTAGTTGCCCATAGCAACCAATCAGATTCCAACTTTCATTTTTCAAACCTCCTTTGGAAAATGAAAGGTGGAATCTGATTAGTTGCTATGGTGACTAAGCCAGTTCTACTTTACACAAGTTTGATAAATCACCCCCCCCCCCAATAATGCTTATTTCTGAAAGCATAATTACTTTGCAGCACTGTTGAAAGTACAGTATGTATGGTAAAATATGAATATACACACACCTATACAGTACATACATATAGTACATCTGGAAAGTCTTCAGATCCTTTCACTTTTTTACATTTTATGTTGTGCCAAGTCAAATTTTCCCCCCTCAATCTGCACTCAATACTCCATTATGACAAAGTGGCAACAGAATTTTTGCAAATTTATTAAAAAGAAAATACTAAAATAAACAAAAATGTCACATGGACATAAGTTTTCAGAAAATTTTGCTCTGGGGGGCTCCCATTTCTTTTGATCATCTTTGAGATACTTAGACACTTTGATTGGAGTCTACCTGTTGCAAATTCAGTTGACTAGGCAAAATTTGCATGATTGTATAAGGTCTCACAGTGGACAATGCCTATCAGAGCAGAAACCAAGCCATGAAGAGGAAAGAACTGCCTGTAGAGCTCAGAAACATGGTTGTGTGTAGGCACAGATCTGGAGAAGGGTACAATAAAATTTATTTTGCGCTGAAAGTTATGAAGAGAACAGTGTTCTCAAAAATTAATAAATGGAAGAAGTTCAGAACAACCAGGAATCATGCTAGAGCTGGCTGCCCCACCAAACTAAGTCATAAGGGGAGAAGGGCCTTGTTAAGGGAGGTGACCGAGAACCACTGATATCCAAAGATCCTGTGTGCAGATGGGAGAATTTCCAGTGTATTTTAAGAAAAAACATTTTTTTTTCATCTTTTACATTTTCAAAATAACAAAAAAAAGTAGAGGTACCTTAAGCAAAAGTTTGGGCACCTGGCATGGTTACTACCTAGTAGCACCCCCTTTGGCAAGTATCACAGCTTGTAAACGCCTTTTGTAGTCAGACAAGAATCTTTTGATTCTTGTTGGAGGGATTCCCGGGTCTATCTACAGATTTTCATTGATGTTTAGGTCAGGGGACTGTGGGGGTCATGGTAAAACCTTCAGCTTGCTCATTTTGAGGTAGTCTATTGTGGATTTTGAGGTGTGTTTAGGTTTATTATCCATTTGTAGAAGCCATCCTTTTTTAAACAGCTTTTTTACAGGTGGTGTTATATTTGCTTCCAGAATTTGGGGGAATTTCATTTAATTCATTCTTCCCTCTACACGTCAAATGTTCCCTGTGCAATTGGCTGCAACACAACCCAAAGCATGATTGATACACCCCCATGCTTAATGGTTGGAGAGGTGTTCTTTTTTATGAATTTATGTGCCCTTTTTTCTCCAAACATACCTATGCTCATCTTAAACTCATTGGTCCACAGAACTTGTTTCTAATATGCATCAGCCTTGTTTAGATGTTGTTTTGCAAACTTATGATGCAGAATTTTGTGATGAGGACACAGGAAAGCTTTTAATCTGATGACTCTTCCATGAAGGCCATATTTGTGCAGGTGTCGCTGAACAGTAGAACAATGTACCACAATTCCAGAGTCTGCTAATTATTCCTGAAGGTCTTTTGCAGTCATGCGGGGATTCTGATTTGCAATATTTCTAGCAATCCTATTAGCAGCTGTCTCTGAAATTTTTCTTAGTCTTCCAGACCTTCATGACCTCCACTGTTTTGGTTAACTGCTATTTCTTAATTACATTTCAAACTGAGGAAATGGCAACCTGAAACTTCCTCAAAAGGCACAAGCTGAAGGTTTTACCATGACCCTCACAATCACCCTGATCTGAACATCATTGAAAATCTGTGGATAGATTTCAAAAGAGCAGTGCATGCAAGACGGCCCAGGAATCTCACAGAAATTGAAGACTTTTGCAACGAAGAATGGATGAAAATATCTCAGACAAGAATAGAAAGACTCTTGGCTGGCTACAAAAAGAGATTGCAAATGCAACAGAGTTAACAGTCACACTTGGTGAGTTATCACATCTAGTTAACGCATTATGGCTGTGACAGTTAATTCTGCTACAACTGTAGGTACTAACCATGTATGGCACCCAAACTTTTTCTTACTAAACACATGAGCCGCATGGCTTGATTCCCAAACTTGAGCAAGATATTTTGCTATAAAACATAACTTTTAATGATCACAGTAAAGGTAGCTCAGTGAGCCTCCACAAGGGGTAAAATACTGTGTCCCTTCCCTATATGTAATATGCAAAACAAATGTGGAGCCCCAGTATTGGGTCTACAACACAATGAAAGCCAGATATCCCTCAAAGGAAGGAAAACTGGTGCAAAGGGCTGTCTCCATTACAGAGATCACCAAATCCACCATATTAAGTGGCCCCTATGTCAAGATCCCGCTTGTTTACAAGCTTTAAGGATGTGACGGGGAAAACCTAAGCCAGTTATCCATCCACAGACAGATGTTTCGGGGTGTTGCCCCTCATCAGTGTGGAGTAGGATTCTGGCTAACCGGGAGCAATGCCTTGGAGACTACTCAAAGAAAACAATAGCTGATATCAGGAAGACCAGCCACAAAAACACCGCGGAGCTTCAGTTAAGAGTCTCAACACAGCAAACCAAAGTGCAAAGCTCCCTGGGAAACAGTAATATGCTAAATAAATGTGGAGCCCCAGTATTGGGTCTACAACACAATGAAAGCCAGATATCCCTCAAAGGAAGGAAAACCGGTGCAAAGGGATGTTTCCTTCCCTATATGTAGTGTGGATGTATAATACTGAAACTGTAGCTGGCAGGGACGTGCACAAACCCTGCTACACTACTACCATGCTGTGGCCCGAGACAGGCTGGCTCTGCATATGCCAGAATAAGCCAAATGGCCCGCTAGCATCTGATGTCTCACCGATAATAATGTAACGCCATACACTGGTTACATAATTATTTGAGAGAAATTGTAACACCATACTGGTTACAAATGAGCTACATAGGGACGGAAACAGACACTTAAAACCTACTAACTGCCCCCCGACATGATTCGCCAGCTACACTGGCTTCATCAGGGCTTGGGCAGCATATAGGGAAGGGACACTATTTTTTAACCCCTTGTGAAGGCTCACTGTGCTACTTTTACTGTGATCATTAAAAGTTATGTTTTATAGCAAAATATATGGGTCAAGTTTGGGAATCAAGCTGTGCGGCTCATGTGTTTAGTAATTTAATTATACCCACACCCAGATAGGGTCCATTATGTAATTCCTTCAAACTTTTTCTTCAGGCCTTTTTCCTTTTGTGTTATTTTGGAAATGTAAAAGCTGAAAAGGATGTGTCATCTTTATGCCCTCCAGGGATCATTTAATCTTCAAGGTGCTTAACTGTTCACAGAAACAGTAATTTTGACTAGGGGTGTCCAAACTTTTGCATGACACTGTATATATATACACACACACTGTTAAACCTGTTTTTCAGTGCTGGACATACAGTAACTACAATTGCAGAAAGTAAATGTTACATATAGTTTTCTGACTGCAGGTTTTCGACTATTACAATCCACAACCTTCTTCCTCATTAATATCCACTGGCAATCGGTGCTGTTCTTTCTCTGTCCATGTGTAATGGTAACCTGATACTGCTATGAGCCAAACCTGAGCACATACATTATAATGTGAATATGTATCAAGAACAGTGTGTAGCAAGAGAGGCAATGCATAACTAGTGAGACATGAACCCACCTAAGATGTGCACTATGTACTGCCAACATCCCTCTTAAGGACGAAGGGCGTACATGTACGCCCTTCGTCCGCACTTTAAAGATGGCGCCCGCTCCCGCACGGAGCGGGCGCCCGAGCTGCGGGTAAAAGCTTGATTCATCAAGCTGACACCCGCAGCTCATGTCCGCGACCGGCAGCGATGCCGATCGCGGACATTTAACCCCTCAGATGCCATGGTCAATCCTGACCACGGCATCTGATCGCGCAAAAACCGAAAGTTTCACTTTCGGTTTGCTCGGCTCCCTGATGGCCACAAGGGGAGCCGAGCATGCATGTAGTACCCTAGGTTTCTGTGAATGAAACCTAGGGTACTACACATATTCCTATGGAGCCTATGACTGTAATAGGCTCCATAGGAAATATGCTGATTTTCTCATATATTCCAATGCTATTGCATTGGAATATATGAGAATAGCAATCTGATGATTGCATCTTATAGTTCCCTATGGGAACTATAAGAAAGTGGTAAAAAAAAAAAAAAAAGTTTAAAAAATAAAAATTAAATAAAAAAATATAAAAATTCAAATCACCCCCCTTTCCCCAAAATGAAAATAAAATAAATAAAAAAATAAAAAAATTACACATAATGGGTGTCGCAATGTGCGAAAACGCCCATACTATAATAATATTAAAAAATATTCACCATACGGTAAACATAAAAACGGAAAGAAAGCGTCCAAATGGCTAATTCGCCATTTTTGGACGCTTCATTTCCTAAAAAAAAATGAATAAAAAGTGATCAAAACATCATACGCACCCCATAATGGTATCAATTAAAAGTTCAGATTGCCCCGCAAAAAATGAGCCCCTACACTGCTCCATACGCATAATTACAAAAAAGTTATAGGGGTCAAAACATGGCGACAAAAAAATAAAATCCCACTTTTAATTTTTTTTTTCACTATCAAAACGCAAGAAAAACTATACATATTAGGTATTGCCGGATTCGTACTGACCTGAAGAATAAAATTAACCAGTCAGTTTTATTGCAAATCGAACGTTGTAATTTAAAAACCCGTAAAACTGTGGTCACATGTGAAAAAATGGCACGGGACCACTGAGGCAAGTGATTGGCTGCAGTGGTCATATGAATGATCAGAATGGAAGGGACCAGCAGCACAGGACCAATAGAACATTTAAAAGGTAAATTTAATTTTACACAGTCTCCTGCTCGCTGACAAATTTTAAAAATAGTTGGAAACCCATTTAAAAAGTAAAGATCTATACCCTTGTCTGGGATTAAATTTTGTACTATTTTAGGTAGTTTACTTGACTTTTGCCCTTGACCTTAGCATTGCCTCTCTATTCTGTATTTTCTCTTGCTCCTTTGGATACACTGCCTAGTATTTCTGGTTTGACCCCCTGCTTTTGACTCCTCTGATTTTGTCTTCATCTAATTCTATGGTGTGTCACTTCCTGAACTTTCTCCCAGTGTTGACCCCTGGCCTCATTGCAGACCTCCTTTGCTTCTTCTCCAAGCATTCCTAGCAACTTCTGAATGTGGCAAAGAGAGACTACCTTGTGGGGTTAGGATGAAGAATTCCTCTGTACCTCTTTAACTTACGCCAAAGTCTTCTCCAGTGAAAATCACAATAATATTACAGGACGGACTCTCAGCCGAAAATGATAATCGGATCACGGATTACTTTTGGCTTGACAGCTGTGAATGGTCATTTGACCACTTAGTTTAGTGTCTGACATGAAGTGATGTAACCCCACTAGGTTATTAGCCCCAGCTTGGAGGTCAAGGTTGGTTTCCATCCATCTCAACATGGAGTTTGCAGGCATCCACTGCCAAGCTTTACTTACTACTCAAGCAACTCTCTGTAATTAAATGATCCAGCAAGCCAGATGCTTCATTGATAATTATGAATAATAACACATCCAGTAAATGACTAGGACTATTTATATAACATTTAATTAGACGCACGCAATGAATTTATGATCATTATACCCATTACATAAGACATTTCCCCTGCATTTACCAAAGCTCAACACAGCTAAGCAGACCTTGCTTGCTATGATTTATAGATTACACTGGAATGACCAGCCAGTCCTGAGAGTAAGTCTATGAGAATATAGACAATTCCTGGAAACAGCCATGAACAGATCAGTAATAAGCCTTGCCTTGAATGGTCAATTATATTTTATCCCTCTAAAAATAAGATTAAAAAAAAAGTTCACCCTGACCTGCTTCTAGATGATAAATTAAAAAACCAATAGAAACCAGATAGTTAATTTTAAATGTGGATTATCTTCCAAGGATGTACTATAGAGCTTGAAACCATCAGCAAAACTTGCAGAACCAGCCCATGTTGACCTGATCACACTTACATTGATCCACATTTAGAATCCACCTGGATTTTTACGGAAATTGTACTAAAAGGTGGTACAATTTGTCGCAATAAGGTTAAGGCTAGTTTCTAGTGATGAGCAAAGTATTTCAAAATTCGATTCAGCTACTTTGCTAAATTTTAAAAAAAAATTAGCTTCATGATGAATTACTTCGTCACTAAGCGCGTTTCTTTGTAAGTAGTGGGTGCATTGACAGGGAGCTGAGATTGCGCCGCCCCCCCCCCCTGTCATTGTACCCCTCAGATGCCGCGTTCATAGCTGATTGCGGCATCTGATAGTAATAACACAGTGTAAAATAGGCACGAGGAAATTTGACTTTTTCGCAAATTAAATTTTCCCTGAAATTCGGATCAAAGTCCACTTCATGGACTTCGATTCGCTTCCTATTAGTTTCACATGTGTGGCAGAGCTGTCTGGCAGGCTGTTCCAGCCCCCTGGACCCCACTGACTATAATGGTGTCCGGAAGAGATTCGGCTCCTACCCAGCAAATACGCCGTGAATTTGCTGGACAAAAACTGTTGCATGCAGCCTTTTTGGTCCAGCCAATTCCCGCCATTCTCTGCTAGAACGGCCAGCTACAGATGTGAAAGTAGCTATAGCAAAAGTGTCTGAGCGTAACCTAATAAGGGGCTTGGTTTTACAAAAGGGTTTATGGCATTGCCAGAAAGGGGTTGTAACCTGATATTCATCATTTTGTGCCAAAATTGCGCCACAATTGGCTTAAAATTCTGTCTTAAACTGAGCCAACCGTTAGTTTGGATAACTTTAGACAAAAAAGTCTATCCAGCCTGAGCCACTGTGATAAAAATGGCGTATGTCTAGACATCCTATGTTTATGCCATCTACAAGATTAGTAAATCATCATATGAACGCTCGGTAGTGATGATCTGGCAGTGTAATACTGCCGCTGATTACCAGATGAACGAGCAAATGCTGGTTCATCGGGCAGTCCAAATCTTTTGACAGTTTTAAAAATTTTAATTTGACGGTGGCAGATCATGGTGTCTAATCACGATCTGCTGCCGGCAAACAACTGGACAGCATGGGTACGAGCGGTGGTATAACTATCGCTTCTTCCCATGCTGTGAAGGAGATTGTTGCATGTAATAGCAGCAGTCTCCTCCACTAGCGAGCAGGCAATTGCCGAAAAAGAACGCTTCCATCCCGACAATCGCCGGCAGAATCAGGCTGTCTAATACAGGCTTAATTGCCTAAAACCGATAAACTAAAGTGCTATAAAATGGCACTGTCATAAAGCTGAAACATCTCGAGAAGAACTTACCACCAGAGAGAGAGTTGACTGTGCCCCTGCAGCCGTATCACTCACTACATACTTAGTTACAGATATCCAATGTGGATAATTATTAATGACTTTAAAGCGGAGGTGAAATTCCCAAGAGATTTAGTTAGCTGAAAAAGGGATTAACTCTCTCCTAAAGGAAGGGAACATTTTTTTAAATGTATGCCTATTTTTCCTTGATCTATAGAATGGTCTAGCAGTCACAGCATCATTATCAGAGCTATCCCTTTAAAGGGAACTTGTCATCAGAAACTATTGTTTGAATCAAGTTTTTTTTTTCTTTTATTAAACATATTTTAAATCATTTTGGTGATGTTATTTTTAATTTCCATGTCACTATCTATATATTAAAAAATCCCTAAAATCCTGCAGTTTTCTCACTGGCCACTTATTTGGCGACACTTCTTGGTCTGTACAGATCACCTTGGTGCCTTCATCTCCATATCATTACAGGCCAAAATTACAATGACAGATATCATTGACTTTTATAGGAAGTTACAAGAACAGCCAAGCATATTTGGATGATGGGAGTTGCAGTTTTACAACAGCTGGCGTTGCGAAGTTTGCTGATCCCTGATGTAATAAATATATATATATATATATCTATATATATATATATATAGTAATGTATTCACCTTGTACAATATCTGATTGTCATCTCTATTCTTTTTTTTTATACAATGACCTCTGCACAGGTCACAGAGCATGCCTAGAAAACTTTCCTCTAGAAGTGAATGGCATCATCTCCTGTCTATTGTGTTTATGGCCTATGGTGGCTGCCATAAAGCATATCTCTAAATGCTGGTAAAGGTTGCGCAGTGGCTTATTGATGATCTGTTAATGACCTATTCACAGGATAGGCCATCGATATCAGATCTGCACCCTCACCAATCAGCTGTTTGAAGGGGTTGCAGAACTTGTGTGTGTCCAGCGTTCTCTGCAATATCTACCTGTCCGCCGTCTCCCATGTAGCATTGGTGCAGTGTAATTACAACTGCTCATCTTGGGGCTCGTCTGAGACAGTGATCTTGACTAGCCACAGGAGGAGGGGTTACAAAGAAGTTTCTGCAGTCAAAAATTTGCTGTGGGGCCCAGTCATTTCTAGTTACACCACTGCTCCAAAGACATACTGATAGGGAACTTAGATTGTGAGCCCCATTGGGGACAGCGTGATGCTAATGTCTGTAAAGTGCTGCAGAATATAGTAGCGATATATAAATGCGTGAAATAAATAAAATAAAAAATACACCTAAGTGTATAGAGATTCAGTGGCAGGACCTGAAACTAATAGTATTTGCAGGAGGCCAAAAGCAGCACTGAAGTGACTTGAAAGACTGACAGCAAATTATAGGAAGCCTTTGGTTGCATGTATTACTACTAGAGGTGGTGTAACTCATTATAAATGGTATGATAGCAATAAGTATTAATTAACTTTGTTTCTTGAAGGGGTTATCCTAGATCCCAATATTGCTGGCATATCCAATATCAGATTGGTGGGGATCTGACTCTCAGCTATTTTAAGAGGTCACGGTGCTGTGCAAGTGAATGAAACAATGCTGGAATACACAGAATAGCCGCTAAATATCCCCTTAAGGACCCATGCACGTACAGCGCAACTGGACGTGAATTAAGGACCAGCACCGTACATGTATAGCGCAAGGTCCACCGGGTGCTGGGGGAGGATAGCTGGGGAATCGGGGCACCATGGCTGCTCTTACCAGCAGGCATCCATGCCAGGTAAGGGCAGCATGGTGCAGCACCGCCCCCCTGCAGCTCCAAGCACTGCGATTGACCAGTCAATGAAGACTGACATATCGTGGGGCACCTAAAGGGTTAACAAAGTTTGCAAAATCAGTTTTGAATAGCTTGAGGGGTGTCGTTTCTAAAATGGGGTGATTTATGGGTGGTTTCTAATATGTAAGCCCCACAAAGTGACTTAAAAAATTGGGTTTGGGAAATTTTCCCAAAAATTTTAAGATTTGCTTCTAAACTTCTAAGCCTTCTAACTTCCCGAAAAATAAAATGTCATTTTCAAAATGATCCAAACATAAATTAGACATATGGCGAATGTAAAGTAATAAATATTTTTGGAGGCATTACTATCTATTATAAAAGTAGAGAAATTGAAACTTGGAAATTAGCTAATTTTTTTGTAAATTTGGTATTTTTTTATAAATAAAAATAAAATATTTTGACTCAATTTTATCACTGTCATGAAGTACAATATGTGACGAGAAAATCAACTCAGAATTGCCTGGATAAGTAAAAGTGTTTTAAAGTTATTACCACATAAAGTGACACATGTCAGATTAGCTAAAAATGACCTGGTCCTTAAGGTGAAAAATGGCAGGGTCCTTAAGGGGTTATATAGCATTCTAGTGCATGGACAGAAGTCAACATTGGAGAGGCAGCAGTGCTTGTCCAAGTGACACAGCCTCTTCACACAGTCTGATATTGATAGCCTATCTTAAAGGGGTTGTCCTGCCATTAATATTGATAACCTATCGTCAGGATAGGTCATCAATATCAGCTGTTTGAAGAAGAGGTGGCGCTCCAAGCCTCTTTATTACACTACTTGTCATCTCCTGAGTAGCGGTCGCGTAGTGTAATTACAAGTACTCGTTCCATTCAAGTGAATAGAGCAAGTACTGGTAATTACAGTGCACCGCCGAGACTTCTGAGACTACAGGCAGTGTAATGAACAGGAAGCAGCTCTCTCATGGAGTGTCGCCTCCTCTTCAAACAGCTGATCAGCAAGATGTTGGCTGTCAGACCCCGCCGATCTGATCCTAATATCCTGGCCTGATGATAGGTCATCAAACTTAAATGGTAGGACAACCCCTCTAAAGATTGGCCATCAATATTTTTAAAGGGGTTTATTCCAAAAATATATTAAAGGGGTATTCTCATTTTACCCATGGATATATCATAAATGTCTTATAGAAATGGGTCATACCTCTGGGAGCTGCACCTATCTATAGAACAGGGGTCCCCTGACCCTGTCCCACCTCGTCCCATCATACTGGTTATCAAATCCAGGCCGCAAGATTGACCAGGTTTATGGAAACAGAGTAAACTTCTACGATGAAGAAACAGCATAGCGCCATTCACCTCTATGGGAGTTACAGAAGCAACGTAGCACCGAGAGAACAGATGTTTCTACAAATCTGGCCACATCTTACAGCCTGGATGTGATGGAACAGGGTCGGAGGACTTCTGTTCTACAGAGAGGTGCTGGTCCCAGAGGTGGGACTCACATCTATCAGACATTTATGACATTTTCTTTGGCTATTCCATAAATGTGTAATATCATAACTATTTAAAGTAAATATGCGGCATGACCAGGGGCGCAACTACCATAGCGGCAGACCACGTGACTGGTATGGGGCCAAGGGCAAGAGGCCAGTATTTATTTATATACTCACCCTCTGGATGAATGTTATAAAATAATTAACTAAATAATTAACTAAATAAAAACAATTTCTGATCAATCAACAACCAGAGTGCCGTGGTCTATCTTCTATCATATGACCTCACCAATACCACTGAGCACCATCTGCATCAAAGTGGAGTGCCGTTCAACTTCTCTGTACCAGGGCAAGAGGGGGCCCAGTGGGGATCATCCCGTCTTCTACTGGGAATGAAAACTTGGTCAGGACTCTACTCTCTAGAGCAGGGATGCCCAACCTGCGGCCCTCCAGCTGTTGCAAAACTACAACTCCCAGCATGCCTGGACAGCCTACAGCTATCAGACTACAGCAGGGCATGGTGGGAGTTGTAGTTTCACAACAGCTGGAGGGCCGCAGGTTGGGCATCCCTGCTCTAGAGGAACAACTTTTAGCAAATGAAGCAGTGGAAAAATTTCCCAAGCGTAATTGAAAAGGGTTTAGGCAGAAACCCTTCTGTCCTGTGAGGGGGCCCGGTTTGATTCTTGCTATCGGGCCCTTACTTCTCTATGTACGTCATTGGGCATGACCAGCACTGTGTAATATTAGTGATATGCTTAAAGTTGTCTGTTTTTCAGAGACAAAGCATCCATAGCTGAGTGAATAGGCATGGACTCTGTCTTTTCAATCTCATACAATATGCAGTCTTTCTGTGCCGCTCTTGTTGCAGTGAATAGGAGTTTTACAGCAGAAGTCCTTGCTTTGGGTTCTGTACACACGCTACTGTCTGACATCCTCACAATTATCCTTGCCCTTTCCTCCTTGTTTTCTTCCTGCTACCATTAAAGTACAGGCACATCTATCTCAGGCATGCACTTAATGCTATTCTCATTCTGTCTTCTGCGTAGCTGTATCAGTGCCCATTGTTCACAAGACCGCAGAACAAGACGTCACCTATAGCAGTCATCTTTCCCATACAAAGACGCTGACAGTGCTGGGTTTAAAACCAGGCTGGCAATTTTTGTATGTGGTAACCGCATAGTGCCTAAGTAGTTACTGTATATACACATATAGACACATGGCAGGGTTAATTTATTTATGACGTATATGTTAAATGGATGCTCCAATAGATGCCATACAGTGACATCCGTCACCATAGGGTTCCATTGAAAAGAAAACATATCCCTTTAGCGTATATCTTTTTTGCAGGACTTTGTAGAATAATAAAAATCTGTAGTTTTACATTGTTTTTTTTTTTGTGTCCGAACTTGTTAAACTTGGTACAAAAACTTGATGTGAACACAGCTTACACAATTAGAAACTAGTTCCAGTTACTACCCTATGTGGGTCTTCCACAAGACTGTGAAGCCTGATAGACTGTTGTTATGCCCCTTTAGGTCAGTAGTGCCAATCCTAGGTGGTATGAGCAAGTCCACTTCATCTCTGCTGAGTAAGGACTAATGGAAATATACTGTTGCTGTGAGAGAAAGAAAATCACGTTTTGCCCACCAGAAATGCATGGTAATAGTGTACAGTGTTGATGGATAATACTTACAGGTAATTAGGGGCTGATATATAATTTTTGTAATTACACTTGGAACAAGCATTAAAGGAAGTGATAATTAAAGTTCATTTCAGGATTACAAAAGATTAAGACTAATGACAAAGATTAGATAGAATGACATACAAAATGTACCTGTTTGAATGTAGGATGTTCTACTATATCTGTTGTATATATCCTGATACCTACACATATATGCATATATATGATTTCTAACAGATTAAGGGTACTTTCACACTAGCGTTTTCAGGATCCGGCATAGAGTTCCGTCGTCGGGGCTCTATGCCGGAAAGAAATGCTTCCGTTACAGATAATGCACCCCCATGCATCTGTTTGAACAGATCCGCTTGTATTAACCATTTTTTAACATTGCCAAGTCAATGGAGGATGGATCCGTTGTCTATTGTGGCAGATTGTGCCAGAGAAAACTGATCGGTCCCCATTGACTTGCATTGGGGGTCATGACGGATCCGTTTTGCTCCGCATCCCAGGACGGAAAGAATACTGCAGCATGCTGCGGTATTTTCTCCATCCAAAAAACGTTCAGTGACTGAACTGAAGACATCCTGATGCATACTGATATCTCTCCATTCAGAATGCATGGGGATAATCCAGATTAGTATTCATCCGGCATAGAGCCCCGACGACGGAACTCTATGCCGGATCCTGAAAACGCTAGTGTGAAAGCGCCCTAAGAATTGATAGAATATCAATTTGATACCTGGAAAAAACACTGGATATGAAACAAATAACTTATTGATCCATACAACCCAAGGATGTATCGATCTTTAGAATACTGTGCCAGAAGTAAAATGTACTAACTTCTACAGTAAATCATCACAGCCCACCAGTAATATCATTACCACCAATTAAAATACCCAATACCACCATGGATCAAAAACTCTCTAGGCCATGAGGGATAATAGGCATTACGTATTGTTATGCTGGTGGTCCATTCCCACCACCACTCCTTCCATTGGGCACAGCTGTCACACAACTCACCTGGTTCAGCACTCGGTCTCACTGGTATCTCTTTCCACCTGCCAGGTCCAGCCACTGTTTCCACAGCCAAAGGCTGAGGGTGTAGTGCAACATGACTTATAGGAAGGTGCAGGTAGCTTCTTTGCCTTCTTTGTACCGACTTTTGCCTGACTTCAGGATTTGACTCTTCTCTGCCCCACATGACCCCTGCCTGATCTCTGTACTGACCCTGAGTTGCCTGTCCTGACCACCTACTGTTTATGCGTTTTTACAACCCCTGCCTGACCCTGACCTTGGCATATTCCTACAGTTTTTATCTGCCCTCTTGGTGCTCTCAATTGGACCCTGCGAGTCACCAATCGCTGCTGCAAGTGGTGGTGGCCTAGTAGTTTCCCTGCAGTGGAGTCCAGATCCCTGTACAGTGACTAAATGGTGAAGACCGGTGGGGGGGACTCCATCCAGTTCAGAGCAACCACATTAGACCACCATAAAACCATTGACTGCTAAGAACATTAGATTAGGCATGACATCAATATATCCAGGTAGCAAACGTATAGAAAATCCACAGCACTCACCAATTTGGTGAAAAAAATCCAGTTGTTTTATTTAAGCAAGCAGCATGATAACAGCGACGTTTTGACCAACTCTGGTCTTTTTCAAGCAGTTTGAAGCAGTTTGAGCTGCTTGAAAAAGACCAAAGATGGTCAAAACGTCGCTGTTATCATGCTGCTGGTTTAAATAAAACATCCGGATTTTTTTCACTGAATTGGTGAGTGCTGTGTATGTTCTATACTTTTGATACAAGATGGGACCGCGAGACAGAATCTCTAGCTGCGAGCACCACTATCAGTTTTTTAATCAATGGTATGTTTACCCCAAAATTGGGATTTGTAGTGCTGCTTACCCTACATTGATCTATATCCAGGTAGCATCATGATCTTAAAAAAATGCAGTGCAGTTCTTTTCTAGTCAGTTCTCCCTGTTTATGGCTCCTGGACCTTCCATGGGGCAAATTTCAAGGTGCTCCCAGGACTGCAAAAGGGACGCTCAACATTTTGTCTTTTAAGGTGGTCTTGAAATGATAATGAAGGGGACCACCTGAAATAGTGGTGATATTATATTATGTATATGCACAATTATGTATGTACGGTACTACTGCTGTTACTACTATATAGGAAATAAAACAAAGCTGGTACTGTTGTACTATTGCTGTTATTATACAGTATGTCTATACTACTATTTTTAGTACTATATCATTGATACTTTTGTAGGCACTGCTGTGTGACTAATATATAATACAATAAGGCATTGTGAGGAAAATTTATCAAAATTGCTAGGTTTTTTTTGGTGTAAAAGTCAGAAAAAAGTAGTACTTTTTTCTCACTTACACCATGCTCACCACTTTTTTGTTGGCAGGAACTGGCATAAATAATACTTTGCTTGCATCCTAGCTCATAGCTGGTATACATTTGACTTTCTAGTGCACAAAGGCCAGAGATGTGCCCTCTTAATAATTTAGGAGCAACACACTCCAGCGCAAAGTTGGTCAAAATTGGTGCGTGAAATGTTAGTATGTGGCTACTGTATGGAGGTATGTAGCACACATGCAGTGAAAACATTCTCAGAATCAGTGGTAGACCTAGTCACCATACTCCTTGTCTCCTGGCTTTTATCTGTTACGTAGGGATAAGTTAGACCCTGAACTTCACCCACACCATGTCCCTACGTGCTTGCTCGGTCTGCCTAAATTACGTCCCTCAGCTGGACAGCAGTCCTTTCCAAACTAAGTGCAGGAGCTTACATGGAAAAAGCAGGGAAAAATAATGAACATAATTCACAAAGTGGCTAACTGATGGGATGGGTCAAAACAAAACCAAACATGTTATAGCAGAGTTGTATAAGCCAGAGTCAATACAAGGAGAATCAGATCAAATGCCAAATCAGAAAACGGAATGCAGGAAAATACCAAGACAAGAAGTCATGCCGAGGTATAAAAATCCAGAGCTCAAAACACAACAAAGCAGGGTATATGAGAAAACACCTAATCACAGGCAACTGTGGCCAGCAGTTGCCTGTTTAAATAAAGCGCTCCTAGGTCATGTGGGACATCCGCCCACATGACATGTGATGTCAAGATGCAGGATCCCAACCTGCCCCATGATTGGTCGGTGCTCCAGATCATGAAGCCCGGCCAGTTACTAAGAAACAATGGGGCCGAGATTCTGGTGGCGCAGCAAAGCAGTGCATGGCCACTGGCTAGGAGGCCCATTAGCTAACAATCGGACGCTGGTAGGTCAGAGAGAGAGTGCCTACTGGGTTCCTGTGAAACTCCGGCAAAAGTGTTGGCGGCGCTGCCTGCTAAGAGGGTGCATCCGCTGGCCAGTGACATTATCATGACATGGCAAAAAAAGTAGTTTCTGAAAAGAAACTTTAAAGACTCACTGTACTTTAACAGAATTTCATTTCATTTAACAGAGAATGGGGTAACTAGCTAATTTCTAAATCACTTCATGAAAAAATATGACTGCATCCACTTGAAAAAAAGCTGTAAAGTCTTAGCCAATAGGGGTCTCACTTCCAACTAAGTTACAGTCCACTGCCTGTTTTCAGGCAAGATTCATCCCTGGTAACAGAGACTCAGAAGATGACTGAGAGGAAGTGGGGGGGGGGGGGGCCTGTCAGAGTTAGCTGAGATCCTGAGTCATAAAATAACTGCTTCTACATTTCCTCCTGATCATCACAGGAGCCCCCTGCCTTTCTGTAAGTCTGGTTTAATCCTCTCTATCTATTCTGTGAGCTCTAGAGCTGAAAACAGACATAGTGGAAAGTAAGGGAAAGGATCTCACAGTAGTACAGTGATGGCAGCAGGGAGATGCAGTCTGCTTCTGACTGAAATTAATCTATCAGTGCAGCAGAAACAAGGACTAATATGGCTGAAAAAACATTAGGGAAGCCCAAACATAACTGTCCCTTCACAGTTATAATTGTATAAAGAAGCAAAGCCATTGTACAAACTTCTTTTTGACAACTCTGATACGCTTTAAATGAAAGGCATTAAAGGGGACCTGTGACCACTCCTGATATGCTTTTTTTTTTTTTTTTTGGGGGTGTACCTGCACAGTCCGAGAATGGCTGCAATGATTGTATAGAGTGAGACTGTGCAGGGACCCCCCCACCAACTGGTTACCACCCTCTGTACCCTTACTGCAGACTGCTATCAATTCATTCATAACTTCTAGTAGAAATAATAAAGGAATGGTACAACATAGAGTCTTAAGAATAGATGCTCCAGAGTTGTTATAACATGAGGAATGCATGTAGGTATTAAATGAGGCATGTCAGGAGTGGTGAAAGGTCCTCTTTAAGAACATAAGAGAAGAGACCTTGACAGAGGCACTTAAACAGGATGCTGCAGTGCTCCTAAAACCCTTGATTGATTTTCTTAGATTTTCCTGCGCAAGCAAATATTATATAGAGATATACACAACAATTTACAAACTTACACTGTGCTAGCATCTACTCAGTAGGCAAAATCAATGCAGAAAGGACATTTAAAATTTCATATAATAATTGCAAAAAATCCTGTTGTGAAACTCTCATCTGTCATCGTTTTGAAAGGTGGTAATGGACCTCCAGGTTGGATATGAATAATTGCAATCTAAAACATGAATGTATTCTGGGAAGATTGTATTTACAGTTGCCGTCTTCTGACACTGTATATATCTGCCTGCACAATCTTCCAGCACAAGACATCAAAGCTTTATTAAGGGCTCTTTCACACTTGCGCTTTTGCTTTCCGTCCTAGAGTTCCGTCCTCGGGGCTCTAGGACGGAAAGATACTGATCAGGATTATCCCAATGCATTCTGAATGGAGAGAAATCCGTTCAGGATGCATCAGGATGTCTTCCTTTCAGCATGTGATCGTTTTTTGGACGTTGACAAAACCGCAGCATGCTTTCAGTTGTCTTGCGTTGGGACGGATCCGGCGGGCATTTCCGGATGCACACAACGCAAGTGTGAAAGAGGCCTAAACTTATTGTGATTGTGAACTATTGTGATTTAAACCTTTTACTGCTAACCCAGTGTAGTATGCCAAGCCTGTCAGATTTGGTCAATTATGTTTAGGATATGTTCACATGGCAGATTTTTCAAGCATATTTTGGCAAGTAATCTGTGCTGAAATCAAAATCATTTCTATTCTACCTTTAATTGTTTTCAATAGGAATCCGCAACATAGTTCACACAGTCAAATTTGCGTGTCAAGTCAAGTGGCGTGTCAACACTTAAAGGGATTATCCCATGACTAATGTAAAAAATTAAAATCAGACATCATACTGTACATGACGATTCCTTCTAACAAAGCTAGAACCAGTTTTGTACCTCACATGGATCCACAGATCTCCCCATTCATTGCTCTGCTAGATTTATATCAATCTGACAGATCAAGGGGAGTGTCTTTTCTGCTACAACTAAGGGGGCGTGTCTCAGATCTCCCTATCACAGCTCAGGAGGCAGTTGAAAGATGAAACTGAGCATGTGCTGCCTCCTCAATGAGCATTACAAAGAAATAAGAAAAAAACAAAAAGCAGGTGGAGCTATACAGATATATTTTAATGAATAACTCAATGGCTATGCTAAATTTTTAATTACATGCAATTAAAAACGTATTCAGATCCAGGTGCTGGTTTGAAAAATGTAGAATAGTTTTAATAGGACAACCCCTTTAACCACCTGATTGTTTTGCCCCAGTCCAGCTCCAGCATTGGGAAAAGTAGATAACTGGAGGGGGAGGGCTGCTTTAGATGCTGCTATCTCCTTAATGGTCTTGTTTGAAAGCTGGCATTCTAAGCTTTTAGACAATACCAGAATGACAGCAATCTGTTTAGTACAGGGGAAGATATCACTGATAGAAATCGGCATACTGTGAATGCAGTCGAAAGTGAAAGTAAAAACAGGTTTTACCCACGATTATTCCTGACTAGATTTCTAACAGTGATTTCTCCTCTGTTGCTTGTTAGACATTAGCTGTCATTCTGGTCTTGTACGAAAGCCTGGAATGTCAGCTTTCAAGGACAGATTTGGCACATAACTGAGCCTTAACTGAGCCGAACGGAGCCTAAAGACCCCATAGACTATATGGGGTTCGTTATGGATCTGCTCAGAAGATTATTTTGGAGCAGAGACAAAAGTCCTGCATGCACTACTTTTGTCTCGGCTCCAAAATAGTCTTCTGAGCGTACACCTAACGGACCCCATTATAGTCCAAGGGGTCGCTAAGCTCCGTTTGGCTCAGTTAGGGCTCCTAAATGGAGCAGGAGAATGGAAAGGCTGAACGGTGATGTGAACGAAGCCTAAGGTGGTTAAGGTGATTTCCATGTATAAACCGCAATGGGTAGCCACTCGCTGGTTAGCCCTAATGAATGGGGCTAATATGCAGATTGGTGACAGAGTAAACTGCAAATCTGAGATAGAAATCCAAGGGCCAGCATGATAAATCAGCCATCTGAACATTTCTTTAGAGTAAAAAAAAAGTAATATGGACTTTCAGACAGATATAGTCAGGGTAGGTTGTTAGTCGAGGTAAGTTGAATTTAGGAATGTTTTTTTTTTTTTGTTACTTGTGGGCCATATATTTGTGCTCCCTGCAAGTTAATAACATTGCATTTTGATGTTTTTTTTTTTATGAAAAGGCACATCTATACTCATCTATTAACAGATCCATTTATTTGCTTCGTCATTTGCACCATATCAGAAGCACGGTGACTGGCGTAGATGTCCATTTCTTTCAACAGACCTTAAAGGGGTTTTCTAGGATTTTGATCCCCAGGATAGGTCATCAATATCATATGAGCATTAATCCGACTCCCCACACTCCCGCCAATCAGCTATGTGGATAGACTGGTGAGCACCGCAGCCTCTTCCTAGGCCTGTGATGTCACGTTCATCAGTCACATGGCCTGGGCGCAACTCAGTTCTATTCAAGTGAATGGGGTTCAACTGCAATATGAAGCAGAGCTGCTATACAATGCACGGCGCTGAGCTCTGTAAGTTGCGAGGAGGCTGCAGATCTCACAGGAGCATCACAGTCTCCTCAAACAGCTGATCGACAGTGGTATCGGAAGTTGGACCCTTACCAATCTGATATTGAAGACCTATCTAACTCCCGGAAAACCCCTTTAATGGGGATCCAATTTTCAATCCTTTTAAATCCATGCTCAGAATAGAGCAACACATCCCATGTTAGTCAATTATATTAATTTAGCTTGCTTCTACTGGCTTGTTTAAATTTGAAGGACTAATGTCGACATGTTGTATTTACTGTGCTCTTTCTTCACATTGGTGATTTTACACTGGTGTCTTGACTGAAGTAAAAAGAAAATTTACACACACTAATCCTGGAAAGCTTAGACCTTAAAGAGGACCTTTCACTGGTCCACAGTTTATGAGTTAAAGCTATGTACATTGAGAGCGGCACCCAGGGATGTCCCTGCACTTACTTGTATCACTGGGTGCCGCTCCGTTCGTCCTCTGTAGCCCCCGGTACCGGCGCTCCTGCTGCTCTAATTTTGCCTGGGGCGGAGACTTCTTCTTCTGCCCTGGGCGTCTCCTTCTCCCAGGGCTGGAGCGCTGGCCAATCGCAGCGCTCAGCTCATATCCTGAATGAGGACCCCCACCAATCAGATACTGATGATCTATCCAGAGGATAGGTCCGCAGTTAAAAGAAGCTCAGAACACCCCTTTAATGTGAACCGTTTGACAATAAACATATTTTTTATCAGTTCTTCTTCACGCCACCTTAGATTTAACAAAACAAGTCCCATTTCTATTTATGAACGAGAAGACTGAGTTTTAATGTTGCTTTAGGCTCGTGCAGAATTACTGGTTTATTTCTCTATTTATAACGTTGGCCTTTACCCATCCCTCATACATCATTCTTGCAGTTTGGCTGAAAGGTAGGTTGTGAAATGTCTCATGGGACTATAGGAATAAAAGGCTAAGAACAGTGCACAAGGCTAAATACTTATTGCCAAGAACAAGTTGCATAAAACACTTCATGTACTCTGATAATGGACTGGTGATATAGGGCACAGGTCATTCTCTTTAGGAAATGGGGCATGATATTGAATAACAATAAACATGGTGGGGCACATTTATTAAACCCTCACTGCAGTTTTCCTTTGTCAAAAAGTCACAAATTTTGGTGCAAGCCCCACTGGAGAGTTTTGTGCTGCACTTATCAATTCAAAAACCACACATAGGAGCCGAGGTGGCCAAGCAAATTGATTATAATTTACACCAGAAAACTAGCGTGAATTATACCTGAAATCTACAGCAACTCCTAGCTAGCATAGATTTCTGGCAAACGGGTGGCCTTGTGATACCTCACAATAATTAAGAGGCTTATTGTGGCACTTCTGATACGTGTGGACGATGTCTGTGTATAAAATGCTAGCCTTAATGTATGAGCATTTCCTACTGTCGCAATGGAATTCGTCCAGATAAGGAAATTATTATTATTTTTTTTTTATAGGGAAACTCTCTATAAGGCTATCACTTTCACCAAACTTGAAGTCCATTGCTTGTCAGGCAACATCTATCACCGGTAACAGACTCAAAAGACGGCAGAGAGGAAATATGGGCGCATCAGAGGTAGCTGAGATCCAGAGCCTCATAAAACAACTGCTTCTACACTACTTGTGAAAATCACAGGAGCCTCCTGCCTTTCTGTAAGAGTGAGTTATCTCTCCTTATCAGCTTTCTGAGCTTCCTAGAAGGAAACAAACATAGTATAAAGTAAGGTATGTAAGATCACGGCATACTGTATTGGCAGAAGGGAGACATCCTCTGCTTCTGAGAGAAATGCATCTAGCTGTGTTGCTAAAACAGGGAATAATATGGCTGAAAGACATTTTAGGGAAGCCCAAACATAACGGTTCCTTCCTAGTTATTATTGTACAAAAAAGCACAACCATTATGCTTACAGTGTAAGGCTATGTTTAGAGCCAGACTTTGTGGCCGCCTGCCTCTTAGAGTGCTGTGAATGGGGTCCCCATCCGTAGTAATAGTAGATAAGAATCACCGCAAGATAGGTGATTTTTCATTTATGCGTTCTTTATTTCTCTGAAAAAACGGCCATACAAGTGCAAACGTTTTCGGCCAAAAAGGCCTTCGTCAGGCACTACGCCGCCAGAGGTATAGATGAGAGGAATTGTAAGAAGTATATGGAGCGCTCCAGCCGCCAAATGATACGAATGCCAGTGTAGTGTAAGGCTATGGTCACAGTTGCGTTCAAGAATTCCATTGGGCATCCATCATTTTTGAGATTAGTTCAGCAAGCCGTACTATGCCTGCCTTAAAAACAAAGGAAAACGTGATGGAATTCAAACATACCCAATTGTAAGTCAAATAGTGGCTTTTGGAAGCATCATATGCCAGATTTAGCACTGCATCATGGCTTCACTATAAGGAAGCCTAACTAAATTGCCAGGTTTAATTTATAATCAACTATTGTACATACATTGACAATGTATCAAGATTATTTTAATCAACATTGTTCATATAGTTGGCAAACGTAAAATTCACCATCTTTGTAATATGTTATTATTACCTTTTTTTTCCACTAAATTTCATGTTTACTCTTTGCACTGCATACATTTTTTTTACTGTTGCTATCTGGAAGCCATTAGTGACCTGCTGATTCCTATTATAGCTATTTTATCTTTGAGTGCAGATGTACTGTTCCTGAAAAGACAACAGTAACTATTCTGCGTTTTGATGGCCATGGCACTGTGAGAGGTAGTCGAGCACAGTGCTCAGCTAATCTCCATCAGTGGGAGTAAATGAAATGGTGGTCACACATTTGCACTACTGCTCCCTTCACATAGTGAACCCAGGAACCCCTGTTCTTGAATACCTGAATCAAGGTGCACCTTGTGGATTTTGGGGTCTTCACTTTTATTGGACTTTTTTCAGGTACCTTTTCAGTTTTGTAGAAGCCTTGGGGTGCCAAAAGATAAAAAAAAACAATCCCAAAAAGTCCCATTTTGGAAACTGCATCCCACAAGGAATTAATCTAGAGCAGGCATGTCCAAACTCCGGCCCTCCAGATGTTGCAAAACTACAACTCCCATCATTCCTGGACAACCTACAGCGATCAACCTACAGAAGAGCATGATGGTAGTTGTAGTTCTGCAACACCTGGAGGGCCCGAGTTTGGACATGCCTGATCTAGAGGTATGATGAGCATTTTAACCTCAACGGTGTTTAATAGAATTTAGTATAACTGGGTTGTGAATATTAAACATTTTTTTTCCTACAATATGTACTTTTAGCAATTTTTTTTTCTTCAAAAGGGTTACACAATTTCTACTGAGTACAGCAATGCCCCAAATGTGGCCACAAACAGGTATTTGGGGACATTGCAGGACTTTTCTAAGAGCCATAACTTGTTTATTTCCTTGTGGATGGATCTGTGTGGGGGCTTGTTTGTTTATGGGACGAGTTGTAGTTTTTTTTTGTGCCAGTTTGGGGTACATATGGTTTTTGATAACTTTTTATTCCATTTGTAGGAGGCAAGATCATTAAATAATAGCAACTCTGACAGTTTTTCTTTTCTTTATTTTGATGGGGTTACTTGTATGCGGTAAATAACCTGATAACCTTATTCTGTGGGTTGATATGATTACAATAATACCGAATCAATATAGTTTTTATATGAAAAGTAATTATTTTTATTTTTTTTATTTTTTTGCATCTCATATTCTAACCTCAATAACTTTCTATATTTATGTCTACAGAGCTGTGTGAGGGCTCATTTTTGTGAAGTGATATTTAGTCTTTGTTTATACCATTTTGGAGTGTGTCTTTTTGATCACTTATTATTAATTTTTTTGGGAGGTGAAGCAATGAAAAAATTGTGAATTGGCCATTTTGATTTTCTTCCCGTTATGGTGTTCACTGGACAGGACAATTGCGTTTATATTTTAATAGTTGAAGCATTTTGGGATGCAGGAATGCATTATGATCTTTATTTTTTTATTGGCTATTTTTATTTTTAATATGTGGAAAAGGGGTGATTTGATCAGCGATACACTGATCTGTAACTGTACAGTTACTGTGATTTTCATCCTTTGGAAGAACAAAATGTACAGTATTGGACTAACCTTTATGTGCTGAATCGACAACACCTCTTAAGTAGGGGTGTAACGATTGTGGTCACAGACGGTGTGACTTCAACCAGGGCCTAGCGGAGGGAGTGGGCCCACTGCACTCACATGTAACAGGGCCCGGCACTGTCTCTGTACTTCATGCGGGGCCCCGTCAGAGCACTAAACTCACCTGCATCACATGCAGTACAGCATCTATGAGGCCCCAGCACTGCCCTACTAGAATTAATCACAAATTAAATGGGTGGGCGGAGTCTGACTAACATCGGTTAGGCACCGCTCACTTAATTACATTACATGTCTTTACATGACGTTACATGTCAGTAAAGACACTACTAGGGGCAGTGAGGGACATTACTAAGGGCAGTGGGGGATACTACTGGGAGCAGTGGGGAACATTACTGGGGGCAGTGGGTGACATTACTTGGGTCAGTGGGGGACATTACCTGGGGCAGTGGGGGACATTACCGGGGGTAGTGGGGGACATTACCGGGGGCAGTGGGGGACATTACCGGGGGCAGTGGGGGACATTACCGGGGGCAGTGGGGGACATAACCTGGGGAAATCAGGAACATTATCGGGGGCAGTGGGAGACATTACCAGGGGCATTAAGGGACACTACCGGGGGCAGTGGGGATCATTACCTGGGCACTGGGGGACATTACTGGAGGGAGTGAGGGAGATTACTGGGGACAGTGGGGGACATTTATGGGGGCAGTGGAAGGACACTATAGGGATATTACTGCGGTCACTATAGTTATATTAGTGGGGGGATATTATTATTACCAGAGACCAGGGGTGTAACGATCTTGGTCACAGAGGGTGCGACTAGGCACAGCTTGGGGAGGGCCATAAAACTCCAGTTATGCCACTGCTCTTAAGCATAAAGTAGCATTTTGTGGTTGTCCTAAACAATATTAGATGTACATGCTGTGTGGATATTCTGCAGTCCAATAATTTGCTTCTTTCTTAACCAGAAATCTGGCTTTATTGTGGCTGTCACTTCTTAGACTCCGGTTTCGATCGTGGCCTAGTATATAAAGACTGTAACAGTCGGGCCATAAAATTGTAGTGCTTCACTGTGTAACTCAAGCATTTCTTTTAAGTATTGCTGGCTGTACTGTAATAGTCAAGTGTAATATTGATGAGGATATCCCATTAACGTAACACAAAGTACAATACAATATAGCTGCAAAAGCTGGAGAAAGCAGAAGTACTCAGACATGGCCACCTGAATACAATGAATATAAATGTTTATATTAGTCTAACGTTCCCCATGCCCCCCTCCTTAAGACCTCATCCTCCAGGCTGTATGATTGCCTTTATTTGGAGTTACACAAGACTCATTATTTATAATTCATACAAACATTGTCACATTAGGATATGTCTATACCTTTACTACACTTCTCAACACCAAAATTGCAACACCAAGAAAGAAAACAAGTCCAGCGCTCCAATGAAGTAAAATAAAATAGAACATTTTCCATACTTAAAATGCGATACATCATGTCCAAGTGCAGAAACAGCAAACCAAACTGACGCGTTTCTGCGACAAGTATGAATCAACCATGAGCAGTATTTAAATGTGCCCATGAACCCATCCCCAATTATCAGGTGTAATTAACAAAATACAAAAAATACAAAAGGCCAAGAGCAATATAAAATTATTAAGTAATTAAAAATAAGTTCAGTTCTATGATTTATCCGCTTTGGGAATGTCGTATCTAACCTTCCCTGTTTAATAAATTGGAGTTTTTACTTTCTCTATACCTGAAAAAAATCAAGATGACACATCCACAGCATGTGCCTGTCTAAAGTGCTTTGACACATTAGAAGGATTTTTTTACTTTTATGTTGGTGGCACCATTCAAATGTCTCTGTGCACCTCTTGCTGTCATTCCAGTTTGTTGTTGTTCTCTGAACCACTGGGACACGCAACATTGAACAATGCTTACATCTTGACAAAGGCCGAGAGTAATAAGCCAAGGTCTCTCGGTTCAAGGATTATGTACTTCTCAGTTTGCAACAAGTGGCTATAAATGGCATGTGGATGAACAGGAGACATTGCACAATAATCCCACACGACCTGATCCGATTTTTGAAGTCTATGTGGCTAAAAAACTTTGCTTTCAATCTGGCTTCCACACGCCACAAATTGGAGCTAGGTGCTTGAAAATGTGATCATTAGCAGATCATAGAAATATTTGCTATTTCCTCGATTTGCATAACCTTGTCCTTGTAATCACTAAAAATAAAGAATAAGTTGTTCCCATGTAAAAACTTCTCTAAATAGATTTAAGTATGTAGAAGAGAAATAATGGTTCACATTTGATAAGAAGTTTAGATATCTAATGTCACGTGGATATGGGCAACATGTGGAAGGTCTTGTTGGAGAAATATCTGCAACTGAAAACATATCTCCAGAAACTGCATACATATTCATTATATAAGTTATCAAGCTTAATTAACATTTCTATTATCCATTGGGCTAGACTACAACTGCACTGCATTATTCAATATAAAAATGATGGAAGATGAAAAAATGATTTTTATTGCATTTTTGCCCCAAAGCCAAACTCTACAGCAATATATCACAGTGACAGTATTTGAAATTATTATTAAATGTTCTGTACTTGTAAAGCAGCTAACGTTATTCAATTCTGTCAGCTCCTGATTAACTATGCTGTCCCATCTAAATGCGCCATACACAATGGGAAATGACTTTGCTACTCACAGCTTTCCTGCCAGGCGCTCACCTGTCATATTTAATTTAGCAAGTGTGTAAAAAGGAATTGTTCTGCTTCACGGAACCATAGAATCAATTTACTGGGCACTTACCTGTCATATCACTTTGATCATGTTAGATTTGGAATAAATCATCTGTACATAAAGAAGATAATCAACTACAAAATATTATGCTTAACCAACAAAGCCTATCTTTACCCCATGTGCAATGTCCCTTTACTACACTAGTGGTAAACTGCAAAAGGGTTAAAATGTGCTTTATCGTGATATTTGGATTTATTGCATTTATGGCATGAAAAGAGTTAATAGAACTTAGCAACCCATCACTAGGCGGTGTTGTTGTCACCCTCTCTGTGGAGTGGTTAGATCAAAGCATTTAGTTTAGAAAAAGTGATTGCCTGGACAAGGAAAGGAAGCTTAAAAAATAAATAAAGTGTAAGAAAAGAACAACAAATATATTTGAGGAGCATTCCTGGGTTGAGAAGAGGTGCATGCAGAAACTCTGTGGAGGTGAACCGCTTATAAGGGAAACTTACAGACTCCACAGCTAATCTGTTCAGGAGATCCAAGTCTTCTGGTGACTGGACAGACTTTAAAAAGGCACATTCCGTATATGCCCACTATACTACATCACGCAGTGAAAATCTGTAGTAACATTACTGTGCGAGTGTGTGTACAGCAACCTGTGAAAATGTTGCAGAACATAGTCAGACATTGGGGGCCACCCCCTGATTGCATGTAGAAAGAGGAGTGTTGCACCTGTATTTCTGGATGCTTATGCCAAGGTCAGCTAGAGAAATGCATTGTGAGGAAGATTGCTTTAAAGAGACACCTTGACCTATGAAGTACCTTTGCAGCCTGAGACTTGTATAACTGTGAAAAAACTGCCAGTCCATTCATGCTGAAAAATGCAACTGATATACTTATTATTATTTATTATTAAAGTACCATTCATGGCTTTGTACATATGATAAGGGGTATACATAAATAATACAGACAATTGCACTAAGCATGAACAAGACGAGTTACAAACTGGTACCGACGGAGAGAGGGCCCTGCTCTTGAGGGCTTACGATCTACTTGAACTTGATCTCTAAGTAAAGAACTGTTCTACTCTTGAAACTGCCTCATCATTGCCTCCACCACTGCAGGTGACCCTGCCTTGCACCTCACAACTCGTCACACCAAACGCCATCAGGAAGAAGAAACCCCAGAACCAGGGTTTGCCCCAAAGGGAAAAAAGGATTGCAACCACTATTCTTGCTACCTTCTTATATTATTACGTGCTTGTATAGTGTCTGTACAGAGCAGTATCTTTGAAACTGTAGTCGTTATACCAGATACTGTAGAGAAAACAAACATTTCTAGTAGAGATGAGCGAACATTTAAAAAAAGTCCGTTGTTCGGGGTTCGGGTGGTGGTTAATTGCGCATCCCGTTATGGATTCCACAATAGCGCATATGGAATCCATAAGGGGCGGCTGCCACCAACCCGAACTGTAGAACAGCTGAAGGACCTGGCGTGACGTCACTGTCATGTGATCAGTGCAGGGGGCATGGCTCAGCACTGGATTTGATCCCGTGCTGAGCCACGCCCCCTGCACTGATCACATGACAGTGACGTCACGCCAGGTCCTTCAGCTGTTCTACAGTTCGGGTTGGTGGCAGCCGCCCCTTATGGATTCCATATGCGCTATTGTGGAATCCATAACGGGATGCGCAATTAACCACCACCCGAACCCCGAACAACGGACTTTTTTTAAATGTTCGCTCATCTCTAATTTCTAGTAGTCAGTATAGCACTGAGAATTTCATATCTCTCAACTTTTGAAAAGCCCAAGGAGGGACAACACCAGCGGCCCATGGCAATTTTTTTACACTAATCCACTCCTCTGAGGGTCCATTCACACGTCCGCAAAATCGGTCCGCATCCGTTCCGCAATTTTGCAGAACGGGTGCGGACCGAATTATTTATTAATGGGGCCACAAAAGATGCAGACAGCACACTGTGCGATGCCACCTAGTCATCAAGATGCCAGTTATTGGCACTGAGAGGGACAGAATCCTTGAACTAAGACAACTTGGTTTATCACTCAGGCAGATCACTAAGTCGACATGTCAGCACTGTTCAATACTGTGTATACCGGTGGTTGGAATGACTACAGTGGGGCATTAAAACTACTGAGGCACTACAGGGGCATTATAACTACCTGGGCACAATGGGGGCATTATAACTACTGAGGCGCTATAGGGGGATATTTTAATCAATGGGACACTATATGGGGGCATTTTAACTACTGGGGTATTATTGAGGGCAATAAAACTATTGGTGGCACTACAGGAAGCACTATACTATAGCTACTGGGAAACTATAGAGGACATCTCAACTACTAGGGCACAGTATTATTATTATTATTTATTTTTAGAGCGCCATTCATTCCATAGCGCTGTACATATCATAGGCGGTGCACAGACATAATACAGGCAATTGCCTTAAGCATAAACGAGACAAGTTACAGACTGGTACAGAAGGATAGAGGGCCCTGCCCGTGAGGGCTTACAATCTACATGTATATGGGGGTATTATAAATAGTCGGGGCGCTATAGAGGACATTTCTACCTCTAGGGTTACTTTGAGAATTTGGCACAAATGCCTTGAGGCTGGGGCCAGTTGCACAACTAGAAATGACGGCCCCACAGCAAATTTTTGAATGGGGCCCCCTCCCCCAGTGATTTTTTCACAACCCCTTCCTTTCATGCCGCCCCTTTCCTGTGGCTAGTAAAGATCGCTCTCTCAGACCAGGCCCGGCAGCTGTTCCATCCGTTTTCTACACTGTCTATACTGCCACTGTATATAATTTCATTGTGTAATACTGTTGAGGGGCCCTGACAAAATCTTTTAGTACTTCTCCTCCTCCTCTTGGATGGGCCCCTTCTGGGTCAGGGCCCCAAAGCAGCTGCTTCCCCTATAGTTACACCCCTGGCTGGGGCCCTGGATCTTATGAGACCATAGAACTGACCATGGTGGGGGGAATTTATTACACCCTGCAGTCCAGAATTCTGACATCAGAAAGTCTATAGGATTTGCGACTTATGATTTGTGACTTACTTTTTAGGGCTTAATTGTAATTTTAAAAAAATTGACTTTTTGTGATCTGAAGCTGCTCCTGCCAGTTTTGAAAAGTAGAGGTTGTTGGCTATGTTAATGAGATATATGCCAAATTTAAAGGAAGTCTGTCAGCACGTTTTCACTAACAGAAGTACCAGCAATGTATGTTAGCAGCACTGCAAACATACCTGTATGTCCCTTGTGATATTTGTGGATGTGCAGAAAACAAACTTTTATTCTTATTTTTCTTATTGAAAACGTCTGCCTAGTGCCCAGCTGGGTGGCATCTGCACAGTACATTTCCTTCTGTGGGCGATCACATCAGGGAATGTTCTGTTCTGCACAGGCATCCGCGGCGCGGCAGAGAGTGCCTGTGCGACAGTTGTAGAAGCATCCCCGTGATGTCATGGAGAGGGGAGGAAGCCTGCAGAGGACAGCTTAGGCACTATGAAAATTCAGAGTCCACCCAGCTGAGCACTTGACCGCCTTTTTTTTAAATAGTTTATTTTCTGCACATCTACAAATAAATCAAGGTCATACAGGTATGTTTGCAATGCTGTCACCATGTATTGTTGGGCATTGCTGGGACTTCTGTTCGTGAAAACATGCTGACAGACTCTGTGATGAACTAAACCTCGCAGCCCCGCCTGACGTTACTACTACATCGGGATCAGGCGGTCCAGTCTCTTTACTTTTACCAATACGTGACGTTCTGCACCCCTGGGGGTACATAAGGTCAGCTTGGCACATGGGCACAGGGAGGCATGAGGAGTGAGAGAGGGTAGCCCACGCGACCTTCGGCATGGCACAACACTCGCTCATAACCCTGACAGGCTGAGACAGCCCTTTCACTGACCCAGTGAAACAAAGCCCTGCCAGCCCGATAGACAGATATAATCCTGGTCTGTTAACAGGATTACAGTTGTGTTAAAAATTATTCAACCCCCAATGCTGTAAAGAGTTTTAGGGAATTTAGTGTACATTTGTAATTGTGTTCAGAATGAAATCTTACAAGGACTTTTTAAAGAACCAAATGCAACTAAAATGACATCAATTGTTTTTGTAATACAGTATTAAATGTTTTTTTTGTGATTTCTTCATTGACACAATTATTCAACCCCTTAAAGACGACCACTCTTAAGAACAGAGGTTCATTCAAGTGTTTTCGATCAGGTATTGAAAACACCTCTGGATGTCAAGGAGCAGCAATCAAGCATAATAAGCACCAATTAGGCAGATGTAAAATGACTGTGATACTCAGCTCCTTCTAGACATTTACTGGTGTGTTTACAGACATGGTGAAGTCAAGAGAATGGTCCAGGAAGACACGAGAAGAGGTGATTTCTCTTCACAGGAAGGGCAATGGCTATAAGAAGATTGCAAAGATGTTAAACATACCAAGAGACACCATAAGAAGCATAATGCGCAAATTCAAGGCAAAGGGCACTGTTGAAACGCTACCTGGTCGTGGCAGAAAGAAGATGCTGACTTCGACTGCTGTGCTGCGCTACCTGAAGCGCAAAGTGGAGAAAAGTCTCTGTGTGACTGCTGAGGAACTGAAAAAAGATTTGTCAGATGCGGGTACTGAAGTTTCAGCTCAGACAATAAGGCGCACACTGCGTAATGAAGGCCTCCATGCCAGAACTCCCAGGCGCACCCCCTTGCTGTCTCCAAAGAATAAGAAGAGTCGACTGCAGTATGCAAAAAGTCATGTGGACAAACCACAAAAGTTTTGGGATAGTGTTCTGTGGACTGATGAAACAAAATTAGAACTGTTTGGGCCCATGGATCAACGCTATGTTTGGAGGAGGAAGAACAAGGCCTATGAAGAAAAGAACACCTTGCCTACTGTGAAGCATGGCGGGGGTCAATCATGCTTTGGGGCTGTTTTGCTTCTACAGGTACAGGAAGCTTCAGCGTGTGCAAGGTACCATGAATTCTCTTCAGTACCAGGAGATATTGGATGAAAATGTGATGCAGTCCGTCACAAACCTGAGACTTAGGAGACATTGGACCTTTCAACAGGACAATGATCCCAAGCATACCTCCAAGTCCACTAGAGCATGGTTGCAGATTAAAGGCTGGAACATTTTGAAGTGGCCATCGCAGTCACCAGACTTAAATCCGATTGAGAACCTCTGGTGGGACTTAAAGAAAGCAGTTGCAGCGAGCAAGCCTAAGAATGTGACTGAACTGGAGGCTTTTGACCATGAAGAATGGGCGAAGATACCCGTAGATCGCTGCAAGACACTTGTATCAAGCTATGCTACACGTTTAAAAGCTGTTATAACTGGAAAAGGATGTTGTACTAAGTACTAAGATTGAATGTCACTTGGGGGTTGAATAAAACTGATAATGATGTGAGCACAGAAAAGACATTTGTGGTTATTTCAGTATAAATGTTATGTTATATTTGTCTGACTTACAAGTGCCTCTTTGATTTAATTGTAAACAAGATGACTGAAATGATCAAAATCAATGTCAAACTGGCCAAAACACTCAATTTCAGTGGGGGTTGAATAATTTTGAACACAACTGTATATCGGACCCGAAATCAGCCCAGGTAGAATGTAACGTTAAACCGAGACACGGACGTGTGGATTCGTGGATTGAGATAAAAGAACAACCCAAGATTAAATTGTAAACTTAATTGCCTTAAGGGCACACTAGACAACAACACTAAATACACAGGATATATACAATGGTCAGAGATGCAAATACAGGTGGTAGTACAATCAGAATTAGCAGATGGAGCAAAAGTCAGTCACTGGATAGATGTGTAGGCCTTGGTACTGCAGTCACATGGGAGGCAGTGATGTCAGCAGGGTTCCTGGTCTCTTCCAACACGATACATGTCGTAACCTCCCTTCAGAAGAAAGACAATAGCTTCTGCCTCGCACGGGCAATTAACCACCACAGGACCGCCTAACGCACGGATGCATCCGGCCGGCGATCCTGTTGCTCTGGCTGGACGCATCCGTGCATCATCTCGCGAGACGCGAGATTTCCTGTAAATTGTGCGCGCGCGTTACCAGTGGCGCGCGTCTCACCAGTTATACTGCAGCCTGCCAGCGATGATTAATAAATCGCATCAAACAAGTATATCAGACGCTGTTTTGTGAACAGCGTCTGATATACCTGCTACCTGGTCCTCTGGTGGTCCCATTTGCTGGGATCGACCACCAGAGGACCAGGTAGCTATGTAAAGTTGCACCAAACACTACACTACCCCCCCCCCCACCCCGTCACTTATTAACCCCTTGTTAACCCCTTAATCACCCCATCTAGATTCCCTGATCACCCCTCTGTCATTGATCACACCCCTGTAAGGCTCCATTCAGACATCCATACGTGTTTTGCGGATCCGTGGATCCGCGGATCCGCAGATCCTCAAAATACGGACACCGGCAATGTGCTTTCCGCATTTTGCAGATCCGCACATTGCCAGAACTATATAGAAAATGCCTTTTGCGGACAAGAATAGGACATGTTCTATATTTTTGCGAAACGGAAGTGCAGACCCAGAAGTGCGGATCCGTAATTCCGGATCCGAGCAGGACAAAGTCTGTCCCCATAGAAATGAATGGGTCCGCAATTCCGTTCCGCAAACAGAATTGCGGACGTGTGAATGGGGCATAAGGGTCCCTTATCACCGCCAGTTAGTTAGCTACTTGTTAGGTAGTTAGCGCCCAGCCCACCGCACCGCAGTCACTGATTTTGGCAGAGATTTTTCATCCACATTGATCGATGCGAATGAAGAAATCTGTGCCGTTCATTTTTGGCTGAACGGAAAAAAAAAATCTCATTACCCGTATGCTCAATATAAGGAGATTTGCAGAAACTCCTCATGCTGGCCATACGTGTAATGATTGCGGAGACCCTCAAATGCCAGGACAGTATAAATACCTCACATGTGACCCCCATTAGAAAGAAGACACCCCAAGGTATTCCGTGAGGGGTATGGTGAGTTCATGCAAAATTTTATTTTTTGTCACAAGTTAGTGGAATATGAGACTTTGTAAAAAAAAAAACAAATATATCAATTTCCGCTAACTTGTGCCAAAATTTTTTTTTTTCTGTGAACTCGCCATGCCCCTCACAGAATACCTTGGGGTGTCTTCTTTCCAAAATGGGGTCACATGTGGGGTATTTATACTGCCCTGGCATTTTAGGGGTCCTAAAGCGTGAGAATCCAAATGCGTAAAAATGCCCTGTGAAATCCTAAAGGTACTCATGGGAATTTGGGCCCCTTTGCGCATCTTAGCCCCACCCAGAATGCCAGAACAGTACAAACACCCCACAAATGACCCCATTTTGGAAAGAAGACACCCCAAGGTATTCGCTGAGGGGTATGGTGAGTCCATGAAAAATTAAACTTTTTGTCAAAAGTTAGCGGAAAGGGAGACTTGTGAGAAAAAACAATAAAAATCAATTTCCGCTAACTTGTGCCAAAAAAAAAATCTTCTATGAACTCGCCATGCCCCTCACGGAATACCTTGGGGTGTCTTCTTTCCAAAATGGGGTCACATGTGGGGTATTTATACTGCCCTGGCATTTTAGGGGCCCTAAAGCGTGAGAAGAAAAATGCGTAAAAATGCCCTCCTAAAAGGTACTCATTGGAATTTGGGCCCCTTTGCGCATCTTGGCTGCAAAAAGTGTCACACATGTGGTATCGCCGTACTCAGGAGAAGTAGGGCAATGTGTTTTGGGGTGTATTTTTACATATACTCATGCTGGGTGAGAGAAATATCTCTGTAAATTGACAACTTTGTATAATTTTTTTTTTAAAGTTGTCATTTACAGAGATATTTCTCACACAAAATATGGGTATATATAAAAATACACCCCAAAACACATTGCCCTACTTCTCCTGAGTACGGCGATACCACATGAGTGACACTTTTTTTCAGCCAAGATGCGCAAAGGGGCCCTAAAACCAATGAGTACCTTTAGGATTTCACAGGGCATTTTTACGCATTTGGATTCTCACGCTTTAGGACCCCTAAAATGCCAGGGCAGTATAAATACCCCACAAGTGAAAAAATTCGGTCATTTTTGATTAATAGCAAAAAAAGTAAAAATGTCAGCAGCAATGAAATTTTGGAAAGAAGACACCCCAAGGAAAGAAGACACCCCAAGGTATTCCGTGAGGGGCATGTTGAGTTCACAGAATTTTTTTTTTTTGGCACAAGTTAGCAGAAATTAATATTTTTTTTTTTTGTTTTTTACAAAGTCTCATATTCCACTAACTTGTGACAAAAAATAAAATTTTACAAGAACTCACCATACCCCTCACGGAATACCTTGGGGTGTCTTCTTTCTAAAATGGGGTCACATGTGGGGTATTTATACTGTCCTGGCATTTTAGGGGCCCTAAATGGTGTAATTTGGGGGGTATTTATACTTTCCTGACATTCTAGCACCTGAAGAAACATGACAGGTGCTCAGAAAGTCAGAGCTGCTTCAAAATGCGGAAATTCACTTTTTTGCACCATCGTTTGTAAACGCTATAACTTAAATATACACTTATTGGATTTTTTTTATCAAAGATATGTAGAACAATAAAGTTATAGAAAAATGTATATAGAAATGTAGTTTTTTTTTATTTTACAACAGAAAGTGAAAAATGTCATTTTTTAGCAAAAATTTCGGTCATTTTTGATTAATAGCAAAAAAGTAAAAATGTCAGCAGCAATGAAATACCACCAAATGAAAGCTCTATTAGTGAGAAGAAAAGGAGGTAAAATTCATCTGGGTGGTAAGTTGTATGACGGAGCAATAAACGGTGAAAGTAGCGTAGTGCAGAATTGTAAAAAGTGGCCTGGTCATTAAGGGTGTTAGGGAGGGGGCTGAGGTGGTTAAACCCTTGGTAGGGGTCACTCCCCTCTCACCCCCTGGAAGAGTCACACTCCCTCCCTCAATTTGGGTATGGTCGGTAAAATTCCAAAAACCCAATAAGGATCATGACTTCTCACCAGAAGGTCATAGGGAGGCGGTTCTGGTACCAATGGATCCGGCCGGTTCCCTGGTACATTTGGAAACCAAATACGGCATTGCTACATGGCTTCTACTATGAGTTCTCCATATATCCCCTTCCCTGGGTCCTATAAGGGAGTGAGGGCCAGGGGAATGTTCGGCTTGTTCACGGGATCTCAAAGATGTAACCAGATTGCCTGGGGAATTTCTTTGATGCAGTTGGCCAGCTTGGGCCCCCCAGCAGGATGTCGTCCTGTCAGAGCAGCTTGCTTCCAGTCCGGCTGCTGGAGCTGTGAAATGTTATCACTTTGAGGCCAGGCCACTGGTGCCTATTTCCTATGCAAGATGCCCATCACCCCTGACAAAAAATTGGCAGGCATCAAATTATATTCTCCCATTCTCCGTGTGCTGTCCGCATCCGTTGCTCCGTTCCGTGCCCCCGCAAAAAAATTAGAGCATGTCCTATTCTTATCCGTTTTGCGGACAAGAATAGGCATTTCTACAATGGGCCGCTTTCCGTTCCGCAAATTGCGGAACTCGAAACAGCTTCCGTGTTTTGCGGATCCGCAGTTTGCTGACTGCAAAACACCAACGGCCGTGTGCATGAGGCCTTACTAATATGTCTGCGCCAAAAATCTGACAACAAAATGGCACTATTTGGCGCAGCTAGGGTTTCTTTACTTTTTCATCATCATTCTTGACAATGGGTCAGGGCTTATCAGAAAAACTGGGGCCTAACATGTACCATTTTGCTTCAAAATTGCTCCACAATTCTGTAAAAAAAAATCAGTCTCAAATTGTGTAAGCTTACGTCATCTTCAAGATTACTAATATGGGCTACTGTTTGCAAAAATAACGCAACAAAAAATGCAAGTGGCAGAAAGAAAACCCATGCATGTTGGTGTTTTTCAGGCCTGAAAAACATGGCTCGAGAATTCGGCAGATTATCAGGAACGACTGTTCCCGCAAACGGTAATTTCCGACAATCTGGCCATGTAAATGTGCTGCCGATTACCCGATGAACAAGCGAAACGTTTGTTCATCAGGTGATCCTGTCTTTCATGCAGGCACCACCGATCATGGCTTCTGGGCAGCAGATCGTGTGGTCTAAACCACGAGGGATTGCAATAGTCCTCACCCCGCCTAGCGGTCTCCTTCACTGAACAAGCAGCCGACTTTCGGATGTTCAGTCGGCCCGTGTAAATCCAGCTTTAGTCATCAGTGTGTAGCAGGAGGTTGGCTGCGCTGAGGCGTGTGGTGTGGCCTGGTAGGTTCAGTTTTAAATGAACTCAACGGAATTGCCAGGAGGAGTTTTTGTAGAGGAATTCCTAGTAATAGGACTGGGAGAAGTAGTGGCTATCCTCCTGTTGTGTACAGAAGATGTGTTGTAAAGCTGAACTGTGATTTGACACTAAAGTGAGACAAGTTGTGGAGCGCGGTGTGAAGTCAACACTGTTCCAGAGGTTTCTGTGAAGGCAACACTAACCCTGGGTTCATAGAAACATAGCTGTAAAACGCTCAACAGATTAAAACCAATGCATCCCTATGGGAGTGGTTCACACTTGAGTGTTTTACAGCGCGTTTGAACTCGCTATAAAACGCCCAACACATAAACAAGTACTTGAGCTTCTTTTGGGGCGTTTGACGCGCGTTTTGTGATTGACACCACAGTAGTCAATCACAAGAACGCGCGTTTTACGCGCGTTTCCTATTTGCAAAAACGCGCTGAAATACGCGCGACTAAAACGCGCGTTTTTAGAACGCTCAGGTCTGAACCCAGGGTAACTGGAGGCCCAAGTGAAGCTGATTGTGTGTACACAAAGTGATAAGGCCTCTTTCACACGAGTGGGTCCGGATTAGGTCCGGATGCGTTCAGTGAAAACTGTGCGATTTCACAGGCAAAGCCATTCAGTTTTGCCTGCGATTGCGTTCAGTTTTTTCCGCGCGGGTGCAATGCGTTTTGATGCGTTTTTTACGTGTGTGATAAAAAACTGAAGGTTTACAAACAACATCTCCTAGCAACCATCAGTGAAAAACGCATTGCTTGCGGATGCAATGCGTTTTTCACGCAGCCCCATTCATTTCTATGGGGCTAGGGCTGCGTGAAAAACACAGAATATAGAACATGCTGCGATTTTCACGCAACGCACAAGTGATGCGTGAAAAAAAAACGCTCATGTACACAGACCCATTGAAATGAATGGGTCAGGATTCAGTGCAGATGCTATGAGTTCAGGTCACGCATTGCACCCGCGCAGAAAACTCGCTCGTGTGAAAGGGGCCTAAGGCTACATGCACACGACCGTTGCCTGCCTCCGTGTCCGCTCCTCCTTGAAATTTTGCGTCCGTCAAAAAAAACGGATGACGGACCGTTTTTTTTGACGGACCGTTTTTTTTGACGGATCCATTGTAAAAATGCCTATCCTTGTCCGCAAACGTGAAAAAAATAGGACATGCACTATTTTTTTGACGGAATGAAAACACGGATCACGGATGCGGAACACAAACGGTTGACCATCCGCATTTTTTGACGGACCCATTGAAATGAATGGGGAAGCATCCAATCCGTGAAAAAAAACGGAACGGACGCGGAAACAAACAACGGTCGTGTGCATGGGGCCTAACTGTTGTATGCTACAGCTACATTCACACCTACGGCTGGGTGTACCCACTGGCAGGTCAGGTCCGGCATGCAGCTTTTTTGTCCGCCTGATTCTCTTCATATTTGCTGAGTAGCATCCAGATCTCTGTCGGACCCCAATATAACAATGCATAAAGACCCTAAACTTACAATGTATACAGAAAAATGAATAGATACTGTGAAAAAGGTCAGCTGCATCGTAAGTTATAAGTAGTCACCACATGCTCATTCAGGATTTATTCACACTTAGCAGTTGAGGTTAAAACGACATCAAAACCATATATTAAAAAAATGCATATAGTTTTTCAGATGTGGTTTTGATGCCGTTTTTAACTGCACCTCAGTCGTTACACATGAATACACCATTAGGCCTCGTTCACATTTCCTTGTAAATGATGCCTTAGGGCTTATGTCTCATTCACATGTCAGTGATTTCCATCAGTGATTGTGAGCCAAAACCAGGGTTGGAGCCTCCACAGACATAAGCCTCATTCACACGTCCGTGTTTCTCCACAGACAGAACACGTTCCCATTCATTTGAATGTCTGTATTCACACATCAGTGTTTTAGAACGGTCCGTGTTTTGAGAACGGATGCATGTCCTATCTTGGTCCGTGTTCCCGGATCCGTCAAGCCCATGATAGTCCATGGGTCCGTGAAAACCACGAATGCAACATGGATGTCATGCTTGTTGCATCCGTGTTTCATGGATCATTAAGAAGAGATGCTTTGAAAATTATTTTTCAGCTGTTCAGTGTCAGTGAAACACAGATCCAACACGGACAGCAAAAAGAACAGACACGGACCCGTCACAGATGCATCACTGACCACCTGCTCACGGATTTGAGCACGGACACGTGAATGAGGCTATAAGGTATAAGGGAAAGAACTGCACCTGTTCTGTTTTTTGACTTGCACCTGGTTTTGGCTCACAGTCACTGACGGAAATCACTGACCGAACACTGATGTGTGAATGAGGCTTCCATTCACTTAGGAACTCTCATTCTTCTGATCCATGAGGCTCTAGTGGCTGCGTGGTCAGTGATCACACATTTACTACCCATCCTGTGGACGGCTGATAAGTGTTAATGGGAAACTCAGTTTAAAGGGCTTCTGTCATCACGTTTTGACATTATAAGCTGTCTGACATTAGCTATGTGCTAATGTCAGAGCAGCTTGATAATGTCTTTTTTATAAAAATCCGATTTATATTCGGGCTAAAAAACGTACTTTTATAATATGTAAATTAGCCTCTAGGAGCAGGGGGGCGTTGCCCTGCTCCTAGAAGCTCCGTGCGGCAACCCGCTGGCACGCCCCTTCTTACTTTGAGTGACAGTGCCGGGCAGCGATCCTCCGGCACTGTCTCCTTGTGAAATCCAGCGCCTGCACGGCCGCTCTGTATTCGGCGCAGACGCGGTGAGCAGAGGACGCTGGTGCCTGCTGTCCTCTGCTCACCGCGCCTGTAAAAAAGACATTATCAAGCTGGTCTGACATTAGCACATAGCTAATGTCAGACAGCTTATAATGTCAAAACGTGATGACAGAAACCCTTTAAGGCCTCCTGCACACAACCGTAAGCAGGTCTGTGCCCGTATTGTAGCCTGCAAACAGCGGACGCATTAACTTGAATGGGTCCGCAATCCGGAAGATACGGTGCAGAATGGAGGCATGGAAATGGAGCCCACGGAAGTACTCCGGAGTGCTTCCGTGGGTTTTCTGTCCATACCTCCGCACTGCTAAAGAGTAGTCCATGCAGTGCGTTGTGGATCCTTTACACCAGCTTTAGTAAATTGCCCCCACAGTGACACACTCATCTGAAAATATCCTTAAAATTTGAAGTCCAACCAGCTGCACCTGTTGAAAAAAACATATTTACCGGCTGGGTGATGCTCTGTTCTGGGTCCCTGGCTCTCTTCTAGGGTTGTCCAGTCCCATCCAGTAAAGTTTCAGATAGACAGGATCCAAAGTGGCACATCCGTTCTAGGTCAGGTGCCGCTTGGTGACAGGTCATTGGCAGCTGTGGTGCATATGACTTCATGATTCTGGAGGTTTACAGGTCAGGGACCAGAAGAGTAGAGCCATGGACCCAGGAAATCAGAATGGAGTGGTACAGGTGAGTTTAGTTTTTTTTAAAGGTGCATCTGGCTGGGCTTCAAATTTAACAAAGTGCAAAAATCTGGAAAAGCCCTTTAAGGGGCTGATATAGGTGATCTATAGTGCCAAACGTAAAGTCAGCTACTGAGCTACAGTATGTATTCCCTGCAGGATCCACACAGTACCTGACAGATCCTCAGTCTGCCCCAGGCTTATGACATCTAGAGTAGTTCAGAGCTCTGAGGCTTCCTCTGCCTGCAGTAGGGAGTGACCACAATAATAGGTTGTGTGAAGTCTGCTGCTCCCTCCCTCTGCTTGTACACAGTGCAGACAGTGTCAGCTCAAGCATTGCCTCCCAGGCTCTGAGGATGTGAGTGTCAGCTCCTGCACACCCTAGCAGCACCACGACTGAGGCACCTTGCACCTCACACCTCCTCCAGCTTCTTATACTGCAATGCTAGGATGGGCTGCCTCTCTAGGCACTCTCCTCCTGCTCCTGGTTCTCTGGTCTTATAAGAAACGCTCCAGCAGTAGTTTCTCAGCAGTTGTGGGTGAGAAGGTTGAAGAAGACTATAAACTGATCTGCAAGCCATCAGCTCTGGCTAACTACCTTGTGAAGCAGTGCAGGAGCTTTGGGAGTTACTCTCATGTCAGCTGGCTGTGGAGGAGCTTTCCCACCCTGCAGACTTTGGTTGGGGTGCTGGGACCTGTGGATTATGGGGTGCACTTTGTTAGAGAGTACCTACAACTAAGTGATGAGGGGTTGGTGGCTCTGGACTGGGCTGTGAGACCAGGACAACTACAGAGGAGGAGGAGGGCATCCAGTAACTCCACTGTGCCCATTCTGCTGGTCATCCCAAACTCTTTTGGCAAGATCACTAGAAACACCAGTAAGGTAATAATAACGGGATATTTTAGATGCATACCGGGAATGGTTATTCTTTCTTTATTTTTTTTATGCCCATGTTTCCGTAAACTGTGTTCTACAGGCTATAAAATAAGCTAGAAGTAGGTCAGCTTAAAGGCTCATGTACACAACCGTATGTATTTTGCGGTCCGCAAAACATGGATCCGTGTGACGTCCATGTTCCCTCTGTTTTTTTTTTTTTTGCGGATCCATTGTAACAATGCCTGGCCTTGTCCGCAAAATGGACAAGAATTGGACATGTTCTATTTTTTTTGCGGAACGGTCTTGCGGAAATACGAATATGAAATGTACACATTGTTTCCATTTTTTCGCTGCCCATTGAAATGAATGGTTCGGCATATGAGCCATAAAAAAATCTGAATGGACACAGACAAAAAATATGTTTGCCCTTATATTGCAGGGGTGGGGCGGAGGGCAAAATCATTTACCCAGGAGAATTATAGTGCTGTCACACGTGCAGGTTTTATTCCGAATTTTTTTTTTTTATGTGGTTTAAAGCCAAGATCTGAAATGGCCTTAAAAAGTATTATCTGCCCTTAGGCTACTTTCACACTAGCGGCAGGACAGATCCGGCAGGCTGTTCCGTCGGGTGAACAGCGCGTCGGATCCGTCCTGCCGCTAGTTAACGTGTGCCCTCGGACTGCCGCTCTGGCCCTATTGACTATAATGGGGGCGGAGTTCATGCGGAGGCACGACAGCGCACGGTGAGAGGCTGCCGGAATAAAACTACGACATGTCCGACATTTATTCCGGCAGCATCTCGCCGTGGTTTGACGTGCCTCCGCTGGAACTCCACCCGCCCCCATTATATTCAATGGGGCCGGATCGGTAGTCCGGGGGCACACATTCACTAGCGGCAGGACGGATCCCACAGGCTGTTCCGTCGGGTGAACAGCCTGTCGGATCCGTCCTGCCACTAGTGTGAAATCCTTAATAGTTTCTTTCCTTTTTATGATCCATTCTTGATATATTCTTCAAAAACTGCCTCAAACCTGCACATGTGAAAGCACGTTCAGGCTACATTTACGGGGGTATATTCTGCATCTGCCAAACTAGGAGTGGGCCCAAAACATGTAAGAGTTGTATATCTTTATGGAATAGTACTTTTGGGGGTCATTTATCAAGGGACTTCATAAAAAAGTTGCAAGTACCTTTTTCACCAGCCGTATTTAGTTGCACAGTCGGTTTGGGAAGGTGTCAGATGCCAGCCCGGCATATTTGCTTATATTTATGCCTGGAAACTTTGCCTAAATGTTGGTGAAAAACTGATTCTGCCAGATGCTGGAGTCGTTTTTACATCAGGTGCATGGACTTTCATTAATGCGCTTAATTTATGCTGAATCTTACAGTATCGTGGGGGGGGGGGAATCTAAGACCAACGTAAAAAGCCGGTCTTAGTAAATCATATCCTGTGTCTTTAGATTTTATTCCTGATTTAAGTTTACAAATACCGATGAAAAATACTACGGTGTGACAGGGGTTGTAGGATGTTTTTGTTTATTTTTTGCCTACATTACTTCACCAGTGGTTTGGATAATAAACAGCTGTTGTCAGGATTAGTGTTGAGCGAATCAAAGTATCCAAAGTGGACTTCGATCCGAATTTCAGGGAAAATTCGATTCTCAGCAAAGTCAAATTTCCTTGTGCTTTGTGGGAACTAATCAATTTTCCCTGAAATGTCAGTTAAAAAAAAAAAAAAATTTGACTCCCTCATCCATTTGAGCGCGAAGAGGCTACCACAGCCATCTTGATCGAAGATCACACCCATTGACGTACGATGTCACCACGCGAGATCAAGATGGCGGTGGTGGCTTCTTCACGCTCAAATGAATAAGGTGAGTATATTTTTTTTCATCAACTAACCCCTTAAGACTTTTTTCAAACGGGCGCCACAGATTTGCTTCGGGTGCATTACGGAAAACCCGCTTGAGTGCACACGCAATTTCAGTCAGTTTTGACTGCGATTGCGCAGTTTTTTCCGCGCGAGTGCAATGCATTTTGCACGCACGTGAGAAAAAACTGAATGTGGTACCCAGACTCTAACTTCTTCAATGAAGTTCGGGTTTGGGTTCGGTGTTGTGGAGATGTTATTATTTTCCCTTATAACATGGTTATAAAGGAATATAATGGCATTCTTAATACAGAATGCTTACTAAAATGTGCCTTGAGGGGTTAAAAAAAAAAATAATTAACTTGCCTCATCCAATTGATCGCGCAGCCGACATCGTCTTCTTTATTCTTCTTTGAGGACCTGCAAAAAGACCTTTGATGACGTCATTGCGCTCACCACGTGGTAAGCATGGTGACGTCAGCGCAGGTCCTGCTGAATAAATATAAAGGAATCCTTCTATCTTCATTCAGCAGGACCTGTGGTGAGCACAATTATATTATCAAAGGTCCTTTTGCAGGTCCTCAAAGAAGAAGAAAGAAGACGATGCCCGGCTGCGCGATCAATTGGATGAGGGGAGTTAAATTTTAATTTTTTTTAACCCCTCAATGCACATTTAAGTAAGCATTCTGTATTAAGAATGCTATTATTTTCCTTTATAACCATGTTATAAGGGAAAATAATACAGTAAATTGACTTTAATCAATTTACTAACATCATCCCCTAGCAACCATGCGTCAAAATCGCATTGCTTCCGCACTTGCTTGCGAAAGCTGTGCGATTTTCACGCAGCCCCATTCATTTGTATGGGGCCTGCGTTGCGTGAAAAACGCAGAATATAGAACATGCTGCGAGTTTCACAGCAGCTGGAGTGCCGAAGGTTTGCCGATCCCTGGCCTAATCTTTTACACTTTGCTGGTATTGTATATATTGTATTGTTCTGCATGATGGAAAATACACACAAACATTGTGTTTTGCGGATCCAAAAACTGCGAATCCGCAAAACACGGATACCGGACAGTGTGCGTTACGAAAATTTGCGGACCGCACATGCCGCCTATCATAAAAAATGCCTATTCTTGTCCGCATCAGTGAAAAACGCATTGCATCCGCACTTGCTTCCGGATGCAATGCGTTTTTCACAGAAGCCCCATTCACTTCTATGGGGCCAGGGCTGCGTGAAAAATGCAGAATATAGAACATGCTGCGTTTTTCACGCAACGCAGAACTGATGCGTGAAAAAAAATTCCTGCATGGTTGCTAGGAGACGATCGGGATGTGGACCCGATCTTTATTATTTTCCCTTATAACATAGTTATAAAGGAAAATAATAGCATTCTCAATAGAGAATGCAAAGTAAAAAGGGCAATAGAGGGTTAAAAATAATAAAAAAAACAAACTCACCTACTCCATTTGATTGCGTAGCTGCCGGTCTCCTGTTCAGTCTTCAGCTGGGCGGGGGGTGAAGGACCTTTAGTGACGTCACTGGGTCACATGGTCCAATCGCCTGCTTCCATCATGGAAGCAGGTGATTGGACCATGTGACTTCAGACCTGAACTGGTCCTGGACCTGAAATTGCACCGCATCCGCACTTGCTTGCGATTTTCCCGCAGCCCCATACACTTCTATGAGGCCTGCGTTGCGTGAATAACGCAGAATATAGAACATGCTGCGATTTTCACGCAACGCAAAAGTGATGCGGAAAAATCACTGCTCATGTACACAGCCCTATAGAAATGAATGGGTCCGGGTTCAGTGCGGGTGCAATGCATTCACCTCACACATTGCACCCGCGCGGAAATCACGCCCGTGTTAAAGGGGCCTAAGGGGCCTACTTTTCTTTTTTTTATGTAAGTTTTACACAATGATTTCATTTTTGAAACAAAATAAATCATGTTTTAGTGTCTCCATAGTCTGAGAGCCATAGTTTTTTCAGTTTTTGGGCGATTATCTTGGGTAGGGTATGATTTTTTTGGGATGAGATGATGGTTTGAATGGCACCATTTTGGGGTACGTATGACTATTTGATCGCTTGGTATTACACTTTTTGTGATGTAAGGTGACAAAAAATGGCTTTATTTACACCATTTTTATTTATATTTTTTTACGGTATTTACTTGAGGGGTTAGGTCATGTGATATTTTTATAGAGAAGGTTTTTACGGACGTGGCGATACCTAATATGTATACTTTTTTTTCATTTATTTTACTTCAACACAATAATAGTATTTTAGAAAAAAAAATTATGTTTTAGTGTCTCCATGGTCTGAGAGCCATATTTTGTTATTTTTTTGGGCCATTGTCCTATGTAGGGGCTAATTTTTTGCGGGATAAGATGTCGGTTTGATTGCTACTATTTTGAGAGGCATACGCCTTTTTGATCGATTGGTATTACACTTTTTGTGATGTAAGGTGACAAAAAATGGCTTTATTTACACCATTTTTATTTTTATTTTTTTACAGTATTTTCTTGAGGGGTTAGGTCATGCGATATTTTTATATAGAGCAGGTTTTTACGGACGCGGCGATACAAATATGTGTGGTGTATTTTATTTTTTTATTTTTATTCAGTTTTGCCTTTAGCAGAAGTATAATTATACTTACAGTACCATGGCAAGCAGGACACCTCTGAAAGCGTCCTGCTGCCATGGTAACCATCACCTGCTGCCAGAACAGATCAGCGGGTGATGGGGAGGAAGGGGGGCTCTCTCCCTCTGTGATCACATCCTGTCGGGGCGCTGCAAAGGCACAGCAGCCCCCCGATAGAAGAGGATGCATCAAAATGCACCAAAAATGCATCAAAACTGCAACAAATTAGGGTTGTTTTGAAGCCAAAATTTTGATTCGGTTTTCATACCATAAAATACGATACTCGATACCAAAAAAAGCCGCATGCGTTCCGCATTTTTTAGAACGTCCGGCCCATAATCGAACAGTCCAATCCTATTTTTTGGAGGGACTAGGTGACTAAAAAAATGCCGAATCATGCAGTTTTTTTTTTCTGTTACGCCGTTCACCGCATAGAAGATTTTTAATATATTTTAATAGTTTGGACTTTTCGGACGTGGCAATATGTGATATGTTTATTTATTGTATATTATATGTGTAAAACTGGGAAAGGGGGTGATTTATACTTATTCTTTAATACTAATATTTTGGTGTTTTTTTTTTTTACTGTTTATTAACTATTAGCCCCCTTAAGGGCTAGAACTTGGGATCTTTTGATCCCTTGTTCTATTCACCCTAATAGAGATCCATTAGGGTGAATAGGACTTCACACTCTCCCTGCTGCCCTGTGCATAGTGCACACAGCAGCAGGGAGCTTACCATGGCAGCCAGGGCTTCAGTAGCGTCCTGGCTGCCATGGTAACCGATCGGAGCCCCAGGATTACACTGCTGGGGCTCCGATCAGAATCTGCCATTGCCACCAATGAGGAGGAAGGGACCCTGTGGCCACTGCCACCAATTTTAATACTGGGGGGTTGAGGGGGTGAGGGCACTGCGCCACCAATGATTTTAATACTGGGGAGGAGGGGGAGGGAGGGTGCACTGCACCACCAATGATTTAATACTGGGAAGGAGGGGGGGGAGGGCGTAGTGCACCAACAATGATAATTAACGTTTAATACAAAAGGCTGGGTGCCAGCAGCAGAATCACAAAGCCGTCACCCAGCCTCTATGACAGGAAGCTGCGATCAGCGGCAATTAACCCCCGGGGTTAACTGCCGCTGATCGCAGCTTCCTTTCATAGAGGCTGGGCGATGGCTATGTGATTCTGCACCCAGCCTCCTGTATTTGTATTAAACCTTAACTTTCATTGGTGGCGCAGTGCGCCGCCCCTCCTCCACCCCTCTCTCCTCATTGGTGGCAGCGGCATCAGAGAGGGAGGGAGAGAGTAACTCCTTCTCCTCTGTGCTGCTGAGCGAACATGGCGTGCGCTGATAGCAGCGCGCTCCATGCAATGTGATACTAGGCTGTGCAGTAGCGCATCCTAGTATCGAATAATGTCATATCCTGGTATCGAGGTCGATACCCGAAACAACCCTACAACAAATCCTGCGGATTTTATGCGGATCTGCTCACAAATCTGCCCCATGTGGGGACTGGATGTATTTCTGGAGTGTAATAATATTACAGGCTATAGCTACTAGAGAGGGGTCGTTGATCCAGGGAGTTATTCTGAATGCCTGATTGGAGTCAGGAAGAAATTTTTTCCCCTAAAGTGGGGAAAATTGGCTTCTGCCTCACAGGGTTTTTTGCCTTCCTCTGGATTAACCTGTAGGAAACAGGCCGAACTGGATGGACAATTGTCTTTTTCGGTCTTATATACTATGTTACTATGTGCAGGTACCCTAAATGGTTAAAAGTGACAAAGGTTAAAGGGGATGTCCCATGAAAAAATATTCTACAGTTTTCAAACCAGCACATGCATCTGAACTCTTTTGGTATTGCATGTAATTAATAATTTAGTATAGCCACTGAGTTATTCAATAAAATATATCTGAATAGCGCCACCTGCTGTTTGTTCTTTTTCTTATTTCTTTGTTCTGCTCACTGAGATGGCCGCACATGCTCAGTTTCATCCTTCAACTGCCTCCTGAGCTGTGATAGGGAGTGCATGGACACGCCCCCTGTCACAGAAAAGACACTCCCCTTGAGCTGTCAGCCTGATATAAATCTAGCAGAGCAATCAATGGGGAGATCTCTGGACCCATGTGAGGTGCAGGGCTGGTTCTAGCTTTGTTAGAAAGGTTGTCATGTACTATATGATGTTTGAGTTTTATTTTTTACATTAGTCATGGGATAATCCCTTTAATTATAGGGAGGAATTCATCGTCATGTATCAAAATGATGACAGGCTAATTGCATGCCAATGTGCCGTAAAATGTATTATTAGTGGTTGCTGGTCCTTTGTGCCGTATGTTTATAACAGTGATGAGAGGAGAGCTGCAGTTTAGGGATTGGCTTCTAAACCTGAAGAAATATTACAGACAGGTCCTGCTGCCATCATGGAATTCACATTGAGGATCTGTTTCACCATTTGATGGAGTATGAGCAGACAACGTATGAAGTCATCCTCTCCACGGCATCGGTCAGCAGCATACCACGGGCATAGTAGAGCTGTCAGCACCGTGTAAACCCCACACACGACCGGCAAACATGTGAACTACCACGTAGTCAACTAAAATGAATTTACAATAAAGCCGTCGAGGATGGAAGAAATACTTCTAATTCTCAGAGAACTGCTGCATTACATATTCAGGCGCCATCTGACACTTAGACAAACTTATACAACCTCCTGCGGGGCGGGGGAGGGTGTCTGAATTGCAGCTATTAAAAATAAACCTGCAGTTATGTGACTGGGCACGGTCCTGATTTTGTATTGTATTAAACATCAGCTTCAAGAATAATATAGGCTATATATGGTATCCGCGGGACCCCTTAGGATCTCTAGAATGAGGGTCTTGATGCCCCCATTCCAAAGTAGTTGAATGGGGATAGCGCCCTGTCCCTTCATTCAGTGGCTATAGGTCTGTTTGCTACACTGTATTACTGTACATAGGGGCCCCTGACAGTTTGCTACATTGTATTACTTTAGGTATAGGGGCCCCTGACAGTTTGCTACACTGTATTACTGTAGGTATAGGGGCCCCCGACAGTTTGCTACACTGTATTACTGTAGGTATAGGGGCCCCCGACAGTTTGCTACACTGTATTACTGTAGGTATAGGGACCACTGACAGTTTGCTACATTGTATTACTGTAGGTATAGGGGCCCCTGGCAGTTTGCTACAATGTATTACTGTAGGTATAGGGACCACTGACAGTTTGCTACATTGTATTATTGTAGGTATAGGGGCCCCTGGCAGTTTGCTACAATGTATTACTGTAGGTATAGGGGCCCCCGTCAGTTTGCTACATTGTATTACTGTAGGTATAGGGACCACTGACAGTTTGCTACATTGTATTACTGTAGGTATAGGGGCCCCTGGCAGTTTGCTACAATGTATTACTGTAGGTATAGGGGCCCCTGGCAGTTTGCTACATTGTATTACTGTAGGTATAGGAGCCCCTGACAGTTTGCTACAATGTATTACTGTAGGTATAGGGACCACTGACAGTTTGCTACAATGTATTACTGTAGGTATAGGGGCCCCCGACAGTTTGCTACACTGTATTACTGTAGGTATAGGGGCCCCTGACAGTTTGCTACATTGTATTACTGTAGGTATAGGGACCACTGACAGTTTGCTACATTGTATTACTGTAGGTATAGGGGCCCCTGGCAGTTTGCTACAATGTATTACTGTAGGTATAGGGACCACTGACAGTTTGCTACATTGTATTACTGTAGGTATAGGGGCCCCTGGCAGTTTGCTACAATGTATTACTGTAGGTATAGGGGCCCCCGACAGTTTGCTACATTGTATTACTGTAGGTATAGGGACCACTGACAGTTTGCTACATTGTATTACTGTAGGTATAGGGGCCCCTGGCAGTTTGCTACAATGTATTACTGTAGGTATAGGGGCCCCTGACAGTTTGCTACATTGTATTACTGTAGGTATAGGAGCCCCTGACAGTTTGCTACAATGTATTACTGTAGGTATAGGGACCACTGACAGTTTGCTACAATGTATTGCTGTAGGTATAGGGTCCCCGACAGTTTGCTACAATGTATTCCTGTAGGTATAGGGGCCCCCGACAGTTTGCTACACTGTATTGCTGTAGGTATAGGGTCCCCGACAGTTTGCTACAATGTATTCCTGTAGGTATAGGGGCCCCCGACAGTTTGCTACACTGTATTGCTGTAGGTATAGGGGCCCCTGACAGTTTGCTACAATGTATTACTGTAGGTTAAGGGGGTCCCTGACAGTCCGCTATAATGTATTGTATTACTGAAGGTATGACTGATTAAACACCCAAAACTCAGGCTGTGCCGAGGACTGACTAGGCCGGATACAATTGTAGAAAACTCTGTTTAGCATTTGGATGAAATCAAGAATATTCCCTTTCACTGCCAGCAAGTGGTAAAGAACTAAAACACTGTGGGAAGGTTCACTAATCAGAATGCACCAGAATTCTGCCTTACACCACCTTTGTTTTAGACACTTTGGGGCACATTTATTAAGACCAGCGTTTTAGACGCCGGTCTTAATAAAGCCCTAAACTGGCGGGGGATCGGCCGAAGTTATGAGGAGGTGCCGGCCTCTACATAACTTTGGCGTATCCTCCACCAGTTCTAAATGTAAGACAGCTTCCTAGTTTTCTTCTACGCCTAAGGCCTCATGCACATGACCGTATGTTTGGTCCGCGTCCGAGCCACATATTTTGCGGCTCGGGCGCGGACCCATTCACTTCAATGGGGCCGCAAAAGATGCGGACAGCACTCCGTGTGCTCTCCGCATCCGTTGCTACGTTCCGTATGCCCCGAAAAAAAAATAAAGCATGTCCTATTCTTGTCCGTTTTGCGGACAAGAATAGGCATCTCTATAATGGGCCGCCCGTTTTGTTCCGAAAATTGCGGAAGGCACATGGAGTGGCTTTATTGTTTTGCAGATCCACAAAACACACGTGTGCATGAGGCCTAAAACAGGCGTAGAAAATGGTAAATGAGACGGGCCTCCTGGAAGCCCCCTTTCCAGCCACAATTTTAGACCTGGCGTGAGCAGGGAGAAGTCGCAGATTAGTTGCCATCTGCCTGAAATACGCCTAATTTACATGTTTTTCAGATTGATAAATGACCCCCTTTTTACCAGTTCATCCACCATCAGAGCATGTAAGGAGCATGGCCTCACGGAAAGAAACGTGGCTTAAGATGCAGTAATAACTTGTACTACTGTCTACCTTTTCCAGGAAAAAGGTTCTCCATTAGGCCTCTTTCACACAAGTAAGTTTTTCGTCCTTAACAGAAAGCATCCGGACTGAATCCGTTCATTTCAGTGGGTGCACATGAGCGTTGTTTACCACTGATCATCTCTGCCTTCAGGGAAAATACTGTAGTTGTCCACGTAGCTCTGTCTTCATAGAAAAGAATAGGGAAGGCATCCGGATGCAATACATTTTTTTACTGATGATTGCTTGGAGATGTTGGGTGCATGTACTACTCCTGAGATGTTGGGTACATGTACTGCTCCTGAGGAAGGGGTAATATTAAAGCCCGAAACGCGTTGAGCCGAACTTTAATAAAGGAATTTGAACAGAAGCCATCCCTTGGGCTGCCTTCATTTCCAGCGATTCTACAGGCGACTTTGGCGAGGGGGGTCAGTCTGGTTTGGTGTTTTGAGCTTATCCAAACCACTCCCTCCTGTGAAGTGAGTAAGAACCCCTCAGATGGTCCTTCAATCACAATTCTTAAAGTGTATTGAAATTCACCTTCCAGCTTTATATGTATGCTGCTAACAACCTGTTAACCTACCAACTAACTTAACTCACAATTCTCCTATCCACTGTTTGGGGTTGGCGCTATTTCTGGTGACTTATCTGAGGTAAAGGGGGCGCCCTGGACAACCTTGCCAGTGTTCACCACCTTTTCACAGCCTCATCTAACTGCATCTAGCCTTTAGACCTTTATATCCACTTGTTTATACTGGTACTATATCACCAAGCAGCCTCCTCACCATTATTAAACGGACACGTCTTTCTATATATCCATACCTGGTGGCGCCTCCAACTTTATTTCCTAACCACTTGGAATGACTTTCCATTTGATCTAAATAAACCTCTACTCTCTTGTCTTTCATGTGAAAGAGGCGTTAGACATCAAGTGCTGGTGGCTCCATGTGATTTGGGCAGGGGTGGACTGGCCCGAGACCCCACAGGGCCACCCTCCTCACTGCCGCTGGCTGGGTACATAGTACTGAGGTAACTATAGGGGTTATTATTAGAGGAAGTCCAGGCAGCATGCTGAAGTTAGGGCTGGCTTGGTGTTGTGGTCCACATCTTAAACTCCTAAGTCCCCTGCTCCATATCCATATTAAGACAATTGGAGGAGAAGGAGGACAGAACGTGTCAGCTATTCATGGCCACCGCAGAGGGACAGCTTCTGGGTAGGTATTTGGTGCTGCAATGTGGTGTTTGGTTTTGTGGGATGGTATTCTGTGCTGCACTATGGTAATACTGACCCAACCAACTTGTATTGGCCCCATCCCCTTGTGTTGCCCCACCTTATGTCAATTTGGACTGGCCTACAAAATTGGGACCACCTTTATTTTTTTTTATTTTTTTTCAGAGCCACTTTAAGTTACCAGTCTGCCCCTGTATTACCTATAACTATTGTACTGTACAGGATTATGAGGAAGCTCTTGTCCTCCAGATGAAAGCTGATCCCTCAACTTCCAACAGCTCCTTCGGATTTATCTGTTTATTTCAGTCTCCAGATTCCCCATCTTTCTTAATTTGAGTTGACATTTTGTTGGCTGCATTACGGTTCCATATAACTCAGCCTTTCCTACAGTAGTCTGGATGAGCTCTACTTGTTTCTCATCTTCTTAGGCCTGCTCCTGCCATAAGAGGATTTTTGCAACAAATGGACTTCCTCCAGATGATTCATATAATCTGGCAGTTCAGGTTTATGCACTGGTCCCCATTTCTGTTGTGGTAACCCAAGCTGCGACATACATAGTAAATTATCAAAACGGCGAGGGGAAGATGTTTTTCTATGTCATTGTGAAAAATAATCCAGCCACTGCCTTGTGTGGTTTGTGACTTGTGGTTGTATTGATGCTCCTCGTAGATTAAGTCGCTTCCTTTCTATACTTTGAACATGCTTGCTCTGTTTTCACAGAATGGAGGACACTTGACATTTTAAGATACTTATTTTATGTTAAGTTTTTTTTTTTTTTTTTTTATTAAAAACAAAATATCTAAAAATATTAGTCAAGTCTCAATTGTCCAGAATTCACAACCAGTACCGTGGATAGTCACGGATGCACAAAATATGAACACTGGTACCCACCAGCAAATTCTATTAAAAGCTCCCTAAAAAAGTGGGTTCACACAATAGGGCAAACAAAAATGATGACTGGTCGAATACTACATGAGAAAAGAACTTTTACAGCTGTTACAGTAAACACAGAAACTGTACCTACCGTGCTGAGAGAGCACCCAGCCACTGCTTCCTGTATTGGTCTCTTTTAGCAGAGAGCAATACAGAAAGTAGGTACAGATGTAGCAGTTCCAAACTTGAGTTTGCTATCGTGTCTCACTATATCACGACACAAAAGCCATTAAAAAGTCAATGAAAAGTTTCATGCCATTGTTTAGTTAAAGGGGTTGTCCCATGAACAATTCTATGGCATGAATTGCGATTTTTTTAAAGGGGTTCTCCAGGAATAAAATGCCCATAAGTAACCTGTTCTAGAATGTGAGCAGGACTTTTTTGCAGGTCTGTCAAGTGGGTTAGAAGTCGGGGCCTCCATCCACACTACACTGCTCTGCAATAGATGGTAATGATGTGATCCTGCCTACGATATGCCATCATGGCTGAGCAGCCTGACAGAAACACTCACCAATGTGTAGTATACGCAAGTGCCAGAGCATAGTGTGTAGTAAAGACCCTCATCCTCACCCCCCCTTAAGCAGCTTTGCAAGTAGAGGCCACCAGTCGTACGCACATTCTAGGACAGGTTGCATGCAGGTGCAGCCATTTTAAATCCTTTGCGGAGAAACCCTTTAAACAATGACAGTTAAAGTGAATCTGTCTTCTCCTCCAAGTGCTATTACGTGCAGTACTGAATGAACAGATCTGCTGCTGCAGACTCCAGGTCCGTTATTTCTACTTATCCCTGTTCCTTTGCTGTGCGCCCAAAAACTGGCCTTGAAATAAATTGAGCGAATGTCTCCTTGAGCCTTTCCCATTATGTGCACAAGCCCAGGAGTCTTCTCGGTGTATTTTAGTGCCAGCTTGTGGGCACTAGCTATTTGGCGCCAGCAGCCGCAGTTCTATCCATGGAGTACAGTAATTAATAGGGCTTGGAGGGGTTGACATGTTGTGCATTTTTTGTGTGGAATATGTGCCGCAATCTGCAGAAAAAAAACTTGTGTGAACATACCGCAAAAACATTATAACATTTCTAGTCAATAAAGGCCATCCAGATTGGCATTGCAACAAATATAGATTTACTCATTTTATTGCTGCAAAATGTAACAGTGCTATCTATTTTATCGACAGATGTGTCACTTGGCCCTCACCCACGGGTACCAGGCTGTGATCTTTAACCGCCGATGCCAAAATGGCTGTCCTCTGAGCACAACCAAGTTACAACCATATGGCGATCCTAATGACCTGCGAGAAGCCATTCGATACATCCGCCATTGTCAACCTTCATCTCGACTGTTTGCAGCAGGTGAAGGCACTGGAGCTGGCCTTCTCCTGTCCTATCTTGGGGAATGTGGCTCATCTAGCTACATCACAGCGGCTGGCTGCATCTCGCCTCTCTTTCGCATTCAAGAGTGGTATGAAACTGGGTGTCCATGGCTGTGGCAGGCAGCTTTACTCTTGTACCAAAAAATGTATTTGAGCAGGTGAGTGCGTGTTTCATGCAAGAAGATGTATTTTCAGTTCTAACATAGAGTGGGCTCTGCCTTTCTCTTGTCTGGTAGTTTCAAAAATGTGTTTAATTATTATAGTCAATTATTCATATACAACAAAAGCTTTAGGGTTATTTGCATGGTTTTAAAAAGTTGACGTTTTTGTGCCAAATATGATGCATCTCATCTCTCTGTATGGACTGTTCTAGTAAATTTGCTGTTTTACATACAAATTGTATTTAGTGGAACAGATTTATCAAAAATGTCTAAAAGACTTTACTGTGAATTCTGAGATTCGGGAATAAGATACGCTTTTACAGGCTAAGTGAAATAAAAAGTTTACTAGGTGTGATTACGGTAAGTATATAAAAAATAAAACCACTCACATACATAGTAAAAATCAATCACTCTGAAGTGTGTTCACTGGGTAAGGTCATCTCCAGAGTCCTGGCGGGATGCAGTCTCATAGCCGACACTCTTATCGACCGTCCTAGCAGTGCACAGACCCATAGCCAACACCCAGTCATGGTAAGATATCAGAGAGGGTGTCTCCTTCCTTAGGCTGGCTTCACACGTCCGTTACACCTGGACATGAGCAGTCTGTGGTAATGTGGGCTGGATTTGTTCTTTACAGCCGGAGCGCATGGCGGCATTGGTTGCTATGACGCCGTGCGCTCAGGCTGTAAAGAACAAATCCAGCCCGCATTACCACGGACTGGTCCTTGTTTAACGGACGTGTGAAGCCAGCCTTACAGATGTTCCATAGAAGCCTAGAGCTTTGTGTCAGATACCTAGACGTTTGTACCTCTTAGCCCCTCCTCCTGAGGGATGTCCGGTGTCAGATAATCGCTCAGGAATGCGGCCTGTAGTTAAACGCAGAACAATGGCTTTGTTTATATATGTTAACTTACCATCCCTAACTCACTATCTGCCAAGCAATATCATTACATTAAAAGGTAATATAATAATTAAAGGGGAAAGAACGAATTAGAGCTGCAACAATTACTTGATTAAATTAAGTAACTCGACACATAAAATTCCTCAATGCAAATTTTTTGCATCAAGCATTCGTTTGTGTCACGGTGAAGCGCTTGCTATTACTCACGCTCTGTGGTCCCCCGCCAGCCCGCACCACCCTGCACTGTATACTGACACATCGTCAGGACACAGTGCGCATAAGCGTGCACTATAACCTGTCACTGTGTGGCATCAGGACCACAGAACAGGCTAAGGAGCTGAGAAGTGTCGGTGGCGCCTCTACAGGAAAGGTAAGTATTGACGCTGGAGACTGATGACTAGAAGCGGAGGGCATAGAGGACTGATGGCATGGGGGGTGATGGCACAGAGTTATGATGACATAGGGGATGATGGCACAGCACTGATTGCATGGGGGGGGGGTGTTGGCACGGAGTGCTGATGGCACTGGGGGGATTAATGGCATAAACGGGGCTTATGGCGCTGAGGACTGATGGCAGGGGGGTCTGATGATGGCATGGGGGGCTGATGTGTTTTTTTTAAAGGAAAACGTTCTTTTAATTTTTCTTATTAGAGTACTCTATTAATCATTGGATGAATTGATAGAATACTTGATTACTATAGTAATAGTGATAGCTGCAGCCCTAGAACCAATCAATAATTAAAAATACCCCTACAACACAGTTGCCCATAGCAATCAATCATGAAACAGCTTTCATTTTATGAGAGCATTTTGAGAAATGAAAGCCAAACTCTGATTGGTTGCCATGGTCAACAAACAGGATTTTTTTTAGACAGGAGTCCACTGCTCATTACCACTCTTCTGCCTCCACTCCTCCACTACAGAAAGAGGCATGCTGAGTAGTGGACTATGCTAGCGTAGTAGCGTGGGTGTGTGGCAGGTTACATTGGACCACTAGAAGGGCATTGAGTACTGGACACTCCTGGCATAGGGGAAGAGTGGGTTGGCTTTCGCCTAGTGAGTTGTGAGTGTGAGGTCTATCAGTTTCTGGAGGTCAGTGTGTGGATACAGTCAGTATAATAGATATGGAGTGAGCAAGAAATATAAAACTACAAGCACTTGTATTATAAAAATACAAGCACTATGAAGCAAAATGTATATGGAAGTCCACATCTCCTGCCCTGGGTGGATTATCCTCTTCCTCGTTTTGTATTTTAATTTTCAAGACAAATGAATGAAGTGACCAACAAGAGTTTTCTAGTGTCCATTGTATATTTTGCAAAATGAGCATACGGGGGTACAGAGTGGTGACACAAAGTGGACAGTGATGGCATACGGGGGTGCAGAGTGGTGACACACATGGGACAGTGATGGCATACGGGGGTACAGAGTGGTGACACAGTGGACAGTGATGGCATACGGGGGTACAGAGTGGTGACACACAGGGGACAGTGATGACATACGGGGGTACAGAGTGGTGACACAAAGTGGACAGTGATGGCATACGGGGTACAGAGTGGTGACACAAAGTGGACAGTGATGGCATACGGGGGTACAGAGTGGTGACACACAGGGGACAGTGATGGCATACGGGGTACAGAGTGGTGACACAAAGTGGACAGTGATGGCATACGGTGGTACAGAGTGGTGACACAAAGTGGACAGTAATGGCATACGGGGGTACAGAGTGGTGACACAAAGTGGACAGTGATGGCATACGGGGGTACAGAGTGGTGACACACAGGGGACAGTGGCATACAGGGCAGAGTAGTGTCACAACTGGGATAGTGATGGCATACGGGGGTACAGAGTGGTGACACACAGGGGACAGTGATGGCATATGGGGGTGCAGAGTGGTGACACACAGGGGACAGTGGCATACAGGGCAGAGTAGTGTCACAACTGGGATAGTGATGGCATACAGGGGACAGAGTGGTGACACACAGAAGATAGTGATTGCATACAGAGGCAGAGTGGTAATACAGGGGACAGTGGCATACATGGGAAGAGTGGTGACACAGAGGGGATAATGATGGCATACAGGGGACAGAGTGGTGACACGGGACAGTGGCATACAGGGGACAGAATGGTGACACAGCTGGAATAGTGATGGCATACAGGGGACAGAGTGCTGACACACAGGACATTGATGGCATACAGGGGACGGAGATGAGACATGGGACAAAAATGGCATACATAGGGCGCAGTAGTGACACACAAGGGACAGTGATGACATACAGGGGACAGAGTGGTGACACACAGGACATTGATGGCATATGGGGGATGGAGATGACACACTGGACGGTAATGGCATACAAGAGGCAGAGTGGTGACACACAAGGGACAGTGATGGCATACAGGTGCCAGAGCGATGGCATATTTCTAGAGCCCATTGTATTTTTTTCAAATATTGGGCTATATTGCTAGTCAATTAATAAATGGAGAACAGGAATCTCCGCTTATAGTATAACACGTAATGTTTAGCCGCATTTTGAAATGTAGTTTGTCAATTTTATTGCTGATATCTATCGCAGATTTCTCCATTTTGAAACACAGTTTGATGCAGATATAAATTTTAAAGAATGTCCCCGACCGCATAAATATCTTGTTCTGTGACCTCGAGCTTTTATATTATATGGTAATGGAACTACCGGTAGTTTTCACACAAAAGTGGCCAGAAAACAATGTTCTTACATTTATTTTTTTTTTTTTTATGCATGTATTCCATTAAAGAGCAGACACAGGATATTCATTTCTTATCACAGAACGTATTCATTGCGGCAGAGGATGGAAGGATGTATGAGTCAGTTTGACAATGGTTACAAAAAAGAGGCCTCCAGTGACCCCTCATAGTTGAACCGAAGCTGATTTCAACTGCTTATAGCTGTCAGTCATCCTCTTTTCCTTGATGCAAAAGACTGTGTTAGACAGTGAGAACAAGTGAGAACACAGACTGGAGGCGAGGAGCAGAGCAGCTGCGCTGGAAACAGCCCAGGCCTGAGTGGTGAGTATATGTTCTTTTATTATTTTAACACAGAGGCTTTGGAGTATTTTGGAGATGTCAGACAACCCCTTTAAAGAAAATAAAGGATTCCCTACTGTGTCCCTACAGTAACTGCAATTATTACCAGTCCTCAGCCCTCCACCCTTCCCCCTCCTTCTCCACAGTCTTTTTATATTTTACTTTTTTTATAGTATAACACGTAGCGTTCGGCCGCATTTTGAAGTGTAGTTTGTCAATTTTATTGCTGATATCTATCGCGGATTTCTCCATTTTGAAACACAGTTTGATGCAGATCTTGCCACTGTGAAATATCAGCAGATTGGAGGAAATCCGCAGCCTATTTGCTACGCGTAGTTGTACTCTGTTCAGTAAGAGGTTTAAAAAACAAAAAAGGATTCCCTACTGTGTCCCTACATATATACTATGTTACTAAGACCGAAAAAAGACATTTGTCCATCCAGTTCGGCCTGTTTCCTACAAGTTGATCCAGCGGGACCCCTGTGAGGCAGAAGCCAATTTCCCCACTTAAGGGGGAAAAAAAATCCTTCCCGACTCCAATCAGGCAATCAGAATAACTCCCTGGATCAACGACCCATCTCTAGTAGCTATAACCTGTAATATTATTACACTCCAGAAATAAATCCAGGCCCCTCTTGAATTCCTTTATTGTACTCACCATCACCACCTCCTCAGGCAGAGAGTTCCATAGTCCCACTGCTCTTACAGTGAAGAATCCTTTTCTATGTTTGTGTACAAACCTTCTTTCCTCCAGACCCGGAGGATGTCCCCTCATCACAGTCGCAGTCCTGGGGATAAATAGATGATGGGACAGATCTCTGTACTGACCCCTGATCTATTTATACATAGTTATTAGATCTCCCCTCAGTCGTCTTTTTTCTAAAGTGAATAACCCTAATTTTGATAACCTTTCAGGGTACTGTAGTTGCCCCATTCCAGTTATTACTTTAGTTGCCCTCCTCTGAACCCTCTCCAGCTCTGCTATGTCTGCCTTGTTCACAGGAGCCCAGAACTGTACACAGAACTCCATGTGTGGTCTGACTAGTGATTTGTAAAGTGGTAGGACTATGTTCTCATCACGGGCATCTATGCCCCTTTTGATGCAACCCATTATCCTATTGGCCTTAGCAGTACCTGCCTGACACTGGTTTTTGCTGCTTAATTTGCTGTTTATTAAAATTCCTAGATCCTTTTCCATGTTAGTGTTACCGAGTGTTTTACCATTTAGTAGGTACGGGTGACTTGCATTATTCCTTCCCATGTGCATAACTTTACATTTGTCAGTGTTAAACCTCATCTGCCATTTCTCTGCCCAAGCCTCCAATCTATCCAGATCCCTCTGTAGCAGAAAACTGTCCTCTTCAGTGTTAATTACTTTACACTGTTTAGTGTCATCTGCAAAAATAGATATACAGTAACTGCAATTGTTACCAGTCCTCAGCCCTCCACCCTTCCCCTCCTCCTCCACAGTCTTTATATATGACCTTTTTTAAATCCTCACCAAGGGTGGACTAGTCATAGACCCTACAGCGAAATGTCCTGGTTGGCCGATGCATGGAGCGGCAGTATATTGTGCTGCACTGTGGTATTGGGTTCTGGTGGGGCGATGTTTTGTGCTGCACTGTGGTATTTGGTTCTGCTGGAGCGGTATTCTGTGCTGCTCTGTGGTATTTGGTTCTGCTGGGGCGATATTGTGTGCTGCACTGTGGCATTTGGTTCTTCTGGGGTGGTATTTTGTGCTGCACTGTCGTATTGGGTTCTGGTGGGGCGATGTTTTGTGCTGCACTGTCGGTATTTGGTTCTGCTGGAGCGGTATTCTGTGCTGCACTGTGGTATTTGGTTCTTCTGGGGTGGCACTGTGTGCTTCAAAACGGTATTTGGTTCTGTTGGGATGGTATTGTTTGCTGCACTGTGGTATTTGGCTCTGTTGGAGTGGTATTGTGTTCTACACTGTGGTATTTGGTTCTGCTGGGGCAGTAGTGTGTGCTGCACTGTGGTATTTGGTTCTGCTGGGGTGGCACTGTGTGCTGCTATATGGTATTTGGTTCTGTTGGGGCGGTATTGTGTGCTGCACTGTGGTATTGGGTTCTGCTGGGGCAGTATTGTGTGCTGTACTGTGGTTTTTGGTTCTGCTGGGGCCGTAGTGTGTGCTGCACTGTGGTATTTGGTTCTGCTGGGGCAGTAGTGTGTGCTGCACTGTGGTATTTGGTTCTGCTGGGGTGGCACTGTGTGCTGCTATATGGTATTTGGTTCTGTTGGGGCGGTATTGTGTGCTGCACTGTGGTATTGGGTTCTGCTGGAGCGGTATTGTGTGCTGTACTGTGGTATTTGGTTCTGCTGGGGCCGTAGTATGTGCTGCACTGTGGTATTTGGTTCTGCTGGGGCAGTAGTGTGTGCTGCACTGTGGTATTTGGTTCTGCTGGGGTGGCACTGTGTGCTGCTATATGGTATTTGGTTCTGTTGGGGCGGTATTGTGTGCTGCACTGTGGTATTGGGTTCTGCTGGGGCGGTATTGTGTGCTGTACTGTGGTATTTGGTTCTGCTGGGGCCGTAGTGTGTGCTGCACTGTGGTATTTGGTTCTGCTGGGGCAGTAGTGTGTGCTGCACTGTGGTATTTGGTTCTGCTGGGGCAGTAGTGTGTGCTGCACTGTGGTATTTGGTTCTGCTGGGGTGGCACTGTGTGCTGTTATATGGTATTTGGTTCTGTTGTGGCGGTATTGTGTGCTGCACTGTGGTATTTGGTTCTGCTGGGGCGGTATTGTGTGCTGTACTTTAGTATTGGGTTCTGCTGGGGTGTTGTGTGCTGTACTTTAGTATTGGGTTCTGCTGGGGTGTTGTGTGCTGCACTGTGGTATTGGGTTCTGCTGGGGCGGTATTGTGTGCTGCACTGTGGTATTTGGTTCTGCTGGGGCGGTAGTGTGTGCTGCACTGTAGTATTTGGTTTTGCTGGGGTGGCACTGTGTGCTGCTATATGGTATTTGGTTCTGCTGGGGCGGTATTGTGTGCTGTACTTTAGTATTGGGTTCTGCTGGGGTGTTGTGTGCTGCACTGTGGTATTGGGTTCTGTTGGGGCGGTATTGTGTGCTGCACTGGGGTATTGGTTTCTGCTGGGGTGGTATTGTGTGCTGCACTGTGCTATTGGGTTCTGTTGGGGGGGGATTTTGTGCTACATTATGGTATTGCTGCCCCCGACTACTTCTAGTGTCCCAGCCTACTTGTATTATCACACCTTCTTTCGGTTTCGACCGGCCTACAACACGGGGCTACTTTTAGTTTTTTCCAGGGCCACTTTACGGGGAACTTGTCATTATGGAAATACAGAGTACTCCACAGGCAGTATGTTATGGAGCAGGAGGGGCTGAGCAGATTAATATATAGTTTTATAGGAAAACATTCAGTAACACCTGTAATTTAGTCATTTAAATTCCTGCTCATTCTGCGCTTTGAGGTCAAGGAGGCGGTCCTATCAGTGATTGACAGCTCTGTCTGTTTACACAGTCACAGGAAAGGCTGTCAATCACTGATAGGACCGCCTCCTTGACCTCTAAGCCCAGAATTAGCAGGAATATAAATGTATATATTACAATTTTTTCCCAAAAGTATATCAATCTGTTCAGCTCCTGCTCTACAACCTGCTGCCTGCAGATCAGACAGACACCATGTGTGACTTCAAAGCCCAAAATGAGCAGGAACATAACTGAATAAGATACAAATTTTACTGAATCTTTTCCCATAAAACTACATATCAATCTGCTCCGCTCCTCCTGCTCTATAACATGCGGCCTGCAGCTCAGACAACATGCCAGGTTCTCATTAAGTTCCTAGTCCACCCCTCATCATTACAGTTGACGGTATACATAAAAGCTTTACTGAAATGGCCTAGTTTTCAGCTATTGCACGAACGACGGCCGCTGATCCTGCTCGCAGCACTCCACCACAGACCAGGCCACCACACACTGGTTGGCTCTGACAATACAGATATTGCACAGCTGCTATGACGTAGACATTGTTCTCAGCTCCGGATACTCTTGGTTTGCGTTTGGCCACCTTCCAAAATGTTTACGTCCATTTTGCAAAGTAGAGAATAAAATGTGCATGGCACAGTGTCTGTTTTGTTCTGAAGAAAAGTGTCAATGCCAAACTTGTGATGCATAGAAAAGTCAGAGTATGTGGTAAGAGGATGGAAGTGCCTTCCTGGCTTATTTCCTAGAACAGTGGTATCCAGCGGGCGGTTTCACAACGGCTGGTGCGGCAACCCCTGAGCTATAATATTTTTTTGGTCAAAAGTATCCAGTATTAAAGGGGTTTTCTGAGATTTTCATATTGATGACTCCTCCCCCTGTGGATCAGCTGTTTGAGGAGGCTGCGGCACTCCTCCCAGGCCAGAGATGTCACCCTCATTCGTCACATGGCCTAGGCGCTTCATTTAATTCAAAAGTCTGCCCTGGGGCCCATTGAACCCTAGTTACGCCACTGCCCCTGCCAATCTGATATTGATGACCTATCGTGAGGATAGGTCATTAATAAAAAATAAATAAAAAAAACTTAAAGTGCACACTAAGTATACAGGAGTCCAATTGCCATTCCAGTGCAAGCATAGCGTAAGGCTATGTCCACACATAACTGGATTTGTTGTTGTAGACCTTTCTGCAGCAAATCCGCACTGTTGTACGGTACCAGAAAAGTGCATGAGACTGTTATAAATCTCGTACACACGCTGAGTAAAACAAACAAACAGGGAATTGACCTGCGGTGCAGATTTGAAATCTTAGCATGTCAATCTATGCTGCTAATCTCCACCGTGGATTTCACCCTTTTCAATGGTGCATTTTCACGCATGTGTGGACATACCTTTAGGCCCCTTTCATATGAGCGAGTATTCCACGCGGGTCCAATGCGTGATGCAAATGCATTGCGTCCGCACGGAATCCGGGCTCATTAATTTCAATGGGTCTGTGTACATGAGCGTTGGTTTTCATGCATCACTTGTGCGTTACGTGAAAATCGCAGCATGTTCTATATTCTGCGGTTTTCACACAGTGCTGGCCCCACAGAAGTGAATGGGGCTGCGTGAAAATCGCATTGCATCTGTAAGCAGGTGCGGATGCGATGCATTTTTCACGGATGGTTGCAAAGAGATGTTGTTTGTAAACATTCCGTTTTTTTATCGCGCGCATGCTAACCGCATTAAAAACTGAACTACTGAATGCGATCGCAAACAAAACTGAATGTACTTGCTTGCTAAATCGTGCAGTTTTCACTGAACGCATCCGTACCTAATCCGTTTACCCTCATCTGCAAGGGGCCTTACTGTGTCATGGAGCCAGAACTATATTTCAGATGATTCTTCACCTGGGGCAAAAGTTCAGCTTGCTGCTCTAGGCCTATATCTACATTCCTTAGATAGGTTAAAGTTCCCTTGGCACCTATCCCAGTATGCCCATGCATGGAACCACAATGGTTTCCAGTTTGGACCAAAATACAGTTTGACAAATTGCAGAGTTGGCAGTCTTGTGGCCTTTACTCATGAGTTTCTGTATATACTCCGTATATAAAAAAAATATTATTTGCACACAGGCAAAATCCTATCTCAAGTCCATAAATCACTGTCCCTGCCACCAGCCAGTTTCTATACAGAGATGTTCAGTCAGGTTAAACTGAGCAGCTCTGAACCACAAGCCAGGAAGTCCTGTCTCTGCTTTAAGCACCTATTAATTACTGTCAGTCCTAGGATTCTTTATAGGGGAAGCCGCTGCCTGCCAGGGAATGAGCAATATTCTCAAGACATGTTGCTCTGTCTGGGAAAATGGGGTTTTAATATGATCTCATTCTTTTCCTGTGTGTATATGGCATAACAAAGGCCTCCAGGCCTGCTATGACTATATGCCTATTAGGCAGTGCCACAGGCGCAGCCTAATGTACAGCCTGTGGCCGTCTTGTGGTCTTCAAAATACGGATGTGGTCTGTGTGCATCCCACACTTATCCTGGGCCCCATTGAAAAAATGTGTGCATTTTTTTTGGAGCCTCGTAGAAATAAACAGGTCCCCATGCGATCCCCAATAAAAGTGGATCAGACATGGAGCAAAAATGACCCCTTACAGTGATGGGCTCTAATGCATTGATAAACAAGATGTACCAATATATTAGAAGAGCAATTTTTGACGCCCCAAGTGTGACAAAAAAAAACTTTAAAACTTTTTTCTATAAAAAGTGGTTTTACTTTGTAAAAGAGGTAAAAGAAACCCTCCACGCACACATATGGTATTGCCGCATTTATAACAACCAGTATAGTACATGTTATTTAAACCACCTGGTTAACAACTTTAAAAAATGAACAAATTATAGAATTGCCCCCCCCCCCCCAAAAAAAAATAAAATAAAAAAATCCATACTATTATAGTGTAAAAGTAGTAAGAAAAAAAACTAACAAAACAAAAGTATAGATATTTGGTATGGTTGTAATCATACTGACACAGAATAAAAGTACCATTTTAGTTATGCTGCGCAATGAATAGAACACACATTCAATGGCAGAACGTCTGTTATTTTCCTTCCACCCCTCATAGAAGGAGTTAATAAAATGTAATTGTCAAGTTACATGTGCCCTAAGGCAGTGTTTCCCAACCAGTGTGCCTCCAGCTGTTGCAAAACTACAACTCCCAGCATGCCCGCACAGCCAAAGGCTGTCTGGGCATGCTGGGAGTTGTAGTTTTGCAACAGCTGGAGGCACACTGGTTGGGAAACACTGCCCTAAGGTAACACCATTAAAAAGTACAGCTCATCCCTAAAAAAAAGCCCTCATATGAAAAAGTTGTTGCTCTAAGAATGCAGTGATGCAAAAACAGAAAAAGTCTGTTGGGCTCTATTGCTAAAATAGGCTTGGTACTTAAGGGGTTAAAAGGTATGTTACACAAATCTACTATTCTTTTTAAACACTACATTATAGCAACTTTATTGGTTGAAACCCTATTAAAAAAACGTTTCTCTATTGCCACCTATTGTCATGTCTGACCTCGTCTGTACATCCACCTTCATAGGACCCCAGGAGTGGCTGGGCCTGTGATGTGTCTCTTTTTATGGCCCCCCTCAGTGTGAATGAGCAGGAAATATCAAGTCATCTTCTGTTTGTTCTCGGTTTGTTAGAGATGAAGGCAAGTATGCACAGTTGCTATCACAGAAGGCATAGCAACTAAAACATAACTTTTATTAGAATAGAGTATTAAAAATGGAAATGGAGGACCCAAAAAGGACCAGAATCTGGTTAAATGTAAACTATACATGCACACTGGACATTGCAACTGGCTCTTCTGGTACCCTCTGACCAGGGGTGTAGCTAAAGGCTCATGGGCCCTGGTGCAAGAGTTCAGATTGGGCCCCCCTTCCCTTAGTGCTTTGTGTGTCTTCCTATGAAGCACAAGTGTCTTTGGGCCCCTTTAGGCTCCTGGGCCCGGTAGCGACTGCTACCTCTGCACCCCCTATAGCTACTCTCCTGCCTCTGACCCTAGATAGCTCTCATGTTACAGGGCACCTCGCAAAGGGAAATCCTTCAACATTGAAACCTACCCCTAGTTGCACCCTACACACAATCCCTATACTAACCAAAAGCGTTTCCCCCAGAGTGCAGGTTCATCAGGGGACTATACTAAAGGGAAAGTGATATTGTTCCAAAAAAGTCAGGATAATCACAAAAAAATACTGTGGCAATATTTATTTATGATTTAATAAATAAATATTGCAACAACTTGGGTCCCAAAAAGTTTATTACAAAAATACTGGATCACAGATCATGGCATATAGTATCACCAAGATTCCAATATGTAAAAAACCTCGGACAAGAAGACAAAAATAGATCTCAGAAATATGGCAAAGCAGAGATCTCTAGATGCAACCCAACGGTACTGATAACCATGTCTGCAATGGGGCAGCTTACTCCATCAACCTGCCAAGATATACAGCAGAGGTATGCAACACGTCTATCCCCCGCAAGTGAAAAGGTCCTGTTTAGAGTTGAGCGGACACATGGAAGTTCGGGTTTGACGGGTTCAGCCGAACTTCACTAAAAAATTTGAGTTCGGGACCCGAACTTAACCTGAACTTGACCCCGAACCCGAACCCCATTGAAGTCAATGGGGACCTGAACTTTTGGGCACTAAAAAGGCTGTAAAAAAAGTCCCGGAAAGGGCTAGAGGGCTGCAAAAGGCAGCAAGATGTGGGTAAGTGCCTTGCAAACAAATGTGGATAGGGAAATGACTTAAAATAAAATAAATAAAAATTTAAAATCAAAATCTTGATCTAGGAGGAGGAAATGGATGAGGAGTAGGAGGTTGAGGAGGCATCAGGTGGAAATGCCATCAGCAGCGCGTTACCAGCGTGCGTTTGTAGTCATGCATCTTTTGATCATTAACAGACATTTTTACCAAATTTGGTTCCCTGTCAGCAATGCACAGCAGGGGTTTTTCACCAGCAAAACGGGGTTCATATCACCCACCAATGGAACAGAGGATTTTTAAAAAATGTATGACCCTGGCACCCAGGCAGGAGAGGTTTGTTCACGGCAAAACGGGGTTCATGTCACCCACCGATGGAACATACGTTTTTTAAAAATGTAGGCCTCTGGCACCCAGGCAGAGGAGAAGTTTTTTCACAGCAAAAATGGAAATATTTAATGCACCCAACAATTTAAAAGAAGATTTTCCGCATTTTCGGTCCCTGTCACCTATGCAGTGCAGGGTTACTTGACAGCAAAAAACTGGAATATGTCAACCCCTGAACTCCCAGACGGATTAACTATATTATTGTCCCGACACATATGCAACGCAGGCCGCAAAGGTAATTCCTGGCCTTAAAAGATATGATTTTTTCACCACCCATGAATAACATGGACTTAGGTAGTATATTTTGGAGTGTAGGACCTCATTGTTCTCAACATCATCTTCCACCCAGTCTTCACCCCTGCCCTCTTTGTCGGTCTGCACATAGTGCACACCACAGAAAGCCGCAGCAGTTGGCACCTGTGTTTTGTCATCATCAGAGAAGTGCTGTGGTGGTCCTCCCATGTCCTCATCCTCAAACATAAGTGGTTGGGCATCCGTGCACTCAATCTCTTCCACTTCTGGGGCAGGGCTATGGTTATGGCCCTGGGAAACCCTGCCAGCAGTGTCATCAAAAAGCATGAGTCTGCTGCATGACTTGGGGCTCAGATTGCTTGGCTGATTTGCAAGGGGGTGAGGTGAAAGACTGATGGGCATGGGCTGCAGGTGCCAACTCTGAGCTTTCAGCAGTGGGAGTCAATGTTAAGGTACTGGAGGCACTGTCAGCCACACAATCTACTAGCGCCTGTACTTGTTCTGGCCTCACCATTCGTAGAGCGGCATTCGGGCCTACCAAATAACGCTGCAGATTCTGTCGCCTACTCACACCTGAGGAAGGTGTTTCACTTGGACCTGTAGTTGGGGCTGAACGGCCACGTCCTCTCCGAGCAACAGGAACTCCACCAACACCACCACGACCATGCCCATGTCCCTTATTTGATGTTCTCCTCCACAAAACCAGTGTTTATTGCAACAAACTACAGAAATGCAGTATGTCACTGGTAAATTTTAAAATAGGTTTTTGTGCGTTGTATGCCAAACTGCTCCGTGGAACAACAATACGGGTTTATTTCCCCCAAATACAGAAATGCTGTATGTCACTACTAAATTTTAAAATACCTTTATTGTGATTTGTATGCAAAACTGCTCTGTGGAACAATAATATGGGTTAATTTCCCCCAAATACACAAATGCAGTATGTCGCCCCTAAATTTAAAAATAGGATTTTCAGCGTTGTATGCAACAGTGCTCCACAATACAGGTTTTTGCCCCCAACTACAGAAATGCTGTTACTATGTAACTATGTTATAGCACCCTCAATAATTGCTGTAGCTTAAAGATTTAACAACACTAAGTTCAACAGATTTCTTCCCCACTCTGTCCCTACACTGAGAAGAGCAGAGTGACGTGCGGTGCTTCGTGACTGAAGCTGAAATAGAGGCTGGGTCACATGCTGCACTTAGCCAATCACAGCCATGCCATTAGTAGGCATGGCTGTGATGGCTTCTTAGGGCAAAGTAGTGAAACGCTTGTTGATTGGCTGACCTGCAGCCTTTCAAAAAGCGGGAAGAAATCGCCGAACAACGAACCCAAACTTTTACGGAAATGTTTGGGTCCGGGTGCGAAAAACCGTAATGTTCGGTACGAACCCGAACTTTACAGTTCGGGTTCGCTCAACCCTAGTCCTGTTATCACAGTATTTTCTGCTTGTCAGTCAAATGGAGGTACTACTCATGATTAATGTAAAAAATGAAAATCTCAGGATAAAATATTTTCAACATACAATGGTCTTTTCTGACCCATCGTAAGTTGAAACCAGACTGAACATACAATGTCTCAGACTTAGATCCAACCAATCAAGGCCACTTCTCTGGTAAAATAGCTGGATTAGGGTCCTTTCACACTTGCGTTCTGAGGATCTGGTAGGCACTTCCATCCCGCCGGATCCGTCAGAACGCAAGTCGTCTGAAGCATTAGAAGACTGATCAGGATCCTGATCAGTCTTCGAATTGCTTTCAGGTTACTATGGCAGCCAGGACGCTACTAGCGTCCTGGTTGCCATAGTAGGAGCGGGGGAGCGGTATACTTACCATCCGTGCAGCTCCCGGGGCGCTCCAGAATGACGTCAGAGCGCCCCATGCGCATGGATCACGTGATCCATGCGATCACGTGATCTATGCACTGGGGCGCCCTGACGTCATCCTGGAGCGTCCCAGGAGCCGCACGGAATGTGAGTATGCCGCTCCCCGCTCCTCGCTACATTTTACCATGGTAACCAGGACTTTAGCGCCCTGGCTGCCATGGTAACCAGTCAGAAAAGCTAAATGTCGGATCCGGCGATGCGCCAAACGACGTTTAGCTAAGGTCGGATCCGGATTAATGCCTTTCAATGGGCATTAATTCCGGATCCGCCCTGCGGCAGTGTTCGGATTTTTGGACGGAACAAAAAAAGCGCAGCATGCTGCGGTATTTGCTGCGTCCAAAAAACGTTCCGGTCCTGAACTGAAGTCATCCTGATGCATCCTGAACGGATTTCTCTCCATTCAGAATGCATAGAGATGATCCTGATCAGGATTTTTCCGGCATAGAGACCCGACGACGGATCTCTATGCCGGAAAACAAAAACGCCAGTGTGAAAGGACCCTTAGTAGCTATTCCTGACTGTTATATGTAAGGACTTGTTTAATCTGCCTTAGTTATCTGCTTATTTTTCTTAAATCTTCATTTCTTCTTACCATGTATGACATTTTGGGGCTTTGGAACCAATTACTCAAGTTACAATGGTTTCAACATACAATGGTTTTTCTGGAACCAATTAATATTGTAACTTGAGGGACCAGTGTATATTACCCTTATGATAAATTCCTGCTTCTTGTGTATTGAGAGAATATAGGATAAGATAATACAAGATGTCATGAATACATAACTACATATCAATGCAATAACATAAATCCAAGAGGGGAAGACGTAAATGTATTCTTGTCGCAGCTGGCTCAGATAGTGTACCTAACTGGCACTCTGGAGCAGTAACTTCATTCCCATAGCTTACTAAAATGTATTAACCCAGGTAGGCTGCTACATGCACGTCCCCAACCATAGCTCTGCTTGCACCCCCTATATCCTTACGCTTTATCAATGAGTTGTAGTGGGGTGCATTTGATGACGTTTAACCCATATAATCTTCTTTAAGGTGGTAATAAATGTACAGAAATAAGTAAATGGTCTAGACAGACATGTAAATTAGCTGTAATCCAGAGATTTTCGTAGTGTCACTGGGTTATTTTCTCTCTGGTCAGAACATGCAAACTATACACAGTGTCTAGACACAGTCCGTCTATTTGTAGAGCAAGTTCGGTGCCTTCCACCATACAAACTAGAGCGCAACCGAGGTTGAAGGTGTCCTGCAGGCTGCATCAGAACAGCTGCGACAAGAATACATGTACGTCTTCCCCTCTTGGACATACGTTATTGCATTGATATGTAGTTATGTATTCATGACATCTTGTATTATCTTATCCTATATTCTCTCAATACACAAGAAGGAGGAATTGATCATAAGGGTAATATACAATGGTTCCTCAAGTTACAATATTAATTGGTTCCAGGACGACCATTGTATGTTGAAACCATTGTAACTTGAGTAATCGGTTCCAAAGCCCCAAAATGTCATACATGATAAGAAGAATTGAAGATTTAAGAAAAATAAGCAGATAACTAAGGCAGATTAAACAAGTCCTTACATATAACAGTCAGGAATAGCTACTAATACAACTATTTTACCAGAGAAGTGGCCTTGATTGGTTGGGTCCGAGTCTGAGCCATTGTATATTGAGTCTGGTTTCATTGTATGTTGAAAATATTGTATCTTGAGTATCTCTGTATATAGAGTCAGTTTTTCTTGAGTCTGCTTTGGATTACTTGGTGCCAAATTCATCAAATGCCACACATTGATAAATCTGTCACATCTCTAAGCCTAACCCTCAGTTCACACTTGCGCGTTTTACAGCGCGTTCGAACGCGCTGTAAAATGCTCAGCAGGAGAAAACTCATGTTTCCCTATGGGCATGGTTCTCATCTGAGCGTTTTACAGCGCATTTGAACGCGCTGTAAAACGCCCTACGCTCAAAGAAGTTCTTGAGCTTCTTTGGGGCGTTTTGTCGCGTTAAAGACGCGCGTTTAACACGCGTTAAAGTGTAGATATGCCTTTTTCAATTGGTCTCCAGAGTCACGAACGCGCGTATGACGCGCGTTTCCTATTTGCAAAAACGCGATGTAATACGCGCGACAAACACGCGCGTAAAACACGCGTCTCAGAAACGCTCAGGTGTGAACCCAGGGTAATATTTTTGTCTAGAAACGCTACTCGAGTTTGTGACTTAGTGATTAATCTGGAGTGAAGATAATTTACCTGAGTAACATGCCCACTTTTCAAAACTGGAGTGAGTGGTGTAAAAATGCAAGAAAAAAAAGCCCAAAAAGTTGCAAAGCTCTTATTTTGTCACTTTGTGAAGCCATAATTTTGGAGTGCAGGGCTTGATAAACACCTCCTTCCCCCAAAAGGCTGTTGAATATAGCAGCCTGAATTCTGCTGACATCAGTTGTCAAATCACTCCAACTTCATTAGGGAATTCCCAGTGACTGTCAGGGTTATATCCACTTGAGCAGCTACCCGTTGCTCCAGTCACTCTTTACTGTGATCCACCATGATTTTACTAACTGTGACCAGGGGTGTAGCTAATAGGGGGTGCAGCGGTAGCAGTCGCTACCGGGCCCAGGAGCCTGAAGGGGCCCAAATACGCTTGTGCCGCATAAGAAGACACACAAAGCACTGAGGGAAGGGGGACCCAAGCTGAACTCTTGCACCAGGGCCCATGAGCCTTTAGCTATGCCCCTGACTGTGACGTTTGTAACCAAGGTACGGGATGAGCAGAAACATCAATATTTTATATGGCCACCATTAAGTTTTCTGAACTCACTAAAGATTGTGGTTTAAAGAAAACTACTTTCTAGTTGCAGCTTACGTTTTTAACCCCTTCCTGACATCGCCTGTACATGTACAGCGCATGTTGGTTATTTAATGATGGCGCCCGCGTTGGAGTGGAGCGAGCTTCATAGCCACTGGGTGTCTGCTCTTTCAAACAGCAGGCACATGTAGCTAATGTCGGTGATCTGCAGTAATGCCGACCGTGGACATTTAACTCCTCAGATGTGTGCTGTGGTCAAATGTGACCTTGGCGTTTGAGAAAACGAAAACCTTCTGGGTCGGACGCTCTTTCTTCTGGCAGAGATCAGGGAAAGCGCCAGAATGGTCTGTACTAGGCCTCCAGGCTCCTTATTAGTATATCCCAGTTCAGGCCAGCAGGTGGCAGCAATCTGATTGCAAATTGTGGTCCACAAAAAAAAAAGGTACAAAAAAGTTTTGAAAAATATAAAAATTAAACCCCCCCCCCTTTCCCCAAAATTGAAATGAAAATAAACAATTTTAAAAAATAACATCATGGGCCTCACTGCGTTCAAAAATGCCCATACTTTTGAAATATTAAAAAAACTCACATGGTGAATGATGTAAGAAAAAAAATGGCCGATTTCGCTGTTTTTTAATCACTTTAGCTCCCAAAAAATTGAATAAAAAGCGATCAAAAAGATAGACACCCCAAAATGGTGTTAGCAAAAACTACAGACCATCCCACAAAAAACGAGCGCCCACACATCTCCGTAGATATAACTAAAAAAGTTATGGTAATAAAAAGAAAAAAGTTTTAATCAGTTTTAAAACACAAGAAAAACGAAACATATGTGGTAACGCCGTCAGTCAAGTTTTTACTGCATAATGAATGCTGTAAAAAAAATAAAAATAGCGGAATTGCGTTTGGTTTTTTTTCCAATTCTATCCCATTTGGAAAAAAATGTTCCCCGCTTCCCACTACATCCTATGTAATATTAAATGGTGGCATTAAAAAGCACAACTTGTCCTGCAAAAAACAAGCCCTCTTACGGCTATGTAAATGGAAAAACAAAAAAGTTATGGCTCTGGGAATGCAGGGAGCGAGAAACGGAAAATCGCCACATCAGGAAAGGGTTAAAGGGAACTTGTCACATGAAAATGCAGTGTAAGCTACAGGCAGCATGTTATAGAGCAGGAGGAGCTGAGCAGATTGATATATAGTTTTATAGGAAAAGATTCAGTAAAACGTATATTTTATTTATGTAAGTTCTTGCTACTTCTGATCTTTGAAGTCCAGGAGGCGGTCCTATCTGTGACTGACAGCTGTCTCTGTATACACAGTCATAGAGGGAAGGCCGTCAATCACTGATAGGACCTCCTCCTTGACGTCAAAGCCCAGAATGAGCAGGAATTTACATAAATAAAATATACGTTTTACAGAATCTTTTCCCGAAAGTCTATATAAGAATCTGTTCCGCTCCTGCTCTACAACCTGCTGCCAGTAGATCAGACACCATGTTCAATGTGACAGGTTTTCTTTATTGCCATGGTTTTTCTACTTGTATATCACAGTTTTGGAGACAAGTTGGAGCAGGATATAGGTGTTTCTAAGTAACATATTTATCATCTTTTCTCCAGTGTACAGTTATAGAGATTCCAAAGATAGTTTAACCCTTTCCAGACTGGGTGATTTTTCTTTTTTTTTTGTCATTTTTTTTACTCCAAGCACTTCCAAAGCCATAACTTTTTTATTTTTTAATTCACATAGTTGTATAAGGGCTTTATTTTTGCGGGACAAGATGCACTTTCTAATTGCACCATTTACGGTTGCATACAATGTGGTGGGAAGCAGGAAAGAATTCCAAAAGGGGTGGAATTATAAAAAAAAACACCATTCCACCACAGTTTTATGTTTGTTTGTTTTTTTTTTTACATTTTTTCTTTGTGGTAAAACTGACCTGTGATGGGTCACTACAATTACAATGATACGACATATATATATAGTTTTTCTTGTTTTAATACTAAAAAAAATATACAAACTTTGGAAAAAACAATTTTTTTCCTTTTGTATTGCCGTATTCTGACCCCCATAACTCATTTTTGTTGGATGATACCATTCTGGGGTGTGTATGACTTTTTGATCACTTTTTATGATTTTTTTTGTGGGAGGTGAAGCGACCAAAAAACGCCTATTTTTTTTGGGCCGCTACAGCCATTTTGACTTTTTTTCCGTTCTGCCATTTTCTGTATGGCATATGTATGGAATATATACTTTTCTATTTTAATAGTATGGGCATTTTTGCACGCAATGATACCCATGATGTTTATTTTTGTTTTATTATTCATGTACTGTATTTTTTATTTTTTTTTGGGAAAAGGGGGGTGATTTGATTTTTATTTATTTTTTTACACTTTTTTTTTTTTTTAGTTTCCCTAGGGAACTATAAAAAGCAATCATTAGATTTTTTTCATAGACTCCAATGCATTTACTTCCCAAAAGTCTAGTTTTACTACAGTATATATGGTCTATGATACATTAGCCCACGTTAAGATCTATTTTTTTTTTCTAGATGCTTCTTTAATTAAAAAGATATGGTTATTTTTAATGGACATATACAATTTTTTGTGGTTGTTTAAAAGTTGGATCTATAGGTGCAGCGACGCGTGTACACTGACTGAAAACATACTTGCTGACATTTGAATCCGAACTAGCGGAACATGTGTAAACACTGCCTCATTGCAACTAGGAGTCCCCTTAAACCTGCACCCCACCCCATGCTGTGCATGTAAATGTGCACAAACCTAATCCCTTTTCTTGGCCAGATCACGGGACAATTTAGTAAAAAAGGAACTGTTAACAATTATGATGCTGTATTGTGAGCTTTTAAGTCATTGTAAAAGAACTTAAAGGGGTTGTCTCACTTCAGTAAGTGGCATTTATTATGTAGAGAAAGTTAATACAAGGCTCTTACTAATGTATTGTGATTCTCCATATTGCTTGAAAAGGAAGCAATATGGATAATGACAATACATTAGTAAGTGGCTTATATTAACTTTCTCTACATAATAAATTCCACTTACTGAAAAGAGACAACCCCTTTAAGATCACAAACCCAAGGACTTATTAGCACCCTCTCTTATTTGCATGTACCCGTACAGTCTTTTCCTGGTATGTAACCTGGCAACCGATAAACATTCATTTCTATCCTTTCGGAAGTGCGTCTGATGGAGCAGTAAACAAGCCAAAGGAAAGTGATGAAATGTGCAGTTGTACAGTAAAAGTTCACGCAGTTGTTTGACACCTGAGGAGAAAAGCTGACAGAGAACGGATGATTCCTGTTCCCTATCACATTGCTGCGCTCCTGCTTTCACGGACAGCTGGGTCCCGGGAGCAGAGTAAAATATCATGCCTCTGCCTTACCCAATGTTACAGACTTAGGGCTCATTCACATGACCGTTTGAATGGGTCCGCATCCGTTCCGAGATTAATTTTAATGGGGCCACAAAAGATTTGGACAGCACACAGTGTGCTTGTTTGAGAGGTTCTATGGCACAACAAAAAAGTTTTATAATGCTTTTAATCCATCATGTAAGTTTGATTTGGTACAATCAATTCATGTCCAGAAATTCTACATATATACAAAGCTTTTACAAGGCCATATATTGTCCCAATGTTTCAGTCCGACAAAGGACCTTTGTCAAGGGATCTGTCAAGAAATATAAGCAACAGATAGCAGTTTATATATTGTCAAAAAATGAAGTACGGTATATATGAGAAGCAGCAGAAGTCAAGTAAAATGAGATAATATACGCCAATGATAAGAGGTGAAACTAATAATAATCGTCAAAGAACGGCGCAAGCAACATCAAATATGATCGCTACAGGTCCATAATAATGGCAGTGATATACATTAGTATATGATTGACTACATAGAAGTACTATTATCAGGCATGTCGAGGTATATAGAAAGAAGTAAGAGAGTGTCTAATGTAGCTAAATATTAGGGAGATGGAGGGCAGTGAAGCAAGGAGATATGATAATCAAAGTAAAAATTAATGTGTGTAGACAATAATGAATGAAAACTAAGAAATAAGAAAATAAGAGGGGTCGGGGGTCTAGGGAGTGAGAAGGAGATACATTGGTGGTGAAGTTAGAGAGATGCGACTGTTACCTGAGGCCAGGAGTGGAAGAACTTGATCTGGACGGCGCCACATGGTGACCGTGCGTGCTATAAATAGAGGGATAAAGTGTATGGTGACCTGGGAGTAAGTGCGCCCCACAGCGGACGTCCCTACGTCAGAGTGCGTGCACATGTGCGCAACACTATGTGAGGTTGTACTGGCAGGGCCGGTTCTAGGTGAAATGGGGCCCGGGGGCGAAAAACAATAAGGGGCCCCCCCCCTCAGTGTCACGTCATCAATCACCCCCTTCGCGTCACATAATTTCTCCCCGCCCCCTCCATTGCCGCATACTCCCCCCTCCCCCGAATGGCACATTTCTCCCCTGTATGGGCCAGTGGCAGCAGCACATCTCTCCCCCCCCCCCCAACCCCATGGCTCATTTCTCCAGCACATCTGCACATCTCCTCCCCCCCCAGCTCCCATCACTACAGAAATACAGCCCCACTTACCTCTTCCATCCAGTGACGTCTCCTGTGATGTAGATGTTCTCTTTCCTCATCTTCTCCTTTCAGACCTTCAGACCAGACCGTCAGGTTTCGTCTCTGCAGTTTGACAACAAAATAAATCTCAGTTACTACTTTTCCATCATCCTCCCATATTCTGGACAAATTATCCTACTACCCCCATATAAAATACATCAGTAATGTCCCCATAGTGCCCCCGGAGTCTCCTCTCTCCCCCATCATGTCCCCCTCCCCCAAAATCATGTGCAGGCTCCTTCCCCCAAAATCATGTGCAGGCTCCTTCCCCCCAAAAATCATGTGCAGGCTCCTTCCTTCCTCCCCCAAAATCATGTGCAGGCTCCTTCCCTCCCCCAAAAAAAATCATGTGCAGGCTCCTTCTCCCAACCCCCCAAAATCATGTGCAGGCTCCTTCTCCCAACCCCCACCAAAATCATGTGCAGGCTCCTTCCCCTCCCCCAAAATCATGTGCAGGCTCCTTCCCCTCCCCCAAAAAATCATGTGCAGGCTCCTTCCCTCCCCCAAAATCATGTGCAGGCTCCTTTCCCCTCCCTCCCTACTTACCTCCTTGCAGCGCTGGATGCAGGCCTCTTCCGGCCTGTGTCCCGTTCTATCCTCTGCTCAGGCGGCGCGATGACGCCATCGCGCCGCTTGAATCAGCTTCTGATAGGCTGTCGGCACGAGGCCGGCAGCCTATCAGAGGAGCAGGGAGGGAGACGCCTCTCCTCCCCTGCCGCACTGCACAGCGATCTGTATCACTGTCCAGAGGACAGCGACACAGATCGCTATGGAGATGAACGCTTCCACAGTGGAAGCGTTCATCTCCTGTCACTGCCGCCGGTGCTGCCACAATATCGGGGGCAATTGCCCCGTTGCCCCCCCCCCCTGGATCCGCCACTGCTTGGGGGCCCCTAAGGACTCGGGGGCCCGGGGGCAATTGCCCCCCTTGCCTCTATGGAAGCGCCGGCCCTGTGTACTGGCAAGGGAACCGCTAGTATACCGGTTACTAGGGAGGAGTCGCACTGAAAAAGGGGGAGGGAGACCAAGACTAATAACTTCTGCATATTTATACAAGAGGGGAAAAATCGAATGCATGATATATGAAATAAATCAATTTTATGAAGTATATATGTCAAATGAAATAAGAAGGATAGGATAATAGAAAAAGATAATGCTGAAGAAGAATATAAAATCATGCAAGAATGGGACTTGAGAAGACAGAGCATATAGAATGAAGAGTAAAAGAAAAAGATTCTCAGTTCATACATTGAAATTCCTGCTCACTGAGCTTAAGAGTCAAGTGGGCAGTCTTATTAGTGATTGACAACCTTTCTTGTATAATAGTCCATACAAAGGTGACTGTCGGTCACTGATTAGGGCTACCCACTGGACTCCTAAGCCCAGAATGAGCACAAATCAAATGGAAAAAATTACAAGTTGTAGGAAAAGTCTTCACTGAAAACTTTATATAAATCTGCTCAGCTCGTCCTGCTCTATAACCTGCTGCCTGCAGATTGCACTGCATTTTCAATGTGATAAGTTTACTTTAAGCTGTTCACATTGCCAATCTGGCGATCTACAGCATCACTAACTCTTCACACAACTTTTAATATGTCATAGAGACCTATCAGAGTTGTGATCGGTGGGGGTCCGAGTGCTGATCCCCTGACCCCTGCTATTCTCTAGAACAGGGGTTCACAACCTTTTCTGGTTGGGGGCCACATTGTCAGCCTGAACCAATTCCAAGGGCCGAAAAAAAAACTTAAAGGGGTATTACCAACTGAAATACTGTATTTTCGGCATATTGAACATACAGTATATACTATAAATGTCTAGTTACAGTTCTAGGACTCCCATCTAATAGGAGAATACATGAAAGATACATGTAAGAAGCCATAAGACATAGACCTACATGTCTTTTACTAGATGTGTGGGGGCCACACAGAATGGTATCGAGGGCAACATGTGGCCCCCGGGCCGCAGGTTGTGCACCCCTGCTCTAGAAGAAGGGGAAATAAGTGCTAATGTATTGCTCTCTCCCCGTTGCATGAGACGAGCTTCATAGAAGTCTATCGGCCTCTCGATTCTGTCCTCTGCAGCTAGGAGAGAGAAAACGATATGCGTATGCTTCTTTCACCTCATTTGCAGCAATGTTAAAAAAAAATGTTGTGTAAAAAATGTTATATGCTTCAAAACCCTAGAAAATGGCTTCATTTTCAAAGCAAAATACACGCTAGTACACATGGCAATGTATTTTTAAGCAGTTGTTTTGAGAAACACTTCAGGGGTGACCTTTTACTTACTGAAGTGCGTTTGAGGCTGCTTTGCACTGATGAAGTCAGTTGGAAAGGAGTAGAATAGATCATATTTGCCAACCCTCTGGGAATGTCTGGGATGCTCCTTGAAAAAAGAGATACCTCACAGACTCCCAGAAGAGTTGAAATATCCCCCAAGTTCCACATCTCTATGCATTTTAGCTGTATGTGGCACTGGGATGCTGTGTCCTAAAACTCACCCAAACCTGGCTTGAAGGGGCATGGTGCATCACAAAACGAGGTGTGGGGCATCATAAGAAGTTGTATGATATATGACCATATAAAAGGGGAGTGGCAAACGTCAGTAAAAATGTTGTGTATCGCACACTGAAACCTCCCAGATGGCAGCATTTAAATGTTGGTAAGTATAAGATACATTGATAAGTAGGAGGCCTATCCAGGGCTGTGCCCTAGGCACCAGGTCTGAATACCTCCTATCACGGCCAGGATGAGGAAAGTGGTAGATGAAGTACTGGTTTAGATTGACTGACAGACGGGGGGGTTGTCGACATGAGTAGGAGGGGTCAACTCAAGTAAGTAAGTAGAGATAACCATGTAAATGGGGCCAGCAATACCAGAGATGGTCAGAAGCCAGACCCAAAGCAATGACCCAAAAAACAAGGGTGAAAAAAACACCACTGCAAAAAAAGCAATTGAGGAGCTAGAGTGGAGGATGGGAGTGGTAGTGGCTCTAACAATATAATGTGTCACTGTGGTCTCCATCAGGCTATTGGTCCCTAGGGCCGTTGCAACTAATCGCGGATACACCCAATCTTCCCCCGGGGCACACCCTGATGCTGGGGTTTCCCGCCTGAAGCTATTTGGGGTGCCTCATCTCAGACAATGGGGGCATATCACCAGGATGTGCCCCCATTGTCTGATAGGTACAGGTCCCACCAGGGTGTTGCTAACGGCTCACGGGCCCTGGTGCAAGAGTTCAGCTTGGGCCCCCTTTCCCTCAGTGCATTGTGTGTCTTCTTATGCGGCAGAAGTGTCTTTGGGTCCCCTCAGCCTTCTGGTGCCCGGTAGCGACTGCTACCTCTGCACCCCCTATAGCTACGCCCCTGGGTCCCACCATACTAATAAACGATAGCCACAAAAAAATCCTGGGCTCTGTAGTTTATAGCACAGATGACCTGAGGGTAGACATAAAGCCTTGATATAACTGACATATATATGACTTTTACAGTTCATATTGATAATTTTTACTTCTAGTAAAGTCTGCCATGTTGTCTCATTGCATCACTCTTTCTTTGCAGATATGCCACAGCTCTGGGACAGCTTATAAATACTGAAAGACTTTTGGGGAGTCGGACTTTAAAGGAACTTGAAGAAGCTTTGTTTTGCCAGACCAAGGTTCCCAATGCTTTGACCTGGGATACTTATTGGGAAAGGAATGACCCTTTAAGAGACATTGATGAAGTGGCTATTCCAGTCCTTTGTATTTGTAGCCAGGATGATCCCATCCGTGGGGAGGCCCAAAACACTGTACCCTTTGAGCTTTTTGAGACAAACCCCCACTTTTTCTTGTTGCTGAGCAAGTATGGTGGTCACTGTGGCTTCATCAAGGATAATATGTCAGGTACAATGTGGAGTCACAGTGCACTGTTGGACTTTTTCAAGTCCTCTGTAGACTTCTTTGCAATGGAAGAACGGCTGAAAGGACTCTCCAGGAGAAAAGGAACCATCTCAAACACCATGAACAGGTCACTTCAGGACAGAGTCTCCTGCAGAAAAGAACAAAGTTGTCCTCACAACATCCATGAAATTTATAACTGGCAGCGGTCTTACACAAGATGACACAAGAAGTAAAATTAGGACTTTAAAACTGAATTTGTTTTGTACACTTGTATTTCCATCAAATATGGACATTTTATCGACAGGTCATCGTTTGGGTGCATAATATTTGGCTTTCATCTAGGTTTGCAGATTTTAAGGGAACTGGCCCCTCTTAAAAATGCTATATAAAATTAAAGGTCTGGACACAGGGTGGCATCACACAACTTTTTCTGGCAGTTTTCGATGCAGCTTATTAAGCCAAAGCCAGAAGTGGATCTAACAGGAAGGAGAAGTATGAGGCCTTATGCACACAGTCAGACCTAGTTCACACTTCAGTAATTTGGTCAGTGATTTTCATAAGTGATTGTGAGCCAAAACCAGAAGTGGAGCCTACACTGAAGTGAGGTATAATGGAAAGACCTTTTTTTGTTCTGTGTTTTTGACCTGCTCCTGGTTTTGGCTCACAATCACTGACCAAATACTGAGTTTGTGAATATGGCCTTAGTCCTTCCTTATTTCTTATTCCCTCCCAACTCACTTCTGGCTTTGCCTTGAAAAGCGCACAAAAAGCTGTCTGTGACATTCAATATTCCCTGTTTCTGAGATTTCTTACCCATTTTATCTAGGTAACATTATAAGACACTTCACCAAAGATCAGCAAATAAGGCTGGGTTCACATCACGTTTTTGCCCTATCTTTAACATATAAATAAAAAAAGGATACAAAAGTGTAGTACGCCACACTTTTCCATCCTGAAGAATTTGGTAAAAAAAGGTATATGTTAATGTGTACTTTTTTTTTTTTTACAATGAAACTCTATGGATGAATGGATGTCACTGAACGTCATCCGTTTGAGGCATCCCTTTAATGTATACTTTTTTTGTAAAACTTATGAGTAGCAGCTCACTTAGATAGTGTAGTATACTGTTTAACCCACAGATGATATACGCAGTTGACTATCCCAATTATGTGTCACAATGAGCACAATTGTGCTGCCACACATAGCAACTAGGAGGGTATTGTCTGTTTTTAAACCTGTTACAGAGATAAATGTCCTTAAAGGGATTCTGTCACCAGGTTTGACCCCTGTCAGCTAAACATATGCTGACGCTCAGGGTCTCATCAGGATTCCTAATGTGGGCTCATCAATGCGATCAGTAGCTTTATTTTGGCAAAAAACAGGTTTTACTAACCTGTCAAACGGGGAGGTCCAGGGATGCAGGGCGCCCGGCCGCACCCATCGCTGATCGTGCCCAGCGCCGCCTCCTACTCTTCTGTGTTGCCTCCAAATCTTCTGTGCCGTCTCTCCCTCCCTTCCCCTTCTCCTGCTGTAAGATCTGGCGCGTGCGCACAGGGCACATGCGCACGCTTGAAGAAGCCGATCCAAGAAGTCCGCGCATGTACACAGGGCTCAGCCTGATGCGCACGCGCGGACTTCTTGGATCGGCTTCTTCAAGCGAAGTGCGCATGTGCCAGATCTTACAGCAGGAAAAGGGGAGGGAAGGAAAGGGAGAGGCGGCACAGAAGAGTAGGAGGCAGTGCTGGGCACGAACAGCGATGGGTGCGGCCGGGCACCCTGCATCCCTGGACCTCCCCTTGGGCACCTTATTTCTTTGATTGACAGGTTAGTAAAACCTGTTTTTTGCCAAAATAAAGCTACTGATTACATTGATGAGCCCACATTAGGAATCCTGATGAGACCCTGAGCGTCAGCATATGTTTAGCTGACAGGGGTCAAACCTGGTGACAGAATCCCTTTAAAGGGATTATTCATGAATTTCATATTAAAGGCCTATCCTTAGGATAGGTCATCAGTATCTGATCGATGAATGTCCGATCCCAGCACCCTTGGTGATCAGCTGTTGGAAGACGCCGCGGCACTCCATGAGCCCTTCCTAGTCTCTTTCTAGGCCAGTGACATCACTGTACATTCCTCATGTGACCTATGTGCAGTACCAAGCACAACCTCTATACAGTGTACGGCACCCTGCTTGGTAATCTGTGAGGAGACAGCAGTGCTCACCGGAGCTCTGGTGAGAACTGTGGCGTCTTCAAACAGCTGATCGTTGGGGGTACCTGGAGTTGGACCCCTGCTGATCTTAGAATAGGTCATCAATATGAAAATCGTTGCTAACCCCTTTAATGGTGTGGGCTCTGACAGGCTGTTGTCTTGAATTTCTATATACCAATAGTGTTGGTTTGATGGAATGAGTCCGGGTCAATGTATATAATTTTATAGCGATGTTTAGTACCAGTAAATGAATTGAATACGTTTACACAGAAATGCTGGCACCCTGTTTGTAAATCCTCACTTCTCACTCACCCATTCACATAGTGTCTTTTAATATGAATTAATAAAAGTTTGTTTTTATTGTCCTATTTTCCATAGCGGGGTCACTTGTGGAGCTTTATCCCTTTTAGAAATGTATTTTGATTATAATACAAAAAAATGTATTGCGTTTATGAAGATGCTGTACAAGGATCAGGACAAATATGTTTTCCTTTAGTCTCATCAGCAGAAAAATGTGGGGGAATTCTTTGCCCTGATCGACTTTTTAGTGATATCCTATAAGTTGGGCCCATAAATTTCATGCCCTTGTGTATGGAATCTAAGCTGCCTCTGAAATTCCAGCTGTTACATTTTTAAATTATTGAACTTCCTATTTACATTGCTGCTGAATGCTAATGACCGTTACCATTAACCCTCAGTTCACACTTGCGCGTTTTACAGCACGTTCGAACGCTCTGTAAAACGCTCAACAGGAGAAAACTCATGTTTCCCTATGGGCATGGTTCTCACCTGAGCGTTTTACAGCACGTTTGAACGCGCTGTAAAACGCCCTACGCTCAAAGAAGTTCTTGAGCTTCTTTGGGGCGTTTTGTCACGCGTTTGCACCTATAGACTTCAATGGGAACGCGCGTAAAACGCGCGTTAAAGTGTAGATATGCCTTTTTCAATTGGTCTCCAGAGTCACGAATGCGCGTATGACGCGCGTTGCCTATTTGCAAAAACGCGCTGTAATACGCGCGTAAAACGCGCGTCTCAGAAACGCTCAGGTGTGAACCCAGGGTTATGGATGTAGATGCGCACTGCGCGTCCTGGATCTGCAGTGCCGTTTGGAGGTAAGTGTTTTCTTTTTTTGTTTTTTGTTTTTTTAAACGTCTCATCTGAGGTCTGTTGGGGGCTTGGGGGTCTGATTTGAAGCTGATAGGGTCTGATCTGATTCTGATGGGGGGCTAATGAAGGCTTGGGGTGGTCTGATCTGAGGCTGACAGGTTGTGGGGTCTGATGGGAGGCTGATTGAGGTTGCGGGGTCTTATCTGAGGCTGATGAAGGCAGGGGGGTCAGATGGGAGGCTGATCTGAGGAACTTGGGGTTGGCGGGTCTGATCTGAGGTTGATGGGAGGCTGGGTAGTATGATGGGAGGCAGGAGGGGTCTGATCTGAGGTCTGATGAAGAATGGAGGTCTGATTTGGGAGTCTTCTTTTGGGTATAATGGAAAATATTTTTTTTCTTATTTTCCTCCTATAAATCCTGGGTGCGTCTTATAGAGTGACAAATACTGTACATATCTCCCTGTAATGTTTACTGTATAACATTTAGACAGTCTAAAGAAGTACCAAATGTATCACAGTGGCTCAGGCAGGATGGAGACCAGTTCACTTGCAGTACTGCCCATCCAGCATTTCCCATTTAGTAGAGTATGTGACCTCATCTGAACTTACGTTGACAACTAACGTAACAAAGTGTAACCCCATGGAAAACTACTCGTAAAACTCATTTATCAGCTCCTGTTAGGAATTTCTATACAGTAAGACTGTCATTTTACAGTCATATGAAAAACAGCCTCTGCTAGTTTACTGCAGCTCCCTGAGGACTAAATGTTATTTTCAATGCTCTGTGCTCCAGAAATTGCTTTTCTTTTAGTACACAGCTCCCTCTGCACGTTTTAAAAAGACATATTTATAAACCAACCTAATTACTTCAGCGGTTGACTTGCTTCGCTGAATTCCTTTGTAATGGCTGGCATACATAGAGACTTTATCAGCTCAATAAATCACAACTAACATCTTCTCCTTACTCCTGTGGGAGAGATCACTTGTAGACAGTCTGCTCTGCTACATTTTCCTAACACCATAAGAGATCAGAAGGAGCCTATGACTGGTAATGTTGATGCCGAAAGAAACTTCCTCTGACCCTCAGTTCACACTTGCGCGTTTTACAGTGCGTTCGAACGCGCTGTAAAACTCATAACGATGCAAACCAATGCTTCCCTATGGGACTAGTTCACATTTTCGCGTACTTGAGCTTTTTTTGGGGCGTTTGTCGCGCGTTTTGGCCCATAGACTTCAATGGGAATGCGCAACGCTTGTATTTTGCGCGTTTTTGACAATGAAAACGCGCGTTTGAACGCGCGTTTATGAATTTGCAACATGCTGGAAAGGCCAAACCCCAGCTCTGATTGGCCAAACTTCATATAGACAGGGATATTTGGTTATTGGACAACACTGCAGTCAATCACACAAATGCGCGTAAAACTTTAAAAAAATTTACTATTGCCTAAAACGCAAGACAAAAACGTGCGGAAAACGCGCGTCTCAGAAACGCTCAGGTCTGAACCCAGCGTGATATCCATCCACCCGAATACTCTGATTAATAATCCTAAACCCAGACTCACACGTACATGTGCCCTCCATAATACAGATCTATATCATGTCATGGCCTGACTGCGGGTTTAACCTACCCAAACTCACAGCATCATGAATCCCTATGATGCTGTGAGTTTGGGTCAGGTAACCCATGGGTCTTTACAGATCCTAGTAATACAGACCTATAAGAACACAAAGTTGTGAATTTGGCCTAAAGGAGCACTTAGACTGGCAGATTATGGCCTCTTTCACACATCTGTCTCTGTGATGACATCCATGACAAGACGATTATTATTTCATCCATGAAGATGTCTGTGAAAGGTCTATACGTTAGTTTTTTGATGAGATTTCCTGAGCATCTCCTAAGAATGGTAAGTGAAAAACCAGTGGCAGAACACAGATGCCATCAGGGGCGGACTGGGAACTCAAAGTCACCCTGGAAAAAAAAAACTAAAAGTGGCCTCATGTTGTAGGAGGGTTTAAATTGACAGAAGGTTGGGACAGCAGAAGAAAGCGCGGCCAGCAATACGAACAAATACAAATACCAGCCCAACAGAACCAAATATCGCAGTGCAGTGCTAAATACTGCATCAGCAGAACCAACTACTACAGTGCAGCTCAAAATACTGCCTCTTGGAAACCAAATACCACAGTGCAGCACAAAATTATGCCCCACCGAATGAAGCTGTATCATTGTCCTGAGAACGGCAATTAAATTGAGTTCAGGAGGGTACCTGCGGCTACTGACCAGGTGCATAGGTGCCTGATGCTCCTACGTTATTTAATGCTGAGAACATCAGATCTTTATGAACCTTGCTAACAGACGAGAGGAGCCCCGGGCATCGGGCCACCGAAAAATTTTCCCCGTAGGATCTATGGCCATTCTGCCATGGATGCCATCCATGTTCTGTTAGTGGTTCACTGACTCATAAACTTCAATGGACGTGTTTGTTCCACATCAAGGACCACAGTAGTTCATGCCTCTGTTGTTTTTCCACTGACCCACAGTCAGTGGAAAATCACTGATGTGTGAACAAACACGTTAAAACCAGTGGATCCGTGTGCTGCCCGTGGAGAACATAATTTGATGTTAGTAGCAGTTTATTCACCAGATGGCGTCTGCTCAGTGGCGTACACACAATCCATGGGGCCCCGGTGCCAAACTGATCCATGGGCCCCCCCCCCCCCTAATTTCTGAGAGCGCTGCTAATGGCCATTTCAGCCCCAGTTTACTACTAAAATTATTTTAGCTAAATAAAGTATATTACAAAAATGTAACCTATCACTTGCCATTTCCGTGCGGCTAATCCGCTGCGTGAAAGAGTGCCAAGCCCCGCTCCGAACAGCAGAGAACAGAGCACTAACAGGATTGATAATGCTCTGTGCCTCTCTGTGATCTTTTAACTACAAAATCACGGTGACAACTTTATCTCACTGTGATTTTGTAGTAAAGATCACAGAGAGCGCGAGCATTATCAATCCTGTTAGTGCTCCGTGTCTCTGCTGTTCGGAGCGGGCTTGGCACTCATTCACACAGCAGATTACCCGTACAGGATGTTAAAGAGCCCTAACCCCAATGCACGGCTACACTCACCCAGTCCTAACTAATAAAATCTGGTCCTACCTCATCCAGAGTGTCGCTGGTGTCGGCGTGATGTCCGCTGGATCCAGAACAAGGTCCCTGTGGTGAGAAAAAGAATAATTACATAAGGAAGGGATGGTGACTGACCCTGTGAAATCCCCAGCAGGGGCGCTGTGCTGGCCGGTAAGACTGAGCCATGCCAATGTATAGCAGAGTAATCTAGTGCTACCACACAGTACTAATGCCCACCTTGAGGCCCCTCACAGTACTAATGCCCACCTTTGTTCCTGTCACAGTAGGTATACTCAGATATGTGCCCCCTCACAGTAGTTATGCCCAGTTATGTGTCCCCTCACAGTAGTAATGCCCAGATTATGTGTCTCCTCACAGTAATATGCCCAGATATGTGCCCCCTCACAGTAGTAATGCCCAGAATATGTGCCCCCTCACAGTAGTAATGCCAAATATGTGCCCCTCACAGTAGTAATGCCAGATTAGTGTCCCTCACAGTAATATGCCCAGATATGTGCCCCCTCACAGTAGTAATGCCGAATATGTGCCCCCTCACAGTAGTAATGACCAGAATATGTGCCCCTTCACAGTATTTATGCCCAGTTATGTGCCCCCTCAAAGTAGATATGCCCAGATATGTGCCCCTTCAAAATATTTATGCCCAGATATGTGCCCCCTCACAGTAGTTATGCCACATTATGTGTCCCTCAAATTAGATATGCCCACATATGTGCTCCCTCACAGTAGTTATGCTTTCATATGTGCCCTCTCAATCCTCATATTCTAGATAGGTTGGGTGGTGCTCCCCTTGAAAGGCGTGGGTCGCAGGAAAAGGTTCCCAGGCCAGATATACAAGTATACGAAAAAAGTTCCTGGACACCACTGTTGTTACTTGCTTGTGTCTTTATTAAACAGCTCAGATTACAGTATGCGGTTTGCCAGTTGTGAGTAAGTATTATAACAACGTTTGGTGAACGCCTTCATCAGGACACTGGACGTGCCGCACTGTGTAGAATCTGTGTTGGAAAGGAGTGGTTGGAGCTCTGTGGCTCTGCTGGCAATGCTGCGCGGGTCAGAATCATGGCAGCCAAGGGAATCAGGATTCTGACCCCGCGCAGCATTGCCAACAGAGCCACAGAGCTCCAACCACTCCTTTCCAACACGGATTCTTACACAGTGCGGCACGTCCAGTGTCCTGATGAGCGCTTACCACGAAACGTTCTTATAATGCTTACTCACAACTGGCAAACCGCATACTGTAATCTGAGCTGTTTAATAAACACACAAGCAAGTAACAACATTGGTGTCCAGGAACTTTTTCAGTATACCTCAATCCTCATAGTTATGCCTTCATGTGGGCCCCCCTCACAGTAATGCCTGATTAGGTGCCCCCTCAAATTAGTTATGCCCCCCTCTTGCCCTTTGCCCCCAGTCTGCAGCCTTAGAAAAAAAAAACATACTTACCTTCTTCCCTGATGACAGGCTCCCTCCTCACTCATCTCAGTGCTGGCTGTGCTGAAGGAAGATTCCTGGGTCTTCAGATCTCCTCCCACAGCCAGCAGCGCGATCTGGGGCCAGCAGGGGGAGCTCCTGAGCTCTGAAGAGCAGTGAAGCAGGGATGAGAGAGGTTTCCCTGCTTCACTACTGAAAAGAAATGCCGACCAGCCGGGTGTGTGAGTGCGCGCACCCCCCAACCCCGACCCCCCACCCTTCCCTCCACATTATACATGTAATAGAGCGCTCTGTACTTTTTTCTGGGCCCATCAGAGCGCTCCATTACATGTTAGTACAACATCATTTAGGGTAGCTTGCTGGCCTGGGGGGTGGGTCCACAGGCGGCCGGGCCCCCTGGAGTGCCGGGCCCGGTCGCAACTGCGACCCCTGCGACCCCTGTATGTACGCCACTGCGTCTGCTATCATTCACACATAGAATAATATAAGGGAGGTGATCTCAGATGGTAAACCGTCCAGTAGCAATCATGACCATTACTATGAAGACATAAGCAATAACATAGTGTAGACCACTCAACATAGGAGTAAAAGGACAAAGTACACCAAATTTAGGGTCCATTCATATGTCCGTAGGTGTTTTGCGGTCCGCAAATTGCGGATCCACAAAACACGGACACCGGCAATGTGCGTTCCGCATTTCACGGACCGCACATCGCCGGCACTATAATAGAAAATGCCTTTTCTTGTGCGCAGTTTGATGTGTTCAGATATTATAAAAAAATATCTTGTTCTTAAAATTAGGTAAGGGCTCTTTCACACTGGCGTTTTTCCTTTCCGTCCTAGAGTTCCGTCCTCGGGGCTCTAGGGCGGAAAGATACTGATCAGGATTTATCCTAATGCATTCTGAATGGAGAGCATTCCGTTCAGGATGTCTTCCGTTCAGTATGTGAAGGTTTTTTGGACGTTGACAAAACCGTAGCATGCTGCGGATTTGTCTCCGTCCAAAAATCCAGAAGACATGCCCTAAAGCCGGATCCGGAATTAATGCCCATTGAAGTGCATTAATCCGGATCCGGCATTAAGCTAAACGTCGTTTCGGCGCATCGCCAGACCCGAATTTTAGCTTTTGTGAATGGTTACCATGGCAGCCAGGATGCTAAAGTCCCAGCTGCCATGGTAAAGTGTAGTGGGGAGGCAGCGGAGAATCATACTTACCTTCCGTGCGGCTCCCGAGTCCCGGGGCGCTCCACAATGACGTCAGAGCGCCCCATGAGCATGGATCGCATGGATCACGTGACCATGCGCGTGGGGCGCTCTGACGTCATTGTGGAGCGCCCCGGGAGCCGCACGGACGGTAAGTATCTGCTCCCCTGGCTCCCCACTACTTACTATGGCAACCAGGACTTTAGTAGCGTCCTGGCTGCCATAGTAACACTGAAAGCATTTTGAAGACTGATCAGTCTTCAAATGCTTTCAGTTGTCTTGCGCTGTGCCGGATCCGGCGGGCATTTCTGGCGATGGAAGTGCACGCCGGATCCTCACAACGCAAGTGTGAAAGAGGCCTAAATAGAACTTCAGATAAACAACATCTGAATTACACTGTGTCATTATTTATGTAACAAAAACTAGGCCAAAATGTGAAAGCTATATGTGAACAATTTACACCCTTACTGCTTCTATTGGAATTAAGAGGTTAAGTAGCAGCCACGTGTCCATTCAAAAGCCCTTAATTAATTGATCATCAGTAACTGTGACCACCCCTCTAAAAGCCAAAGTTTTGGCAGTTTGCTGATCTAGAGCATTCGGGTATACAGTATACAGTTATACAATGCCAAGGAAGAAAGACAACCGCAGTGACCTTTGAGAAGCAATTGTTGCTCACCATCAGTCTGGGAAGGGTTAAAGGCCATTTACAAACAATTTGAAGTCCATCATTTTAAAGTGAGTAGGATTTTTCACAAGTGAAGAATATTCAAGACAGTATACAACCCCAGGAGTAGACGCTGCGGCAAATTGATCCCAATTTCAGAATGAGCAATGTTCATAAAAATTGCAACAAAAAAACAAGTACTACATCTAAGCTTCTACAGGCCTCAGATAGCATGTTAAAAGTTTATGATTCATTAGAAAAAGACTGAACAAGTATGGCTTGTTTGGAAGGGTTACCAGAAGAAAGCATCTTTTTTCCTGAAAAAGAACATGGCAGCAGGGCTTAAGTTTGCAAAGTTGCATCTGAACAAACCACAAGACTTCTGGAACAATGTTCTTTGGACAGACAAGACCAAAGTTTGGTGAAAATCAATCACAGCATATCGGCACAAACACGTCATACCAACAGTTAAGCATGGTGGTGGGGCAGTGATGAACTGGGCTTGTTTGCAGCCACAAGACCTGGGCACCTTCAGTCATTGAGTCTACCATGTACATATTCTAGAGTCAGGCTACTTTCACGCTTGAGTTGTTGTATTCCGGCAGGCAGCAACGTGTGCTGTCCGCATCCGTTGTTCCGTCCGCGGCTCTGCAAAAAAAGATAAAGCATGTCCTATTCTTGTCCGTGGTTGCGGACAAGAATAGGCATTCTCTATATAGTGCCGGCCATGTGCGGTCCACAAAATGCGGAACGAACACGGCCGGTATCCGTATTTTGCGGATCGCAAAACACTTACGGTCGTGTGAATGTTCCCTAAGACAGATCCACCATGGTCCTACAAACCAGAAGTTAGTGATTCAAAAATGTATTACCCCAGGGGAACGCCAAAAATTGTTTTACTCCTGGGAAACCGCTAGTGCCATTCCAGCCTCACAGAAGTTAGGTGTAGTAGTGAGTATCGTTCTAGTCCAGTGCTACAATTTGGCTCAGATATGTTTATTGCTTTCCCAAAAGGCTACATTCACATGACCTTTTTAACGGCAGTTTAAGACCAATGGTAGTCTTCCTTGGGGAAGAAAGCAGACCTCGTCCCTGCCGTACAGGCCCTGACTGTGAGTTCTAAATGGTTGCATGTGCCCTCCTGGGCTTGCATTGCCTAAAGCCAAGCTGAGGAAGAGACAGACTACAGACACCTAAGTTACGGTTACAACAGAAGAGGAAAAGATTCCTATTTAATCCAGCCAACATAACAGAGCTGAGAGAGTACAGGTGTCTCAGAGCTGAGTTTGTTGCAGAAGAGTTTACCTGCCAGAACTTCATGCCAAGACCTGCTGATAACTAAGATAAAGTTGGAAGATTGTTCCCTTATTAAAGTTTATGCCAAGTAAAGCTGTGTCCAATGTTAATACAAGTCTGGACTCAATTTATTCTACAAACCCCTCAACTATTCACCCTATTTGCACTGCTTCGTCCGACCACCTCTGGGATCCAAGGATATCCAGGTAGGAGCACCGTGACATGTGCATACAACACCTTCAGAGAGATTGTAGGTCACTCTGCACCACTCTGGCAATCCTACACCTGGGTACCAACACCACTATACTTAAAGGGGACTCCATGTCCTCGTTGCTGAAATGCAACTGGCATCACGACAACTTGCTCTATCAGAGGGACATATATCGTAAAAATCTCTTAAAGCATAAGGGATACCCCAGACGCTGGTAATACTACTAAGTCTGTTGCATCAAGGGGCATCACAAGCTCCTCTTCCACTTTAAGGGACCTCTGGTAGTACCACGGGCGCTGCACAAACAGCACCCAAACAATTGAAGGGGACCATTTTTAACGGCCGTTTCTCAGAAAAAAATGGGCCGTTTTACTGTTTTTTCATGTGAACTTGTACATGGTACAGTCTGACTGCAGAATCCAAATGTGGATTCCCACTAATTGTCAGGCTGCCCCTGTACTTGCCCATTTGAAACATCAGCAGAAAAAGTTCGGCAAGTACAGGTGTGGGCAGGGAATTAGCAGTGAGCCCTTGGCCAGACCGTACCTTGTTTGGGCACCTTAATTTTCCCTGAAGGATGAGCACTCATTGGCCACTTCCTGTTAGTTAATGTAAATCTTAAAGGGGTTATTTTATAATTATTGTAAAAAATAAATATGGAAATGAACATGACAATCTCTTTCTAACCAAGCTAGAACCAGTCCTGTATCTCAAATGGGTTCAGAGATCTCTCCATTCATTGTTCCAATCGCTCTTCTAGATTTATATTAAGATGGCAGCTCAAGGGGAATGTCCTTTCTGTTGCAGCTGAAGAATGAAACTGAGCATGTGCGTACATGTCGGTGAGGTGGACAGAGAAATAAGAAAAAGAGCAAACAGCAGGTGGCGTTATACAAATCCATTTTATTGAACAACCCAGTGGCTGTACTACATTTTCAATTACATGCAATTCCAAAAGTATTCTAGACCAGGTGCTGGTTTAAAAACTGCTGAATATTTTTTTGTGGGACAACCCCTTTTAACCATTGTGATGTGTGTAGTAGATTTTCTAACCTTAATGCCCTTTTACACGGGCTGATTTTTGGCTGAATGAACATTCATAGGTTCAAGATCATTCCCGATCACTGGCATCAGTCAGCTGACCAATGCTCATTTATTGGTTAATTGCATCTTTTATGCGGGCCTAAAAATCATTATTGTCGGGAGCTCATCTTCCTCATCTTCAGCTCAACAATATGCAAATTGTATGGGGACCGAACGAGTGCTAATTGTCTTGTTATATCGTCGATCACTCATTATGGCCGAGCATTGGGCTTTGTAAAAAGACCTATCCACCTGAAGATTATGAGAAATCTATCATTCGGCCAACCACAAAGAATACGACTATTCCAGTAATTAACGGAGGCAGCTTCTCTGAGATACTCTCTAGACAGATGACCCTAACAATCCTGCCTTCCAAGCTACTTGTAAAATGCCTACATACCTCACATTTCCCCGTCAACTCATTTTTGTATGAAGTAAGCAGTTCTATTTCTACCTAATGGTGTCCTGAGTAAGGTAATCCTAGTGTGAAATGTGCCGACTCTTCACATTCATGTTATTCCTGTTAAGCTTTGTGAGGGACACATGCCTGCATGGATTTATCAAATTCAATCTATATCAAAACTCAGGCATAGATTGAAATTAATATTAAATGTATCCCTTCTAGGATGGATTACATATGCTTTGAATAAATATCATATTCATACTGGTTTATGAATGGTGACAACAACATTTTAACCCCTTAAGGTGTGTTCCAGGTAAACTTTGTTTTCAGATAGGTCTGCAGTACTTCCAGGCCACTCCAGGAATCGCCCGCATCATTGCGCTCTTCTCCGCATCGGCACGTGACCGCATCAGGACCACCTCTTGCTTGGTTATCATGGGTAACAATCACTATTCATCTACATCAACCCCATTAGACAATGCCACCCCATTAGACATGCCCTCTTCTCCATCCGAGGTCCAGGACGCATGTGCTATTCAGTCTATACAAATACATCACATACAGTACAATAGAAGGTAGGAGAGCTCTAATAAGGACAGTACCTAATACTGAGAAGTGGGAGGAGCTGAGCGGGAGTATCTGATTGCCCCACTCCCTGTGCAGCAATAAGGGTACTTTCACACTTGCGTCGTGAGGATCCGGCAATCTGTCTCACAGATCAGTCTCACAAATGCATTGCAATAACGGATCCGTCTCTCCGGTTGTCATCCAGAAAAATGGATCCATTATCAATTTTTAAATTTTTTTAAAGGTCTGTGCATGCACAGCCCAGAAGAACGGATCCGTCGATGCAGGATTTTTAATGCCAGATCCGGCACTAATATATTTCAATGTGAATTAATGCCGGATCTGGCATTCTGGCAAGTGTTCCGGAATTTGGGACGAGATAATACCGCAGCATGCTGTGGTAGTATCTCCGTCAAAAAAACGTGCAGTGACTGAACTGAAGACACCCTGATGCATCCTGAACGGATTTCTCTCCATTCAGAATGCATTGGGATAATACTGATCAGTTCTTTTCCGGTATTGAGCCCCTAGGACGGAACTCAATGTCGGAAAAGAATAACGCTAGTGTGAAAGTACCCTAACTGCAACTAAACGTTTCCACTAACTGTAGATTAGAGGAATTTTAGCCCATTCTTCCGTATAAAACAACTTAAACCCTGCTATTCTGGTGGGTTTTCTCCTATGAATTGCTTGCTTCAGGACCTTCTGCAATATTTCTATTGGGTTCAAGTCAGGACTTTGATTTGGTGATTCCAAAACTTCAACTTTATTCTTCTTTAATCATTCTTTGGTAGAACGCCTTTTGTGCTTAGGGTTATTGTCTTGCTGCATGACCCATGTTATCTTGAGATTCAGCTCACAGACAAATCTCCTGACATTTTTCTTTATAATTTCCTGGTATAATTCAGAATTCATTGTTCCATCAATGACAGCAAGCTGTCCTGGCCCAGATGCACCAAAAAAGGCCCAAACGATGATACTACCACCACAGTGTTTCACAGATGAGATGAAGTTTTAATAGAATGCAGTGCCTGCAATTTTTTCTTTCCTTTTCCTTATATCTGTTTCTTACATTTCACCTTCTTTCTTCTTCTTCGTCTTATTGCAGGATGGCTCTTTTAACAAAAAGGGATTTCTAATATTAACAACCTCTTTACTTTCTTGAAGACGCAGGATGAGTATGTTCATCCTGGGCCGCAGCCAGTTGCTGCATTAGGATGAGCATAATTACCCTGCTTCAAGTCCTCACACAGCTCAGTCAACCAAAGCAAAAAATTACGGCTCTTAAAAAATCTTTTCAGATGGTGCTTCTTCCTCTCTGGTCCCTGCCAGGTTCCCAAACAGCAGTTTGCAACTACATAAGGGGGGTTAGCATACTTGGGTGAAATTGCCAAAAAAAAAACGACAATGGGCTTGATCTTTAAGGGGTTAAACATGAAAATCTGGTTAGTACAATTACAGTGATACCAAATTTATCTCGTTTTTGTTATGTTTTAATACCCTTAAAAATATAAAACTTTGAAAAATGTTTTTCTTTGCATTGCCATATAACCTTTTATACTTCCATCTACAGAGCTGTGTAAAGACTATTTTTGTGGGGAATGCTGTAGTTCTTATTGATAAGATTTTGGGGTATTAAGACTTTTTGATTAAAATCACTATGGAGGGGGCTTGCTGCGCATCACTCCTACTGACTTTAGGAGCACTTTTGCGGCACTGTTTATTCACTGTGTATCTGGTGGCACCCTGATATGAAGCGCTATTTATGCGGCAGTCTGATGACTGCTTCTGGCACTGCTTATTGGGTGCTGTCTGGAAGCATTTATGGAGGTCTCTGTGCTGCCACTCTTAAGATTACTCTGACAGCATTCTTGTTGGGGGGTCACTCTAATGGCACTGTTGATAGAACCATTTATTTATTTTACTATTTTTACTTATATAGCGCTACTGTATTCTGCAGCGTTTTACAGACACTAGCATCAAGCTGTCCCCAATGGGGCTCACAATCTAAGTACTTTGGCAAGCATTTTCAGGGTATGGCCTGCAATTGTTATTTACATTATATGAAAAAAAAATTTTTTTTGAGAACCACATATCAAGTCTCTCTGCGGATTAATCTTAAAAGTAGACAAGAAAGATGCATTATAGAATATATATGTTTTACAGAAGTTATTTATATGTGGTCAAATCGGATACACAAATACTTAAAGGGCTTGTCTCACTTGAGCAAATGGCATTTATCATGCAGACAAAGTTAATACCAGGGACTTACTAATGTATTGTGATTGTCCACTTCCTTTGCTGTCTGCATTCACTTTTCCATCACATTATACACTGCTAGTTTCCAAGGGGTATGACCACCCTGCAGGGCTGCCATCAGGGGGGTACAGCCAATACCCCAGTAAGGGGCCCGGCAGGTCCCGATTTTTATTTTTATTTTTGTCAGCAGGCAGAAGGCAGTGCGCAAATTAGTATACAAACTGCGAGCGGGCCGGCCGTGCGCAAGTACCAGGAGTCATCAGTGTCACATGATCGGAGCTGATCATGTGACTCACATGATCAGCTCCGATCATGTGACACTGATGACTCCTGGTACTTGCGCTCGGCCGGCCCGCACGCAGTATGTATAATGTATACATACTACGACGATCAAACATTGCGATTTGCGATTCGCGATTCAAGCTTCAAGCAAGCCAGCTTATGTTACCTCATGCCGGGAGGAAGGGCCCGGCAGCTGGAGGCTGGAGTTGAAGTGTAATGGAGGGGCGGGCCATGGTGCTCTGTCTGTGCGGCGCGGAGGAGGCCCGTCGTTGTGGTGACGTCAGGTACGTACTGACGCCGACGTCACTGCGACGCCTCCACAGGCCACTCTGAGGCTGGATTTTTTTCTCAGCCGCGGCCTGCGCCTTCCACGCTGTGACGCCAGACAGTTCGCCCCCAAGCCCAATTTCTTCATCTTGCAGCTCAGCTGTGTGTGAGTGAATGTAAAATGTAAAAAGTTAATAGTGAAAACCAACTTTTGGCCCAAGCTACTAGGCTCTCAGTGGACAGAGGTCAGCCAGAAGGGATACCAGACAGGTCTTGTCAAGGCATCATGATTTGCTGTAGATGGGGCTCGGCTGTATAGCCCACACAGACCGGTCATGGTATCCCTTCTGGCTGACCTCTGTCCACTGCAGAGAGCCCCTGCGCCCTGCCCCTGAAATGATAATGCGAATAATGTACAAATAGTAAAAAAACAACAACACACAGTAAAGAAAAACAGCACAGATTGTCGCTGCCGCTATTATAGTTCTCCTCTGCTAGGTATTAGGCTAGCTTCCCACTTTCGGCAGGAAGGATCCAACAGGCTGTTCACCCTGTCATATCCGTCCTGCCGTTATTCCGCCATGCCCCCGGACTGCCACTCCGTCCCCATTGACTATAATGGGGGTGGAGTTACGGCGCAGCACGACAGGGCACAGAAAGAGGACACCGGACTAAAGCTATGACATGTCTGACTTTTTAGTCCGGCATCCCTCTCTCCATGCACTGCCGCATAGTGCTGTAATCCCACCCACATTATAGTCAATGGGGACTGAGCGGCAGTCTGGGGACACGGTGAAATAGCGTCAGGATGGATTCGACAGGGTGAATAGCCTGTCGGATCCATCCTGCCGAAAGTGTGAAACTAGCACTGTTATGGGGGGGATCTGTGTCTGACACTGTTATGGGGGATCTGTGGATGACACTGTTATGGGGGATCTGTGGATGGCAGTGTTATGGGGGGATCTGTGGATGACACTGTTATGGGGGGATCTGTGGATGACACTGTTATGGGGGATCTGTGGCTGACACTGTTATGGGGGATCTGTGGATGACACTGTTATGGGGGATCTGTGGATGACACTGTTATGGGGGGATCTGTGGATGACACTGTTATGGGGGGATCTGTGGATGACACTGTTATGGGGGATCTGTGGATGACACTGTTATGGGGGATCTGTGCCTGACACTGTTATGGAGGATCTATGGATGACACGGTTATGGGGATCTATGGATGGCACACTGTTATGGGGGGATCTGTGGATGACACTGTTATGGAGGATGTGTGGATGGCATGACACTGCTAGGGGCAGATTTGTGGATGACACATAGCATCTTATGCTGTGTGTCATCCACAGATCTCCCCCATAACAGTGTCCCTGTTAACCCTGAGTGCACAATAGAGCACAGTAACTGCATCGGGCGCCTCTACCATTACAGAAGTATAGTAAATGCCGGCCCCCAGCCCCTTCTCCCTTCGGCACTGCAACTAATGTATTGCTGGCCGCGCTGTGCAGCATAGTGGCCGGCGATACATCAGTTTCAGTGCACCATCGCTTTATAAGACACATTGCCATTTTCCCCCCACTTTTGGAGGAAAAAAGTGCATCTTATAAAGCGAAGAATATGGTATGTAGAAGATATTTTACCTGTCCACATAAAGAATTGATGGAAAGTACTTCTAGTCTCTTCAGTGTCGGAGGCTGTTGTCCTCAATGCTTTTTGCTCAACTTTCAAACACACGTGTCGCCCTGGCAGGATAAGTTGTACTTTTTAATGCCACCATTAATTATGGCATAAAATGTGTGGGAAGCATTAAAAAAATGTTTTTTTTACATCACCATATTCTGGCCCCCATAACTTTATGTCTACTGAGCTATTTAGGGCCTCTTTTATGGTGGAACAATCTAACCTTTTTATTGATGCCATTTTGGACTTCACTGTCTTTGTAGTTAAAAAATAATGAAATTGGGGGTGGGTCCTTAAGGGTGGAGGGTGGGGTCTGGGAGGGGGGGGGCCCAGGCCTTGAGCCGTGTAAGGGGCCCCAAAATTTCTGATGGCAGCCCTGCCACCCTGCAATCCAGCAGCAGTTGCCGTGCTTTCACTCTATAGGAAAAGGCGCCGGCCTCTATGCTGCCTGGGACTGTCGTGCTTTTCGCTATAGTGTGCAAGCACGGCCACCACTACTGGATCGCATAATGGTCAAAATGGAATGGAAAAATGAATCAATATCCAAAAAAAGCAAGCTGGTCGGCACCACACATTAATACCATAGAAGTCCAGTCCGACAGGGTAAATGACAAGTGGTGCTCAGTGGCAGAAGACACCAACAGTTTTTTACCCCTTGAGAGGATCCTAGGGATAAAAAATTGTAGTATATACAGTGATCACATTTAGTCACAAAAAAATCCCATCTCTAATAGAAATTAAAACATAACCTTTATTTGCAAATAAAAATAAAAATAATAGGTAGTATCTCTATTCATAAGAAAAAAAGTAAAGCATTAAAACTATCAGCTGACTAATATAGATGAATAAATGTTTATGTAAGGCCGACAGTAATCTAGAGCTGTGAGAAGAGGGGAATTATTAAGAGACTGGCTTGAGAGGAGAGCACGTGTTCGCATGCTTGTCACTTTTCCGCTCAGTCTCCCTGCCTGTCTTAAACTTCCCATATATTATCACTCATACATAACACTGTATTGGCTCTTTGTACAATTGTTGATGTCAGCTAGCCTAAAAATGGAGACTCGCTTAACCCTCCCGGACGCCAAATCAGCCTGTTTTATTAACTCCCCTCACCCTCCCCATAGCTAAAGTGAGCCAATAGAAAATGGCTCAATTTGGTTGACAGCAAGACGGACAAATTGGCTGCGCCTCCTCTGAACCTAATGGGGATGATATACGCGTACCAGCAGCAGTTGTGAGTGACTATTAGTGTGGGACCAATCAGCATCTATTGACACGTTCAGCGTCATGTATACCAGCAAATGATCTTCCACTGACGCGTCCACCTGAGCACAACTCTCACTGAGAAAGTTACCCATGGAAGTACGTCCAACTGGAGCGCACATATTGTGCAGAATATTAATGATGCTGTACTGCGCATCCCGGGTAGATGAGAAGGAGGGAGGGGAGGTCAATATGACTATAAATTCGCCATCTGGGGACTAATATTCAGTCCTAGAGTTTACTACTCTGCAACCTAATCTGCCCTGTGTTGGAGTTACAATTAGCTAAAGTATACCGGAAAAAATCCTTGATAGATTTATCATTATTCCAATCTAGCAACATTTATCTGGTACAGATAGGAAATAGAGAGACCCAATACTGAATTACAGATCAAGGGCTTGCCACTGCCATTTACTCAACATAGAGGGACTAAATCAGAAAACTAAGGAAGTGATTTTATTATATAGATATATTTTTTTTGTAATTTAACCTGCAAATTATATCTACCCTTATTTCGAAGGTGTGAGAGTTATCATATACAAAAAAGGGGAGGGAGAGGAGAAACGTTCACTAAAAACCTACCGTATTTTTCGCTTTATAAGACGCACCCCCCCCCCAAAAGTGGGGGGGAAATGACAGTGCGTCTTATAAAGCAAATGCTTCCAACTCTGATGGTGCTGATACATCGCTGCCGCACTGCGATGTATCAGCGAGATGGGAGGAGGGGATGGAGGCTGGCAACACTCGCAGCAGGGCCCGATGCAGTCACTGTACTGTAATACATCGGGCCCCGCACACAGCAGTTTTTAAAAGTAAAGTCATGGTACAGTAATCCTCTTCAGCCAATGTTTGTACTTTAAACTCAGGCAATCCTCTGTACAACTTACTATGAAAGCGGCAGGCAGGGTGGCAGCGTAACCTCGCGATGCTCGCTCATTCACGCTCCTCCCACTTCATTCATGAAGACAAAGCAGGAGCGTGAATGAGTGAGCATCGCGAGGTTACGCTGCCGCCTGCCTGCCGCTTTCATAGTAAGTTGTACAGAGGATTGCCTGAGTTTAAAGTACAAACATTGGCTGAAGAGGATTACTGTACCATGACTTTACTTTTGAAAACTGCTGTGTGTGGGGCCCGATGTATTACAGTACAGTGACTGCATCGGGCCCCGCTGCGAGTGTTGCCAGCCTCCATCCCCTCCTCCCGTGAAAACTGCTCCATTACACAGAAAGCGGAGTGTAATGGAGCATAACATTAAAATATTTTACATACAGCATAAAGACTGCTGTAAGTGGGTGGCCGATGGTGTAATGGGGGTCACTATTCACACAGGACAATATACTGTGACACATATGATACTGTGACCAGCATAAGATCATCTTCTGCCGTTCACAGTATCATATGTGTCACAGTATATTGTCCTGTGTGAATAGTGACCCCCATTACATAAGATGCTATATGTGTGTCATCCACACCTCCCCACACTAGTGTATGATCCACAGATCCCCCATAAGAGTGTCCACCACAGATCCCCCCATAACAGTGTGTCCACCACAGTTCCCCCTATAACAGTGTGTCCACCACAGATCCCCCCTATAACAGTGCCATCCACAGATCCCCCATAACAGTGCCATCCACAGATCCCCCATAACAGTGCCATCCACAGATCCCCCATAACAGTGCCATCCACAGATCCCCCATAACAGTGCCATCCACAGATCCCCCATAACAGTGTCATCCACAGATCCCCCATAACAGTGCCATCCACACACCATTAGTTCAAAACCCACCAAAAGCACACCTTTTGGTTAAAAATATTTTTTCTGATTTTTCTCCTCAAAAATCTAGGTGCGTCTTATCATCAGGTGCGTTATAAAGTGAAAAATACGGTAAATTACGAGGGTGATGCCAATGCCAGGAAGATCCATTGTTTCTGGAAATGATGCATTGACACAGTCAGCCAGTGATTATTTTCAGACCTTTTGTCACATCATTGATTTCCTACATAAGAGGCACTGGGGATGCGGTCACCAGGATAAGTGACATTATCCTAAACCTTTTAAAGACCGAGTGCCCAAATTGCAACCCAAAACCCACTTATTTATTACGAAGTGCCGACATGGTAATTTAACCTGAATACTGCAGTCGAATATAGTATATCTTCCATGTACTTTATCATTTAGCTATAATAACCTGCCTGCATTCAATGCACTGCCTGTGCCGTTCATAGTGCACCCTGTGCTGATGAATGGCAGGAAAAGTCTAAGGCATTGGACTATTGGTACACCATAGATATTTCCAGAGTGCGGGTGCCCAGAGAGAGGGGACTGAGTGCCACCTCTGGCACCCGTGCCACAGGTTCGCCACCACTGTCCTAAACCCTAAGGCTACATGCACACGACATGTGATGTACATTTTTTTAATGTCCGTCACACATCTGCTTTATGACCAATGGTAGTCTATGGGGTTATTCACACAGCAGTTTTTTTGACTGTCAGTGAAAAAATGATGTAAAAAAAAAATAGAACATGTTCTATTTTGTCCATTTTTCACTGACCGACTGCCTCCATACTATTGAATGCATGGGCGTAGCTATAGGGGGTGCAGAGGTAGCAGTCGCTACCGGGCCCAGGAGCCTAAGGAGGCCCAAAGACCCTTGTGCCATATAAGAAGACACACAAAGCACTGAGGGAAGGGGCCCAAGCTGAACTCCTGCACCAGGGCCCATGAGCCGTTAGCTACGACCCTGATTGAATGGGTCAGTTTTTAACGTCCGTTTCTCAGAAAGGCATCAATGAAAAAAACGTCTGTTAACAATGGACAGTTTATCCGTTTTTCGTGTGCCTGTAGCCTAATACTTTTCTTGTAAGGTTGAACGTGGAATCACTTTGCAGTAATATTATACATGAACTGGTATTGAAAGCAGTGAAACACTTTCTAGAAACCAGGAGCATTTCATTTCGATCACATAATACTTTGTACTGACACTTCTTGAATTTATTTTTACTCACAATTTCTTCTTATTCCAAGGTAAATACTATCTCCAGACAAAAGAACCGCAATGGGTACGCCCTGATATGAAAGAGGTATTAGCACCGAGCCCGACTATGACATATCGTAGGGGACGGAATCTCAGGGATCAGTTAGTTCACAGTCATTTCTCTATAAAACAATACAAGACAACCTGGCTTAAATCAGACATTAAGGGATCCTTTCCTTGTGGAAATTGCCCTAAACTATATGTGGGAAAGACAACTCAGCAATTGAGGAGAAGACTCTCTGAACATATCAGTGCAATGAACACAAAAAAGACACATCCCTTTACAGACACACTGCTTATGTGCATGGTGGAGATATCGGCGTCCTGCCGGTTGCATCTGCTGAGTATGACTCCCTGCATCATGCATTTTGTTTTATAAAGTGGACATTACATTAACTGGGGGAGTTCCGTGGATCATATCTACTTTTTGAAAAATAATTATATGGACAATCCCAATAAGTGCCTTGTATTAACTTTGTGTACATGATAAATGCCATTTACTGTTTTTTGTTCATTTGCTTCCTAAATGCAAAATTAAGCAACTTTTAAATTGTCTTAATTACAAATCTCCTAACACGTTGATGCTGTGGAGTCTGTGTAACTCCTTCACATAAATTACTGTCCTGCTACTTCTGACATAGACCGGACAGCACACTGCTCTTGAATGTATGAGCACTCTCTGCTCTCCCTTCTCTCAGCAATAGCAGGAGGGAGAAGAAGGTTGTTATACATGGCAGATCAGGGTGAGGAGAGGGGTGAAAGCATCCAAGTTATCAGGGAAGGCATGTCACATAAGCTGTAGATAGGCAGGTAAGCACACACAAGGCAGGTTTCAGGGGAAGAGGGATAGGTTGTATACAAGTGTAGAGAGAAAGCAGAGCATCTACTGCAAGCTCTGAATGAAGATGGGGAATTAAAAACACTTCTCAGCACCTGTGTCTATCAGCACAAATATGGTACTGTGTTAGTGGTGCCATTTTTAGCAGAAGGAGAAATCAACAGAGTACAAACTGGAAGGGAAGGCGCCAAATGAGAAAAGTCTAATACTAGAAGCCAGTTGCAAACTACATATCAGGAGGATTGAAACTTAGTACCATTTTTTAAAAATTAAAAATTACTATTATCATTTTTCCATGTCAAAGATGTCCATTGCCTTTAAAGGGGTCTTCCAGTATTTTGATATTGATGGCCCGTCCTCAGGATAGGCATCAATATCAAATCAGCAGAGCAGGGGTCAAATACTCTGCCCCCTGTCATTCAGCTGTTGGGGAGTAGCGCCGGTGCCAGAAGTAGGCACCAAAACTACACAATTCTGTCAACTGTGTAGTGGACAGAGCTGGTTACTGCGGAACTGCTGCCATTCACTTGAACGGGGGTAGTGCTGCAGTAACCAGAACTGTCCACTACAAGATGTTAAGGAGCTAAATAGTGCTGGATCCTTCTTCTGACAGTAAAACTACTCCCAAACAGCTGATCGGCAGCGGTGCAGGGTGTCAGACCCCCTGCCAATCTGATACTGAGGAGCTATCCTACAGATAGGTTGTCAGTTTTTAAATCCTCAAGAACCTCTTTAATTGTACCCTACAGCACATGGTAGTCGTATGATACTGTGTGCTTAGACATGGCCATGTATGTGAATTCCACACTGAAAATCTTCACCAAGGTATAGTATAATGTGGTCGAAAAAGTTGGTGCAAATATGGCATGGCATTGCTGGATATTTAGAAATCAGCTGTATGTTGCAGATTTACCATAGATATAGGCCACCGAATTCTTATGTCCAAGGTGAAATCTGCTTGAAACTCACAGCAAAAAACTGTTACATTTTGCCACATATAACCATGTTCTTTGGTGACTTATGTATACAATGTATTATGGGCATAAAAGACATATTATTCAACTTTACCTTTTTACATTTACAGACACCTGTTGATAAGGAGGAAGATAAAAAAAACATCATAAGAAGCAGTTCACATGGTGTTTCTTGACAGCTGAATTTTGTGTGTATTCTGTGCCAAAAACCTCCAACTGTCAATGCCTGAGGAAGCGCGGTTGCGCGAAACGGCCGTCGCCTGTTGCGGGCGTCCACGCCAAGGCGGTCTGCTCCATACTGCCGAAGTTTGCTAGACTACTACAAACAAATAAACACATCGATTGGTGAGTGCCGTCCCGGCTATTCTTTCTTCGTCATCGCAACCTCCAACTGTACTATACAGTTCAATGGAACAGAGACTGGGTCACAAAGCGTTATGGACATTGGCACTAACCCCTCAGCCCCAGTGCTAAAGGAATATTTTAAGGGACATTGTATTCAGGGCTATCACATACAGGAGAATACTATTTCCCCTATCGTCCTCCGGCAGCACAGAATGGGTTAAGGTTGTCATCCTTGATCCTAGGACCGCCCACCTAGAAGAACAACCAACCAAGGTTAAACAGTAATTGACTCCCCTTTAAGAGGGACCTCTACCCCTGCACACATGTGTTTTTTTAATGTCCTCCTTAGAAGAGGATTGCCCACCTTCGTCTGAGGATGGCCTTATACCCTGGGAAAGGGTGCGTCTGGCAGGCCAGAGGAGTGGGAATAGCCACGGTGGTTCCCTGGCTCCACTCCCGTCCACATCGGCGCGCAGCTGAAGCGGCCTCGTCCCCTTCTGCAGAGCGGTCGGCAGAGCGGCGCAGCATTGCCCAGTAAGATGCCGGCACTTCCGGGTCTGGATCGGGCCGCGGTGGAACGCAGGTGAGACGCACGCCGGCGTACTGACGTCACGGCCACGCCCCCCTTCCCCGTTTCGCGCCAGATACTTCTCTAGTAAGTATAAATATGTGGACTGTAAGGAGCTCGGTGCCCCTCTGCTTAGGCAGCCGAGCTCCAGCATTTCAAGGTACATGTGTGAACCAGTGGGTCCCTCCTTGCATGATTTTTTTTTCCTGCAATAAGACTCACTATGCCTCTTTCTTCACATAGATGTCTTCATCATCTAGCAAAAGAGAGAAGAGGTCCAGAAAATCTAAACATAGATTGTGTCAGGGGTGTGATCAACCCCTCCCTGAGGACTTTGAGCAGGATCTGTGTATCAGATGCCACCGTGATTCCCAGTCGTCCCCCCTACGGAAAAAACAGAGGCTACAATCTACACTATGTGTATCTTGTCTTTCAGAGCTGCCGTCCGGCTATCCGTCCACCATTTGCGAAAATTGTACTCAGCCAGGCGAAGAGGAGTCTGATCCGGAAACCAGGAAAATGATGTCTCTCTTTAAGGCCTTCTTGAAGAAGTCTAAGAAAAAGAGTTCAAAACATCATATGTGCCTCCGTCATCGTCTGATGACTCCTCACGCTCAGAGGGTGAACTCTCCTCTGACTCAGATGTTGCCATAGCTGAGGATAATTTTCTGTTTAATAAAAGGGACACCAATCATTTAATCAGAGAGGTCAAGGGTATTATGGAAGCTGGTAAAGATAAAGCAGGTTCCAGAGAAGAGGAAGATCTGTTCTATTTTCCGAAGAAAAAGGCTCCGGTTTTTCCTAGTCATCCCGTGCTGGAAGCTGTTATGCGCAAAGAATGGGAGCAGCCGGTCTCCAGAATCAATTTGGGAACCAGATTCAAAAGCATTTATAAGACCGATCCTGCAGAATCGTCTAGCTGGGAGGATCCCGCTAGAGTGGATGCGGCAGTCACGAGGTTGGCAAAGAAATCGTTTTTTCCAGCAGACGATTCAGCATTGTTAAAAGATCCTATGGATAAAAAAGCTGATAGCCTCCTCAAGAGACTGCATACGCACCTTGGCTCCCTAAACAAGGCTGCGTTATCGGCGGTCCCAGTGGCCCGGGCATTGAGAGTATGGCTTAGCCAGTTAGGTAGAGACGTGGAAGACGGCGTTTCCAGAGAGGAACTTCTCCGACAAATCCCGACTCTAAAGTTAGCGGCAGAGTTTCTGTGTGACTTTCCGCTGGACGCGGTAAGACTCACTGCCAGAAACATGGCCCTCTCAAATTCAGTAAGGAGGGCGTTGTGGCTCAAGCTCTGGTCAGGAGACGTGGCATCAAAGAGCAACCTGTGTTCACTACCGTTTGAGCCTGGCAAGCTGTTCGGGTCCCAATTGGACAAACTTCTGGAGGCAAATATGGAGGAGAAGGCTTTAGCTTTCCCTCAGCCCAAACGGAAAGAAAAAAGTAGATTTTTTCGTCCCTACAGAAGTCAAGACTACAAGAGGTCTACTTTCAGAGGAAGATCTAATAGAGGAAGAGCAGACCGAAGAACTTGGTCAGCTTCAGAGAAACAAAGAAAGAAAAGCGATGTCAGAGTTCTCCAATCCGTTGGCTTCCTACTCAACTGGGAAAAGTCAGATCTAGTCCCAGCATCTTCCAAGACCTTCCTGGGTTTCCTAATAAACACAGTGGAGATGAAGCTATTCCTGCCTCCTTCAAAAGTCACCTCCATAAAGAGGGAAGTAAAAACCCTAGTGGCACTTCACACACCCTCTGTCCGCAGGGTCATGAGGGTTTTGGGTCACATGACTTCAATCTCAGAGGCAGTTCCCTGGGCGAACATCCATACCAGGGATCTTCAACAAGATTGTCTCTGCACCTGGCATCGCAGCAGCTACCGTCTGGCAGCGAAAATGAAATTAAGGGACTCGACAGTCCAGAGCCTGAAATGGTGGTGTCGCACCAGCAATCTTGTCAAGGGAAAGAGCTTTCAGTTTATTCCCCAACAGTCATCACTACAGACGCCTCCGGTCTAGGATGGGGAGCACATCTCCAGAGCCACTGGGTCCAGGGCCGGTGGTCACTTCAGGACAGAAGGCTATCATCCAATTTCAAGGAGCTGAAAGCGATCTATCTTGCTCTGTTACACTTCGAGACCCATGTAAGCGGGAAAGCGGTGTTGATCAGATCGGACAACCTTGTCTCCGTGTTTTATATAAACAAACAAGGCGGGACAAGGAATTCTCTCCTCCTGAATCTCTGCAAGAAGATCTTTGCTTGGGCAGAATTACATCTGCGGGAGTTGAGAGCAGTTCATATCAGAGGCTCTCGAATACTCGAGCGGATCTTCTCAGCCGGAAAGTGATCATCCAGACGGAGTGGGAACTGAATCAGGCAGTGTTCCAAGACATCACGGCCAAATGGGGTTGTCCGACCTGGGACCTCATGGCAACTGCTGTGAACAGGAAATTGAGCAAGTTCTGCTCTCTCAACTCGGCAGACAGACCCACGGTAGTGGACGCGTTTTCCATAAGCTGGAAGAACCTCTCGACTTATGTGTTTCCTCCGGTTCCATTGATACCGAGGGTTTTGCGGAAGATTATGGAAGAGAAGCCACGTCTGGTGATATTAATAGCCCCCTTCTGGCCTCGCAGGTCCTGGTTTCCCTGCTTCTCCAGTTATCCAAAGGGGAATTCCTGAAGCTTCCACGGTGTCCGGATCTTCTCCTGCAGAACGGTCTATATCATCAAAACTTAGAACGTCTGCACTTAACAGCCTGGAGGCTGAAAGGGCTAATCTAAGAAAAGAAGGCCTTTCAGATTCAGTGATTGGAACATTGTTGGCCTCCAGAAAGGACGCCACGAACAAGAAATATTCAAAGATCTGGAATAAGTTTGTTACTTGGATGGCTGAAGCCGGCCATGAGCAGCCAAGAATATTGCAGTATACGGGCACTTTAACACCCGTTTACCCTCAATCTGTTATGTTCTTTAAGCGTTTCATGTAATTGCCTGCAGCAATGTTAAGGGTGTCATTTAGGTATTGGACCACTGGGGGAGCTGGTGAGCAGGTCATATATATAGTTAGGCCAAGGCAGGCTAGGGCAGTGCAGACCCTGGAGTCTGTAGAGGCCACATGTCTCAGGCCTAGACCAGTTCAGCAGAATCTGGAGGCAATCCCTAGAGCAAGAGGTACTAAACGTCAAGTGGAGGTAAATTATAAAGCTGGAGATTCAAGGATATAAGCCAGAAGTAGGGCATTGGGGCCTTGAAGCATCAATTCCAGTCAGGACGAGTCAGGAAGAAAGTAAGGTTCACCTGCAATTTCAAGTCCTGTATTACCACCCTCTGTTCAACCTTGCTGGATGTAAGACCACTGCAATTTTGATTGTCTGCAAAAAGGAACTGTTGGAAAGACTGCTTACTGTATCATCACTGTCTTCAGTAAAGTTTGGATTCTGTTTTCAAGTTATCAGTCTGTACCTCAGTTATTCCTACTGTAAATACGGTGTGCCACCGTTTACTGGCACTGGCGTCACGACATATCAGGGACTTAGCCATAGGCACGTTAAACTATAACACCAAGGGCACCTCACCTTCCACCTGGCTGTGTCCCTCAAGAACCCAGAGAGTGCCCCAGAGGAGCAGCGTGCCGGCCTCTCCATCACTGGCATTCCCCAGGTTAGTTCCTACACAAAGCCCTGACTTGGGGATGCTACATTTTGGCGTCACGAACAGGATACGCACGTTTTATGGACTGTGATCAAAAACGTGAACTTTGTGCCTTAACCAGTTTGCCAAGTGACAAAACGCCTGTTTATTTGAAGTGGACTTTGCGGACCTAAAACGTACAGAAAAGTGTCCCAAAAACCTCCAGAAAGCGCTGTGCAGTGTTGCGCTATCAAAAGGAAGAAAATCGCCACTTCAAAGTGCATTTTTGTGGACTTTTATGCTGTTTCACTACCGCTGCTTGCTGTCATTGAATTGATGCATCATGGCGCCCAAGATGGCCGCCTGAACTGTGGACTTATCTACTGCGCCATCACTACTCATCACTGGCGGGAAAGCTTAGCGCCAGACTCTGCAGCGTCACCACTTTATTCAAATTTCCCAAGCTGGACTCCACCTACCTTGGACTTAGAAGAACGCAGACGCTGTTCCCCGTCGGAGCAAGTCCGAAGCTCCGCCCCTCCAGCCCGACGTCCTCGCGGGAAGGCACGCTGCGCAAGGGATTCCCGAAGACGTCCTTCCGGATCTCGCGAGATTTGGACCGCCTGCACCGGAGTAAGTACCAACTCCTGGGAGAAATAATCCGACACCGGAGAGGGGTCGCCTGGTTAGCAAGGCCCAAAAAGGGGATACTGGACTCTGCCCATCGATCGCGCTCACCGGCCAGTAACCCCGCCGGCGCGACATCGGACCTAGCGCTGCCTCTTAAAGGGACCGCTCAACCAAATAATCTGCATCATGTCGGACTCAGAAGCAGCCGAGCAGCCTGCCCCAGGGAGCCAGTGGCCACCAACGGTATTACGCCTGTCAACATGATGCCGCTGACGATGCCATATTACTTTGGGGCTCCATGGTTTCCCCGTTATGCCGGGAGGCTCATAATTTAAAAGACTTTCAAGACAAAATCCTGGCTCTGTTCCGACTCTATCCTATTAACCCGGAGCAGCAAATGGAGATTCTGTTAGCCCAGTTGGAAGGAGCGGCCCGTCGAGAAGTCATGTCCTGGCCCAGTTCTGAGAGGAGCACTATAGAGCAGATCTTTGACCGCCTCAGCACTACCTTTGAAGTCAGGACGGTGTCTGAAATAAAGATGCGCTTCTTCAGCAAGAAACAAAAGCCTGGTGAGTCACTTCGTGATTTTGCTTTATCCCTCCAGGAGGCCTGGAGGGCTGTCATTCATATAGACCCTAGAGAGGTTGACACCCAGGATCAAACTCTGAGAGAGCAATTTATTGCGGGTGTGAATAGCGAATCTTTAAAAACACAATTGAAAATGTTGTCGGCTCAGCACCCTAACAGTGTTTTCCTGGACTTTAAAGAACTGGCCATCAGTATTCTGGGACAACATCTACCAACGGAACCAGTGGCCCATCCCGAGCCTCCTGTCCGTACTCCCAAGCTGACGGATACCAGCCTGCCAGGGGCCAGCCAAGCCGCCCAGACTCCAGTTCCTGATACAGTGGCTGCTCTGATGGAACAGGTCAATTACCTCACTAAGAGCCTGGAAAAAGTCTGCAGGAAACTGGAAGAGTGGGAGAAACCCTTAATGCTGGAAGATGAACTCCTTTTGCCTCAAAAGCCTGGCCCCCTGCGTATCAAGAAGTTTATCCCAGAGATCCTGGAAGACGTTCAAGTGACCGGTTTAGGAACCGCAGCGACCTTCCTGTAATTACTGCAAGAAGTTGGGTCATACTGAATCTACTTGCTGGCAGTTAAGCGGGTCACCCTCGAGGCTGAGGACCGCCCCTCGGGAGGTAGAACAACAGGTCCAAGGGATCCAAACTGGATGCCCCGTTATGTGGGGTCCCGTCCCAAAATAAACGTCCGGATCAATGGAGTGCCTTTTGAAGCGTTGCTGGACACTGGATCTCAAGTCACCACTATTCAGCAGTCCACCTTTAATCAGTTCTGGAGTTCCAGCCTGCTTACCCAGCCACCTGAGTCCTGGTTGGAGATAATTGCAAGCAATGGTAAGCCCATAAAGGTCCATGGATACTGGGAACCCACGCTCCAAGTGGGTGAAGCCACTTTACCACAGCAAGGAGTGATCGTGGTACAAACCGGGGATAAAGGGGCCACCCTGTGATTGTTGGGACTAATGTTTTCAAAAATTGCTACCCTGAGGTCCTTGAAGCTCTCCATCAGTCCCTGCCTGCAGCTTCCTCTGCCTCCAAGAAGGTCCTCCAAAAGACCATCAGCGTACTGTGTGCTCAGCAGAGGTTTGCAAATGAAAAAGGAGAGATCTGCACCGCCAGGATCGGTGATAATAGACCAGTGACTCTACCTCCAAACTCCCAAACTCTCCTGTGGTGCCGTGCTGTCCTGGGAGTCCAGGGTCAAGACTATCCGGCCCTGGTGGAACCTGTCCAGATGGAGAACTACCCATATGTGAGAGCTGCCAAGTGCCTGGCGACCGTCTCCCAAGGTAAAGTACCTGTCCGTCTGATTAACCTCAGCGATCATCCTGCTGTGCTTACTAAGCACTGTCCTGTTGCCCAGCTTTCCCAGGTTTCCTTCCAGGATGTCATCCGCCTGCCTGTCACCGAGAAGCCATCAGCTGCCACTCGAGGACCTCTTCCTGCGGACGACTCTCCAGTGCCCTGGTGGAAGGAACTCCATGTCGGGGACGAAGCTACCCCGCAGCATCAACTAGAGGGACTCCTGAACCTAGTAAAGCAACACCATCAAGCCTTCAGTAAGCATGCAACGGACTATGGAGAGGTCAGTGTCATCCAACACACCATACCCACTGGCTCTCATCCTCCCATTAAAGAGAGGTATAGGCCCATACCACCAACTTCATACCAAACTGTTAAAGAGATGATCCAAGAAATGAAAGACTCAAACGTAATCCGGGACAGTCGTAGTCCCTGGGCTGCCCCCTGGTTTTAGTAAAAAGAAAGATGGTGGCATCCGGTTTTGTGTAGACTATAGAAAGATAAATCAGATCACTCACAAAGATGCCTATCCATTGCCACGTATTGAGGAGTCTCTAACTGCTCTAGGCTCCTCCGCCTATTTCTCCACCTTAGATTTAACCAGCGGATATTGGCAAGTGCCCATGGCCCCTGAAGATAGGGAAAAGACTGCTTTCACCACCCCTATGGGCCTGTTTGAATTTAATTGCATGCCATTTGGACTGTGTAATGCCCCGGGACCTTTCAAAGATTAATGGAGCGGTGCTTAGGCCATAAGAACTTTGAGACGGTGCTGTTATACCTGGATGACGTTATCATCTACTCTAAAACGTATGAGGACCATTTAAAGCATCTAGCTGAGGTGTTTGAAATCCTTATTAAATACGGCCTCAAGATTAAACCGTCCAAATGTCACCTGCTGAAACCTGCTGTAAAATACTTGGGACATGTTGTAAGTGCAGAGGGGGTCCAGCCTGATCCTGATAAGTTGGCTGCTGTCCGAAATTGGCCGGTCCCCACTACGGTGAAGGAAGTGAGGAGTTTCCTTAGCTTCGCTGGCTACTACCGGCGCTTTATCCCCCACTTCGCTCAAATAGCGGATCCAATTCAGGAACTTCTGAGGGGGCAACCAAAAAGAGCCCAAAGACTCCTATCCCCATAGAATGGAATGAAGAAAGGGAGGTTGCATTTCGGTTGTTAAAGAAGAAGTTGACTGAACCTCCTGTGCTGGGGTACCCAGATTACAGTAAACCATTTCACCTTTACACAGATGCCAGTAAGAAAGGCCTGGGAGCAGTGCTGGCTCAAGTGCAAGAAGGGAAAGAAAGGGTGATAGCTTACGCCAGCCGGTCCTTAAAGGGAGCTGAAAAGAATGATCAGAATTATAGCTCTTTCAAATTAGAGTTTCTGGCCTTAGTGTGGGCGGTAACAGAAAAATTCAAAGACTATTTGGCTGCCACTCCATTTATTGCCTTCACCGATAATAATCCTCTGGCCCACCTGAACACCGCCAAACTGGGGGCCTTAGAACAGAGATGGGCCTCCCGCCTTGCTAATTACGACTTCACTGTAAAATACCGGGCTGGCCGTTCAAACGATAATGCTGATGCCCTGTCAAGGCTCCCCACTGAGATAGCACCAGATGACAAACGGGATGCCTGGGAAGATGTAGAGATGCCAGCATTTTATAACAGGTTTGCTCAACAGGACCAAGCTCAAGCTGCCAACAGTGGAACCTCTGACCCACCATCCTTTGATAAGCCTGCATCCAGGGAAGAAAAGTGGATTAAGTTGCAATCAGAGAGTAGAGTTCTCGGTGAACTGCTGGACTTCTTCATCAGTGGCAGAACCCCTGAAAGAATTCGGCGAAAGACCGCAGACCCAGAACTCCTCAAATTGTGGAAGCAACGTCAACAACTGTTCCTTCAAAAGGCCTGTTGCTGCGACGAAGCCTGGATCCAGTGTCAAATGACAGAGTGCACCAGATCCTCATCCCACGTCGTGATGCAGGTATGGTTCTAGAAATGTATCATGATAAGTCTGGACATTTTGGGGTTCAAAAGACTGAGGCCACTATTCGTAGGCGGTTCTACTGGGTTGGAATCAGAGAGGACATTGAGAGGTGGTGTCGGGAATGTACAGCCTGTGCCCTAAAGAGAGGTGAACATCATGATCAGAGAGCACCGCTGCACCCTATTATAAGTACCGCCCCTCTTGAACTGGTTGCGATTGACCACGTAAAGTTAGAACCCAGTCGCTCAGGGTATGCCTATGCCATGACTATTATTGACCATTTCACTAAGTTTGCCGTAGCAGTGCCTGTGAAGGACCTGACAGCCAAGACGACCGCTGAATTGTTCTGGAAGCACTTCCTCCTGCCTTACGGCTGCCCAGAAAAGATCCTCACCGATCAGGGATCTGCGTTTGAGTCTCATCTGTTCCAGGAGCTGTGCCGACTACACAATTGCCAAAAGGTCCGGACCACGGCCTATCATCCACAAGGTAATGGACTCTGTGAAAAGATGAATCAGACTCTGATTGAAATGTTGAGAGCCGTGCCTCCTGAGACCAGAGGAGATTGGCCTAACCTGTTACCACAGCTCATGTATACGTACAATAATACTATCCATTGTTCTACTGGATACACTCCTTTCTACCTGTTGTTTGGGCGTCAGGGTAAATTGCCTGCAGATCATTCCCTGGATGTACAAGTGCTGGATGACATTAATCCCCTGCCTAAAACTGACTGGGTAGCGGAACATCAACGGCGCTTGCTTAATGCCAAAGAAATTGTCCAGGAGCGCATGGAAGGTGCCCGGGAGCGACAACAAAAAGACTATGATTTGGCGGCCCATGCAGAGCCCTTAGCTGTGGGGGACACCGTGTGGTTGAAGAACAATCACCGTACCAGTAAGCTGGACAGTAAATGGGAGAGAACTCCTATCTTGTGTCTGCCATCCCTAATGCTGAGACCCATACCTATGAGGTCACCAGAGAGGGTAAGAGTCCCCAAATTGTTCACAGAAACCGCCTAAAACTCTGCATGACAAAGGGGCCCATTGCTGGAGACTCCGGACCCCAGTCTTCTGTGCCAGGACTTTCTGCTCAGCCTGTGGAGCCTATGCAGGCTGTGGCGGATCTAGTCAATGATGCTGAACCACTCCATTGGTTCCTCACACCCTGGTTAAATTTGTTGGTGCCCGCTCCAGCACCTACTGTGCCTTCACCTCCGGAAGAGCCGGTTCAAAATGTCCCGGATCCAGTCTCCCTTGTAGAGGATCCCCGGCTCCTGTTGTTCCTGACCAGGGTCTCACTGGTGGAGACCCTCCTGTTGCTCCTCTCCCTTCTACCTCGGTGCTAAGGGAGGAGGAAACCCTGTGTTGAGAAGGTCCACCCGGATGAACAGGGGACGTCCGCCAGTCCGTTTAGGGGACTTTGATTATACTGGTGGTGTCTCCTCCCGGGCAGTTACTACTGGAAATACCTTGCTTGACGTTTGTGCGCAAGAATGGACTCCTCCACGCGAGCCCTTGCCTGTGATACACCCCCAGGGGACCTCTGTGTGAGCATCATCCTATTTAAGTTTGTGCCAGAGATGGACTCCCTGTGTGCGAGCCTCTGTGATATGCTTTTATAGACTCATTCATTGTCATGGACTATCCTGGTATTCCCTAACATTCGCTGTGCCAGGTCAGCGCCCCAGTTTCACTCTTTATCCTGAAGGAAGAGAACGACGCCCCTTGTCACCACATTCCACCTTTTCCAGTTGGACCTGATACAAATTATGCATGTCATTCATTTGTGGTTATGTATGCCTGCATGTTCTCCTTTTGTCTTTCAGGAGATGAATCCAGCTGGGTGGACCCCTGTGGTGGAGTACGAGGTCGTACTCAGTTTAAAGCTGTGGGGTATGCAGTATACGGGCACTTTAACACCCGCTTACCCTCAATCTGTTATGTTCTTTAAGCTGTTTCATGTAATTGCCTGCAGCAATGTTAAGGGTGTCATTTAGGTATTGGACCACTGGGGAGCTGGTGAGCAGGTCATATATATAGTTAGGCCAAGGCAGGCTAGGGCAGTGCAGACCCTGGAGTCTGTAGAGGCCACATGTCTCAGGCCTAGACCAGTTCAGCAGAATCTGGAGGCAATCCCTAGAGCAAGAGGTACTAAACGTCAAGTGGAGGTAAATTATAAAGCTGGAGATTCAAGGATATAAGCCAGAAGTAGGGCATTGGGGCCTTGAAGCATCAATTCCAGTCAGGACGAGTCAGGAAGAAAGTAAGGTTCACCTGCAATTTCAAGTCCTGTATTACCACCCTCTGTTTAACCTTGCTGGATGTAAGACCACTGCAATTTTGATTGTCTGCAAAAGGAACTGTTGGAAAGACTGCTTACTGTATCATCACTGTCTTCAGTAAAGTTTGGATTCTGTTTTCAAGTTATCAGTCTGTACCTCAGTTATTCCTACTGTAAATACGGTGTGCCACCGTTTACTGGCACTGGCGTCACGACATATCAGGGACTTAGCCATAGGCACGTTAAACTATAACACCAAGGGCACCTCACCTTCCACCTGGCTGTGTCCCTCAAGAACCCAGAGAGTGCCCCAGAGGAGCAGCGTGCCGGCCTCTCCATCACTGGCATTCCCCAGGTTAGTTCCTACACAAAGCCCTGACTTGGGGATGCTACAATATCATCCATTCTACAGTTCCTGCAGGACGGGTTTCAGAAAGGTCTAAAACCAAATACCTTGCGGGCCCATATGACGGCCATCAACTCCTTGACAGAGAATAAGTTTCTCCACCACCCTCTACTGTGTCGGTTTTTCAAGGCCATAAAAAAGCTTAAGCCAATTCATAGGGATCCGTTGCCAGTCTGGGACCTTTCTGTCGTATTGAAAGGGCTCACAAACGCACCATTTGAACCTTTGCAGCAAGCGGATATAAAGTGGCTGACGTGTAAGACCTTCTTCTTGACGGCAATAACATCTGCTAAAAGATTGGGAGAGCTACAAGCCCTATCTTCAAGGCCTCCATATATTCGGTTTCTGCCAGATGGGGTACTATTGCGTACCGTGCCATCTTTTCTGCCCAAGGTTCCTCTACGGCGAATAAAAATAGAGAGGCTTTTCTTCCGGTGTTTTTCCCAGAACCAGTAGATGAAGATCAAAAGAGATGGCATACCCTGGACATTAAAAGGGCGTTACAGTGTTATCTTGAGAGAACAAGGGAGTTTAGGAAGACAGAAAACCTGTTTGTCTTGTTCGCAGGCCCAAGATCGGGGCATGTACCATCCAGAGATTCCCTGGCCAGGTGGATAAAAGCTACCATCCTGGAAGCCTATTCGAAGGAAGGTCTGCCTCCGCCTTTTCCCTCAAGGCCCACTCTACAAGAGCGGCAGCAACATCCTGGGCAGAAGCAGCCCAAGTTCCGATTGAAGAAATCTGCAATGCGGCTTCTTGGTCCTCGTCGTTAACGTTTGGGAGACACTATCGCTTGGACGTCAATGCTAGGAGCTCAGCCTTCGCAACTGGGGTTTTGTCTGCAGCTTGTAATAGAAATCCCTCCCCTTGAATTATATAAAAATCCCATTCTGTGCTGCCGGAGGACGATAGGGGAAAGGAAAAATACGTACCTGGGATTTTACTTTCCTTGAGTCCGGAGGCAGCACAACGATACCCTCCTAATAAAATTTTGTGGCATACATATTGTTGTGGAGTCTATTTTATTAACACATGTGTGCAGGGGTAGAGGTCCCTCTTAAAGGGGAGTCAATTACTGTTTAACCTTGGTTGGTTGTTCTTCTAGGTGGGCGGTCCTAGGATCAAGGATGACAACCTTAACCCATTCTGTGCTGCCTCCGGACTCAAGGAAAGTAAAATCCCAGGTACGTATTTTTCCTATACATCTGGTCCAGTGTATAATCAGCGGAGATGTCACTGGATGTCTCCGCTGATTATACACATTTTTCTTCTCCATTCAGCCGAGACATTTCGTCTCTGCAGAGTTTGCCGCACTTTTCTATCATCCTCTTCCTCCTGGTGCTCCAACAGTGTTGTACTGTGCCCTCTGTGCTCTGCAATGCCCCCAAGTTCTATATAAGAGTTCCATATATAGTCTCCAAAATGCTCCCAAAAGTCCCACTAGTAGTAATATTTCTTTCCCAGAGTGCCATTAGTAATAGTGGCCCCTATAGTGATAATGCTACCTAAAAGTGCCCCCATTAGTAGCAGTGCCCTCCCAATAATAATAATGCCCCCCCACAAAACCTCTAGTAGTGATAAAGGCCCATAGTGTCTCCAGTAGTAATAAGGTTTCCCAACATGTAGTAATAAGGCCCCTAAAGTGCTCCCAGTAGTAATATGGCCCCTCTGTAGAGCCTCCAATAGTTATAATGCCTCATATAGTGCTCCCAGTAGTTATAATGCCTCCTCTAGTACACCCAGTTTGTATAATTCCCCCTATAGTGTCCCAGTAATTATAATGCCCCCTGAAGTGTCCCAGTAGTTATAGTGGCCCCTGCACTGTCCCCAACAGTTATTATGGCCCCTGTAATAATATATTACCATATAGTGCCCACAGTAGGTATAATGAACCCTATAGTGGCCCAGTGGATATAATCGCCCCCAGTAGTTATTGTTCCCCCTGTAGTGTCCACAGTGCTTATAGTACCACCCTGTAGTTATAATACTTCCCTCTATAGTGCCCCAGTACTATTTCCCCCACAGTCATGAAGAAAAAAAAATATTTACCTCACTCCCGCTCCATAACATTTGCAGTTCAGCTAACAGGCCTCTCCCAGTCTTCGTCCTGAGTTGCCTGCATTCTAAGCTCAGGTAGTCTCGATGATGATGACATCATCACGCCGCCTGAGATCTGGCACAGGCAGTAGCAATGGTATAATAGGTTGTGCTGCCTCGTAGGCTTCAGGCCTAGTAGCTTGTGGTCTATGACATAGTTGCCAACTGTCCCAAATTTGCAGGGGCTGTCCCTGGTCTTCAGAGACAGTCCAGGCAAATTCAGTCCTATAAATGGGCACAGTTGGACTATAAGAGTGAACAGCAGGGAATCATCATATCCCATTCCTTGCAGCAGTATTCAGTAGTTTCGGAGTTCTGAGAACGGTGACACCGGTATGGTCAGCAGCCCAATGCCCGGATGTCTGTTCTAATGACGCCCCTGGGTGTCACTCAACTCCTCGTTACAGATCTCCTCAGATCTCAGCTGCAGTGTCAGTCCTTTCCATACTTGTCTCGCACCTGGTTCTCTGTACACTCTCTGTACATACACTACCTCGAGGCACGACAATACACTGCACATGTGGTGCCACACTGGGATGTCCACACACATGACCAGAGACCTTACCAGACCACCGTGACCAAAATATTACTTACCTGAGGTGTAGCAGGGTGGAGTTGTCATGCGCCCTGGTCAACTTCTATTTGTCAGGTATCTGACTATTCAGAGATTGCATGTGTCCAGGCCTGTTATGGTGGCAGCTTCATGACTTGTACAGAACGATGTCATGGTCTGCCCTTTTCTCTGTGTAACTACCACCTTTGCTAGACATAACAAGGGAATTTAGTAATACAGAGGTCAAGGAGAATCATATCCATTTTATACAATCAATGAGGGGGCCATGATTAAGAAGTAACTCACTAAATACTCTGCATCATGATGAAATCCTTTGTGAATTTCGGGGAAGGAAATTGCGTGTCAAATACCTGAAACTTTTCAGTTTTTGCTTATGATTGCACATTAACATTTTTACTTCAAAGCCCCATTTTGTGATGGATTGTTCTAATTAGATGTGTAAGGTAAATTACTGGATAGGAAATGGCAGAAAAATCCTGTTCAATGCCAAAACATATAGTTATATTGCCATCTAGTGGTTAAGTACAGATCAACCCGCAAAAAAATAATGCTCACACGGTTTCATACACGAAAAAGTTATAGGGGTTAGAATATAATAAAAAAATTATTTCAAAGGTTTTAATTATTTTATAGGCCTGCAACCTATTAGAGGACCGATGCAGGCAGCGTGATGACGCCAGTGCGGGACATAGGCCTGCATCGCATCCCTGAAAGCTGCATGGAGTAAATATGTGTGTTTATTTTTTTTCATTATTTTTACATTATGCTGTTGCCCAGTATGGACGGGGGGGGGGGGGGAGTTTTGGGGTCACTATGGGGGCATCTACTGGGAACCCTATATACTGGCACACATTAAGGGGGAGCACTATGGAGAAGTGGGGGGAAAGGAGCACTATGTGGGTATGTACTGGGGGCCCTATATACTGGCACACATTATGGAGGGCAGTATGGAGAAGTGGGGGTAAGGAGTATTATGGGGGCATCTACTGGGAGGCGTTTTATAGGGGCATTTTAAACTGGCACACATTATGGGGGCCCTATGGAGAAGTAGGAGAGAAGGAGTACTATGGGGGCATCTACTGGGGGCCCTATTTGTTGGTATTATATACTGGCATACATTGTGGGGGAGAGGAGCACTATGGGGGCATCTACTGGGGGGCATTATATAGGTACATTTTATAATGGCACACATTATGGGGGTACTATGGAGAAGTGGAGGAGAGGAGCATTATGGGGGCATCTTCTTTGGGCACTCTATAGAGGCATTTTGTACTGGCACATTATAGGAGAACTACACTCACCTAAATAATTATTAGGAACACCTGTTCTATTTCTCATTAATGCAATTATCTAGTCAACCAATCACATGGCAGTTGCTTCAATGCATTTAGGGGTGTGGTCCTGGTCAAGACAATCTCCTGAACTCCAAACTGAATGTCAGAATGGGAAAGAAAGGTGATTTAAGCAATTTTGAGCGTGGCATGGTTGTTGGTGCCAGACGGGCCAGTCTGAGTATTTCACAATCTGCTCAGTTACTGGGATTTTCACGCACAACCATTTCTAGGGTTTACAAAGAATGGTGTGAAAAGGGAAAAACATCCAGTATGCGGCAGTCCTGTGGGCGAAAATGCCTTGTTGATGCTAGAGGTCAGAGGAGAATGGTCCCACTGATTCAAGCTGATAGAAGTGCAACGTTGACTTAAATAACCACTCGTTACAACCGAGGTATGCAGCAAAGAATTTGTGAAGCCATAACACGCACAACCTTGAGGCTGATGGGCTACAACAGCAGAAGACCCCACCGGGTACCACTCATCTCCACTACAAATAGGAAAAAGAGGCTACAATTTGCACGATCTCACCAAAATTGGACTGTTGAAGACTGGAAAAATGTTGCCTGGTCTGATGAGTCTCAATTTCTGTTGAGACATTCAAATGGTAGAGTCTGAATTTGGCGTAAACAGAATGAGAACATGTATCCATCATGCCTTGTTACCACTGTGCAGGCTGGTGGTGGTGGTGTAATGGTATGGTGGATGTTTTCTGGGCACACTTTAGGCCCCTTAGTGCCAATTGGCCATCGTTTAAATGCCACAGGCTACCTGAGCATTGTTTCTGACCATGTTCATCCCTTCATGACCACCATGTACCCATCCTCTGATGGCTACTTCCAGCAGGATAATGCACCATGTCACAAAGCTCGAATCATTTCAAATTGTCTTCTTGAACATGACAATGAGTTCACTGTACTAAAATGGCCCCCACAGTCACCAGATCTCAACCCAATAGAGCATCTTTGGGATGTGGTGTAACGGGAGCTTCGTGCCCTGGATGTGCATCCCTCAAATCTCCATCAACTGCAAGATGCTATCCTATCAATATGGGCCAACATTTCTAAAGAATGCTATCAGCACCTTGTGGAATCAATGCCACGTAGAATTAAGGCAGTTCTGAAGGCAAAAGGGGGTCCAACACCGTATTAGTATGGTGTTCCTAATAATTCTTTAGGTGAGTGTATATAGGAGTATTTTATACTGGCAGAAATTATAATGGCACTATGAGCAACTAAGCTCAACTGGGGCACTAAGAAAAGGTTTTCACTATAATTGTCCGGGACACTATTTGCTGGGTGCAATTATTTTTTAGGGCACTGTGTGCCAATAATGATTGAAGGGCACTATCTGCGTAGTACTAGTTATTTTCAGGGGGTTTTAGCTGTTTCTGCATATAGTATTGGCGAGCACAGTGGGCACAGTATTAGTGTGGCACAATGGGTTGTTGAGAAGGTGGGAGGATGATGGAAAAGCAGGAAACTAAGATGTCTGTTTGTTAAACTCTGCAGAGACGAGAGATGGCTGAAAAAAAACCATCAATCATGGTCTGGTCCGAATGGAGAAGATGAGGGACGAGAACATCTGCATCAGAGGAGAAGTCTGTAAGAGGTATGTGGTGCTGTATTAGGCTACCTTCACATGTGCGTTAGTGATTCACCGGATCCGGAACTGCTGGTTGCAGACGCAATGCCCGCCAGCCCCATTAACTATAGGCTACAAAATTTGTCCACGATCTGGCAAAAATGCAGAGAATCGGTGGGACACAAACCGCTGCACACTGCAGTTTGTGTCCGCCCGATTCCTTGCATTCTCTGCTGGATCAGGTGGCCGGGTCGTAGTGCCGCAGGTTTGAAAGTAGCCTTACCCTGTATGTTTTGTATTGCTGTATGTAATGTTAGGAGGGAATAGGTTAGGTTGAGAATTTGGCATGGGGTTGGAGGGGCCCAGGCACCTTCTTTGCACAGGGGCCCTCTGCTGTCTGTCCGTCCCTGCTTGGGATACTGGAGGTTTTTTCTTTTTTTTTTTTGTAAATCTGTTTATTGAATTTTCCATATACCATACAATAACATAGATGTGTGGACTAGCTTTTCGTTGTCTATATCACCAGGATCCACAGATTGACAAATAACATTCCCTTCCCCCTATAAAACCCCTCTCTACTCCCCCCTCAGCCCAGATGCCAATGATCTCACACCACCAACACTCGCCAGTCATGTGTCTCCAAGAACATCAGCACACCTTTAAAGCACCCAACCTTTCCCCTATATCAGCCTTTAGGTACCATTCCGTATATTTAAATGGTGTCACAATAAGGTTAATGGCTTCCCTGTCGTGAGATACTATTATAAACTTAAATTTTTTGAAAAAAGGGGCCGTTTTGGTAACCTTATGTTGCAGGGCATATGTTCTATCATGATGCATATATAAAGCCAATTGGTTGGTCACTTTAAGTACCAAGGGAACTTCAGGCCTTAACCAGAATTGGAGCAACATTCGCTTTGCCACCAGAAGCACCGCCACCACAATCAATGGGAAGGGACCAGCCTCACGGGCCACGTGAAACAATAAGACCATGGGCGCCAATGGTAATTCAACACCCCAGATTTCTCGGACATAAGCTATTAGGTTTGTCCAGAAAGAAATGCTTGAGGAGCATTGCCACATGCAATGGTATAAGTCTGCTGCTGAGGAAGAACATTTAGGGCATGCTACCAATCGGTGTGGGCCGCTGGATGGGGTGGGATATTAAAGGCATATATAGCTCTATGCAGGCTCGGACTGGCCCACAGGGGTACAGGGGAAACCCCCGGTGGGCCACTGAGCAAGGTGGGCCCCTAGTCTCCCACCCCCTGCACAAGTGGTACATAACACATTAGACTTACTGCACTACATACATGTATTTAAGGTAAAGCACCTCAACCAGCCTATGTTCATATAAAAAATTATTTATTATATTTGAATGTATCCGTACAGTGGGCCCTCAAAATAAATGTTACTGGTGGGCCCTAGGTACCTCAGTCCGACACTGGCTCTATGTATGAAACGAAAGTGAGATTCCCCCACTCTTCATTGATAACCGCTTTACCAACTCTATCCATCCCTTCTACAATCTTTTTTGGTAAACCATCTGTAGCTGGCCAGCTAAGACCTGTCCTAGGTTGCCAATATGACTTATATGTTTATATAGGTAGACTTAAGTTGCCAATAAATTGAATACACTTCCTTTGTTTATATATTACAGACAGAAAGAGAGTTATTTACAGTGACTTCATGTTTATGGATGTCATATAACAGTTATATATTGTCTTCACAGAAGCAGAAAAGATAATATGCCTTTAAAATTCAGTAAATGAATGTAAGGTAAGCTCAATGACACAGCCGAATTAACAACAGAAAACATAGAGTTAAGCTGTTGTTACTGCCTAGGAGTCATAACCAATTACAGCCAACCTCACACTGAGCCTGTGTGGGAAATCCCTAGCAGAATCTTTTGGAGTCAGTATAGACCAGAGAAGAGGAGTTGGACAGACATTTCTAGTCAGAGCTGTGTTTTATGGGAACAAGAGGCCAAAAAGGTATTTAGAACGGTTATATAATGTTCATATTGTTAATACTGTTACCAGAACTATATACTGAGACCAGTTGTATATGTTTTTTACAGTTCCACCAAACTGCGACTAAACTGCTACCAAACTTCACAAATCATATCGCAAACTACGCAAATAGAACTATTGGTTAAACCTTAGATATATATAGATATATATATAGATATATATAGAAAAAAAGTTGAAGTTATTTTAAGCATTTGGTGTGCTCTTTAAGCCTACTGTTTCCATAGAACGGCGCTAGAAGAATTAGCTCAAAAGAAACATGACTGAAGCAGAGTAATAGACAGTCTCGTTAGAGATATCAAATTCTTCTAATGCCACAGCGCAAAAGGCACTTCATAGTGCTGCGCCTGTCACACACCATCATCCTCTAAGCTCCTACTCCATGATTGGAAGACTGTCAGAGACGTAGGTTTCAACAGATGAAACAAAAGGCCCCTGTATAACCAGGTTATGGACCATTGTACCTGACCTCCCTTGATATACTCATCGAGGCGGTTCCCATAAAACGTTTTGATCTGTGCATAAGGCAAATAGCTGGTGACCGGGACCTGAAATTGACTGTGTAACTCTTCCAATGACAACCAACGGTGCTCCTCCAACTGCCATAAATCCTTTAGCATTGTTATCCCCCCTTCCCTCCACTTCACACACATTTTATTTGTATCTCCCTGAGGAAACCCTGGGTTCTGCCATAGAGTTAAAGAGGTTGTCCGGTCCTAAAATCAAAATTCTTTTTATGTGCTCCTAACACCCCTCACCATGCATACATATGCCCCCAATATCTGTTTTTCAAGTCTGAGCTTTCCTTCCCCCCTAGAAGACATCAGGTTATCCTGGCAGATCTGTTTACTTTCTCCCCTTCTTGTTTTGTTGAATACATAACTTTATTGATACACAAGCCTGGCTGCACTGCACAGAGATGAGTCACAGGCTGGCCACGCCCCCACACTGCTCTGTTTGCAGCAGCTACTCCCATTACAACTCCTGTGTCCATCTTTCTGCACACAGACATGAATCTACTTCTCAGTCAGTGTCTAAATCCCATCACTGACCATCCACAGACACTGCCCTCATCATCTCCAGAGTGCGAAAAACAGCTTGAATCAGCAAGCGTATCCAATCATATATGTATCTAATCCTATCCTGTGTGATACAGCCTGCAGAGCGGTGTATCAAATCCCAACACTGACATTGCTAAAATGTGTATCTAATCCCATTTTGTATGATCCTGTCTGCTGCGCTGTGTATCTAATCCCTTATGCACACCACCGTATCCATTTTGCGATCCACATTTTTTGCAGTCCCATTGAGTTCGATGGATTTGAGGTGCTCATTTTGAGGACCAGAATAGGACATGTTCTGTTTTTACTGGAACTGACATACGGATATAAAAAACACACTGATGACGTCCCTGTGCTTTCCATATCCGTATGTCAGTTCTGCGACAGATAAAAAATGACTGGTAAAAAATGTGAATCGCACACGGACAGTAACCTCATTTAGTGGATCCGCAACTTGCAGACCGCAAAACAGATACGGTTCTGTGCACGAGCCCTATCACTTATACTGAGCGCCCATAATAGTGACATCCACAGTGCCCCATAACAGTGATCTCCACAGTGCCCCCATAACAGTGATCTCCACAGTGCCCCCATAACAGTGATGTCCACAGTGCCCCTATAACAATGACGTCCACAGTGCCCCCATAACAGAGATCTCCACAGTGCCCCATAGCAGTGACATCCACAGTGCCCCCATAACAGTGACGTCCACAGTGCCACCATAACAGTGACCTCCACAGTGCCCCATAACAGTGACATCCACAGTGCCCCATAACAGTGACATCCACAGTGCCCCATAACAGTGACATCCACAGTGCCCCCATAACAGTGACGTCCACAGTGCCACCATAACAGTGACCTCCACAGTGCCCCATAACAGTGATCTCCACAGTGCCCCCATAACAGTGACCTCCACAGTGCCCCATAACAGTGACGTCCACAGTGCCCCATGACAGTGACGTCCACAGTGCTCCATGACAGTGACGTCCACAGTGCTCCATGACAGTGACGTCCACAGTGCCCCCATAACAGTGACGTCCACAGTGCTCCATGACAGTGACGTCCACAGTGCTCCATGACAGTGACGTCCACAGATCCCCCATAACAGTGACGTCCACAGTGCTCCATGACAGTGACGTCCACAGTGCTCCATGACAGTGACGTCCACAGTGCTCCATGACAGTGACGTCCACAGTGCTCCATGACAGTGACGTCCACAGATCCCCCATAACAGTGACGTCCACAGTGCCCCATAACAGTGACGTCCACAGTGCCCCCATAACAGTGATCTCCACAGTGCCCCCATAACAGTGACCTCCACAGTGCCCCATAACAGTGACGTCCACAGTGCCCCATGACAGTGACGTCCACAGTGCTCCATGACAGTGACGTCCACAGTGCTCCATGACAGTGACGTCCACAGTGCCCCCATAACCGTGATGTCCACAGTGCCCCCATAACAGTGACATCCACAGTGCCCCATAACAGTGACATCCACAGTGCCCCCATAACAGTGACGTCCACAGTGCCACCATAACAGTGACCTCCACAGTGCCCCATAACAGTGATCTCCACAGTGCCCCCATAACAGTGACCTCCACAGTGCCCCATAACAGTGGCGTCCACAGTGCCCCATGACAGTGACGTCCACAGTGCTCCATGACAGTGGCGTCCACAGTGCTCCATGACAGTGACGTCCACAGTGCCCCCATAACAGTGGCGTCCACAGTGCTCCATGACAGTGACGTCCACAGTGCTCCATGACAGTGGCGTCCACAGATCCCCCATAACAGTGGCGTCCACAGTGCTCCATGACAGTGACGTCCACAGTGCTCCATGACAGTGACGTCCACAGTGCTCCATGACAGTGACGTCCACAGTGCTCCATGACAGTGACGTCCACAGATCCCCCATAACAGTGACGTCCACAGTGCCCCATAACAGTGACGTCCACAGTGCCCCCATAACAGTGATCTCCACAGTGCCCCCATAACAGTGACCTCCACAGTGCCCCATAACAGTGACGTCCACAGTGCCCCATGACAGTGACGTCCACAGTGCTCCATGACAGTGACGTCCACAGTGCTCCATGACAGTGACGTCCACAGTGCCCCCATAACCGTGATGTCCACAGTGCCCCCATAACAGTGACATCCACAGTGCCCCCATAACCGTGATGTCCACAGTATACAGTATAGGAATACTGAGGGGCCTTCCAGCTCTCTCATGGATTGTCACCCAGCTTTCCTGGTCTCCTGAGGAGAACATATCTCAGTGAGGGAACATATAGAGAAGTCATCAAATGATTTAGCCATTCATGAGTCTTAGTTCTCATAGGAGCTGCAACCCGGCTTTCTAAGACTCCTGAATGGCCAACTCATTTGACTTCTCCATATGTTCCTATACTGAGATATATTCTCCTCAGGAAAGCTGAGTGACAGCCTGTATACCACACAGCTCTCCTAGGAGCTGCCACCTGGCTTTCTGTGATGTATACAGGCTGTCACCCAGCTTTCCTAAAAGGAACAGAACCTAGAACTTGCGGAATGGTGAATGCCCGGATGGAGCACGGTGCAGGAATGGCCACCAGTTGTGGCTAGCAGGAGGATGATGGTCTGATTGTCCTCCCTCCACCGCTTTCTGTGCTCCCGCTCAGCCTGCCCCGCACTAAGATCAAATGCAGACATCTGAGGAACACAGATGCCGGGCTGGATTCCTGCTTAGTGTAGGAGCGCACGGCGTCATTGGTTGCTATGACGCCGTGCGCTTCCTTCAGCCGCCACTGTACACTAATAAACTGGTATGATCTATAGGAGTGTATTAGTGTACAGTAGCGGCTGCAGGAAGCGCACGGCGTCATAGCAACCAATGACGCCGTGCGCTCCTGCACTAAGCAGGAATCCAGGCCGGCATCTGTGTTCCTCGGACTTCTTATAACCCCTCTTCCCCCATGGAGGCTCTCTCACCGGCACTGATGTCTGCCCTCAGACATGGACGCTGGGCCCCGCAGTCATGTTCAGGAGACTGGAGGACCACGGAGGAATCACCCGCCTCCACTGTGGGTGAGTCCCAGCCTGCTCCTGCACAGCGCTTACATCGCTGTGCAGGAGTCAGTACAGGCTTCACATAGAAGCCTGTACAATATACACAGTGGTACTGCGCATGCTCACTAGCATTCAGCCTAGTGAGCTGTGAAGACGGCCGGGCGGAGCTTTCTCCAGCAGGAGGCGGTGACGTCACTTGTGACGATCCCTCTCCTATCGGAGAAAGGAAGAGAAGACAGGAAAAGAAGAAGACGGTCTTCAGACGGAAGCAGGGAAAAGCCATCTGGAGGGACCACGTGACCGGGAGGCAGATCTCAAGAACGGCTGCACTGTGGAAGGTAAGTATATGTGCAATAATCTTTCCTCCACAGGTTAGATTTAAAGAGCAAAAAAAAGGTTAAGCCCGGAGAACCCCTTTAAGTACTTAGAGTCATGAACCAGTGGGTGTAAACCCACTGTGCCACGTGTCCTACCTCCTCTAAGAGCATGTCTAAGTGCACCACTCGATCTTCACAGTACCCCTGATGGTGGGGATAGACTTTCCCGAGGTTATGCCCTTTGGTTTGATGAATACTCCAGCCGTCTTCCAACATTTTGTGAACAGCATTTTCTATCATTTAATGGGGAAATTTGTACTGGTGTATTTAGATGACATTTTGATTTTTTCTCCTGATTTCAAGACTCATCGGGACCACCTATGTCAGGTCCTGCTGATTTTGCGGGAGAATAAATTGTACGCTAAACTGGAAAAATGTGTGTTTGCGGTTCAAGAGATTCAATTTCTTGGTTTTCTTCTCTCCGCTTCTGGTTTTCGGATGGAGCCGGAGAAGGTCCGCGCCGTGCTTAAATTGGGAGCTTCCTCAAAATCAGAAGGCGCTGATGTGGTTTTTGGGTTTTGCTAATTATTATAGAAAGTTAATTTTGAATTATTCCTCTGTTATTAAGCCACTCACGGATATGACTAAAAAGGGGGTGGATTTTTCCTCATGGTCGGAATAGGGGCTTCAAGCCTTTTCTAGTATTAAAGAGCGTTTTGCTCGGGTGCTGTTATCAGTAGAGGGGTTTACGCAGTTTTCCCCTATTTGGAGAAATCCGCACCTTCCTGAACTATTCCACTTAGATGGCTTTTCACCCTGGGAGCGCAAAGGAGTGAGATATTTGTGTCAACTTCAGAGTGCCGCTGTTTTTAAGTCCTTTGAACAGTTGAGAAATGAATTTGGTCTCCCGCACACGGCTTTTTATCAATTTTTACAACTTCGTCATGCCTTTCAGACACAGGCTAAATCTGTGTCGTTGAACTTGTATGTGAAATCACTGAAGCAAGAGGCCTTAGCAGTCAAATCTAAATGGGAAAGGGAGGTCGGACCGATCTCAGAAGAGCAGTGGAAATCGCTATTGGCGCTCACTCTACAACTGTCAGTTTGCAAGGGGCAGCATATATCCCAGTTGTTTTTAATACACCGGGCGTATAGGACGCCAGAGTTTTTATGCCGGATAGGTGTTCGGGAAGATGCGGATTGTCCTAGATGTGGCAGGGGCCCTGCATCCTTGTTGCACATGTTCTGGGATTGTGCGGAGCTCCGGAACTTTTGGTCCGCGGTTTTGGCTATAATAAAAGACGCATATAATATTGCAGTTCTGCCTGGTCCAAGAGCATGTGTGGTCGGGATATTAGACATCAAAAATTGTCATCATCGTTTGGGAGTACAGCGTCTGCTATTTCAAGCTAAAAAACTCATAGCTAGATTTTGGCTTAGACCTCAGTCTCCGACTAGGGGAGAATTCCTCAATAGAATGTCAGATATATTACGCTTAAAGAAACGTGTGTATGTTAAAAGAAACTGTGCTGGGAAATTTGACAAAATATGGGATAACTGGGAGAAATGCAGGGTACAGTGTCCGGATTAGCTTCTCCTCGTAGTCGGACTACGGGGTAGGTAGAGGCGCAGTTTTTGTTTATGCGGGCTCTCTATCTCCTCTATCCTATTTTTACTCTGGATGTATGCTGTATGAATGTGTGTAGTACTACGCAGGTCGGGTGTGAAGAGGTCTGGTACATGGACAGGAGGCGTACACCAATGGATGTGCTTTTGACATGTTAATAAGATGTCTAATCTTGGAGTTCGCATCCACTCCATCGCTCGGGTAGGGGGGGGGGGGTACTGGGCTTTAGTTGGGTAGGAAGGGTTGGTTTTCTGTTTATAAATTACTGGATGGGAAATGTGGTTCTGTACCAGGTATACTTTGGAACTAGACTACGTGATCGTATGTACTTCTTGTACCATGGCTGATGTTACTTGTGTTACTCATATAAGTAACTGTTTCTTCGATCGTGTAATGCTATGGTATTTTTGTTATCAACTGTTGCATGTATGCTGTACAGACTATCTTCCTTTGCTTTTTTGTGATTTTCGGAAAAATCTAATAAAAACTATCTGATTTAAAAAAAGAGCGTTTTGCTTCCGCTCCCATTTTGGTACAACCTGATGTCTCTCTACCTTTTATTGTTGAGGTGGATGCCTCTGAGGTGGGGGTGGGCGCGGTCTTATCTCAGGGCCCCTCTCCTGCTAAATGGCGACCATGTGCCTTTTTCTCAAAAAAGCTCTCCGCCGCAGAGAGAAATTACGATGTGGGAAATAGGGAGTTGTTGGCCATCAAATTGGCTTTTGAGGAATGGCGTCATTGGTTGGAGGGAGCCAGACACCCAATTACCGTATTTACCGACCATAAGAATCTGGCCTATCTGGAATCAGCCAAGCATCTGAACCTGAGACAGGCCAGATGGTCCTTGTTCTTTTCTAGGTTTAATTTTGTTGTTACGTTCCGCCCTGGGGTTGCCTCGGTCCTCGGGGAAGACTTTGATTCTGGTGGTAGTGGACCGTTTTAGCAAAATGGCGCATTTTATTCCTTTTCCTGGGTTACCCAATGCTAAGATGCTGGCGCAAGCGTTTGTTGATCACATTGTTAAATTACATGGCATTCCTTCTGACATCGTTTCTGATAGGGGCACGCAATTTGTTTCCAGATTCTGGAAGGCCTTCTGTTCTCGCTTGGGGGTTCGGTTGTCGTTTTCTTCTGCTTTTCACCCGCAGTCGAATGGTCAGACCGAACGCGTCAATCAGAATCTGGAGACATATCTGCGCTGTTTTGTTGCGGAGAATCAGGAGAATTGGTGTTCTTTTTTGTCCCTTGCTGAGTTTGCTTTAAATAACCGTCGTCAGGACTCCTCTGATAAGTCACCATTTTTTGGTGCAAATGGGTTTCATCCGCAGTTTGGGACATTCTCTGGAGAGGGGTCTTCTGGTTTACCTGATGAGGAGAGATTTTCCTCGTCCTTGTCACTTATTTGGCAAAAGATTCAGGGTAATCTAAAGAAGATGAGTGAGAGATATAAGCGTGTGGCAGATAAGAGACGTGTGCCTGGTCCGGACCTGAATGTGGGTGATCTGGTGTGGTTGTCTACAAAGAATATCAAACTGAAGGTTCCCTCCTGGAAGTTGGGTCCTAGTTTTATTGGGCCTTACAAGATCTTATCCGTCATCAATCCCGTTGCTTTCCGTCTTGATCTTCCTCAGTCTTGGAAGATCCATAATGTTTTTCACAAGTCCCTATTGAAACCTTATATCCAACCTACTGTTCCTTCCTCTTTGCCTCCTCCCCCGATTTTAGTTGATGGTAATCTTGAATTTCAGGTCTCCAGGATTGTGAATTCCGGCATTATCCATGGTTCTCTTCAGTACCTCGTTCATTGGGAGGGTTATGGTCCTCAGGAGAGGATGGGTCCCACTGGTGGACATTAAGGCCACTCGTCTCATCAGGGCTGTCCATCCGTCTCATCCTGAGAAGGTTGGTCCAGAGTGTCCGGAGTCCACCCGTAGAAGGGGGGGGGGGGTACTGTCACCGCCGGTCCTGGGAGACGGTCGGTCAGAGGTTCCTCCCTGTCTTGTGTATGACGTTCTTTGTTTTGGTTTCACTTTGCTCAGTTCCTTTCTCTCCCTCAGCTGCCTCTTATCTTGACTAATTGGCTTGCTTTATATTCCCTCCCATACTACTCCTCCTTGCGGTTTATAATACTTCCTGGATAAAGTGTTCACTGCTGGAGGCTGCTGCTGCTGCTTGCTCAGATAAGTCTTTTCCCTTTATTGTGTTTCCTTGCTGGCTTGATTCTAGGTGACCCTGACTCCCTCCGTATTTAGTGCAGGGAGCCGGTGGCCGTGTCCCCTCACTACTATAGGGTTTTCAGGTGTCACACAGTCTTAGGTACGTGGGCATGCAATTGTCTACCATTGAGGCCTTTGCATGTGTAGCATTTAGGGAGAGCTCTTAGGGTTTTAAAGGGCTTACCTATATGCTCCTTAGTTTTGGATCAAGCCAGTCAGTCGTTTATTTATAAGTTCCAGCTATCTGCAACTTCATCCCTGACAGGAGGTTACTGGCAAACTGGCTGCCAAAGCCAGTGTGTAGAGAGGATGACAGGAGACAATATAATGTCTTAATATAGGGGGCAAATGGAAACTTCCATATAGATGTAAAACAATACAGGAGAAGACGTATGGTGTATAAATAAAGGGGAGATGCGATAAAGGCTAATGGTATAATGTAAGGATAATGTGAGGACAATGTGGTAATAGTATCCATATGGAAATAGAGTAAGTATGTATTATATAGAGGAACATGTGAATGGAAATAAGTTGCAATGAGAGTTTAATAGGCTAATGTGGTATGATGTGGAGAGAAAGCCAAGCTGGAGGAAGAAAAGGGGGGGGGGAAGGGGCGGGGGGAGAAAAAGGAGAGAGGGAAGGGGGAAAGAAAGGGAGGAAGCAAGAGGGGGGAGAAGGGTCAAATAGAAAAGCTGGGAAATGGGATCAGAAGGGGGGATGAGAGGGGAAAAGAAAGGATAAAAATGGGAGAGAAAAGGGGAGGAAAGAATTAGAGAAGAGATGATGGATGGATGCATATATGGCAATGAGGTGTGTAGCTATATTGTGAAATGACTAAGGGTTATAAAAGGGTGAGTGGGAAAGGAGAGGGAGGGAAGGAAAAAAGGGAGGCGGGGGGGGACGGAAGTAGGGGGAAAGGGGGGGTGTCAGAGGAGGGTCTCACCCTTGTTGTCTAGAAAGACTTGAAACCGTAGGGACGAAACATGATGGTTGTATTGCTTGAAGTGAGACGGAATTGGTAGGAGAAGTTGTTCAGTCCTAATGGTGGATTTGTGCTTAGTGATCCTGTCCCTAACATGTTGTGTGGTTTTCCCAATGTAACAGACCACAGGGACATTTAATAAGATATACTACGTGTGTAGAGTCACACGTGAAATATCCATCAATGGAGAATCTCTGACCAGAATGTGGATGTGTGAACATGTTCCCTCTGATAACAAACCAGCGGGTGTGAACCACGTGTCTGCCTGGATAGCTACAGCTATTAGGGCATGCTGGGAGTTGTAGTTTTGCAACAGCTGGAGGGCCGCAGTTTGGACATGCCTGGTCTAAGTGAACCCCTCGATCTTCACAGTACCCCTGACGGTGGGGATAGACTTTCCCGAGGGTACCACCAGATCGCTACCTCTTGAAGAGGATTGGCATATGAGGCAGCTGGTTCAGGCGGACCAGGAGATACCTGAGCAAGATACCAGAGGTACAGGCGTTGTCAGCAGGCTGAGTCATAACCAGGAGCAACAGTGCTGGACCGAAGGATGAGACAGTGGCAAAGTCAAACAGGCACTAGGTCAGGACAGGAGACACAGGTACAGGTCAAGCAATCCGGGTTGGCAACAGGAGAGTCAAGGCAAGCAGGCAGGGATTAAACAGGTAGCGAAGTACAGGAACACAAGCATGAGTCAGGAACACAAGCAGATATCAGGAACCTTAGCAGGACACAAGGACCTTGTCACTGAGGCATCTGGGAAGGGGGCTGAGCCACTTATATATGTGCAGGAGGGCTAGGATTGGTCAGTGAGGTCACATGACCATAAAGCTCAGGAAGTGATGCGCGCCGGCCCTAAGGGAGTGCTGCAGGGAACAAGGTTACATCTCTGAGCTACTTTCCCGATACATCCCCACACGCAATCTTCGATCCTCACAGGACCTCCTTCTCTCCTCTCCTCTTATCACCTCTTCCCACACTCGCCTCCAGGATTTCTCCCGTGCATCCCCTATACTCTGGAACTCGCTACCCCAACATATCATACTCTCACCTACAGTGGAATCCTTCAAAAGCAACCTGAAAACCCACCTCTTCAGACAAACCTACAACCAGTGACACTGCTGCCTCTATACCGCCATGACCAGCTTCCCCCTCGCCTACTGTCTCCTTCCCCCAAACCATGTAGCTTGTAAGCCCTCACGGGCAGGGCCCTCTATCCTTCTGTACCAGTCTGTAACTTGTCTCGTTCATGCTTAAGGCAATTGCCTGTATTATGTATGTGCACCGCTTATGATATGTACAGCGCTATGGAATGAATGGCTCTCTAAAAATAAATAATAATAATAATAATGCTGTGGCCAGGGCTGAGAAGAAACTGTGGAGCGGATCCCAGAACAACAGTACCTACACAGACAGAGCCCAGGGCTGCAGCAGTGAATGGGAAGCTTTGGCAGCAGATCACCGCTAAACACAGGGCCCGGGACCGCGGCAGTAAGCATGGGAACAGCGGCGCACAGCTATGTTGACTACTGCAGACCATCCCTGCACAAAGCCGAGAGAATAGGGGCAAGGCGATTTGCCATTAACTTAGATACTATCTTTACATCCACATTGATTAAGGATATTGGGCGGTAAGATCCTGTCGACGTTAGGTCTTTATCTGGTTTCTGCAACAACTGAATATGTGCCAGATTAGCCGTGTCTGAGAGTGGCTGGCCCTGTAACAAATCATTATACCAATTCCCCAAACTGGGGGCAATCTGCTCCTTCAAGATCTTATTAAATTTCCCCTGAGAACCCATCTGGACCCAGTGCCTTGCCCTCAGGTAGCACCTTAATCATCCCCTGTACCGCCATTAATGTAATCGGTTTGTTCAGGGATGCCTCCTGCTTGGGAGAGAGTTTCAGAAAGGGAGAGACGGTCCAAGAAGCCAGCCACCCTCTGTGAGTCAAAAGAGTCTCCTGAGAAGTGGGCCTGAAAGTAAGAGTGACAAATATGATTAATCTCCTTAGAGTTAGAGGTCAGTTGACCCCCTTCCAACCTCAGGCTGGTCACAGGTTTAATGCCTACTGTTCCTAAACCTAAAGTTTTTAGCGTTCCTGATCTGTTCGAATGTTGCCCTTGCCGTGACCCAAGAAGTTTTGTGAGCTGGTGTAGAGTCATTTGTGAATCTTGTATATGCTTCCCTCAGTGCAGTACTAGCCTGCGCATACTGTGTTTGGAGAGTTTTGCGTTTATGCGCTACTTATGATATCAGGCGACATCGGAGGACCACTTTAGAGGTTTCCCAGAACAAGGCCGTCTGACCATCATGGGCTGCATTGTCAGAAGCGTATTCCATTCATCTTTTGTTTTTGAGGTTTCATTTTTCTTCCCTGTCTTCCTGGAGTCGAGTAAAAAATAAAAAGAACTTATCTTTTTTCACTACTTTAAAGGGTGCTGTTTATTTTTTCTATTTTTAATCAAGTGGACTTGTGGTCAAGTTTACCGAACTAGCACTTCTATTGCCTTCATTGTGTTACCTGGTGCTGCTGAATTTGTTTTTGTTTTAGATAGATAAAATACATATACATATGTGATAGATAGATAGATAGATAGATAGATAGATAGATAGATAGATAGATAGATAGACATAAAGGTTAGATAAATAGATAGAAGATAGATAGATAGATAGATAGATAGATAGATAGATAGATAGATAGATAGATAGATAGATAATAAGATATATAGGTGAGATAGATAAATAGAATACATATATGAGATAGATAGATAGATAGATAGATAGATAGATAGATAGATAGATAAGATATATAGGTGAGATAGATAAATAGAATACATATATGTGATTGATAGATAGATAGATAGATAGATAGATAGATAGATAGATAGATAGATAGATAATAGCAGCAGTTTATTTAAGGTAAGTGAAACTCATTTACTCAGTGGTAAATAATTACTCAGCAATCATTCTCTTCTCTCTCGGCGAGTACAATACACAAGTACCATAAGCAGGTGGCAGCGCCTATGGTTTTCATTTCTCGTCTGTGATCGCTGCCTCCATGTTTGGAATTGTAACAAGATTCTTTTCTTAGGAATTTCATGCTCGCATCTTAAGAATGCCCTGTGCCTTTTTCCTTGTAGATATGAGTCTTGCTAGCAACTACTTTGGTGACTAGCAATGATTTCTTTCCCGGATGTTAGATAATGAAATCCCTTTTCCTATTAGAATAGCAAGAAAATAATCTGTACTTTTTTTTCCTTACAAAGCAACAAAAACATCTAGAGGAGAATGCCATGATGTGGCTGTTAATGTGCCCATCCCCCGGTTATAGCACCTTCTTAGGGATTTGTCGCAGGAATGTCTGGCAGGTCACAGGCTGAATTGGTGATTGTCAAGCAGGCACTTTAAAAGGGCAGCCCCTCCTAGGACTGAAGTGAAGTAAGGACACTGATGTTAAACAGATCAGTCTGAACTGATCCACACACATGTAGAAAAAGACGCCATATATTTTATAACTATTCACTTGAAACCTGGGACCCTAAATATGAATCTCAAAATCTATTTGTTTCAATTTTGTTATGTTTCTTACAGTTTTCCCTCAGGTCTGGTAGTAAATGTCTTATTGTAATTTATCCATCTATTAAATAGTAAATAGTTAATGCACAATTTAAAGGGGTTTTCTGAGATTTTTTAACTCTTAATAGGTCATCAGTATCTGATCAGTTTGTGCTCACCAAGCAGTGCACAGTCCGTTTGATGTCAGCTGTGCTCAGCCCAGTTCACTTCAATGGGACTGAGCTGCGCCTAGGGCAGGGATGGGCAAACTCGCCCTCCGGCTGTTGTAAAACTACAATTCCCACCATGCCCTGCTGTAGGCTGATAGCTGTAAACAGTCTTTGCATGCTGGGAGTTGTAGTTTTGCAACAGCTGGAGGGCCGAGTTTGCCCATTCCTGGCCTAAAGCATGTTATCGATGAACATGACATCACACACCTATGATAAGCTACAAGAAGGCAGCCTACTGTAAGCGACGGTGCCTTCTCAAACAGCCAACTGGCAAGGGTCCCAGGTGTCAAACCCCCAACGATCAGATACTGATGACCTATCTGGAGGATAGGTCATCGGTTAAAAATTTTGGAAAACCCCTTTAATCTGACGTTTTATTTTAGCATTATGCTACTATGTGAACCTACAAACAGGCGAACACTAGTTTGGCCAACAGCTATCCCTCCCAACTTGACTGAGCATGTGTATTTTTAAATGTGCAAAGAGGAGAAACCCACTGCCAGACACCTCTGGAAGCTCCCAGAATAACTAAAGGATCAAGCACTGATCAGATAGTCGCCAACCAGGGGTGGGCACCCTGCGGCACTCCAGCTGTTGTGAAACTACAATTCCCAACATGCTCCATTTATTTCTATGAGAGTTCTAAAAAAGCAGAGCATGCAGTACTGCAGGTTGCCCACCCCTGCGGATTAGACTGTTGACGAGACCCACCGAAATGGCAGGCTTGGCCAACAAGTGTGTATGGGGTCTTAAGACTACCACTTTTCCACACTGCCAGCAGATAAAAAGTGGCATTTTTACTTTTGTTGCCATGATTACCAATGGAATTGTGATCCTACTGAAGAAAGGACGTCCGATCTATGGTTCTGCTGATGCTAAAAAGTGGTCAGATTACAACCTACTGGCCAAATGTTTCAGCATGTAACTGTATGGCAGCTTAGGAGTAGGAAGTCCCAGTAGGTGAAATGCAGATGATGGGGGTGCTATGAAGGAGGGGTAATGGCACAGAACTTTTAGCCTCTCCACCAGCATTTATCTTTCATGTGCAGTACCCCAGAATAGGTTACTTGCAAATAGTTTCTTGTTGTATAATGTTCTGATGTAGTGTAACCCATATTGCACTGTATGGATCAGTCAGGGTTAACAAAGCAGAATTTTAATGAATTAGATACAAATTATACTGAATCTTTTCCCATAAGTCTATATACCAATCTTCTCAGCTCATTTGCCTATATTAAACTTTCATTTTCCTCAGCCATGCGGGCACATATGAACATGGGACCAACACAGATGCCTTCAGCTGTCAAGTGCACATGTAACAGGTCAGCCAGTGTCATAGGTACAGATCTGCTGACAGATGCCATTTAAACAGGTTGATGTAAAAAATGAAAATCAGACATCATATAGTACATGACAGTCCCTTTCTAACAAACCAGCCCTGTACTGCAAATGGGTCCTGAGATCTCCATATTCACTGCCGCATTTGCTCTGCTAGATTATCCTTCTGTTGCAGCTCTTTCCCCACACCTTCTAACAAAACATATGGCCGGTGGCAGTTGAAGAGTTAAACAGAGCATGTTCAACCAGCTCAGAGAGATGGACAAAAAAAATAGGAAAAGAACAAACAGCAGGTGGTGCCATAAAGATACTTCTTATTGAACAGCAACCTGGCTATACTAAATTTTTAATTACATGCATTTACAAAAGTATTCAGATCCAGGTGCTGGTTTGAAAATGTAGAATATGTTTTGTGACACAACCCCTTTAAGTTCACCCCTAGTTCTGTCAGTTGTTTGAAACTGTGTTTTGATTGTTGGATGTACTACAACTCCCATCCTGCACTTTAGTAACGAGAGACTTGTTTATTTTCTACAACTGGCCTGGCAGGGGCGTAGGAAGCCCCAAAAATCTGGGGGGGACAGCACTTATGGGGCCCCTGTGTCCCCGCCCACCCTCAAGCCACACCCACATTTCTCTGCCCCCCCCCCCCAAGTGCCAAAAATCTCTCCCCTCCCCTCCTTATGGGCCAGTGGGTCCGGTTAAAAAAAAAAAAAAAACACACACACACACAAAATAAGACACTTATACTTACCTCCATCCGTCACAGCGATGCGATGCAGGCCTCTTCCGGCCTGTGTCCCGCGCTGTACGGCTCACAGACGGCGAGATTCGCGCCGCCTGTACCAACATCTGATAGGAACAACATCTATCAGAGGAGCAGGGAAGGGAGACGCCTCTCCCTCTCCTGCTCCGCAGCACAGCCATCTGACACAATGGAGATGACGCTTCCATCTCCCTGTGCCCTGCCACCGCCGCACACATTGCCCTGCGAAAGCTGGGGGGGATTTTTGCATACCTGTCCCCCCCGCATTATTTCTTGGGGGGGGAAAGGACCCCCGCCCCCCCACCCCCACTTCCTACGCTCGTGTGGCCTGGTTACTGAGTCCAGCAGCATTCACCACTGCACCTACATCCCCTGCCTTGCAGCAATACAACACTCATAACACCAAGGGCACCCCAACTACTATCAGGCAGGGGCCCCAACATCAGGGTGTTCCGTGAGAGAAGAAAGGGTGAGCCCTCCTGTCTCAGCCTGGCTCTAGGGAGCACTGACATGAGGACTACCATTGTGAATAACTGTTGCAGCCAGAGCCAATGCCACTCCCATCCTCCACTCCACTCCTCCAGGGCTTGTGGCACATGTTATTTACTAATTGCTGTAAAACACCCTCTGTAAAACACCCTTAGGGTCGATTCACATGACCGTATTTCTGGGTCCGCATCCATTGTTCAAAATGCGGACCTATTTATTTCAATGGTGTACCGCAAAACACTTACGGTCGTGTGAATGGACCCTTAACCTACAGTACTCTCTCACGACACTGTAAATTCCCTCTTGTCTTCTGCGCATACTGGATGTATATATGTCCTCCGATACTTTATTAAAGGACAAACCTATACATAACATACAAATATTTTCACCTTGCTTTTTAAAAATAAGCCATAACTTCCTGCATAACAGATCAAGTCACAGTTTTCCTCATAATATTGGAACGTGTAGCTCCCTGCTGTAGAATTTTATAACCTGTTTTTATTTTCTAGTTGTACACTTTTATATATTCTATTTTCTACACATGGTGGCAGCCATTTTACCGTTGCTGTTGCTCTGCTCTTTTAACAGCAGTTCAGAGATTTGCTGTGCAACAAACACCTTGACATATCAATTCTATCTATCTGACTATCTATTCTGTTGGTGTGACTTTTCACACTTATTTTATTTCTTTAATACACTAATACAGCTAATTTTTAATTTTTTTTAATGAATGCAAAGAATTACAAAATAGTAGGACAGTGCCTGTGACCAAAACCTCACCCAATGTTTGTGAGTGACACATGCTTCCTAACGCACTCCCCAGGCGCTGTGTGCTGACTCAAGGCCCTGTCTGGTCACATCAGACACACATAGATCAGCATTCTGCCTGCCTGGTAGTAAAAGATCCTCCGTTTTCAGCGCTTGCAAGTAGCTGCAGAGGTTTCATTGTGGAGATTCTTGTTTTACAGGACTGATCTACACACAGTAAATAATGGGTAAATAATGGGTAAATATGGGCAGAACGGTGGCTCAGTTAGCACTGGTGCCTTTCACCGCTGGGGTCCTAGGTTCGAATTTGACCAAGGACAACATCTGCATCAAGTTTGTATGTTCTCCCTCGGTTTTCTCCAACACTCCAAAAACATACTGATGGGGATCTTAGACTGTGAGCCCCATTGCATGACAGCTTGACACTATTGTCTGTAAAGCGCTGCAGAATATAGCAGCGCTATATAAGTGCGGAAAATAAAGTCCATATAATGAAAATAAATAAAAGTTTTGTTTATTTAGACCAGGCATCCTCAAACTGCGGCCCTCCAGCTGTTGTAAAACTACAACTCCCACAATGCCCTGCTGTAGGCGGATACCTGTAGGCTGTTCGGGCATGCTGGGAGTTGTAGTTTTACTACAGCTGGAGGGCCGCAGTTTGAGGATGCCTGGTCTAAATAAACAAAACTTTTATTTATTTTCATTATATGGACTTTATTTTCCGCACTTATATAGCGCTTTTACTGTATTTGGACCTGCAGGCCATGTTCACATGCTGTTGTTGCCTATGATATCAGCATCATAAATTTCTCTGTATTTTTAATTACATCTGATTCCTTCAGCCCCGTTAGGCACATATCATCAGCCCTGTTGTTTAGGAAATTCACAGCACCTCAACTGTGCAACTGGACTGCAGTGGTGCGATCAAACGGCTAGGTGTTACAAGCAACAGGAATTTCTGTGTCGTTTCACGTCTGCCTATTTATTAGCATTGAGTTGCTATGCAGCTGCTTTGCATGTAAGAGTGTGTTAGGTTATCGCCTAGCCTGGCCTGGTTAACTTTGGGTTGAGCTGTTGATTGCTTAGCCTTTATATGTACAGGCCCATTACTTTTGTTTCTAGTTTTGCTTTTAGAGTTTTAGTTTTAGAGTTCTGGTCTACTATGTTGTATCTGTGTATTCTGGAATCAGTAGTCCTGTGGTCTTTCGTTGCTTAGCTTTGAAGTTTGTCTGTTGCTCATTTGGTTTATATGTTGTATTTAATATAGCTTTCTGTTCACTGTTATCTGCAATGAACCTGTATGCCATCTTCCATTCACTTACCTTATTTTATACCCTATAAGACACACCTATGTTTTAGAGGAGGAAAATAAGAAAAATATGTTTCATCAGACCTCAGATCAGACCTCAATGTTAATCAGACCTCAGCTCAGAGCCCCATTGTTATTCAGACCTCAGATCAGACCCTAAATGTTATTAAGCCCTCATCAGATCCCCAATCAAACCCCCAGTGGTATTTAGACCTCAGATCAGACCCCCAATCAAACCCCCAATGTTATTCAGACCTCACATCAGACCATCATGGTCAATCAGACCTCAGATCAGATCCCCAACCAGAGCTCAGCTCAGATCCCAAATCAGACTTCAGATCTTGGATCAGATAAAAAAATAAAAAAAACAACTCACCTCGTCTGCTCCGGACACTGCTGCCACTCGGGAGATCATATGCTCTTTCTGACATGCTGTGCTATGACCCAGTGTCACACAGCATGAGGTCACACTGTGTGCAGGTCACACCACAGGTATTCCCACTGTGTGCAGGTCACAGCACAGCATGCAGCGCCAGCAGAAGAGGATCAGGTGGGGTGAGTACAGCCAATACAAAGAGCCATATGCGTGTGCAGCCTATTGCATTAGGGTGTGCACCCTAAAGCACAAACACACACGCCGCGCGCGTGTGTATGTATCTATATATATATTATATACACATACACACATACAGTTATATTACCTCTGTACATTACACAGGGGTAATAGAACTGAGGAGGGCTATCAGGTTACATTATATGTGGATAATATAACTGAAGAGGGCTATCAGGGACAAATTACAGGGGTAATATAAGGTATATTACCCCTGTATAATGTCTGATAGCCCTCCTCAGTTATATTACCCCTCATGTACTCTGATACCCCTAGTTATATTACCCCCTGTATAATTTACCCTAAAACCTCTCAGTTATATTATATAACTGAAGGGTATCGGGGTAATACAGGGGAACACTGAGGAGGGGTAGGACTGTGGGACAGGGTACATACTTCTTTTTTATAATACGTGACAGGGTACAATATACAGGGGAGTGAGGACAACTGAGGAGGGGTAGTAGGGCAGTAGCACTGTAGGACACAAGGTACATACTTCTTTGTTATATGCGTTATTACAGGGTACATACTTCGTGGGTCCTGGACTGGAGCAGCTCGGCAGTGGGCACCATGTTCCCTTGAATCCCTTCCAACATATCACGTCGGGCCGCCGCTGTCCTCGCCTCACCAGCTAGCAGGCGTGCAGGGTATGCAGCGTGACGTGACGCCAACTCAGCCTGCGCCTGCACAGCACGCACGGCTCTCTGCCTCCGCTAGGTCCGCCCCGCCCCCCTATGTGAATACTAGCCACTGGCAGCCTGCAGCCAGGTATTGTAAATTAATTTACAGTGCGGCGGGCGGCGGCGGCCAGCATAACAGACAGGAATCAGTGGGGCAGTGGAGGCAGTGAGCACGGAGGTGACAAGCCTATTAGGAGTCCTACTGTACTAATGAGTGTTTCCATACTGGAAGCTCTCTTTAGTATTCATATTAGTATTTTTTTACCCAAAAGTGGGGGGAAAATATCAGTGGATCTTATAGGACAAAAAATAAGGTAGCTGTTGGACTCCCAGCATCTCCATCCATGGATTTTATCATTTGGGCTCTGCCATCTGTTGGTGAGTTTATTACTTAGCAATAGACTGAGCATTATAAAAGCCTAAATCGCAGCCACAGGGGCGTAGCTAACGGCTCATGGGCCCTGGTGCAAGAGTTCAGCTTGGACCCCCTTCCCTCAGTGCTTTGTGTGTCTTCTTATGCAGCACAAGGTTCTTTGGGCCCCCTCAGGCTTCTGGGCCCAGTGGCGACTGCTACCTCTGCACCCCCTATAGCTACGCCCATGCGCAGCCATCTTGGCAGTGTGAGTGCAGTTGTGAACCATGTGCTGTGCAGTCATCCCCCTGCTGGGGGTGAGAGCTCAATGAACTTCTGCTACAGAATCTTCTTCAGATAAGTACCGAAGAGATCCCAAAAAGTAGCACAAAAGTGCCAGGAGCTGTACATTTCACAGCCAGCGGTGTTCTAATGACAAGGTTGCAGGCTATGTCTTGAAGGGTGCTAGAAACTAGGCCCAAGCAAGTCTATGCCAGCGAACTGGGACAGCAGTACCCCAAAGTTATCCGCAAAGACAGTTGCAGATGTGACCACCTCATATGTGATTTTCCCTCTCCTCTGCTGGCGCAGACACTACTATTGTGTTTGTGATCTCTCTCCTCTCCCTCTGCAGATTTTGCCTTAGATTCTATCCTCCCTCTATCCACTAATACAGCATTGCAGTAAAATGTTACTTTATTGTACTTAGCATAAAAGCATACAAAAATGAAGATCCTTGGCCGATGCAGTAGTGACACACAAAAACGTGAAAATAACATAATCAGTGGGTTAATAAGGCAGCCCTGAGACAAAGCCAAGCAGAGCCAAGAAAGTAACTTGAAATAACAGTTTGTTAGTTGAGGAATATCAGAATCCAGGTGCACGCCTTTGGAGCACAGGTGCAAAAATGTGGTGCACAGGGGCACAGATGCGGAGATTAGGAGATACCAGGAGCGACAGTCATTTGAAGACCTCAGGCAGCATCAGTAGACACTGTGCTTTGTGTACATAATTTGTATGTTATCTGCTCACTGAACTATCACATCTTACACACATATTTCTGTAAAGTGTGACTGTTTAGTATGCAAATAACATACACATTAATACACACAGCAGAGTACCTGTGTGCAGTGTCTTCCCCGCCAGGACCTTTGGAGCCACGCACTCCTCTATGATGTTCATGGGACAGATCCATAGCCATGGATCATGATTAAGGATCCATATTTGGAGCGATCCGAAACGCGTTGATGATGCAATGCTGCTACTGATGGTTTTTTAAACGTGCACAGGATTAAATAAAGTCTTTGAAACTTGTGAAGCTGGACCCGTGCTTTTGCTCTCTACTGATTTCATAGCCAGGCTGGCGCTGGCCCACAGGGGAATCCCCTGGTGGGCCCCTAAGAAAGGTGGGCCCCCAGTCCACCAGCACAGAATCTCAAATAAGCTATATCAATATAAAAAAAACTGGGTAGACAATCCAGAAGGTTAAGATGGCCTCTAGGAATAGAGGCAGGCCAGCCAGTATCTTCTCTTCCTTGGGATCCACCTTTGGAAGTTGTTTCAGAGGCCACCATAATCATTCATCTTGTAGCATCTTGTTGCTGTCTGCCTCTTTGTGGGAATGTAATATTTGCATGTTGCTGTACAGTGGGCCCCCATAATGAATTTTACTGGTGGGCCCTTGGCATCCCAGTCCGATACTGTCTATAGCAGTAACTCCAGACTACTAGCAGAGAACAGTTTACTGGATCCGGCACTGTCTTCCAGCCTCATTAAGTATAATGGGGTCCGGCAGAGATCTGTCTTCTTTCCTGCAGACAAGGGGAGAACCGGTTGAATACAAATGGCTACATACTGTTTAGGCAACAAGGCTGTCCCTAATATTGATAGTGCTCTGTGCCTCGTATAGTCAGGAGGATCTGTGGCTGGCATAGTCAGGGGACAGTACATACTAACATAGTTTGTAAGGCTGTCCATCCAGTTGAGCCTGTTATCCTGCAAGTTGATCCAGAGTAAGGCAAAAAAAAAAAAAAAAACTGCGAGGTAGAAGCCATTTTCATTATTTTAGGGGGGCAATCAGAATACTCCAAGTATTAATGACCATTTTCCAAAAATATAACAACTATAACCTGTAATATTATTACACTCCAGATGCATCCAGGTCCCTTTAGTGAATTCACCATCACCACCTCTTCTGACAGACACTTCCCTAGTCTCAATGCTCTTACAGTGAAAAATAAATTCTTATGTTTGTGCAGATACCTTCTTTCCTTGTAGATATGGAACCCCTCTACAAGATCATTAGGACTCAATACTAACCCCTGTGGTACCCCGTTAGTGACAGTGACCCAATCTGAGTGTGTACTGTTAACCGCTTCCCGACCGCCGAACGCACGGATGCGTCCAGGCGGCGGCAAGTTTGTTCCTCCTGGACGCATCCGTGCGTCATCTCGCGAGAGCCGAGATCTGCTGTGAACGCGCGCACGCGCGCGCGCGCGTTCACAGCAGAGCGCGGCTCTGCAGTTGTACTACAGCCTGCCAGCGATGATCAATCGCTGGCAGGCTGCAAATGTAAAATAAATGAGATCAAAGTGGTATATCAGATGCTGTGTTGCTAACAGCGTCTGATATACCTAATACCTGGTCCTCTGGTGGTCCCATTTACTGGGATCGACCACCAGAGGACCAGGTAACAATGTAAAGTTGCACCAAACACTACACTAACCCCACCCCCACCCCCTCACTTTATAACCACTATTAACCCCTTGTTAACCCCTGATCACCCCATATAGACTCCCTGATCACCCCCTGTCACTGATCACCCCCTGTAAGGCTCTATTCACATGTCCATATGTGTTTTGCGGTTCCGCTGGATCCACAGATCCGTGCCACGGATCCGCAGCGCGGATCCGCAAAACACGGACACCGTCAATGTGCTTTCCGCATTTTGCAGATCCGCACATTGCCAGAACTATATAGAAAATGCTTTTTCTTGTCCGCACTGCGGACAAGAAAAGGGCATGTTCTATATTTTTGCGGAACGGAAATGCAGACTCAGTAGTGCGGATCCGCAATTCCGATCCGAAGGGACAAAGTCTGTCCCCATAGAATGAATGGGTCCGCAACTCCGCTCCGCAAACAGAATTTCGGACGTGTGAATGGGGCATAAGGGTCCCTTATCACCGCCAGTTAGTTAGCTACTTGTTAGGTAGCTAGCGCCCAGCCCACCGCACCGCAGTCACTGATTTGGCAGAGATTTTTTCATCCACATTGATCGATGCGAATGAAAAAATCTGTGCCGTTCATTTTTTTTTTTTTTCAGCCCAGAGGCTGAACGGAAAAAAAAAATCTCATTACCCGTATGCTCAATATACGGAGAATCGCAGAAACTCCTAATGCTGGCCATACGTGTAATGATTATGGAGACCTCAAATGCCAGGGCAGTACAAAACCTCACATGTGACCCCATTTTGGAAAGAAGACACCCTAAGGTATTCCGTGAGGGGTATGGGGAGTTCATGTAAAATTTTATTTTTGTCACAAGTTAGTGGAATATGAGACTTTGTAAAAAAAAATAAAAATCAATTTCCGCTAACTTGTGCCAAAATTTTTTTTCTGTGAACTCGCCATACCCCTCACAGAATACCTTGGGGTGTCTTCTTTCCACAATGGGGTCACTTGTGGGGTATTTATACTGCCCTGGCATTTTAGGGGTCCTAAAGCGTGAGAATCCAAATGCGTAAAAATGCCCTGTGAAATACTAAAGGTACTCATTGGTTTAGGGCCCCTTTGCGCATCTTGGCTGCAAAAGTGGCACACATGTGGTATCGCCGTACTCAGGAGAAGTAGGGCAATGTGTTTAGGGTGTATTTTTACATATACCCATGCTAGGTGAGAGAAATATCTCTGTAAATGACAACTTTTAAATTTTTTTATACAAAGTTGTCAATTTACAGCGATATTTCTCACACAAAGTATGGGTATATGTAAAAATACACCCTAAAACACATTGCCCTACTTCTCCTGAGTACGGCGATACCACATGAGTGACACTTTTTGCAGCCTGGGTGCGCAAAGGGGCCCAAATTCCAATGAGTACCTTTAGCTTTTACATGGCTGCTCACAATTTAGCCCCGCCCAAAATGCCAGAACAGTACAAACACCCCACATGTGACCCCATTTTGGAAAGAAGACACCCTAAGGTATTCGCTGAGGGGCATAGTGAGTCCATGAAAATGTAACTTTTTGTCAAAAGTTAGCAGAAAGGGAGACTTTTTGAGAAAAACAATAAAAATCAATTTCCGCTAACTTGTGCCAAAAAAATCTTCTGTGAACTCGCCATGCCCTCATGGAATACCTTGGGGTGTCTTCTTTCCAAAATGGGGTCACATGTGGGGTATTTATACTGCCCTGGCAATTTAGGGACCTAAAGCGTGAGAAGAAAAATGCATAAAAATGCCCTCCTAAAAGGTACTCATTGGTTTTAGGGCTCTTTGCACATCTTGGCTGCAAAAAGTCACACATGTGGTATCGCCGCACTCAGGAGAAGTAGGGCAATGTGTTTGGGTGTATTTTTACATATACCCATTATTGGGTGAGAGAAATATCTCTGTAAATTGACAACTTTGTATAAATTTTTTTAAAAAGTTGTCATTTACAGAGATATTTCTCACACCCAGTATGGGTATATGTAAAAATACACCCCAAAGCACATTGCCCTACTTCTCCTGAGTACGGCGATACCACATGAGTGACACTTTTTGCAGCCAAGATGCGCAAAGGGACCCAAATTCCAATGAGTACCTTTAGGATTTCACAGGGCATTTTTACTCATTTTGGATTCTCACGCTTTAGGGCCCCTAAAATGCCAGGGCAGTATAAATACCCCACAAGTGACCCCATTGTGGAAAGAAGACACCCCAAGGTATTCTGTGAGGGGCATGGCAAGTTCACAGAAATTTATTTTTTTGGCACAAGTTAGCGGAAATTGATTTTTTTTTTTTTTTTTACAAAGTCTCATATTTCACTAACTTGTGACAAAAAATAAAATTTTACATAAACTCACCATACCCCTCACAGAATACCTTGGGGTGTCTTCTTTCTAAAATGGGGTCACATGTGGGGTATTTATACTGTCCTGGCATTTTAGGGGCCCCTAAAGCGTGAGAAGAAGTCTGGAATCCAAATGCGTAAAAATGCCCTGTGAAATCTCTAAAGGTACTCATTGAATTAGGCCTTTGCGCACTCAGGCTGCAAAAGTGTCACTCATGTGGTATCGCTGCACTCAGGAGAAGTAGGGCAATGTGTTTTGGGGTGTATTTTTATATATACCCATACTTTGTGTGAGAAATATCGCTGTAATCGACAACTTTTTAAATTTTTTAAACAAAGTTGTCAGTTTACAGAGATATTTCTCTCACCCAACATGGGTATATGTAAAAATACACCCTAAAACACATTGCCCTACTTCTCCTGAGTACGGCAATACCACATGAGTGACACTTTTTGTAGCCTGGGTGCGCAAAGGGCCCAAATTCCAACGAGTACCTTTAGCTTTTACATGGCTGCTCACAATTTAGCCCCGCCCAAAATGCCAGAACAGTAAACACACCTCACAAGTGACCCTATTTCGAAAGTAGACACCCCAAGGTATTCACTGAGGGGCATAGTGAGTCGTGGGAGATTTCATTTTTTTGCCAGAAGTTAGCAGAAATGGAAACTTTATTATTTTTATTTTTTCCTCAGAAAGTGTCATTTTCCGCTAACTTGTGAAAAAAATGAAATGATACATGAACTCACCATGCCCCTCCATGAATACTTTGGGGTGTCTTCTTTCTAAAATGGTGTGATTTGGGGGATATTTATACTATCCTGACATTCTAGCACCTGAAGAAACATGACAGGCGCTCAGAAAGTCAGAGCTGCTTCAAAATGCAGAAATTCACTTTTTTGCACCATAGTTTGTAAACGCTATAACTTTTACCCAAACCAATAAATATACACTTATTGTATTTTTTTATCAAAGACATGTAGAACAATAAATTTTGCGAAAAATTTATATAGAAATGTAGTTTTTTTAAAAAAAAATTACAACAGAAAGTGAAAAATGACATTTTTTTGCAAAAATTTCGGTAATTTTTGATTAATAGCAAAAAAAGTAAAAACGTCAGCAACAATGAAATACCACCAAATGAAAGCTCTATTAGTGAGAAGAAAAGGAGGTAAAATTCATTTGGGTGGTAAGTTGCATGACGGAGCAATAAACGGGTAAAGTAGTGTAGTGCAGAATTGTAAAAAGTGGCCTGGTCATTAAGGGTGTTTAAGCTAGGGGGGCTGAAGTGGTTAATAACCACCTTCTGTTTTCTATCACTGAGTCAGTTACTTACCCACTTACAGACATTTTCCCCTAGTCCAACTTTTTATGTGGCACAGTGCTTTGGAAAAATCAAGAACTTCCTCCTTATAGAAACTGATTAAATTAGTTTGACAGAACTGATCCCTTTTGAAGCCATGCTGATACAGCATTATATACTCATTATATACTTATTATACTCTCATTGAGATACTCCAAGATAGCATTTGTTAGAAAACTTTCAGTTTACCCACGACAGATGTTAGACTTACCTGCCTATAGTTTCTGGGTTCTGTTTTTGACTCCTTTTTGAATAGTGCGACCATATTTGCTAAGCGCAAATCATGTGGAATGCTCCTTGTCATTATAGTCCTTAAATATCAGAAATAAGGGTCCATCTATGACATTACTTAATTATCTTAGGATATGGGGGTATATGCCATCTGGACCAAGTGATTTGTCTATTTTAATCTTTTTAAGACGCTGCTGCACTTCTTTCTGGGTCAGACAGGCCACTTTTAATGGGAAATTTATCTTTAAATTCTGCATTTCATCTGACAGTTCATTTTCTTCAGTGAATACAGTGGAGAGAAAAATATTTACTAGCTTCTCTTTCTTCACATCGTTCTCTACAACTCCTCCCTCATCACTCTGTAAAGGGCCAACACTTTCTGATTTAAACTTTTGCCGTTTATATAATAAAGAACATTATGGCTGCTAATATGATGATACACTGCTGCTGGCATAGTCAGGGAGCACTGTGACTGGCAGTGTGATGAAGCACTTTGGCTGGCATAGTTAGGGGGCACTGTGGCTGACAATGTGATGGGGCATTGTGGCTGGAAATGTGATGATGCACTGTGGCTGGCAATGTGATGATAAAGCACTGTGGCTGGCATAGTCGGGGCATTAAAGCTGCTAATGTGATGAGGCACTGGTGAGGCATAGGTAGGGGGCACTGTGGCTTGCAATGTTAAGGTATTGGCTCAACTGTACATAGCATATATACATTAAAAACTGTATTTTCTATTCTTATGCTTCTAATTGTGGCTGCGTCTTATAGTCCGAGAAAATATGGTAATATACTAGTATACATGGAGAAGTATCTGTAGATACCAGTACATTATGCATGTAGAATACTATATTAGAATACTTTTGAGTTTTTAAGTCAGAGAAAATCCTTCAATGGATTACAGTTGAGGATATGACTTAACTGGTAAGGTTCCTGCCTTCCATACAGCAGGTCTAAGACAATCTGGAAAAAAGAGTGTTAGAAGTTAAATATAGAGGGGTATACTCAAGGTGTATCAGAATGCTATAGGCCCATCCCTATTCATGTGTGGATTCCAGGGACTCCATAAATTAAGGGTGCCTTAGAGCACAGCCATGATCTAACTCTGAAAGGGGGAGGAGCAGCACCATTACTTCATAGGGAAGAGTAGTGTCAGAAACAGGGTGGGGTACTTCAGCCATGGCAGGCCCCATAGCAGCTGAGTGATCTGCCTCTCTCGATGGTAAGCGACTGCCTCTATAGCAGAGACGCAGGCTAGTAGCGGTCAGCAGGAGAGACAAGGCAGGAGTGTAGTCAAGAATTTAGACAAAGGGTCATCTCCAAGAGAGCAGTTCAGGAACCACACTGCAGCAATTAAAAGCAATCAAAAATGCTACAGTCTGTGTATAATCTGGACTTAGGTTTCGTGGCTCTGCAGGGTACAACCCCTCCCTGCTGGATTCTCTAACACTGGGCCCTGGCACTGACTAATCAGGATATCCAAGTCAAGGTTGAGAGAAAAGAAAAAGATACCTAACTTTTCAATGGATTTCAATGGCTTTTGTTACAAGATAACCAATTTAACACTGTGCAATGTGTTATCAGAGTCAAGTTTAGCACAGCTACATCTGTACGTCAGAAGCGGCAGCCCAACCAGCTATATAAAGAAACTCACATTATCTACAGCAACAAAATGGTAGGACATTTTAAAGGGCATCTATCAGCAGATCTGTACCTATGACACTGGCTGACCTGTTACATGTGCACTTGGCAGCTGAAGGCATCTGTGTTGGTCCCATGTTCATATGTTCCCGCATTGCTGAGAAAAATGATGTTTTAATATATGCAAATGAATCTCTAGGAGCAACGGGGGCGTTGCTGTTACACCTAGAGTCTCTGTTCTCTCTGCAGCTGCCATATCCTCCCCACTCTAACAGGGCCAGGTGTGATGACATTTTCGCTGCTCTGGACTGGTGGGGTCTCCTGCCTGGTGGTGGTTGGGGTACCCTTGATTTCAAAATGAGTAGTGAGGAGCAAGACAGGAGAACAGAATGAGGATGACAATGATCAGGTATAGACACAGTTCTGAATTACTTCACAGAGTAGGTTTTTCCCCAAAAGACTATATGTAGAAGGTGGCAATGATGGTAGTAACCCTCCTTGAGTCTGTCTCTCTCTAGAAAAAACTGCCCTTTTTCCAAATGACCACCGGTGTGCAAATTCAAAAATGTATGTGCAATACCCAGTCTGCAGGGGGCAGTCTTAGATCAGATGGCCAGTTCGTCTCAGAATTGGGGCGGATGCCTGAAGCAATAAACCCAGACCACAGGTAGTAAAGTCCAAAACCATAAGCATGTGTTACCTTTACTCAGTCCAAGCACAGCCTGCATGGTCCCCAACCTCTACAAAATGACAATGCTTCCTTCTCTCAGTTAGTTCACAGGAAAGTAGCTTTTTCTGGAATGGTGTTTTACTGGTGAATTCGGTCAGGAAAAATAACTTTTCAAATATGGTTGGCATGTATCGAGAGATGGGATTCGCCCATAGCTCACATTGTTTTTTTCCCCACTGGTAATAGAAGTAGGAAAGTCGCCTGTATTCTTTGCTACTGAGTGCAATAATAAAAATTATAATTTTATCAAAGTGCACACAAATATCGCCTTCCGTCCTACTGATTCACCACTGGTTTAGTTGCTTTTCACACGGTGAAACAGTTGTATAAAGCCTTACATCTACAGCCTCATAAACATGACCATACGTGATTTTTGGTCCGCAAAAGTAGATCCTTAAAAAACACATTGCTTACATGTGCATTCTGTTTATTTTTCTCTCTCCCATCAATAGAAAATAGAGTCATATGCATCCGCCCTAACATTTAAGAATACAGCCCAAAAGTTTGACGATCAGTAAGAAACATTACTTTTCATTAGTTCAGCCACTGTTATAGCTGCATGCGAGATAGATCACACAGTAAAACTCTGGGAAGTATTGGTCCAGGCACTTTACAGTCATTCAAGGGTGGAGACAGGAAGTTATGCATTCGGACTAGAGCAGCGTTAGTCGTCCTAGGCAATGAAAAACATGCATGAAATTCCTAATATCAGGAGGGAGTTTTCTGTATGGGTGTGCAAAGGGTGAATGCTCTGTGTTATCTTTAAAACTTCCAGCCTGCTAAGCAACATACCGAAAAGATTCACAGACATTATATATTCAGCAGCCAACAGTTTATCATCCGGAATTTGTTAGAAGACCTTTTACATAAAATATAAGTTGTAGGCTTAGCGCTATTTGAATGTCAGAGGTACATTGCGGGCTGGCTTGCAATCACAACTCTTCTGCTTATCCTTAGTGTTCATCAAATCGAAGCATCCAAAGCAGAATTTGTTCCGAAGTTTAGAAAAACTTCCATTTGCAATGAAGCCGAATTCCTCGCGCTTCGTGGTAACAAATCAGTTTTTCCTAAAAATGGCGGCTGCACGTGTTACAAAGTGAAAGTAAGAAGCCTGGGAACACAAGATCATCCAAATTGCCATGAAGCCCGCCAGTCCGCACATAGCCATCCCCTGTGATGTCACAGCCCTATAAAACCCGCATCCGTGCGGTCTCCACCATTTTCCTGTTAGCTAGTGATGGGAAATCTAGTTCATTTTGGGGATTAGTTCCTTCTGATTTAGTTCACCTGAAACATAAGTACAAAAGATTTGTTCCTTTACTTCATCTACTAGTTTATTCTTTCTTTGCCTTTGTGATGCTACTGACAAGTGATTAGAAGCACAGATCTGCACACATAGGATTTACAGCTCTTTGGATGAGTTATAGTTTTATTAAAAAGGTCATCAATATTTATTATTGTCCAGCATTGTGAATAGGAACAGGCAGACGATATTTGGTGAAGTGACTAGAACTCCAGTATAGCCTATTGCCAGCGCAACAGCACCATGTCCTGAGGCGGCTGATAGGGAACCTCTGACTTGTGATCTAGAAGATTTACTGAACTTACATGCTCCTAGAACAGGGAAAGGCAACTTCCGGCACTTCAGGTGCATACTTGCTCTGCTCTTCTCATAACTCCCATAGAAATGAATGGAGCATGCTAGTAATTGTAGTTTCACAGCAGCTGGAGTGCCGAAGGTTGCTGACCCCTGTCCTAGAATGAATCCTGACAGTCTAGTTCATGGAGATGCAAAAGACTGAGTGCAGTAACACCCAGGGGCGTAGCTAACTGCTCATGGGCCCCGGTGCAAGAGTTCAGCTTGGGCCCCCTTCCCTCACTGCTTTGTGTGTCTTCTTATGAGGCACAAGGGTCTTTGGACCCCTCAGGCTCCTGGGCCCGGTAGCGACTGCTACCTCTGCACCCCCTATAGCTACGCCCTTGGTAACACCCCCTATAGCAGTTCAGATCCACTGACTCATGGTGAATGTATGAGAGAGCTGAAAAGCAGTGCAGCACACGTGCCAGAGGGGGCACTCAGAGACCTCTCTGTGGGCATGCGGCTCTGTGTTGGCCGTGCGTAGGGTTGCCACCTGTACACTATTACTAATGAGCGCTTCCATTGTGGAGCGCTCATTAGTACCCTCTTCTGCTTGTGTTAAAAAATAAATAAGTAAAACTTACCTCATCCATTTGATCACGCTGCAGGGAACATTCACTGCTCACTGGATGCGCAGGACAGGACCTGCGCTCCAGCGTGATGACGTTTCACAACATTGCCTGGAAACAGCAGCCCCTGCGAAACGTCATCACACTGGAGTGCAGGTCTTGTCCTGCCCATCAAGTGAGCAGTTAGTGGTCACAGATCAAATGGATGAGGTGAGTTTATGTATTTATTAATTTTTTCCCACCAAGAGATAAGAATTAATAATGCTGGGGGTCACTAATGGGACATTATTAATACTGGGGGCCTCTAATGGGGGATTATTAATACTGGCAGCCACTAATTGGGGCCTTATTAATACTGGGGGCCACTAATGGGGCATTATTAATATTGGGGGCCACTAATGGGGCATTATTAATACTGGGGGCTGCTAATGGGGGTCTTATTAATATCGGGCGACACTACTGGGGCATTATTAATACTGGAGGCCACTAATGGGACATTTTAAATGCTAGGGGGCGCTGACATTTTATTAGGGCCTCTGTTAAGCCACACCCCCACAGTTTTATTTCATTTGTATTTGCAGGTGTATATTGTGTTTTCTACTTTTCTAGTAGTATGAAATATAAAGCAAGTAATAGTGCCAGGGAATGATCCTGCTGGAGCTGCTGTGTCCTCACTGTCTACTCTTCCCAGTTGCCTTAGTTCCTCGTGAACTAATTTTTGTCAGAAATGTGAACTAAATCAGTTTTTTCACTTAGAAGTTTAGTTCATTTTGAACTGATTGTTCATGAACTACCAATCACTACTGCGAGCTGAGCATAGAGAGATGTGACAAGCACTCATGCACTTGAGACAGTGTTTCTGCAAACTGTTAATAGGATGATATTAGAGAGGGAGAGTCCAGGGAGAGTGTAGGGATGTGTGCATTACATTTGGGTGCACCCACATTCAGTTAATCCGTTATTTTAGTGATACAGTTAGTGTGCCTGCGTATTAAAGGCAGGTGTAATATATCACTGTGTACATCACTGCTGCTGACACCCTCCCTACTGTGTCATGAGACCACTACTATCAGTGCTTCTGCCACTGCTTCTGCCATTCTCCCCACTCTGTCATGGGGCCACTACTGTCACTGCTACTTCCACTGCTGCCACCATCCCCACTCATGGGACTACTTTGTCGAATTGGCCAAATAGAATTTTTCAAAATTTTGCTCATCTGTACTATGGTTGCCCTTTTGGAACAAAAAATGCTGGACAAAATTACATGTGTAAAAAGGGGCTGTGGTTTTGGGTCATGGCTTAACACAGATGTTCTTTGACACCAATGGTTTGTTCAAGCTAATTTTTTCCTGTCACCTTAAATATAAAATGCAGCCAAATATAATGCAAAGGCATGATGTGTGAACAGGTATTATTGAATGAGCTCATATGGTGAAGAAAAGAAAAAAGCTTCCTTCGGTCTCCATGGTGGTCAAGCAATTGCAACACATCTTACACCTAGAATGGATTGAGGCCTTGCAGAAGAAAGATGAGTTGGGGAAGAAATGGTATAAAACGTGGAGAAAATTTCTGGTACATTATGTGGAGGACATAGAATACCCAAGACTTATGTCACCTTTTAAGTTGACACCTTGGTATCTTCTGGAGGACTTGAAGGATAATCTAGGACCACTGAAAGTGTCAGGAGGAGAAACAATGGCTCATTAGATAGGCAGGAATATACGACTCAAACGAGATCTTCTGAATGATGGTAGGAGGTGCGGCTGATGCAGGGGAGGGGGGGTTTGCTTATATTTATTGTTTACTTCATAGGTAGAAGTGTCGGACAGCTAATTGATACATGTATAGGTGAATAGCTTTCTGAATTTGAGACTAGACAGCTTAATCATTGTAAGACCTATAATGCTGTATGAACACTTGCTTTTCATGCTGTCCTCATGCTGTTTGCATGATTTGTTGTGCTTGGGGAAAAAATTTGAAAACTTTAATAAAATTATATTTAAAAAAAAAAAAAAAAAAAAAAGAAAAGAAAAAAGCTAAGTCAGGATACATACTGTCCATCCTCTATACCTATTTCAATGCTGCCCCCAGAACTTTGCAGACCAATGCAGCAGCTCAGTGTGCCCTGGTTTGCCAAACAGTTTTTTTTGTTAAACTAAATGAAAAAAATTTTTTTTTTTTGAAACATATTAGATATTCTCAAAAATATAAAGTGAAAACCTTAGGACCCTAAAAAAAGACTATAGTCGTAACAAAATGAAGAGTATCACCCTAAGTGAATAGTGCAGATTATAGGATAAAGGATGTCCATAAGGGCTCAAGATAGGACAGTATTTGATTGGGGTTACAGGTTGTTTAGGGATATCCAAGGGCTGTCACCACCTTCAGGTGATACCTCCGGGCAGAGGACTATCTAGGTACATACCAGGGATAGCTGTACCCCTCTGCACCTTCAATCAAATACTGTCCTATCTTGAGCCCTTATGGACATTCTTTATCCTATAATCTGCACTATTCACTTAGGGTGATACTCTTCATTTTGTTACGACCATTATTGGTCTTTTTTAATGAGATATCAATAAAAGTCTGATTTTAGGGTCCTAAGGTTTTCAATTTATATTTTTGAGATTAATTATATGGACCTATACATCCTTTTGTATTGTTAGATTTATTTACATATTAGATATTCCTCTCTAGTAATAATCATTATCACTGTTACTGTCTGTAATGGGTATTGCTAAAGAAGCAGTTAGCATATTTTATCCTGAAGATCAAGTATGGAGAGGATAGAGAGAGTTTAAATGTGAACTTTATTGATGTATGTGTGTCATGTTTACTGTGACTTATCTGATGCTGGGATCTCTTGGCTGGTAAATGTCTGGGTGGTTGCATCAATAAATGGCCTAATTAGATAAGCAAGCGCTCATCTTCTCCCCCTCTCCCCATATGTGTCAATGAGAAAAAAAGCACTATGTGTGGTTCCTTTAAATCTGTACAGATCGATACATAAGAAAGGAAGCAGTGAGAGCTTGATGTCAAAGATCGATCAAAGAGTATTCCCTTTGGTGTGAGAAAAGAAGTACTTTCTGCGCGGTCCATTTAATATTTAAACAAGAAAAAAAGCATGGTTAATTAGAGGGGGAATTGATAACATGCATAATAGTCCATGTTATCCTCTCCTTGGGTCACGCACAGGGACAGTAAGATCTATATCTCTCCTCCTTCCTCTGCGGCCCATCAGTAGGTCCCCCACTGCTTTCTCTATGGGTAAGGGCTCATGCACACAACAGTATGTATTTTGCGGCATGCAAAAAGCGGAACTGCAAAAAATACAGCTCACATCCATGTGCATTCCGTATTTTATGTAACAGCTGGCCCCCATTAGAAGAGTCCTAACCTTGTTCATAATGCGGACAATAATAGGACATGTCATATTTTGTTTATGCAGAACAGACGTACGCACATACGGAAACGGAATTCACACGGAGTAACTTCCATTTTTGTTTTTTACAGACCCATTGAAATTACCGGTTTCGTATACTGTCCGCAAAAAAAAAATGGCCACATGCATACTATAACCTTTAAAATGATCTTCAATGTAGTGAGAATTCATGGACACTAACATCAATTTTACAATCTTAAAATGACACCATTAATTTGTTGATATATTAATATACTATATGTGAATATTCTCTGCATATTGTTTATAAAAAGTGATGGATGGTTCAGTTCATTATGTATACTAGTTCCTGTCCAGAGTCTTTAAAGGGGTTGTCCTGCAAAAAATATTCTGCAGTTTTCAAACCAGTACGTAAATATAAATATTTTTGCAATTACATGTAATTAATTTTTTTTTTAGAGTCTCTGAGTTATTCAGTAAAATGTATCTGTACAGCGCCTGCTGAATAGCACCTGCTGTTTGTTCTTTTTCTTATTTCTCTAGCCACCTCGCTAAGGTGACACACATGCTCAGCGTCATCCTTCAAGCGCCTCCTGAGCTGGTTTAGAGAACTACAGCAGAAAGGATACAGGGGAGCTGCAAAAGAAAGGACACACTCCCTGATCTGCCAACTTGATATAAATCTAGCAGTGCAGTTAGAACAATGAATGGGGAGGTCTCTGTATCCATGCAAGGTACAGGACTGGTTCTTGATTTGTTAGAAACATGTACTATATGTTATATATTTAATTTTTTTTGCATTATTCATGGGATAACCCCTTTACCTTTCTCTCTGTCTGGACTTTTAGCACAACAGAGTCTCACTTTTCCAACCATCGGTCAGAAATGGGATGAATGAGGGGTGGTGACTTAAACAGAGCACCAATTCTCTTCTATGCTATCCCAGTAGTGTGGTTGGTCAAGGCTTCTCACATTACACTAATAGATGTACTGCTCCTCTGTGCGGAGGGGAAGAGTCCTCTGACCTTGTCTGTCTACTCAATGTTTATCTAGGCCTATCAAGAAAACAAAAGGGCTGTGATTCTGTCAGTTATCCAGCCCTCTACCTATTATTCTAATGAGATTACCTAGCAGATTAACCCTTCTCTGTGCAGACATAAACTGAGATTACTTTGGTTTCCCCTAGAAAACTTTTATTTCTCTGAGATAACTACTACAGAAGGACAATATTTTGGATTTAATTTTCAATGGCATGTTGAAATAAATAAAAAAAACTTGTGAAAATTCTGAAAAGTTGTTTTCTGTGAATATTGAGTTTACAAAATACCCTTTTTTATGGAAGTGTCCCTTTAGAAGGGCAAAAGAATTAGTTCCAGCAATGTCTCTCTTAGAAGAATGAAACCTTTTATTCTTACAACTAAAATCCCTGAAAAGTATCCAATTCGGACTGATAGACAATTTCTCCAGCATTGACTGTCATCTTTAGCATATCTTCCACTTTCTGAAGGCCTTAAGGAAACAGATCCTTTATTAACAACATTTGATGCCTCCACAAATGAGTCTTTGTTTCCTTTATAACACCCGTCATGAAATTACCCCGAGTGCAGCATGCCATCCTCTAGGATAATATATAAAGTATCTATTACAAAATATGATTTTTTATTTTTTTTGCTAATTCATTGCTATGTCCTAGATACAAGGTCTCTCCTTGCTCCAAGTTTAGAATTATGCAATGGCTCTTGTGCAATCGGCCTTGGTTACTTAACAGCTAACCTTTGGATTTATCAAGAGTGGGAGGATTTGGCAGATGCAAAATATCCAAAGATTAATTTTAGTTATAAAGGCTACACATCAGAAAGAACAATATATCATTCACCAAAAATGTAGTGAGTTACACCTATAATAATATTGAGGAATCTCTCAAAATGAAAGTAGTACATGCAGAGACTTAGCCAGCTAGAGGTGAAAGGGAATGATAGCTCCGGGTCACTTGAATGGTGGGGCCCTCTATGGGTGAGCCCCACTCTCTCAGCTCCCTGCCCTACCATTTTCTGTTTTGTAAGTGGCCTACAGGATGTTGGACCATGCCCAGGGTGTTAACATCCCTGTACAGTCATAATTTTTTTATTATTATTATTATTAACAAAAAAAATTCAAATTTTTTTTCCATACAACTTGATCTTCAACATTATAAAATTTCTCATTTTTACACCAAAACTCCCCCCCCCACCCTCCCTCTTCCTTGTGATGCATCTCCTATCCCCTCAGTCAACCAGGAAGGAGTAGGGATGACAATGGGGTAAAAGCAAGAAAAATTAAGACTTCCAAATTTCCCATACCTTATTCCTTTTTCTCCTCAATATTTATTTGTTTATATAAGATTTTTTCATATCTCTTTTAACCACATATACACACTAGGAGTATTTCGTGAGAACCAACCTCACGTGATTAAAAGTCTCGCCAAAAAAGGTATTTTAATTAGGAGGATTCTTTTATACTTATCACAATTAATTTGGGAAAAATCACCCAGGATCCAACATTCAACTGTATATGGAATTTTCAGTTTTTGGGTAATAAGTTTAGCTATTGCCTCCCACTATTCTGTAAGTTGGGAACAAGACCAAAATATGTGTAAATAATCAGCCCCAAGTGAATCGCACTGTGGACAATTAGACGTATTTCTCAACCCACATTTATTAAGCCATACCGGTGTAACATATACTCTATGTATGATATTAAATTGAACCAAAAAATGATTCAAATTGTGTGACACTAATCTTAAAAGTTAGTCATTATTTTCCCCCAATCATCTGGTTGGATCTTTAAAACAGACCCCCAAGCCTTTTGTCCGGAGCAACGTATACCATAAAATAGTGCTTCAAGAAGCGATTTATAAAGTTGAGAAATTTTTAACTTCTGCCCCAAATTTCCCATCAAATAATTCAAATGTATCTACATGTCTCTGTAACAGAAATTTCCCCTTTACACTAAAAAAGTGCCGAACGTAACTGTAAATATCTAAACCAAGATAAATTAATTATGTGCTCTCTTTGTGTCAACTCCAAAAAAGGAAGTATATCTCCATTACTCACCACTTGTGCAACATACAGAATATTGTTTTTTTTCCAATACTTATCTTCAGCTAGATCATCCAACTCCTGTAGATAATGATTATGCCAGAGAGGCGTACAGTGGAGAGATCCCTTTATTCCCAACCAATCTCTAACAGTGCTCCATGTCTTAATAAATAACTTTCTAGATTCCTTATAATCCTGTTGAACTTTGGATAATAACCCAGACTCTAATAATGTAAACATATTATCATATGTGGATTCCTACAAATTCCTACAGAGTGGACTTTCCTCCCAGTGGTTACAAAGTCATAGCTCTGAAGCTATAAAATAACCCTTAAAAAAAGGAAACGTTCAACCCTCCCTGTTCCATCGGCTTATAAAGGTATTCCAATTTGAGCCTCACCCGCTTTCTTCCTCACAGCAGATAATTGATAATTCTCTCAATTAGCTTAAAAACTTATCCTCAATCCACAATGGGGAATTCCTGAGAATATAGAGGAGTTGGGGTAATATCACCATCTTAACCAGGGATATTCTGTCAGCTCTGGATAAAGGAAGTCAAAGCCATACCGTCACTTTTGACCTCAACTTACTTATCAATTGAATCAGATTTAGATGTAAAAAATAGAATATTCAGGTCTATCCACAGGCATAATTGTTGTCTTTGACCAGTTGATATTAAAGCTCGAGACTGCGCCAAAGGTGTTAACTAATTGAATATGTTCGGGAAGTGAGGTATTAGGGTGATTTACAAAAAACAACACATCATCCGCGTATAGGGAGATGCGGTCCTCTACTCCTAGTATCCCAAACCCCTCAATGCCTAACTTTAGCAGCGAGGGGCTTAATATAAATATCGAATAACAATGGGGAGAGTGGACAACCCTGACAAGTACCTCTACTTAAAGAGAAGCTCTCCATCAAGCTCCCATTAATATTCAATCTTGCAATAGGGGACTTATACAAAAGCTTAATCAAATTTATAAATCTAGTACCAAATCCCATCCTTCCCAAGACCTTCCAAAGGAATCCCCACTCCACCCTGTCAAACGTCTTAGAGGCGTCTAAAGACAGAATGGAACGAGAACCCCTAGTTTCCCTATTTCCTGATGTTTTATTCCTAGAGAACTCATTCATGGCAACTAACGCTGCTTCTTTTAACTCCCTGTCCTTCTTACCATATCCCTTATTGAGATTTTAAATATTACTAACAAAAATTCCCCTCATAAAGGCCTTAAATGCATGCCCTACCAGTTGGACTCTGACTGTGTTATCATTACTATCCCAAAATCACCCCATCTCCTGTTTCACCAATTCATGAGTATACTTATCCATTACAGAAATCCAATGGGAGTTGAGTCTAAATAGAATTCTTACATTAAAATCATTGCCCCCAATGGTTAATTCAAGAGATATGGGTACATGGTCCGATAAAGACCTGGCCTCGTATTTTATCGATTTAATAAATCGGAGATGATTTTTATTTATCAAGGCCAGGTTTATCCTAGACATGGAATTTCCAGATATACTTATACAAGAGTAAGCTCTTTTCCCTTTTCCAACCCATCCCCATACAGCCACATATCCTGCTTCCAGACAAAACGTGCCAAGGAGGATCCTTGGGCTGGAGTGTAAGTATCTCCCCCCAAAGAGATCCTATCAATTTCTGGATTCATAACACAGGTAAAGTCCCTAATAACTAGTGAGGGGCATTCAGGCCACTGATCCACAAAGGTTAGTAAATAATTAAGCAGTGGAGTCAAAAATGTGTGGGCATCAAACTCTGGAGACAGATGAATTGGCCAGAAGAAGTCATCATGGTAGGCTGGGCCTGATGGAAATGAAGAGGAAAGTGAACAATTCAATTTATAAACATGAACTGTAAGGCATTTGATATATCTGCACTACTTATATGTTCTGCAGAGTGCATGTATAAAATGAATGTCTGTTGCAATATGATCAGTTTATGGTAGTAATAAACTGTAATATTTAGTGGTAATATTCTGTCAATATTTAGTGAAATTGGTAGTAGTCATAGTGCATTCATTCATAGACCCACTCGTTTTTGGCCTTCTTCTTATGCTGATCCTCTAGATACACTTCTGGGTACATGGATTTTACTGCATATTGGTTTACTGCATCTTTTTTCACATTGATGCCACAAAAGATTTTTATCTTTTTTTCTCTATCACGTTTGAAACCAGCTGCCACAGCTACTGCTTTTGAATATGGACTGCTGGCTCAGAAGATATTGCTCTCACATACAGACACACTGGCTGCCAGCATTGCACTACATAAACACATTATTTCACAGGTGCATTAACCCCAAAGGATTTTAGAATCTTAAAACCTCACCATACTTTCCTTAGCTGGTTTTACTTAATTTTCAAGAAAGTGAACTTTGTGTGCAGATGACAAGCACTTTATAAGTAACTGATTAGTAAACATTTAATAGGAACAAGCCAGGGTTGCCTTTGAAAATAGTGGTGTAAAACCTAACCTACAGTAAGGGCCCCAGTGTTATAGAAAGTAGTTATATAGTTATCTAGTTGGTACGATTGGAAAAAAGACACAGGTCCATCAAGGCCAATCTATAATCCTACAGTATTGATCTAGAATACAAAACCCCTATTATGTAGATGCCCCATGTTAACCCCTTAAGGACCGGGCTCATTTTCACCTTAAGGACCAGGCCATTTTTTCCAAATCTGACCAGTGTCACTTTATGCATTAATAACTCTGGGATGCTTTTACCTATCATACTGATTCCGAGATGGTTTTTTGTGACATATTCTAATTTATGTAAGTTGTAGATTTTCGCTGATACTTACCTCATTTCTTTGTTAAAAATTCCAAAATTTCATTGAAAATTGGAAAATTTAGCAATTTTCTAACTTTGAAACTCTCTGCTTGTAAGAAAAATGGACATGCCAAATAAATAATATATTGACTCGCATATTTAATATGTCTACTTTATGTTGGCATCATACAGTACTGTCACCGCCACCTCACAGGATCTACGGAGGGTGATTGGTGGTGTATATTACACCACTGATCACCCTCCTATTTCGGGTCATCAGGTCACCGGAGACCCGAATGACCCGGAAACACTGCAAACCGCAGGTCTGAATTGACCTGTGGTTTGCAGCGATCGCCGATACGGGGGGGGGGCATTGTCACAGGGAGCCTGCTGAATACACAGGGAGTACATGTACGCCCTGTGTCCTTAAGGACTCGGACATCAGGGCGTACGTGTGGAGAAATATGACTACCTCATATGGCAATCAGAATATAATATATTTGGGAACTCTTCAGACCCTTTAAGTTTTTACACTTTGTTATGTTCCATCCTTGTGCTAAAATAAAAATAAAAAAAAGTTAAATAAAAGTCTACATTCAATACCCATAATAAGAATGTGAAAACAAAATGTTAGACATTTTTTTTGAATTTATTAAAATGGAAAAACTAAAATTTTGCATGGACATATATATTTGGCCCCTTGGATATGGCACTTGAAATTATAGCTCTGGGGGCCTCCCACTTCTCTTGATCATCTATGAGATTGGAGTCCTGTGGGGAATTCAGTTGATTGGACATCATTTGTTCATAAATATTTAACAAACGACAATGCATATCAGGGCAAAAACCAAGTCATGAGGAAGAAGGAAATGCCTGTAGAACTAAGGGAACGGATTGCTTGGAGGCATAAAACTTCTGCTGTACTGAAGGTTCCCAAGAGCACAGTGTCTTCAATAATTCTGAAATAGAAAAAGAAAACAAGCTAAATAATCAGGAGAGATGGGCCTTTATAAGAGAGGTGACAGAACCTAATGGTCACTCTGGCTGAGCTCCAAATACTCTGGGGCACAGTTATTAAGACCAGATTTTAATAAAAGATCCCCTCTGTGTGCATATGGTAGAAACTTACAAAAGATCAAACATCTGCAGCACTCCACCACTCTGGGCTTTATGACAGAATGGCCAAGGATTACACATATTTTTCACTTTGTCATTATGGGGTACAGAGTTCAGAATGACGGGAAAAAACTTTCAGACATTATAAAAAAAGGAAAAGGGTTTGAAGACTTTCCAGATTCATTGCAAATCCCTGAATCAATGTCCTATCTCTAGAAATCTAGTGCCTATAACTTGCAATCGTTTTACATTCAAGAAAGGCATCCAGGTGCATCTTGTTCAATGAATCAACCATCTTGTGCTGGAGAGTTCGATAGGGTTGCCACCTGTGCACCATTACTAATGAGTGCTTCCATTGTGGTGCGCTCATTAGTACAGCCTTTGCCCCCCTCTTCTACTTGTGTAGCACAAATAGTATAAATAAAACTCACCTCATCCATTTGATCGCACCGCGGGAAAAACTCCCTGCTCACTGAATGTGCAGGACAGGACCTGCGCTCCAGAATGATTATGTTTTACAACATTGACTGGAAGCAGCAGCACCTGCGAAACATCATCTTGCTGGAGCGCATGCCTTGTCCAGCACATTCAGTGAGCAGTTAGTGTTGACCATGCCACGATCAAATGGATTACGTAAGGTTTTTTTTTTTCTGCCCCTCTAATGGGGGCATTATTAATACTGTGAGCCACTAATGGAGGAAAAATAATACTAGGGGCGCACTAATTGGCGCATTCATTTTAATAGAGGCCATTATTGGGGACCTTCTTAATAATGGGGGCCACTAATGAGGCATTAATAATACTGGGTGCCGCTAATGAGGCATTATTAATACTGGGGGGCCCTAATGGAGCATTATTGATATTGGGGCCCACTACTGGGAATTTTTAATACTGGGGGCCTCTAATTGGACATTTTAAATACTAGGGGGCACCAACAGAGGCATTCATTTTATTGGGTCCTGTGTTAAGCCATGACCCCACAGCTTTACTTGGCCGGTATTTTTCAGTATTCAAGTTAAATTGCCGCGTTGCCACTTTGCAATAAATAAGTGGCTTTTGGTTGCAGTTTGGGCAATTGGTCAATAAAACGTTCGTTATCACTGGTGTATAGCATACCCTCTTGTCATGGATACAGTTGTAGTTGTAAGAAGATCAGTAGAAAGACATCTGTGCTGTCTATTCATACATTTGTACATTGTAATTTGAGATAACCGAAATTCTTAAAAATTCGATTCGGCCAATTCGGCCGGTTCGGCGAATTTTCCGAAAAAATGTGGTTCGATCCGAATTTATTTGTGGCGAATCGCGTTAAAAAACTGCAGAGAGCCTTTATAGTGGTGTAGAACACTGTGCCTTGCAGTAACATGCATAGAGAGTCTGCTGTGGTAGTGAAACAATACTGTGAGTCAGTATGACATGTAGAGGCATCGCTCTTAGAAACACTGCATACTTCACTTATTTTGGCAGTTACGGGGCCAAAACTGACCAAATAACTCAAGTATAAACTCAGCCTTACAGGTCATTGTTAGTGCCAGGTATAAAGAACTGTGCAGACGCCCAAGATCCTACTATAGCATGAAAGAGCGCACTCCTTTAACACCAATTCACTGATTCCACATAGATTTCTACAGAACCTGTTCTATTAAATGCATATACAAGTAGAGTATGTGGGGTGGCAGGGTGCTGTCAAAGTATGCCACCACCTGTTGGTTCAGGTCCTGCTCCAGGTCTAGCTGCTGTTGCTGGTGAGTACACTAGGAGGGTGAAGAAAGCTGCTCATTAGCGACTCTAGACTCTGGTCCTATGCCCCCCCCCCTCTCCCACAGCAGCCATGGCAGAGGAACGTGAGCGCAGAGGGCCCCCCCGGTCAGACCTGCGAGAGGCTGGACGATGTTGCAGATAGGCAGCACCAACTGACTACATAAAGATGTCTCTATAGTAGTTCAGTTTGTCCTCCATCTAAAAAAAAGCCCCCATTTTGGACCGGTAGCAAAAGTCCAACAAGGGTGAGAGGGAGAGAAGTCATCCCTCTGCCAAATGGTAACAATTCGGCTGTCGCTACACAAGCAAGGGAGCATGCATCGGGCCATTTGTGCAAATGACTCAGAGGGACTCCCTGCTTCCATCTCCACTGCATACTGCCACGGTGTGTTTAAGTCCTCTGCCTCGTCTTCCTCATCGCCCTGTAGCTCCTCTGGCTGCTCCTCCTCTCCTGTCACTTGTGTATAAAAACCACCCATTTTGCTACACATTGCTTGTGCTCCAATGTCCTCCTCCTCCAGTTCAGCCCCTACAGGGCTCATGTGGCCGTTAGATCTAGGTGCCACGTCTCCAGTCCCCTGACCAGACAGATTTACCAGCATCTGTTCCAGGAAATGAAGCAGTGGAATGACGTTGTTCATTCCGTAGTCCTGGCGACTGACAAATAAAATAACATGGCCTCCTCAAAAGGCCTGAGCAAACGGCAGGTGTCACACATGAGCTGCCACTGGATGACATCGAAGTTACACAGGGGAGTACTCCTGTCCGCTTGGATCATCAAGAAATCATTTATGGCCTTTCTCTGTTCGTATAGTTGGTACAATTTATGGAGAGTGGAATTCCAATTGGTGGAAACATCGCATATTAGCCTATGTTGGGGGATGCCGTCCTGCTGCTGCAGCTCAAGGAGGATGTGCTTTGCGGTGTACGAGTGGCTGAAGTGCATGCAAAGTTTCCTGCCCATTTTTAGGATGTCTTGCAGATGTGTGGAAGACTTCAGGAACCCCTTGACAACCAGATTAAACACATGTGCCATGCAGGGCGCATGGCTCAGCCTTCCTTGATGCAGCGTCGACACCATGTTCTTCCCGTTGTTGGTCACCGTGGTTCCAATTTTGAGTTGTTGCGGAGAAAGCCAGGATTCGATTTCTTAATGAAGGACACAGAGCAGTTCCTCCCCTATGTGACTCCATTCGCCCAGGCAAACGAGGTGCAGAACAGCGTGACACCGCTGTGCCCTGCACATGTAATATGCTGGAGAGGCATTGTGAATTGTCCCTGAAGTGGAGGCAGAGGACACGGTGGAAGATGAGGAGGCAGAGGACACGGTGGAGGATGAGGAGGCAGAGGCGGACATTGTCGCAGGACCAACAGCATGAGAACGCCAAAAAGGGCTGTAATTTTCTCACTTCACCGCACAACGGCAAATACTTTTTTTTGTGCCACTAATACACCAAAAGGGGCTTTAGAACATATAACTACACCACTGAATGGCAAATAATATATATTTTTTTGCCAATAATACACGTCAAAAAGGGCTATAGAACATATAACTGCACCGCTAAACGGCAAATAGGCCCTTACTTTTTTCCACTTATACACACCACAAAAGGCTTTGTAACTGCACCGCTGAAAGGCAAATAAGATATATTTTTTGGCCACTAATACACGCCAAAAAGGGCTTTAGAACATATAACTGGACCGCTGAACGGCAAATGATATATATTTTTGTGCCACTAATACACGCCAAAAAGGGCTTTAGAACATATAACTGGACCGCTGAACGGCAAATGATATATATTTTTGTGCCACTAATACACGCCAAAAAGGGCTTTAGAACATATAACTGGACCGCTGAACGGCAAATGATATATATTTTTGTGCCACTAATACACGCCAAAAAGGGCTTTAGAACATATAACTGCACCGCACAACGGCAAATAAGACATAGAAATATTTACTTGTAATAAACCCTGTTAATGGCTGTATCAAACAGCACTTGCACCCCAATAACAAGAACGGTTTGCTAGAATTACAGAGCTGTATAATGGCAATTTGGATCCCCAGTCAGTGCAGCAAGGTGTAATAGGATTGTTCCTATTACCCAGGCTGTAAACTCCCTTACTGAACGCTGTTCTTTAATAATGTGGACTGATTCCTCCCTGTCCTTTCCCTGAACTTCTATACAGCAAAATATTTTTCAAAAAGTTTTCAAGTCTTTCCTAGCACTGTCCCTAGTGCCTGCTGACGTCTCTCCCTGCACTAAGTACACTGGAAAATGGCTGAATCCAAGATGGCTGAGGCTATTTATAGGGCTGTGACATCACAAGGCTATCTGGCTGCTGATTGGCTACATGCATGGCATTGTGGGTAATCCCTTGTTCTCAGAGTTCCTTTCTCCATGGTCTAACACGTGCAGCAGTCATTTTAGAAAAAATATGATTCATTACCACGAAGTGTGAGGAATACCCAAGTTTGATGACCTGTCTTGATATTGAAACCCAACCATTGCCTTAATTACCTTGGAATGGGCATACAGTATATGCCTATTTTGATGCATCCCATTATTTTATTTCCTTTGGAAGCAGCTGCATGGTACTGTCCACCAATATCCCCCAAGTCTTTTTCAGTAGCAGATTTTTCCAGAGTGATACTATTTGGAAAAATGGTCATACCACTGGTTCCACGACCAAATCAATGTTAACACCGAGCTGTTAGTGTACCTGAAATGAAGACTAGAGGTGTCCTGCTACCATCTATTATGCCACTTGACACTATCACACCTGTGTGACATTCCCTTGTGAAGTCCTCTTCATGGCGTTGTCCACATGAGACACAAACTCCAGACCAATCTCCGGCTATCATTGTGTCTGAGATGAAAGCAGAGCACATCGCTGAAGAGGATAGACCTCCATTGCCATCTTGCTGTGCGCCATGATAGCCTTTGAGAGCAGTGGAGTGAAGTCAATGGAACACCTCTAGCTGGACATTTGTCTTATAGCCCGGTTTGTGTAGACACTGTTTGCCATCCTAGACCTGGGATCTAGTGTCCAATTTCAAATGCAGTATAAAATGGGTCTTCAAATCAGATAATCTGTGTAGAGGTCACCTTTGTGCACCTCCAGCTGTCATTCCAATTTGTTGTTCTCCTAACCACTGGGACACACATGGTTGAACAGTGCTGACATCTTGGCCTAGGAGTGTAATGATCTGCCAGTGTGATAAACCAAAGTTTTCCAGTTAAAGGATTCTGTCCCTCAGTTTGTTACAAGTGGTGATAACTGGTACATTGACAAGCATGAGGCATCGCATAGTAATCTCACACAACTTGCCACACAAGGTGGTTTCAGGTGGCTTAAAAAACTTTACTTTCAATTTGGTTTTTATGCCCCAACCATACACCAGGGATTGGGGCTAGGTGCTTGAAAATTTGATCATCTGCAGATCTTAGTGACTCCTTCTACTTCCTCAATTTGTATAACCTTATAGCTTATCATTCTTGGTATTGCAATTTTAATGTTGGTATACTTAGTTAGGTAGATTGAATTACTTCATAGAAAGACAAGTTTTAGCACTAGGGATAGGATAGGGTCAATTAAGTGTGTTGTATGTCTGTTACAGGACTTGAGATGTTCACATATCTACAGACTGTGCTGCACTGCACAAATTATTCAAAGAGACAGTACTCTTTTATATGTAAGTGCCATATAGCAGCCCAATTACTATAAAAAAAAAAATCTACTGGCTAATGAAGTTTTAAAATCAGAGCTGCACTGAACACTGTGCAATTAGGCATTTAAAAAAAAGTGTTGCACAGTTTCTACAATTAATAAGTGCATATTTTGGCCTTAGAAATTGTGCAATTTGTGCCTTTTAAAAAAACTGCAAAGTTTCTACAATTAATACATGTCACCGCTGGTGTATATTTCCCATCACCAGCAGTATATATTTTGGCTATTGTGAAATTAGAATAGAATAGAACAGAATAGAAAATCCCTTTATTGTCCCTCAGTGGGGAAATTTTGGCATAATAGCAGCAATCACATTCCCAACAGGAGCAAAAATAAGAGTAATTAGAAATTAAAGAGTAAAAATACAAGAAAAACATAACACAGAATTTACTTAAAAATGTCACTACTGGGTTTTTGGGAACAGTGGCGGTAATAAATCCTAACCGCTGCTGGGAGGAAGGACCTACGATAACGCTCCTTCGTGCACCTAGGATACAGCAGTCTGTCACTGAAGGAGCTCTCCAGCTCCACAACAGCTTCATGCATGGGGTGGGAGACATTGTCTAACAGTGATGTTAATTTTGCTAGAGTTCTTCTGTCACCCACCTCCTACACTGGATCAAGGGGACAACCTAGGACAGAGCTGGCCTTCTTAATGAGCTTATCTAATCTCTATCTCTCAGCCACAGATAAGCTGCTCCCAGGGCCGCTGCAAGAATTTTTGCCACCCTAGGCAAAAGAAAAGTTTGCCACCCCCCCTATATGACATCACAATGCCCCGCCCATATGATCTGCCATATTAACTAACGCTAGTGCTGCACACAGTGCGTGTTTACATTAAAAAGCCTGCAGGGAAAGGCTGTAGACACCAGAACCACTACATTAAGCTGCAGTGGTTCTAGAGACCATAGTGTCCCTTTAATGTGAGGTAAATTAGAGACTAGTGCCACGAATAATACACTAGATTGCCTACTTACACCCAGATGAGGATGATGATGGCTCTGGCTGCAGTCTGGCTCCACTGGTCTGGTGTAGAACAGGCTCTCTGGAGGCTGATTGTAACTGTGGTCACAAAAATCAATGTTCTGGGAGAACGTGAAGCAGCTCAATTTTTTGGGACACTTTACACAGCTCAAGGTCTGGGCCCCAGGGCCCGACGGTGAGTATACCCATAAGGCCCACCCATAAGTCCACCTACATGTTCCACCCATGAGTTTGTTCACAGTAGGTGAAGTGTGTAGGGGATGTGTTCTGTGTTGCTGTAGAGAATCTAATGTGTGTGCTTATGGGATGTAGTGTATAGGGATAGCAGTGTGTGTAGGTGATGCAGTGTGTGTGTGGTGGATGCATTGTGTTTTTGTGTAAGGGATAGAAAGCAGTGTGTGTTTGTGTATAAGGGATATACTGTGTGTTTCTGAATGTGTGTAAGAAATGTGTTTGGTGAATCCGTGTTTGTATGTGTAAGGGCTGCAAGGTGTGTTTCTGTGTATGTAAGGGATGCAGTGTGTGTGTGTGTAAGGGGTGCATTGAGTGTCTGTAAGGGGGGCATTGTGTATCTGTAAGGGGTGCATTGTGTTTCAGTGTGTGTTTTTGTATGAGATGTCGCAAACATAAAATTTTCCGTTCGCGAACGGCGAACGTGAACTTCCGCAGATGTTCGTGTACGGGTGAATCGGGTGAACCACCATAGACTACAATAGGCAGGCGAATTTTAAAACCCACAGGGACTCTTTCTTGCCACAATAGTGATGGAAAAGTTGTTTCAAGGGGACTAACACCTGGACTGTGGAATGCGGAGGGGGATCCATGGCAAAACTCCCATGGAAAATTACGTAGTTGACGCAGAGTCGGGTTTTTATCCATAAAGGGCATAAATCACCTAACATTCCTAAATTGTTGGGAATAAAGTGCTTTAAAACATCCAGTGGGTGTATACGATCAGGTATGATGTTGTATCGCTCAGGTAGTGTAAGGGTTACGCCCGCTTTACAGTGACAGACCAAACTCTGACAGACCAAACTCCCTGTTTAACGCACCGCAAACAACCGCAAACAGTCCATTTGCACAACCGCAAACTCCCCATTTGCACAAGGTTGGATACCAAGCATTATAGCCACTGAGGGCACTGCATGGGGGGCATTATGAATACTAGGGACATTACTGGGGCAACATATAATGACTAAGGGTGCATATCATAACTACTGGGGCACTCGTGGGGGCTCACAACTACTGGAGGCACAACAGGGAGCATTATAACTCCTGGGCACTACAAGGATCAGTGAAACTAATGGGGGTGCTATAAGGGGCATTATAACTGCTGCAGGTGCTATAGGAGACATTATAACTACTGGGGGCAATATAGAGGTCATTATTACTAATGTGGCCACTATAGAAGGGACTTATTACTACTGGGGGCTCTATAGGAATTCCTTTTAGAGGGGCTTTAATTTTACTGGGAGTACTGTAGGGGGGCTTTATTACTACTGGGGGAACTATTCGGGGGCCATTATTGTGAGTGGGCACAATATTGAGGGCACTACTGTTAATGGAGCACCTTTTGAGGAGCATTATCACTATTGAGGGCAATGTAGTGGGCACTATTACTAATGAGGGCACTCTGGCGAGAATCACTATTAGTGGGGCTTTGGGGAGCACTATTTCTATGGGGGGACTATATGTATGGCACTATCATTTTTTGCAGTATAGTATTTAGGGGCATTGGGGAGTACAGAAGGCACAGTTTGGGGCACCAGGAGGAGAAGGATGATGGAAAAGTAAGGGATCTAAGATGTTTGTGTGGCAAACTCTGCACAGACAAGATAGGGCTGAAAGACGTTATCATGGCGGACTGCTTCCAATGAAAAAGAAATTTACCTCCAATGTAATAGGTGTAATAGGTATGGGGTGCTGTATTCTCCTTATGTGTGATAACACTAAAGCAATGTCATTCTAAGTATGTGTTTAGCACTAAGGCTGGGGCCATACTGTGTAGTAACTTTTTTTAATTCATGGTGCCCAAGCTTGAAGAACAGCCAAGGGGCTTTGGGTCACTTCATGCTCCCCTGGTTGCAGATTACGTGTTGTTTTCCTCTGCAGGTTTTTGTGCAGAAAAAACATAATGCAATACAGTGAAAAGTGATTGATTTCAGTGGCTCAACCGTCCCGAATCTACAGATTAGGTGCACTCTCCAGGGCACACCCACTGCCGATAGTAAGCAAAAAAATAAATATCAATTAGTTTGGAGGGCACTCAACTATCTGGTGTTGCAAGGAACTGTTTAACAGATAAATGCATATAAACCATTTATTATAATGTATACATAAAATTAGCAAATAAATCAATTGAAAGTAGAAAATACAAATATATCGACGATATCTAGAGATTAACAATAATATAAAAATTTTAAAATATAAAAACAAAATAATAAAAATAAAAAAATATGGTCACAATGATGATAATATCAATTGAACAATAAATTTATTTTGTTACGCCATAAAATTACAAAATCATGATTATTACATTTGTAAATATATAAATATGTTCATAAATCCCATGATTTGCAATAGTATGATTCCATAATAGATTTAGTTGATACTATCACGTGATTAATTGATTACAGATTTGCGCAATTAATCACGTGATAGTATCAACTAAATCTATTATGGAATCGTACTATTGCAAATCATGGGATTTATGAACATATTTATATATTCATAAATGTAATAATTATGATTTTGCAATTTTATGGAGTAACAAAATAAATTTATTGTTCAATTGATATTATCATCATTGTGACCATATTTTTTTATTTTTATTATTTAGTTTTTATATTTTTACATTTTTATATTATTGTTAATCTATAGACATTGTTAATATATTTGTATTTTCTACTTTCAATTGATTTAGACCATGTAGATTGTAAGCCCTCACGGGCAGGGCCCTCTCTCCTTCTGCATCAGTTTGTAAGGCCTCTTTCACACTTGCATTGTCCGGATCCGTCGTGTACTCCATTTGCCGGAAGTGCCCGCCGGATCCGTAACAACGCAAGTGACCTGAAAGCATTTGAAGACGGATCAGTCTTCAGTATGCTTTCAGCGTTACTATGGCAGCCAGGACGCTATTAAAGTCCTGGTTGCCATAGTAGTAGTGGGGAGCGGGGGAGCGGTATACTTACGTCTGTGCGGCTCCCGGGGCTCTCCAGAATGACGTCAGAGCGCCCCATGCGCATGGATCACGTGATCCATGCGTGTAGGGCGCCCTGGCGTCACTCTGGAGCGCCCGGGAGCCGCACGGATGGTAAGTATACTGCTCCCCGCTCCCACCACTTACCATGGCAACCAGGACTTTAGCGTCCTGGCTGCCATGGTAACCATTGAGAAAAGCTAAGCGTCGGATCCGGCGATGCGCCGAAACGACGTTTAGCTTAAGGCCGGATCCGGATTAATGCCTTTCAATGGGCATTAATTCCCGATCCGGCCTTGCGGCAAGTGTTCAGGATTTTTGACCGGAGCAAAAAGCGCAGCATGCTGCGGTATTTTCTCCGGCCAAACAACGTTCCGGTCCTGAACTGAAGACATCCTGATGCATCCTGAACGGATTTCTCTCCATTCAGAATGCATTGGGATAATCCTGATCAGGATTTTTCCGGCATAGAGACCCGACGACGGAACTCTATGCCGGAAAACAAAAACGCTAGTGTGAAAGAGCCCTAACTCGTCTTGTTTATGCTTAATGCAATTGTCTATATTATGTATGTGCACCGCTTATCATATGTACAGCGCTATGGAATGACTAATAATTTGCTAATTTTATGTATACATTGTAATAAATGGTTTATATGCATTTATTTGACAGTTCCTTGCAACACCAGATGGTTGAGTGCCCTCCAAACTAATTGATATGTATTATAATACAATACAGTACCAGCAAAGTGAATGAGATTTGCCAAATCTCATGCACATATTGCGTATATCTTTTCTGTGCGGGAAAATGACCAATACAAAGGGTGAGATTGGGGCTAATCCTCATAAAAATCTGCAACAAAACAAGCAGCATATGCAGATGAAAACCCACATGGAAAATTTGTTTGTAAACACTCGTATGAAGGTAGACTTAGGCCTCTTTCACACTAGCGTTTTAGCTTTCCGTCCTAGAGATCCGTCCTCGGGTCTCTAGGACGGAAAGCTACTAATCAGGATTATCCTAATGCATTCTGAATGGAGAGAAATCCGTTCAGGATGCATCAGGATGTCTTCCGTTCAGTATGTCAACGTTTTTTGGACGTTGACAAAAGCGCAGCATGCTGCGGATTTGTCTCCGTCCAAAAATCCGGAAGACATGCCGTAACGCCGGATCCGGAATTAATGCCCATTGAAGTGCATTAATCCGGATCCGGCCTTAAGCTAAACGTCGTTTCGGCGCATCGCCGGATCCGATGTTTAGCTTTTGTCAATGGTTACTATGGCAGCCAGGGCGCTAAAGTCCTGGTTGCCATAGTAGAAGTAGGGAGCGGGGAGCGGCATACTTACATTCCGTGCGGCTCCCGGGACGCTCCAGGATGGCGTCAGGGCGCCCCAGTGCATAGATCACGTGATCGCATGGATCACGTGATCCATGCGCGCGAGGCGCTCTGGCGTCATTCAGAGCGCACCGAGATGCCGCCGCCACTGCTATGGCAACCAGGGCTAGTAGCGTCCTGGCTGCCATAGTAACACTGAGCATTTTGAAGACTGATCAGTCTTCAAATGCTTTCAGTTCACTTGCGTTGTGCCGGATCCGGCGTGCATTCCAGCGACGGAAGTGCACGCCGGATCTTCACAACGCAAGTGTGAAAGAGGCCTAAGGGGGCCTTTACATGCAACGTATTTTGTGGCAAAAAATTCTGTAACCGAAGATCCATTTGTTTGAATGGGATTGTTTAGTCGCAAGCATGTGGATTTCTGCAAGCGCCATTCAGATAAATAGAACATATTTTCATTTGCAGAAATTTCTGCCAATGAGAATCTGCTGTGTGCTATGTTCACATCAGCAGAAAATTTGCAGCATATGGAAAGCATAGTGGATGAGATTTTTTTCAAAGATCTGCTGGGGAAGTTGACCTGCGGTGCAGATTTTAAATCTGTAGAATGTCAATTGATGCTTTGGATTTCCAATCTGAGTTTAAACTCTTTGCAATGCTTAATGTGAAATCTGCCACAAAATCGACATTTGAAATTTGCTGATTTTGCTGTGGACTCATGGCAAAATCTGCAGGGTAAATTCTACTATGAAAAAATCTTCCCTGTGTGGCCATACCCTCAACGACAATGACTATGACTAAAATACAGGTCTGCCTGAAGTCCCTGCTGTGTCTCTCCTGCACATTTACCCTGGGAACACACCTGAGCGTTTTTCAGCGCGTTCATACGCGCTGAAAACGCTCAACATGTGAAAAGCCATGCATCCCTATGTGCCTGGTTCACATGTCGGCGTTTTACAGCGAGGACGACCGCGCTGTAAAACGCCCTACGCGATCGTGCCGGCTGCCGTGACTATCGTGCGGCAGCACGCGCGATCCAACCCATATTCTATTATGGGAGCGCGCATATGACGCGCGCTTCCATAAAACAGCCACTTCGCAGCAGAAGCGCGCGTCATAGGCGCGCCCTGGGAACACGCGAAGTGTGTTCCCAGGGTTAAGCTTTTGGAGGGAATGGTGAATGTGTTATAGTTCAAGGTACACTTAAAGAAGTTCTCCAGGAATTCCTAAAATATGATTACTGAAAATATTAAAGGGGTTGTCCACTTTCTGGTTACTGTTGACCAATGTGTTTGTGAGATGTTTATAAGGGGGTTACTAATATAGACTTTGTGGAAATTCTGCACCATTTCCTATATTTCATAAGTTATGCCCCCTTTGTTTGCTAAGTCTTTTGTACTGTTTAGAGAGGTTTTGTCCATAAAATTGCAGTTGATGGAGGGTCATTTGACCAGGCAAATCACCTCTATGTGATGTCTCCTCCATTCACACACATTGCACCTGCACTACACACCCAACAGAACTAGTGTAGATGGCAGGTGCAATGTATTTGAATGGAGGAGATATCTCATGGAGGTGATCTATTTGGTCACATGATCCTCCATCATCAGCCATCCTATGGACAAGACCTCTATGTGGATAGTACAAAAAACTTTGTCAACAAGGGGATATGCCTTATGAAATAAGGAAAATGGTGCAGAATTAAAAAAAAAAAAATGTATATTAGTATGTGCATTATAATCATCTCACAAGCACATTGGTCAACAATAACCAGAAAGTATACATTTATTATAAATATAGTCCCAAATACATTTCAGTGGTTATAGTGGCTCATTTTGTCTGGGGAGCAATCATCTGGGAAAATAAAACGGCTGCTGTCCTATTCGTACATACAAAGCATGTCCTAATCACGCAGCAGGATAAGTTACTTCAGAACACTGAGGTAAGGAGCTGCCTCAGCCACCTATCTGCTCTACTTTTCAGGGATTATGGTCCTGATTACAGCTGATAAGGTCTTCAGCTGAATTCCTGTAGAAATTGAGTTTATGAGGAGACAGATGAAAGATAGAGAGGACGGACAAGACACACTGGGGGGCTGTGGTAATGTAGCCGACTGATACCAGTGCTGCTGCTCATTAGTAACACCCCCACCCACCTCCCTCTACTTTATGTCTCCCCCTTAACCCCATTTCTACAGAAAGTCAGCTGAAGAACATATTGTCTGTATGTGGGATCATAGTCCTTGACAAGCAAAGCAGAGAGGAGGCTGAGGCAGCTCTTTACCTCAGTGCTCTGAAGTAACCCAATCTGCTGTGTGATTAGGATAGATTTTGTGAATACGAATAGGATGGCAGCCATTTTATTTTCCCTGATGATTGCTCCCGGGACAAATCAAGCCATTATAACTAATGAAAGGTTTTGGGGAATATATTTATAATAAAGTGTTCACCTAAAATCTGCAAAAAATATGCCATGTTTAAATGTGTACCAAAAGGTGCAAGTTCAGTTTCAGTGTCGGGCAACGTAAATTGAAAATACAACTCTGCTGATGCTGTGTTATAAGGTCATTATCACTGGGAAACTACAACAAAGCATCTCTATATTCAAATATATTACATATATTACAATATATTACAATATATTAATAATCAACAATATTCTCTTTGGCCACTAAAATATGTACATACATATGGAATAAGAAAGATTATGAATATTCTTGCTTTGCTTTTGGATGGGGTTTCTGTACTGGATCATGACATACCGGTAATTCAATGGATTCAGGAGGTGGCACTAACCATCTAGCAGTTATCCCATTTTAGTGTGTATATAAACTGTATATACACACAATCTGCAAGTACACATATTGTCACAGGAAAATGCAGTTCAAATTAGAAAAAAAAAGATTTTTTACATTCTGCTTTTTCAGATGATGTAAGGAGAGCAATTAATCATCATGGCTATGTCAGTTACAGTAAGCTCTCATGAAACAGCAAGAACTACTACACGGGCGCAGATTGTAAGAATTTATAAAAGAGCACGACATGCATAAAATGTCATCTTAAATTATGGAACTGCCGCAGATTGTGGTCTACAACAGGCAGACTGAGGTCTCACAGTCGTGTGAATGGGGCCTAAAGTAATAAAAGAACCCATGCTAAGCCGCTTAAAGGGGTTGTCTCACTTTAGCAAGTAGCATTTATGATATAGAGAAAGTTAATATACGCCACTTACTAATGTATTGTTATTATCCATATTGCTTCTTTTGCTGGCTGGATTCATTTTTCCATCAAATTATACACTGCTCGTTTCCATGGTATCAGTGGGGGCCGTGGGGGCCGTTGCCCCGGGTGCAAAATTGCAGAGGGCGCCAGGCAGCCACCACTTCAATGAGGGCTACAGGAGCCTATGGCTCCTGTCCCGTCCGTTCTTCCTCATAGGCTTCAGGCTAGTGGCCTGAAGCCTATGAGGCAACAGAGCGATCGTAGTGAGTAGAATGTAGTTGCTCCTGGTAGGTATGATGATGTGAGGAGAAGAGGCGGAGCCTCGTCATACAGGGGGTGGGGCCTCAACATGCGCAGGAGACTCTACAGAGCAGGTTGCTGGACAGAGGAGCAGAAGCTGCAGGTGGCTGTGAGATAGAGAACAGTGACCAGCTGGACCGCACCGCTGTCATAGTGAGTACTGATGCAGGCGATTAGGCTAGTTTATCAATAGGAGAGTAATTGATTTAGGTTTAAAGAAAGACTTTACATACAGAGAATAAAGTACTGTAAAGCTGTGACACATAGGGCCATGAGGGGGACCAGCATAAGATGCTATATGTGTGTCATCCACGCATATATCATCTTATTCTGGCCCCCCTCATGGCCCTATGTGTCACAGCACAGATCCCCCAATAACAGTGCATCATCCACAGATTCCCCCACCCCCCCATAAGAGTGCGTCATCTACAGATCCCCCCATAAGAGTGCGTCATCTACAGATCCCCCCCATAAGAGTGCGTCATCCACAGATCCCCCATAAGAGTCGTCATCCACAGATCCCCCATAAGAGTGCATCATCCACAGATCCCCCATAAGAGTGCGGCATCCACAGATCGCCCATAACAGTGTAATCCACAGATCCCCCCATAAGAGTGCGTCATCCACAGATTCCCCCCACCCATAAGAGTGCGTCATCCACAGATCCCCCCCACCATAAGAGTGCGTCATCCACAGATCCCCCCATAAGAGTCCGGCATCCACAGATCGCCCATAACAGTGTCATCCACAGATCCCCCATAACAGTGTCATCCACAGATCCCCCCATGAGAGTGCGTCATCCACAGATCCCCCCATAACAGTGTCATCCACAGATCCCCCCATAACAGTGTCATCCACAGATCCCCCATTACAGTGCGTCATCTACAGATCCCCTCCATAACAGTGCGTCATCCACAGATCCCCATAACAGTGTCATCCACAGATCCCCATAACAGTGTCATCCACAGATCCCCATAACAGTGTCATCCACAGATCCCCATAAGTGTCATCCACAGATCCCCTCCATACCAATGTCATCCACAGATCCCCCATTACAGTGTCAGCCACAGATCCCCCATTACAGTGTCATCCACAGATCCCCTCCATAACAGTGCGTCATCCACAGATCCCCCTAACAGTGTCATCCACAGATCCCCGTAACAGTGTCATCCACAGATCCCCGTAACAGTGTCATCCACAGATCCCCCTAACAGTGTCATCCACAGATCCCCATAACAGTGTCATCCACAGATCCCCCCTAACAGTGTCATCCATAGATCCCCATAACAGTGTCATCCATAGATCCCCATAACAGTGTCATCCACAGATCCCCCATAACAGTGTGTCATCCACAGATCCCCCATAACAGTGTGTCATCCACATATCCCCCATAACAGTGTGTCATCCACAGATCCCTCCATAACAGTGTCAGCCACAGATCCCTCCATAACAGTGTCAGCCACAGATCCCTCCATAACAGTGTCAGCCACAGATGCCCCCATAACAGTGTCAGCCACAGATCCCCCATAACAGTGTCATCCACAGATCCCTCCATAACAGTGTCAGCCACAGATCCCCCATAACAGTGTCAGCCACAGATCCCTCCATAACAGTGTCAGTCACAGATCCCTCCATAACAGTGTCAGTCACAGATCCCTCCATAACAGTGTCAGCCACAGACCACCTTTAAGTTTAAATTTTTTTTTCTTATTTTCCTCCTCAAAAACCTAGGTGCTTCTTATAAAGCGAAAAATACAGTACCTTACATGAGACTGTATGCTGGAGGGCAGAGGGCAGGGGGAGTGATGTGTTTTACATGGGACTGTATGCTGGAGGGGCTGAAGGCAGGACGAGTGATGAATTTTACATGGGACTGTTTGCAAGAAGGGCTAGAAGTCAGGGGGAGTGATGTATCTTACATGGGACTGTATGCTGGAGGGGCTGAAGACAGGTGGAGTTTTGTATTTTATATGGGACTGTATGATGGAGGGGGCCTTAATTATGGCTATAATACTACAGAAGTGGCCATTATATATTATAATTATACAGAGGGCATTATAGTTGTGGGCACTATGGGGGAGGGGGAGGTCTGTTATCTGAGGATGATAGTAAAGTGAGAAATCTAAAAATGTTTTCTGTGAAACTCTACAGAGACTAGACGCAGCTGAAAGGACCGCCATTATACCTTCTATCTCCAAATAAAGACGCTGATGAAAGTCTACATCCCAGGAGATGTCACTGGATGTAACAGGAATGGTGCTGTAGGTATGTTATGTGCATCCAAATATCTGGGTTTTTTTTTTGGGGGGGGGTTGGATATAGAATTTGTCCCACACTGCCTGAGCCCGGCCCCAGACTTCAGGTTACACTGTGTGTGTTCTGAATTCTGGGGCCTCACACCCATCTACTACATTATCTGTACTCGGAGAGTTATCACGGTGTTATATGTAGTGTTACATAGGACTGCAGGTGACATCTACTGCATTATTTTCTAAAAGGGGTGTGGTGGTCAAAAGTTGGGGGGGGGGGGGGTGCAATACTTGGCTTGTCCCGGGTGCTGGCAACCCACGCTACGCCGTGCTTGCACAATATAGGAAAAGGCACCAGCCTATGTGCGCTCCCATGGCCCCTGCCACCAGAGAGGCGGATGCTTTTGCCTATAGTTTGTAAGCACGACCACCACTGATGGATTCCAGGGTGGTCTGTAACCATGGAAACGAGCAATGTATAATGTGATGGAAAAATGAATCCAGCCAGCAAAGGAAGCAATATGGATAATAACAGTACATTAGTAAGTGACTTGTATTAACTTTCTCTACATGATAAATCTCATTTACTGAAGTGAGACAACCCCTTTAAGGCTCCATTCAGACGTCCGTGTGTGTTTTGTGGATCCACGGATCCGCGGATCCGCAATACACGGACACCGGCAATGTGCGTTCCGCATTTTGCGAACTGCACATCGCCGGCACTCTCATAGAAAATGCTTTCTCTTGTCCGCAAATGCGGACAAGAATAGGACATGTTCTATTTTTTTGCGGAATGGAAGTGCGGACCCGGAAGTGCAGATCTGCAATTCCGGATCCGGGCGGGACATAGTGTGTCCCCAACTCCCCATAGGAATGAATGGGTCCGCAATTCCGTTCTGCAAAATGCGGAACAAAATTGCGGACGTGTGAATGGAGCCTAAGGTGGCCATATGCATTAGATAGAAGTTGGTTGTTGGTTGAGCAGCAGTTGAACAAACAAACATCTGGTGAATGATCATTTTGCAGAAGCCCCAGTATTGTACTGGCCCACCCAGTAGCAGAGGATCCTCTGGTGGGCTCAGACTCTGATACAAAAATAGGGCCATTATTAAAGATCCAGGAGAAAAAATAACCTTTGGCTGTCTTTGGAGCCAGTCACTTGCCACTAGGATCTATTTTTGTGATTCAAAATTTCTTACGATTTATCTATAATATAGGGGTTGGGCCTCGAACAATTTTGTCTGGTGGAACCCAAGAATCTCAGTCCAACACTGCACAGCCATACACACTTTAGTCCATATTGGCCGCTACAGTTGTTCAAACTGGCCATACATGTTCAATGAAACTGGGCGATGGATAAAAGATCTTTCTGGGAACTTTCTTTAATAGGATGTTGGAAAGTAGAGATGAGCTAAGTTTAAAAAAATTCGATACAGACGCTTCATTGAATTTTTCCCGAAAATGTACTTCTTTCCAAATTAACTAGTCACGAAGCGCATTAAATTAGCTATATCCCGGTCTGCAGGGAGAGTATATCTCTGTGTACATCACTGTGCACTGCAGCAACATGGATATCTAGTCCTTTCTGGTAGTGAAACAGTTACTGTGACGGGCAGGTGGACAGCCCAATAACAGTAAAGTTAGACAGCTTATTCACGCCAATTTGATAATCAAAGCCTAATAGAATTGCTTATCTATTTAACAAGGTGGACACACCAATAACGGTAAAATTAGACAGCTTAAACAAACACCCTACCTTTCCCTGATAGGATCCCTTTTTGTATATAAATATTAGACAGCTTATTCACGCCAATTTCAGAATCAAGGAGTAATCGAATTGCTTATCTATTAAACAAAGCGGACAGCCTAATAACAGCAAAATTAGACAGCTTATTCACCCCAATTTGAGAGTCAAGGAGTAATAGAATTGCTTATCTACTAAACAAGGTTGACACCCCAATAACAGTAAAATTGGAAAGCTTATTCACCCCAATTTGAGAATCAAGGTGTTACTAGAATGACTTATCTATGGTACAAGGTGTTTTTTTTTTTCAATGTAGAACTTCCAATACATTTGATGGCATAAGTTTCCAAGTGCAGCTCTGTGGCACCAGTAAATTATGGAAGCAGGTTAGATGGCTGCAGTTTCGCACTATGTAGTACTAGCCTAGTAGTGGTTTGGGTGATAGGTGTCTTAGCCATAGTCCCTCACCTTATAGCAGTATCTTTGATGCTGAATAGAGCTGTTTCCTCTTCTCAAGGATCCACTTCAGTCTCTATTTCTATAATAACTGTCAATTTTTTTTTTTTTTACTATTGGATTTTGGTGATTAATATTACCTTGTTGGCCCTGTTTTAATTTCTGATTGTTTAATAAATAACCCCTAAAAGCCACCTAAAAGTCCCCAGTATTGGCTATATTTACCTGAGATAAAATCAGGTTGCTATGCTCCTTCAACATTGTAAGGGAATGTTTAAAAAGCCAGGTTCTTCCTGACAGGAGAAAACAGTGCTGGGCTGTGTGTGTGTGAACTTCTCCACATGCCTGTGCTTGGCAGACACTCCCTTAGCAGTTCTGGAGAATGTACATATGCCGGCTGCTCAGTGTATAAATGACAGCCTTATCTGATAAGAGGAGAGCTTGTAGGAAGACTATAGGCTTCAGCCAGACCTGGGAACTTCACTGCAAGACCCCCCTATACAGAGCTGGCTTTACTAACTTTACTGCAGGCGTCCTATTGATTAGCCTCAGGGCTGAGGGCAGCCATTTTAACAGAATAGTGAAATTGCAGTTTTATGCAGACTGTTTGCTAAGGGCTGAATCTTATTAAATAAGGGGTAAGTAAGTCTAATAGTTATTGATTCAGGTATATTATCATATTAGTAACTACATATATGAAAACTGAAATTTGGGTCTAAATGTGACAGTTATCCTTTAAAGAGAAGTCTGTAACAGGAGTAGGAGCCCAGGAGTGTGCTTCCTCTCCACTCTGTAGTTCAACAGATACTCCCCCTGCTAGCAGGAAGCAGGAACAGCCCACTCCTACCGAGAGGGGGGGAATAGGGTGGTTAGCCCTGTTCCTGGTTAATCCTTGCCATGTATACCCTTACTAGAAAATACAGCCATATAATACAATACAAAATACATAACAATTTAATATACAAAACATTACAAAACTAAACGTATATACAAAATTTTAGTACCCTCAGATACTACAGAAAGTACCCATAAATTACCTCATTTTAGAAGCTACACCTCTCAAATTTTTCAAAGCTGATTTTTCACCTCCATTTACTGAGTATACTGTACTGGGTACTGAGTTTTGTGGAACAAGCCATAGTTTTTATGTTTTTCATTTTGGGGTACATTTGGCTGTTTGATCGCTTTTTATCTAATATTTTTGCGAGGTGACGTGGGCAAAAATTGCAATTCTGTAAGTATTTTTTTTTTTTTTTATGGGGTTCACCCTGTGGTGTATATATATATATATATATATATATAACGCCCCAGAGTGGCATTACCACTTCTGTACCCCATTACAGTCTTTACTTGTTAACATCACGTCATCATGTGTATTTATTTCAGGTCCAAACACTGTGCATTTCCTATTTTGTAACTGTTTATGTTCACATGTAATGTGCCTGGTTCACCAGCAGGTGGCAGCAAACATGGCAGAACTACAGGTACATAAAATGGAGCTTTCCATTCCATTCTAACCCCCCTCTGTGGAGGAGTGGGCGAGTCCCACTTCCTGCAGGAAGGGTGGGTCCAAGTTTAGTGTTACCCCCAGTCTAGCTTACCCCCAGCTAGGTGAAGGAAGCAAGTGCTGGGCACATCTCTGCGTGCATACTCACCCAGCAGTTCTTGTCACTGCCGGGCTGTCATTTCAGAGTGAAGCAGGGAGCTCTCTCCACTCCCTGCTTCACTGTTCTTCTGAGCTCCGGCGCTCCCCCTGCTGGCCGCACATCACACTGCTGGCTGTAGGAGGAGTGCTGAAAGCCCTTCAGCACAGCCAGCAGCTCGATGTGAGTGTGGGAGCGCGTCATCAGGGAAGAGGGTAAGTATGTTTATTTTTTTTTTTTTTTTTTAAAGCTGCAGACTAGAAGCAAAAGGGGGGCCACAACAAGAGTGAAGGGGGCACAAAAGTGGTAATTTTTACTAAGGGGGCACCTAATCTGACATAACTACTGTGAGAGGGCACATATGTGGGTATAACTACTATGAGGGGCACATATTTGGGCATAACTACCTATGAGGGGGCACATAACTTGACATAACTACTGTGAGGGGGCGCATAATCTGACATAACTACTGTGAGGGGGCACATAACTGGGCATAACTACTGTGAGGGGGCACATATCTGGCCATAACCACTGTGAGGGGGCACATATCTGGCCATAACCACTGTCAGGGGGCACATATCTGGCATATCTACTCTGAGGGGGCACACATCTGGGCATTACTATTGTGAGGGGGCACATCTGGGCATATCTACTGTGAGGGGCACATATCTGGCCATAACTACTGTGAGGGGCACATATCTGGGCATTACTACTGTAAGGGGGCACATCTAGGCATATCTACTGTGAGGGGGCACATATCTGGCTATAACTACTGTGAGGGGCACATATCTGGGCATAACTACTGTGAGGGGGGAAAATATCTTGTATAACTACTGTGAGGGGGCACAAAAGTGGGCATAACTACTGTGAGGGGGCACATATCTGGGCATATCTACTGTGAGAGGGGCACATATCTGGGAATAACTACTGTGAGGGGGGAGCATATCTTGTATAACTACAGTGAGGGGCCACCAAAGTGGGCATAACTACTGTGACAGGACCAAAGATGGACAGAACTGCTATGAGGGGCCACAAGGAGGACATAACTATTGTGAAGGGGCCACAAGGTGGGCTTCATTACTGTGGGGGGCCACAATGTGGGCATTAGTACTGTCTGGTAGCACTAGATTACCCTGCTATACATTGGCATGGCTCAGTCTTACAGGCCAGCACAGTGCCCCCTGCTGGTGATTTCACAGGGGCAGTCACCATCCCTTCCTTATGTAATTATTCTTTTTTTTCTCTATCACCACAGGGACCTTGTTCTGGATCCAGTGGACGTCACGCCAACGGCAGTGACACCTTCTTAGTATAAATTGGGGGGAAGAGGGCCCAATCCAAAGTTTGCACCGGGACCCATAACACTCATAGTTACGCCACTGTTTGGAGCCAACGCCTGGGTTTACAGCTCTATCCAGGTAGGAGCACCATGATACTCGCACTCAACATAAAGGGACATTTTAGGCCACCCTATACCACTCGGCCATTCCTATATATAGTATATTTAGGCTACATGCACACAAACATATTTTGTTTCCGTGTCTGTTCCGTTTTATTTGCAGATAGGATGCGGACCCATTCATTTCATTGAAATGAATGTACTTGAAATGAGTGTACTATCCGCATCCGTATGTCTGTTCCGTAGCCCCGCAAAAGAAATAGAGCATGTCCTATTCTTGTCCGTTTTGTGGACAAGGATAGGCAAAAGAAAACGATCCGCAAAAAAAATTGATGCCGTACGGCAGTCATCCATTTTTTTTGTGGATCCGCATTTTGCGGGCCGCAAAACACATACGTTCGTGTTTATGTAGCCTTATTCTGCAGGTTATTACGATTATGACAATACCAAATTGATAGAGTTTTTTTTATGTTTTTCATCTTCATGCTTCTGCCAGAGATTCACGTCTCTGGTCTCCTGGCAACAGATGACAGTTCTTTATACTTCCGACCGCAAATGCTGACGCACACTGAGCGAATCTGGACATGCGCAGCACGTCTCCTAGCACAGCCACTGGGAGATAGACTTTCTGTGGGTCTTTAGTGACGCATGCACACAAGGAGACGCTGAAGAACAGAAGGACCATGGAGTATGATCCTTCCCTCTGGTTCCTCTTAGATTTAATGTGAGTAAGTGAATGAATTCCACAATATTATAAATTGCATTGAAACTACTGATCATGATTTTTCTTCACTTAGAATTGCTAATTTGAGGACACAGTAAAAGGTCTGGTGTGGAGGGGAAGGTATTTTCCTCCCAGCATGTGCTGCTGGACTGATTGACAGCCAGATGAGGTCAAGCACCAGACTGGATCTCTGGTAATGGTTTGGGCTTTGCTGACACCTAACTATCTTAGGGTACTTTCACATTAGTGTTAGTGTGATCCGGCAGGCAGTTCCGCTGTTGGAGCTGCCAGCCGGATCCGCTGTTCAGTGTGTCAACTGACAGCATTTGCAGACTGATCCGGGTGCGGATCCATCTACAAATGCATTGCAAGACCGGATCCGTGTCTCCGCTTGTCATGCGGATGGACGGATCCGTCTTGCAGTCTTTTTCACAGTTTTCCCGATCTGCGCATGCGTAGACCGGAAGAACGGATCCGTCCTTCAGTTGTTTTGCAATGCCGGATCCGGCACTAATGCAAGTCAATGTAAATTAATGTCGGATCCAGCATTCTGGCGACTGATCAGGCATTTTGGATGGACATAATACCGCAGCATGCTGCAGTATTACAGGTCCTTCTCAAAAAATTAGCATATTGTGATAAAGTTCATTATTTTCTGTAATGTACTGATAAACATTAGACTTTCATATATTTTAGATTCATTACACACAACTGAAGTAGTTCAAGCCTTTTATTGTTTTAATATTGATGATTTTGGCATACAGCTCATGAAAACCCAAAATTCCTATCTCAAAAAATTAGCATATTTCATCCGACCAATAAAAGAAAAGTGTTTTTAATACAAAAAAAGTCAACCTTCAAATAATTATGTTCAGTTATGCACTCAATACTTGGTCGGGAATACTTTTGCAGAAATTACTGCTTCAATGCGGCGTGGCATGGAGGCAATCAGCCTGTGGCAATGCTGAGGTGTTATGGAGGCCCCGGATGCTTCGATAGCGGCCTTAAGCTCATCCAGAGTGTTGGGTCTTGTGTCTCTCAACTTTCTCTTCCCAATATCCCACAGATTCTCTATGGGGTTCAGGTCAGGAGAGTTGGCAGGCCAATTGAGCACAGTAATGCCATGGTCAGTAAACCATTTACCAGTGGTTTTGGCACTGTGAGCAGGTGCCAGGTCGTGCTGAAAAATGAAATCTTCATCTCCATAAAGCTTTTCAGCAGATGGAAGCATGAAGTGTCCCAAAATCTCCTGATAGCTAGCTGCATTGACCCTGCCATTGATAACACAGTGGACCAACACCAGCAGCTGACATGGCACCCCAGACCATCACTGACTGTGGGTACTTGAGACTGGACTTCAGGCATTTTGGCATTTCCCTCTCCCCAGTCTTCCTCCAGACTCTGGCACCTTGATTTCCGAATGACATGCAAAATTTGCTTTCATCCGAATAAAGTACTTTGGACCACTGAGCAACAGTCCAGTGCTGCTTCTCTGTAGCCCAGGTCAGGCGCTTCTGACGCTGTTTCTGGTTCAAAAGTGGCTTGACCTGGGGAATGCGGCACCTGTAGCCCATTTCCTGCACACGCCTGTACACGGTGGGTCTTGATGTTTCTACTCCAGACTCAGTCCACTGCTTCCGCAGGTCCCCTAAGGTCTGGAATCGGTCCTTCTCCACAATATTCCTCAGGGTCCGGTCACCTCTTCTCGTTGTGCAGCGTTTTCTGCCACACTTTTTCCTTCCCACAGACTTCCCACTGAGATGCCTTGATACAGCACTCTGGGAACAGCCTATTCGTTCAGAAATTTCTTTCTTTGTCTTACCCTCTTGCTTGAGGGTGTCAATGATGGCCTTCTGGACAGCAGTCAGGTCGGCAGTCTTACCCATGATTGCGGTTTTGAGTAATGAACCAGGCAGGGAGTTTGTAAAAGCCTTAGGAATCTTTTGCAGGTGTTTAGAGTTAATGATTGATGATTTGGTTAATAGCTCGTTTAGAGAACCTTTTCATGATATGCTAATTTTTTGAGATAGGAATTTTGGATTTTCATGAGCTGTATGCCAAAATCATCAATATTAAAACAATAAATGGCTTGAACTACTTCAGTTGTGTGTAATGAATCTAAAATATATGAAAGTCTAATGTTAATCAGTACATTACAGAAAATAATGAACTTTATCACAATATGCTAATTTTTTGAGAAGGACCTGTGTCCTGCCAAAACGCCTGACAGCAGTGACTGAACAGAAGGCATACTGATGCAAACTGAACCGATTTTTATCCATTCAGAATGCATTGGGATATGCCTGATTAGTTCTTTTCCGGCATAGAGCCCTTTTGACGGAACTCTATGCCGGAAAAGAATAACGCAAGTGTGAAAGTACCCTTAAAAAGCGAGCTGGACGGCAGTAGAGGGGTATGAGGCCTATGCCTGGATGAATGCTTGCAACTTGTTTGATGAAGACAGGTCGGCTAAATCCTGGACTTAAACTTTGGTGTGGACCTGTTTGCAAAGTGTGAACACACGCCTGGACTTGGACTCTTTATGCAGGACCTGCAGCAGGGTGTGAACTGAACACCAGGACTTTCAACTAAGGTGAAAAATCAGACTCCCGTGTTTTATTCACACAAGCAGGTATAACAGCTTGGCAAACAACTTCACTAGGGATGAGCGAATCGACTTCAGATGAAACATCCAAAGTCGATTTGCATAAAACTTTGTTCCAGTACTGTACGGAGCGAGCACTCCGTACAGTATTAGAATGTATTGGTTCCGATGAGCTGAAGTTATTGCTTCGCTTCATAAATTAAGTTGCACTGTAAAAAAAACATTTCATGACCTTGGGTTTGGTTCCAAGGTACCACTTGGAACCGAACCCGGGTTGGGAAAATGTTTTTTTACAGTAGAAATTAATTTATGAGGTTATTATGCAAAGTCTGCGAGACTTCGCGAAGGAGTAACTTCAGCACATCGGAACCAATACATTCTAATACTGTACGAAGTGCTCGCTCCGTACAGTACTGGAACAAAGTTTTTTTTTATAAAACCCTTCTTTACACTTTGTGACCTCCATAAGGTCATACAAGACCCTTGGGGGACATTTGACATTACTTTTTTTTTTATTGCTAAATTCTCCTGTAACTGGGGCTGCCATAAGTAGCCACAGTTAGGCTATAGGATGTATTCACAAAATGTGGATCTGCAAAAAATATGAATGATGTCCGTGTGACATCTGTGTTGTGTCCGTTTTTTGTGTCGATCCATTGTAACCATGCCTGTTCTTGTCTGCAAAATGGAAAAAAATAGGATATGTTCTATCTTTTTTTGTGGACCTACGGAATGGACATATGGATGTGGACAGCACACGGCATACTGTCCGCATTTTTTGCAAACCCATTGAAATAAATGTGTCTGCATCCTATCCGCAAAAGATGCGTATCGGGTGCGGACCAAAAACATGGTTATGTGAATGGGGCCTTATTTACATAGTCAGTGTTCAGTCAGTGATTTTGATCAGTAAATGTGAGCTAAAACCAGATGTGGATCTAAACACAACAGGTGCAGAGCTTATACTTAGACCTTTTCTTTGTGTGGCCTCAAATCCTGGCTTTGGCTCACAATCACTGACCGAAAAACTGACATGTGAATGAGGCCTTACAGTGAAAATACAGCCCACAGAGAGACTCTATAGTGCTGGACAGCCTCACTGCAGAGGTGATCTAGGTCTGGTAAGAACCAGCAGCTCCTGAAGACTCCTGGCCCCAGAGGTCACAAGACTGCTGGGGCTGGAACAGGAAGCGACATAGCACTTCCTGATCTGTATACACAGTGCTTGGACGGTGCGATCTGGAAGGCACTTACCCATCCCTGCCTACTCCATGGGGTGCCCTGCTGTCACTGACAGCGGGCCCTCCACTTAGCAGCTGCACGATTAGCGTGTAGCTGCGATCTCTTAATGGACATTCTAAAACGTCCATTCAGAGAAGTCCCGACCGCCCAGGACGTTTATAGTCTATGGGCGGTCGGGAACTAGTTAAACAAATCTCATCCACATGTTGTGTAAAAAAAAAGGAAATGCATCTGCATCTTGTCCATGTATGCTCTGGATATGTCACAGATTGCTCCCTTCAATTTAGAAGCTGAAATCTGTGGCAAATTGCAGCAAAAAACGCAATAAATTCTTCTGCAAAAATCCCTTAAAGGGATTACCCCATGATTAATGTGAAAAACAAAAACATCATATAGTACGTACAAACGCAAAAACAAAAATGCAATAGCACTCTTCAACCAGCACTCTGCCCTGCCTCCATGCTGGATGTTGAATAAGGCATTAGTGTACATTTTGGCCAAAGCGTAATAAGCCACTCACCACTCACCACGTCAAGGTCGCCTCTACGAGTGGTCCCTAATAGAGATGAGCGAACTTTAAAAAAAAGTCCGGTGTTCGGCGTTCGGGTTGTGGTAAGTCGCGCATCCCGTTATGGATTCCACTATAGCGGCATATGGAATCCATAAGGGGCGGCTGCCACCAACCCGAACTGTTGAACAGCCGAAGGACCTGGGGTGACGTCACTGTCATGTGATCAGTGCAGGGGGCGCGGCTCAGCAGTGGATTTGATCCTGTGCTGAGCTACGCCCCCTGCACTGATCACATGACAGTGACGTCACCCCAGGTCCTTCGGCTGTTCAACAGTTCGGGTTGGTGGCAGCCGCCGCTTATGGATTCCATATGCCGCTATAGTGGAATCTATAACGGGATGCGCGACTTACCACAACCCGAACGCCGAACACCGGACTTTTTTTTAAAGTTCGCTCATCTCTAGTCCCTAACACTAGTTCCTACCTGTTATGGGCCATGACAGCCACATAAAATCCAGGGAGCGCAGGTGCATCATGCATGCCAGGTACACTCTGCTTGTAACCCCGTCTGGTGCCATAACAGCTTCAATCAGCTCCAGGGATGCAAGTACCAACATGCATGCTGAGCCCACTATATACTTCTCCTGGAGCCAAATGGCTACTGGAAGGCGCTATAAAAGCAGACTCGGTTTTATACTGACTTTTAAACCAGCCTCCAGGGCAGACTAACTAGTCAGGTGTGCACGACTGCATGGAGATCGCCTCCAATATATACTACAAAGAAAAAAAGGTGGGGGGTTCAGTCAGCACAACCCTATATGCAGGTGCACATTGCTTTGGTGAAATACACATACAAACGCAAAAACAAAAATGCGATAGCACTCTGCAACCAGCACTCTGCCCTGCCTCCTATCATATAGTACGTGACAATCCAATCTCTTGCTACCAAAGCTAGAAGCAGCCCTGTACCTAACATAGGTAGGCTGGCAGACCAGGGGGGTGATCACCTTTCATTGTGGGAGATGCAGTCTGGACGTCGTTGCCTTGTCCTTTTGCTGTGCTGTGTCCTTTTTTTTTTTTTTTCTACATTGTGTAGCTCAGGGGACATGTCCTTTCTTAGGGGTTGTGTCCTTTTTGTTGCAGCTCTATCTCTGTAACTGTCTCGGGTTCAAAGAGAACATACAGCTGGTGATAGTTGAAGGACTGATCTGACCATGTGCATCCACATCAGCCAGATGGGCAGAAACATAAAGAAGGCAACAAACAACAGGTGGCGCTATACAGATGCATTTTATTGAATAACGAATTACTTGCGATTACAAAAGTGTTCAGATCCAGGTGGCGGCTTGAAAAATGTAGATTATTTTTCATGGGGCAACCCCTTTAAAGGTGACTATATCATTAGGCCTCTTTCACACTAACTTTTTTAGTGATGTTTTTTGCGTTCCGTATACGGAACCATTTATTTCAATGGGTCCGCAAAAAAAAAAGGAAGGTACTCCGTATGATTTCCGTATTTCCGTTTTTCCGTTCAATTCAAACATAGAACATGTCCTATTATTGGCTGCATCATGGACAAGGATAGTACTGTTCTATTAGGGGCCAGATGTTCCGTTACGCAAAAAACGGAATGCACACGGATGTCATCTGTTTTTTTTGGCCTTATAGTACTACAAGATGTAGAAATAATCAGTCGGCACTCTGGTACACGGTGGTGCCCGTTTCCTGGGTTGCAGGCCAGGCCCATACATCCAAGTAGAAGAAGTGGATCAGGGCTAAGTTTTTGATGCTAATAAATCTTAACGTTATTGTCCTAAACAAAATACACAGATGTGACGAGTTTGGGCTAAACAGCCTTTTTCAAACAAGCATGTCACATTATACAGCATAGTACATATATATAGCAAAAAGAGGCAGATGCGACACTCCCCTTTGGGGCATATACCCCTCTGATTGGTTCCACATGGGACTAGACTCCAGCATAAATCCCATACTAATGTCATGTCATAAACTTAAGTAGTAACATGCAATCTACATAAACGAAAGCAATAAAAGCAATCACATAGGGTCCGGATTTGGCTACATATGTATCTACAGTAAATTAATATAACATGTAAATCTCATAATCACAAATAGTAACATAGGGAATATAAATGGATACAGAGCCTTGTAGCCATAGAGGTGAACATGAACCTGATTATAAACGGTAGGTGTTAATCAAACTCATACAAATCATTGCTGAAAAACAGTAGATCAATAAGTAAAGTAATTAGAGATGAGCGAATTTCATATTTTGAAATTCCTTCACGCTTCGTTTGGTGGTAAAAGCAGAGTTGCGTTAAGGATTCAGTTACCACGGACCATAACGTAATTCTATGACGGAATGCATAACGGAATGCCTTTAGAGGCATTCCGTTATTCATTCCATCATAATAGAAGTCTATGGGCTTCAAAACCGATCCATTCTGTTCCCGTTATGCAGAGGAGTCCTCTCCTGCATAACGGAAACGCTACGGATCCGTTATGCAGCCCATAGACTTCTATTATGATGGAATGAATAACGGAATGCCTCTAAAGGCATTCCGTTATGCATTCCGTCATAGAATTGCGTTATGGTCCGTGGTAACTGAATCCTTAACGCAATTCTGCTTTTACCACCAAACGAAGCGTGAACGAATTTCATCACATTTCATCAAATCTCTAAAAGTAATGTATTATGTTTATGACAATAAAGTGAAGATTTATTAGCATCCTACGTCTTCTATTGATAGTGCTACAGACGTGGCAATAATTGCTAGTAATTGTCAATATCACCCCGGATTTTATATGATAATTGTTCGATCATTGGACAAATAAAGGCTATAAAATTGTTTGATATTTGAGATGTCAGGACAAGTTTTAAGGTACCTAAATATTCCTGGTATATTCTTTACAATGTTAAACATGAGAAATAGTCTTTAGATGACAGTAAATTAAAGTCTATGTGTATATATATGTATATGTATACTACCACATACTATCTATCTGCAAACATTAAATGGAGTCATGTATCAGGAATCTTATATGTATGTGCCGTGTAGAATTCTGTGTTTAATACTTTATGAACCCTTGTCCAAACAATAAAGTGCAATATGCTGCGCCTCCAGCAGTAAATCTTAGTTATGTAAAATGTGAGATGCTTTTGGGAGCAGGGCCTTCTATACATGGAAAGGCTGTTGCTATTTCAGGCAGCGGTGGCAGAGTTGAGAAGGCTGCAATCATTTGGCAAGCTCTGCTGAGGTCACAGTGACGTCAAGAGAGCCCAAGGCTGCCAGCTGAAATCCGTCAATCCGAGCTGAAGAGGCACCCAGCCCTTAAAAGGGGTGATGGTAAAAGACACGGAAGGAGTCTACTGACATAAGGACAGTTCTGTGAAGCAGCAGCAGACTGTGATCATGCAAGTGGGAAGCTCTTACGGTTCATTGATGTCTTTTTCTATTTTTGGTACTTTGTAAAATCTATGCACTACATCACCCTGCTCCAAGAATAACACAGAAACAATATGTCACTGCTTGTAACTCAAGTGATGTAAGACCCCCTACAGGAAAAGGCAGGACACATAGACAAAATACAAGAGGCTTATATACTGCTTTTCTGCTGCATCTTGAGAAGGAAAAAAAATCACACTGTACATAACTGTCCTTGGTTTAACCACCTTTTGGGGTTTTTTTGCAACCCCCCCCCCCCCTGGACACACCTGCAAAGGGAAGCATACTTACCTCCGCCCCAATGCTATGCATCATGTCAACTGATTAAGCAACACAAAGGGGTGCAGGTCACCACTACGGCCAGTGATGAGATGCAAAGATGTCGATGTAGCTGTTGAGCGGGGGACCTAGAGAGGCAGCTGACGTCAGAGAGCAAAGGAGCAAGGATCCAGCGTTGGGGAGAAGGTAAGTATGCTTCCCTTAGCAAGTCTGACAAGGAGGGGACGGGTTGCGAACAAAGCACCGGTAAAAAAAAAAGGTGGCCAGACCCTTTTTCCGTGCCATTTGCTTATTTCATAAGATTTCAGGAGATCTGTCTATAAGATGGCTGCGATGGAGTGTCGTGAGACCAGACACATCACACAACCTCCTCCATTCAAACACACTGTGTACCCTGGAACAAGGGTACTTTGGAGTCTGGACGTTTGTGGACATTTGCTCCTACTGCTACTCTGCAAAGCTATCAACCCCCTACTTTATTGCACTTTGGAAGGGTTAACTTGCACTATGATTGATGCCATTGTTTACACTTGTTTTATATTGTTGAACTGCATGTAATATATTCTGTTCATTTGCACTGTTATTGCTCTGTATTTGCACTACACTGTGAAACGAGTTAATGCAGAGCCAGCTAAGGCTATGTTCACATCTATGCTGGAGACTCTGTTTGTTAAAAATAGAGGAGGGAGAAATCCTGCATGCAGGACTTTTTTTCGCCCCTCGCCCCTAAAAAATGTTCTCCCAAACAGTAACCGAACGGATCCCATTATAGTCCAATGGATCTGTTAGTTTCTATTCGTGTCAGTTATGTGTCGAATCAGACATTTCCGTTATTTCCATTGTTCTGCTCCTATAACAGAGTAGATGAACAGAAAATAATAGCTCTGAGAGAACCTAGTCTAATACTGAGAAGATAATAAATGTACACAGTTACCATAATGGACTAAAAAGAGACACTGTGAACTTTTGACTGTCTGGTTTAGCTCTGACAGATGGTTGTTAATGTCTGGAAACTTAGTCATTCACATTGACTTGTTTTATGAACTGCAACATTGTTTCTGTTAGGCCGCGTTTCTTCAGCTTCACCCCTAACACTACTGTAGAATGTTCTGGATCAGTTAGAAACTGTACAAAAGTGGAACAGTCGGAGCTCCTAGTGGTCTGCAGATAGGTACCAGTATTTAGTAGGAGAGACTTCACAAGTGACCAGAAGTGGACCCGGAGACAAAGATACTCTGATACAGGAACTGGTCAACCAGCTGTTTGACCAGGGAACCAGCTAGATGACTGATCCATAGACCCTGGACCACCAGCCCTTTGGCCAGGGCACCACGGACAGCTAGATCCGGCCTTTTCTCCTTACTGAACCTTCTGATACCATAGAGGAGACTGGAGAAGCCAGCTAAGTGTATTGTCTGTATTATTTTGCCACTTGACTTCCTCTAGTAAAGAAACACACTGAATTACTGCAAACTCTGACTTTCTGGACTTATTTCTTATTTGGATGCATCATGCCTTATAACCACTCTAGAGAGCAGAAACACACAGTGATTTTGGCTGTGTCCAGGGACCCGGCGTAGCATTGGGGCCACCCCAAACCTAGCCACTACACCTGCACTAAACTCCCTAAACTCATTTTATATGTACAAGTGCAGATGGTAGGTGCAGTGTAATTGAATGGAGAAGACAGAGTGATTTTCCTGGTCACATGACCCTGCATCGGCAACAATTTTATGGCTCTGTGTGAACAGCACAAAAGAATTGGCAAACAAGGGGACATATGAAATCTAAAAAATGGTGCAGAATATCAACAAAAGCTATAATAGTAGGTGACATATAGAAATATTACAAACACATTGATCAAGAGTAGCCAGAAAGAGGACAACCCAGCCCACAGGAGCCCAGAGATAAGTGCTACCGATGGGACCATCAGAGCAGAGTTGTGGCTTGATCACTTTGCATACAAATGATAGGAATAATATATACATGTAGAAGTAAGCTATGGACGCACCTTTCCCTTAAAAGGGTGATGCCATGAAGGCAAAACTATTTTACTCACATATCTGGAGGTACACTTCTTTCTTTTCTGTGGGTGGACAGCAACTGATCAAGCACCTGTATCTCTTAGGATGCATTATAATTAGCCTTTTCTCTAATACATAGAGAATAGTCTCTCACACATAGCCCTAGAGATGTATATGGTAAGTAATGCCCCCACAATTTTATTCTCCACTGTCTAGAGAGATAGATAGATAGATATTTCTTTGAATTTAGAAGTAGGTGAGTGAATGAAAGATACCTGGACCGATTCACAACAAGAACACTACACCAGCGCTGAGGGGAGAAGGAAGGAAGCAGAGAAACTACTGAGCATGTCTGGTCCACCACTGAACGCAGGAGAAAGTGGGACAGTAGGATAAACAGCAGGGGGCGCTACCAGAGAGGAAAATATAATGTACATAAACAACTAGAGATGAGCGAACTTTAAAAAAAAGTTCAGCGTTCGGGTTGTGGTAACTCGCGCATCCCGTTATGGATTCCACTACCGCGGACTATCGCGGCATATGGAATCCATAAGGGGCGGCTTCCACCAACCCGAACTGTTGAACAGCCGAAGAAGCTGGGGTGACGTCACCATCCTGTGATCAGTGCAGGGGGCGTGGCTCAGCACTGAATTTGATCCCGTGCTGAGCCACGCCCGCCTGCACTGATCACATGACGGTGACGTCACCCCAGGTCCTTCGGCTGTTCAACAGTTCGGGTTGGTGGAAGCCGCCCCTTATGGATTCCATATGCCACGATAGTCCGCGGTAGTGGAATCCATAACGGGATGCGCGAGTTACCGCAACCCGAACGCCGAACTTTTTTTTAAAGTTCGCTCATCTCTATAAATAACCAAACAATATTGTTAATGCATGTATATTGCAATAATGTGTCATTTAAAAGGAACTATTCATTATCTAGTTTATACTTTTCATGGGATATCCCCTTTAAATCACCCTAAGGCCACTTTCACATAGTCAGTATTTGGTCAGCATTTTCCTTAAGAATTTGTAAGCCCAAACCGGGAGTGAACTCTACAAAGAAAAAGTATAATGGAGAGATTTATGCCTTCCCTGTGTTTTGGACCTGCGCCTGGTTTTGCATGATGAAAAATACTGCACGATTAAATAATGACCATGTGAAAGTGGCCAAAATGAAAGTTCACACTATATCACTGAATCTTTATTTCTTGAATAAGGAGAAGAATGGTGTTACTAAGACAAGAGAAGTACAGGTAACTCTGGGAACGGTGAATAGTGCATTGTTTCACTGTCGATTTTTTTGTAGTTAGAAGACAAAGAAATCCATGGTTGTCTAAATGAGAAGACTTTTTTTCTTGACAAAGTTTCGCTGCCAAGCATATTAATTCTTGATAAGGTTGCAACTTGCGCTGGAACAGCAGAGTCAGGTGTCCCCAGCCTAGGCTTATATTTAGCTGGTATGCTGTGATCTGTCTCCTCCACACACCAATGTGTGAGTGTGACCTCTAATTTTAGTAAACCAGTGATAGAGAGAAAAGCCAGGTGTAACTGGGGTAATGCAGAGACTCATCTAAAATTCTTATCTTGTAGTGGTCAGGTGGGAACGGTAAATACTTTTTTCTCATGAAATCACAAAACAAGAGGTAGTGGACCATACTGTCCTTGACTCTAACATTTGTAAGCCTTTCTACTGTCAATCTTTCCTCTTTTTCCAAAGTAAAATACCGAATATATTACAAAATAAAATGAGAAGTGGTATGGCAAAAGGGGTAAGTGCCAAAAACTTTATTAAATCAATATCCCCAACCATACAAAGAGTATTGCCATAAAACCATTTAAAACCTCAAACAGACACACAGGAGGGTAACCATGATAGGTATCCTACCACAAGCCATCCAATGCATCATGTCAATACAACACAACCTAAGGTGCAAGGCAAAATAATAGTACAGAAAATGCATACATATAAAGCTGATCAACATAAAAAACTGATATACTAAAACAATGATAAATAATACATAAAAGTGTATACGGAACCCTTGCAACCCGGCCCGGGGATGGAACAAGCAACCCCACAGGTATCGCCAACTTTCCTGTCTTCATCAGGTGTGCTTGCTCCATCTCTTGGGCCAGGTTGCAAGGGTTTATAAAAATCTTCCCTGTTCAGCAGAGACCAGTGCCAATCTCTAACTGAGCAGGCCAAAAGACCATTTCAATGTTAACAAGTGGAGACTAGCCAGGTGTCCAGCATGAACATCTCCAAACTCATTCTTTTTGAAGCCAGTAAACAGTGTGGTCCTCCATGTATTGCAAGAGTTTGTATGGCATTGGGAGATGTCCCATTACATAACAGAGGTTCAGGTGTACTTGAGAATCTTCACTGTATCCAAACAAGATCAAAGATGGAGAATGGCAATAGACCTCATATTTTTCAACAAATTCATCAAGAAAGTCAGAATACAAGATGGGATTAATAAGATCTGTAACTCCAACATTGCAGGACTGTGATTCGATGGCAACCTTGTACTTGATGGATACTAACCTGCATGTATGAGTTCTTCAGTTCCAAAAGAAATTTCTGAGGATAGCAATTCACTGGAACACCTCAATGAAACATCTCCAGTTCACTGGTCTGCCCTTTGGCCTTTTCTCTTCCCCAAGGGTACTTAAAAAGATCATTGTGGTCCTGGTGGCATTTTTTTAGACTCAGAAAGTTTATCTTATTCAATATCTGATTGACTGGTTTGCTTTGGTTTTGCTCAAACATCTAAACCTATCTGGACAGTGACCAATCATGGTTTTCGTGTGAACTTCAAGAAATCTTGTCTGCTGCCAACAACTTTTTGCCACTTTCTGTGGTTTCAGATAAACACAGTGGGGATGTCTCTCAGTTTATCTCAAAAAAGGTCCTTCAACCTAAGAGACAAGCTTTGTTGGTTGATTACAGCTTTCAGAGTGCTAGTCAAAAATGAGAGTCAACTAACATCTACCTTGGATGCTGTCTCTTGGCCAAAAGTGCATTTCAGACGTTTTGAAGGGGAGATTCCTGCACATTGGAATCAGTCCCAGAGGGGTCTAGACAAATGGATGCCAATTTCCTTTATGTACAAAAGGCATCTAAAGTAGTGGATTTGTTCAATATCTTGTCTTCAGGGAAGATCCTTGAGGGTGTCTTCACACGGCTTAAATCTGCCACTGATTCAGCAGTGGAAAGTGGACTGTTACACATTCCAAACTCTACCAATAGTTTCGTCATTAAATTTGATGTAAAAAAAACTCGATCTTCTACATAAAGTGTAAAAATGGTAAAATTTATGTCAGTAGTTGACTTGAAAAACACTTCAGAAGTAGCATTACTTCTTTGAAGAACATTTGTTTGTGGATCTCATAGAAGTTAATGGGGAAGCAGAAAAACCTGAATCAAAAACTCTTCATAAACTCTTGTACAAACTCCTCTAAAAGTGCTACAAAATTACAAATTGGCCACTAAAATGAACTGTTTTCAGCTACTGATCTGCTACTGATTTTTCTGACATGGATTTTATGGTCCGCCCCAGGTGCCCACTCTCAGGGGGGTGCCAGAACAGAAGCAATGAGCGCTTCCATCAATACAGATGGAAGTGCTCATTGCTTTTCCCTTTATATAATGGAAGCGCTCACTAGTCTGCAGGAGGAAGGGAAGAGAAGCGCTGTGAGCGCTGTACAGTACTTACCCCTCCCCTCCTGCTCGCTTTTCTCAGGGCCCGCGCTGCTGTGCCCTGGCTGCCTGCAGCGTTAGGACGTATAGAGCGCACTCTGGCCTGACGCTGCAGGAGGTCAGGTGACTGCAGCGCGGTCCCTGAGAGGAGAAGACAGCCAGGACAGGGAGAGTGGCGACAGGAGAGGTAAATTACTTTATTATTTTACAGTCTGATCTGAGGTGTTATATGGAGGTCTAATGGGGGGTCTGGAGAGGTTTAATGGGGGTCTGGAGTGATCTGTGGGGGGTTTGGAGGTCTGACTGGGGGGTCAAGAGGTCTGACTGGGGGATCAGGAGGTCTGACTGGGGGGAACAGGAGGTCTGACTGAGGGGGTCAGGAGGTCTGACTGGGGGGGTCTGGAGGTCTGACTGGGGGGTTTGGAGTGGTCTAATTGGGGTATGGAGGTCTGACCTGGAGGTCTGACTGGGGCATCTGGAGGTCTAACTGGGAGTCTGATTGGGGGTCTGGAGGTCTGACTGGGGGGTCTGGAGGTCTGAATGGGGGTCTGGAGGTCTAATGGGGGTCTGATTGGGGGTCTGGAGGTCTGACTGGGGGTCTAGAAGTCTAATGGAGGTCTGATTTCGGGTCCGGAGGTCTGACTGGGGGGTCTGGAAGTCTAATGGGGGTCTGGAGGTCTGATGGGGGTCAGATATGGGGGTCTGGAGGTCTAGTGGGAGTCTGGAGGTCTAATGGGGGTCTGGAGGTCTGACATGGGGGTCTGGTCTGAGGTCTGATATGTGGGTCTGGAGGTATAATGGGGGTCTTATCTGTGTGGTACCAGTATTTTCAGGGTGACTGTTTCTGCAGGAAAGTATTGGGGAGCACAGTGGACACAGTATTGTGGGTGGCAGGATAGAGTGTTGAGAAAGTGGGAGGAGGATGAAAAAGTAAGATGACTGTTTGTTAAACCCTGCAGAAACAAGGCGCGGCTGAAAGAAGTCACCATGGTGGTCTGGTCTAACAGGAGAAGAAGAGGAAAGAGAATATCTACATCAGAGAAGAGAAGTCACTGGATGTAAGAGGTATGTGGCGCTGTATGGCCCTGTATGTTCTGTAGCGCAGTATGTAATGTTTTCCAAGTATGTTTTTAAAGGGGTTGTCTGCTTTTTTTTTTTTTTGTGTGAGCGCTGCCTTCTCTGCTTTGTTTACCTCTTCATCACTGCAAATGCTATGGCGACCAGGTGAACAGAACAGAGAAAGCAGTAGGAATGCCCCAGCCCCCCGCTCTTCAAACAGCGGGGGGCTGGGGGCACAAAGGGCATTCCTACTCTGGAGGGGGAACAGAGGACATTACTAATGTGAAGGGGGCACAATGGGCATTTCTACTATGGAGGGGGCACAGAGCCAGAGGGCATTACTACAATGAAGGGGACACAGTGGGCATTATTACTGTGACGGGGGGCACAGTGGGCATTATTACTGTGAAGGGGGCACAATTTCTACTATGGAGGGGGGCACAGAGGGCATTACGAGCACAGTGGGCATTACTACTATTAAGGGGGCACAATGGGCATTATTACTGTGAAGGGGCAAAATGGGCATTATTACTGTGAAGGGGGCAAATGGGCATTATTACTATGAAGGGGGCACAGTGGGCATTATTACTATAAAGGGGGCACAATGGGGACTATTACTATGAAGGGGACACAATGGGGTTTATTACTGTGAAGGGGCACAAAGGGGATTATTACTGTGAAGGGGGCACAATGAGGATTATTACTGTGAAGGGGGCACAATGGAGATAATTACTGTGAATTGGACACAAAGAGGGCATTACAACTGTGAAAGGGGCAGAGAGAGGGCATAACTACTGTGAGAGGGCACAATGTGGGCAACTACTGTGAGGGCTCACACATCTGTACAAAACTACTGTGAAGGTTGTACAATGAGGGCAATACTACTGTGAGGGGGTATAATTTTTTTTAAAGTATGGGGGGGGGGGGGGTGCCAGAGAAAAGACCCGCCCCGGGTGCCAAACACCCTAGGCATGTCACTGCTTGAGCTTTTATCAGTGCTACAGTTTATTCTGGAAGGTGCTGAGAAAGGTTTGAAATGTAAAAACTTGAAAATGCACTTTTCAGCCATCAATTCTTTATTAGCGGGTGTCTTCTCTTCCACCTCTAGTGCATGTGAGCAACGAAGTTTAGGAGCAGGGGACTGGGTTTAGTTTTGCTAATTTTTGTCTAGTGAATGTGACCATTTTGTTAATAGGAATCTCCTAGTGACTAATAGTACAAAATAAATTTGGTAACAACACCAGCCATAGTACCAGCGGTGGAACATACTATATATAATAGCTAGTTAAGCAGCGAGATTTCCTCCCTTTACTGCATAATTATGTATATTTGCCTCTCAGCAACTTTAGAGACCTGGGTAGCATATGGAGGTATGCAGTACACAAAACTACATATATAGTATATACTCACGATTGTCCTGATTAGAGATGAGCTAATCGCAACTGACGAAGTGGAAAAATTTCAGGAAAAATTTGATTCGCAACTAATGTGAATTTCCTCTCGCTTCTTGGTAACGAATCGCAATTTTCCTAAAATGGCGGCTACACGTGTGAGGACATGGGGCAAGGAACTCTGGGAATGTGGGATGACCCATAATGCCATGCATGCAGCCAATCATCAGCCAGCCCTGTGATGTCACTGCCCTATAAATACGGCTGCCATCTTGGATTCATACATTGGACTCAGCGTTCTGAGTGCCGGGACAGACATGAGAAGGTGCTAGGGACAGCAATAGGAAAAACCTAATTGTGAAAAAAAGCTATTTACAAGTGCAGGGAAAGATTATTTGGGGATCCAAATAGCCATTGGACAGCTCTGTCATTCCAGCAATTTGTTCTTGGGGTGCAAATGCTATGTTGAAAAGCCTTTAGTAGCTTATATCTGTGGAAAAAGAAAATATATATGCAGTTCACTTCTGCAGTTATATGTGGTGAAAGCGTTTAGTGGCATATTCCAGTACAAAAAGAAAAATATATACGCAGTTCACTTCTGCAGCTATATGTGGTGAAAGCATTTAGTGGCCTATTTCATTACAAAAAGAAAAATATATACGCAGTTCACTTCTGCAGTTATATGTGGTGAAAGTGTTTAGTGGTGTATTTCAGTACAAAAAGAAAAATATATACGCAGTTCACTGTTGCAGTTATTTGTGGCTAAAGTGTTTAGTGGCCTATTTCTGTACAAAAAGAAAAATATATACGCATTTTACTGTTAAAGTTATTTGTGGTGAAAGCGTTTAGTGGCCTATTTCAGTACAGAAAGAAAAATATATACACACTTCACTGTTGCAGTTATTTGTGGTGAAAGCGTTTAGTGGCCTACTTTAGTACAAAAAGAAAAATATATACGCATTTCACTTCTGCAGTTATATGTGGTGAAAGTGTTTAGTGGCCTATTTCAGTACAGTAATAAAAATATATACGCACTTCACTGTTGCAGTTATTTGTGGTGAACGCGTTTAGAGGTTTATTTCAGTACAAAAAGAAAAATATTTTTGCCACCTTTAGGGGTGTTTTAATTGGCTTTAAATTTATTTTGTTCAGCTAAAAGTATGTCAGACAGAGAAGTGCCAGGCCATGCACAGAGGACTGGCAAAGGCCTACAGTAAATGTTTCTGGTGCAGGCAGAGGTCACAGCAGAGTAAGGGGGCGTGGCAGCAGGAGTCTCAGTGAGAGGCCTAAGCTCCCGGTGTCATCTAGCGGTCGTGTCTTGATCAGCAACCCAGGGGTTCTTGATTGGTTAACTCGATCATCCACTTCATCCCAAGTGACATCAGACACCTCCAGCCAACAGTCGGTGGGTTCGTCAGACACAACCTTTAGTTGGCATGGCCCGCGAGCAGGCCCTGTGCCCTCACCTGTCCTCAACCTGCCTCTGTCCTTTGCTGTTCCCTCAGCCACAGAAGTATTGTATGCTGTGGGCTCAGCTCCACTATACAGCGAGGACAAGCTACTAGAGGACAGTCAGCAGCTACTGCCTGGCCAAAATGTGGAGGAGACATACGCTGCTTCCTCCGCTAGGCGGGCAAGTAGTGATGAGGAGAGTGGAGTGGGAGGTAGTGTTGCGAGAAGTCAGGCTCCTGACCCAGAGACCTTGAGGAGGACATCAGTAACGTGCAGACACTACTCGATGATGATTAAGCCGATCACACTTGGGAGCCGGGTGCAGAAGGGGCTTCATTATCATCAGTAGAAGAGGGTGGCAGCTTGCCTGTGAGGCAGAGGCTGAGCCAGCAAGGTGGAAGCATGGCTGGGAGTCAGCAGGGTGGAAGCAGTGGAAGTTCAGGAGCCAAACGTTCCTGGGTTAGACCACCTTCTTCGCAGCAGCCTACCTGCCTGGGAAGTAGTGGTGCAAGGATTCACGGGGACAGCAGCGATAGCAGTCAGTCAGTGCAGACTGTTGGGGGGAAAATCACCTATTCGGCGGTGTGGCGTTTTTTGTTAAGCTGCCAGAGGAGGTGAACGTGGCCACATGTAGAATCTGTGGGCAAAAGGTAAAGCGTGGCCAGGGTGCCAATGTCGGAACTACGGCCTGCGTCAACATATGCAGCGTCCCCATACAGTGGCCTGGAAGAACTATGGCTCCGATGTGGTGGCCCAGTGGCATGCACCCGTTTTCAGGCAGTCAAGGCTCCACTACCTCAGCCGAAGGGAGCTGTCTGTCATTCCCATCATCTGCTGGTCCCAATGCTCCTGCTCCTCCTCCTCCTCATCAGTCATTCCTTCAGCAATCGATTACCAAAGTGATTGCCAAGAGACAGCAGTATGCGTGCACTCATCCAACGGCGCAGAAACAGAATGTGCACCTGGCCAAGTTGCTGGTGCTGCAGTCCCTCCCTTTCCAAGTGGTGGACTCTGCATCTTTCAGAGAACTGATGGCTTGTGCCGAGCCGAGGTGGAGAGTCCCAAGCCGTCATTTCTTTGCGAAAAAGGCACTACCAGTCCTGCACAAATATGTAGAACAGAAGGTGGGCTAGTCCTTGAGCCTGTCGGTGTGTGCCAAAGTGCACAGCAACGCCGACGTGTGGAGTTGTAACTACGGTCAGGGACAATACATGTCCTTTACGGCCCACTGGGTGAATGTAGTTCCTTCACAGCCACACCAGCAACTTGGCCAGGTGACACCGCTTCCGCCTCCACGTTGTCAAGTCGTTGGTCCTGCGAAAATGTCCGCCTCTGCCTCCTCATCCTCCACCATGTCCTCAGCCTCCACTGCAGGGACAAGTCACAGTGCCCCTCCAGCATACGACATGTGGAGGGCACAGCGGTGTCACACTGTTCTGCACCTGGTTTGTCTTGGCGAACGTAGTCACACAGGGGAGGAACTGCTCCATATGATTCATCAAGAAATCGAATCCTGGCTTTCTTCACGACAACTGAAAATCGGAACCATGGTGACCGACAATGGGAAGAACATGGTGTCGGCGCTGTGTCAAGGAAGGCTGAGCCATGCGCCCTGCATGGCACACGTGTTCAATCTGGTTGTCAAGCCATTCCTGAAGTCTTCCACCCATCTGCAAGACATCCTAAAAATGGCCAGAAAACTTTGCATGCACTTCAGCCACTCGTACACCGCAAAGCACACCCTCCTTGAGCTGCCGCGGCAGAACAGCATCCCCCAACATAGGCTGATATGCAACTTTTTCCACCCGTTGGAATTCCACCCTCCATATGTTGGACCGACTATACGAACAGAGAAAGGCCATCAACTATTTCTTGATGATCCAAGCGAATAGAAGTACTCCCCTGTGTAACTTTGATGTCAGCCAGTGGCAGCTCATGTGTGACACCTACCATGACGCCATGTTATTTGTCAGTTGCCAGGAGTACAGGATGAACAACATCATTCCACTGCTTCATGTCCTGGAACAGATGGTCCTAACAATGGCTAGTCAGGGGACAGGAGACATGTTGCCTATATCTCAAGGCCACATGAGCCCTGTGGGGGCTAAACTGAAAGAGGAGGAGGAGGGGGAGGAGGACATTGGAGCACAGGCAATGTGTAGCGAAATGGGTGGTTTTGCTACTCAGCTGAGAGGAGAGGAGGAGCAGGAGCAGCTAGAGGAGCTACAGGGCGATTAGGAAGACGAGACAGAGGACCCAGACACACCGTGGCAGTATGCAGTGGAGATGGAGGCAGGGAGTCCATCCGAGTCACTTGCACAAATGGCCCGATGCATGCTCACTTGCTCGCACAGTAACAGCCGAATTGTCACCATTCGGCAGAGGGATGACTTCGGGCTCTCCACCTTGTTGGAGGGAGAACAAACCTTATTACTACAGAGACATCCTATGTAGTCAGTTGGTTGCTGCCTATCTGCGCCATCGTCCATCCTCTCGCAGGTCTGACCGGGGGGGGGGGGGGCTCTTCGCTCACGTTCCACTGCGATGGCTGCGGGGGAGGGGTGGGTGGCAGGAGAAGTACCAGCTTCATCAGCAGCAGTCTGAGTCTACAGTTGCTGATGAGCAGCTTTCTTCACCCACATAGTGAAGAAACTACTCACCAGCAGCAGCACCTGGAGCAGGACCTGAACCAGCAGGTGGTGGCATATTTAGACAGCACCCTGCCACCCCACATTGAAGATCCGCTGGACTACTGGGCAGCCAAACTAGATTGTGGCCGCAACTGGCAGAGTTTACCCTGGAAAAGCTGTCCTGCCCAGCCACTAGTGTGGCACCAGAGCGGGTGTTTAGTGTGGCGGGAGCCATAGGTACCCCAAGGAGAACTCGCTTGTCCAAAATGTGGAGACACTGACCTTTGTCAAGATGAATCAGGCGTGAATCAGCCAGGATTTCCACGCACCAATTCCTGATGCATCTGATTAGATCATCCATGCCGCCTCACCCAAACCTTGAAAAAAGAGACCGGTTTCTTCTGGCTACCTGCCTCAGCTACTACTCTGATGCTGCCATCTGCCTGATGCCACACATCTGATGCCAAGGGTTCTTTCTTTCACCCATCTTCGTCAGCGGGTACTGGTATTGCCACTCACCGCCCCACTCTGTCACCCGGTCACTTTGCTGTCTCCTGATGTTGCTGCTGCCGTCTCCACACTATGTCACCTTCACACTCTGTGGTATCCTGATGCTGCTGCTGCTTCCAATCTCCACACTATGTCACCTTTACACTCTGTGGTATCCTGATGCTGCTGCCATATCCACACTATGTCACCTTGCCACTCTGTGGTATCCTGATGCTGCTGCTGCCATATCCACACTATGTCACCTTGCCACTCTGTGGTATCCTGCTGCTGCCATCTCCACACTATGTCACCTTGCCACTCTGTAGTATCCTGATGTTGCTGCTGCCATATCCATACTACATCACCTTGCCACTCTGTGGTATCCTGCTTCTGCTGCTGCCATATCCACACTATGTCAGCTTGCCACTCTGTGGTATCCTGATGCTGCTGCCATATCCACACTATGTCACCTTGCCACTCTGATGCTGCTGCTGTCACCACCTCCAGACTCGGTCATTGTGCCACTCTGTGGCCTCCTCCTGATGCTGCTGCTGCCGCCACCTCCACACTCTGTCATTGGGCCACTCTGTGGTCTCCTCATGCTGCCGCCAACTCCAGAATCTGTCATTGTGCCACTCAGTGGCCTTCTCCTGATGCTGTCAACTCCAGACTGTGTCATTGTGCCACTTGGTGGCCTCCTCATACTGCTGCCAACTCCAGACTGTGTCATTGTGCCACTTGGTGGCCTTCTCCTGATGCTGCCACCTCCAGACTCTGTCATTGTACCACTCGGTGGCCTTCTACTGATGCTGCTGCCGCCACTTCCAGCCTCTGTCATTGTGCCACTCGGTGGCCTCCTCATACTGCTGCCAACTCCAGACTCTGTCATTGTGCCACTCGGTGGCCTTCTTCTGATGCTGCTACTGTTGCTGCCGCCACCTCCAGACTCTGTCATTGTGCCACTCGGTGGCCTCCTCATACTGCTGCCAACTCCAGACTTTGTCATTGTGCCACTCGGTGGCCTCCTCATACTGCTGCCAACTCCAGACTTTGTCATTGTGCCACTCAGTGGCCTCCACATACTGCTGCCACCTCCAGACTCTGTCATTGTGCCACTCGGTGGCCTTCTCTTGATACTGCCACCTCCACACTCTGTCATTGTGCCACTCGGTGGCCTCCTCATACTGCTGCCAACTCCAGACTCTGTCATTGTGCCGCTCTGTGGCCTTCTGATGCTGCCACCACCTTCAGTCTATGTCATTGGGCCACTCTGTGGTATCCTCATGCTGCTTCCACCTTACCACTATGTCATAGGGCCACTCTGTGGACTTCTCATGCTGTTCCCACCCTTCCCACTTCATGAGTGGGCCACTACTTTGCCTTTCGGCCTGGCTGACCTCATCATTTATTTGACCTTTCTTCTGATCTGTCAGAAGGAGGGAAAAATGAGACGCACAACGGATCCTGTCTGTGTAGCAGCTGTAAGGCCTGTATGGTCCCATCAGAATTGTCTTATGATTTGGTAGCCAAAAGCAGAAGTCAGTACAAAACACAGAATGCATGCAAATATTCCATTTACGTGTCATCTCTGTTTTAGATCCACTACTATTTTATTTTGCATTAGCAATGCTGATGGATTACTGACCAAATGCTGACCGAGTGAAGGCGGATGCTCCACAAACAGGATCCGTTTTTTGTGGGTTATCGTTCTGATGGATCAAAGGAAGGGCAAATCAATCAGTGACGTCAACACAAACTTACTGCTGACACCCTCTCCACTATGTCAAGGGGGCTCTACTTGTATAAGCTTTTAATAGAACAGGTTCTGTAGACATCTATGTGGAATCAGCTGACGACGGTGTAAAAGAAGTGCGCTTCTTCTTGGCACTAACATCGACCTGTAAGGCTGAGTTCATACTTGAGTTATTTGGTCAGTTTTGGCCCCGTGACTGCCCAAATAAGTGAAGTGTGCTGTGATTCTAAGATCGACGCCTCTCATCTGCATGTCATACGGACTCACAGTATTATTTCACTACCCAAGCAGACTCCCTATGCGTGTTACTGCAAGGCACAGTGTTCTACACCACTATTAAGACTCTCTGGAGCCATGATGCACTCCTCCTAAGGAAGCGGATCACGCGAAACGCGTGTCAAGGAGCGTCTGTACCTAACTTTATCACCCCGCTATTATTAGGTAAAATTGTTCTATTGCCGTTAATGTCACTTGGTGGTCTGTTGACCCTGATTTTCAAGTAATTGGTTTGTCTATTTATCTGCATGTTTTTGCACGCCACAATGACCTATGATTGATAGTTAGCAGCTTGTCTGCGATTATGTTTATCACATTGGCAGTATATGGCGTATGCTGCAACTACATATATGCACATATTATTATTTTTCTAACTAGGCATTAGGCATTCCTTTATGTATGCATTTAGGGTGAAGGTACTATACCTGCTGTGTCCTATATTTTTATATATATTGGTTTTATACTTTTTGATCAATGCTTAATAAAAATTTAATTTTTTAACGTATTATCAGTTGCTTTTCTTTTTTCATTGATATTAGTGTTGAGATTATATGACTGGGGAGTACTCTCAGTAAGTATATATAGGGTGCGTTATACCCCTACATTGACCGTCAGTGTAGTAACAGGAAATAGCAGTTTTTTAACGTAATTCACCGCTAATATTTTCGGATCTAACCTAATTTTCCCAAAAAATTCAGCGAACAGGAGAATTGAATTTTTAAAAAATTCGCTCATCTCTAGCCCTGATATTATATTTATGGATATAGGGGGTCATTTATTAAGACTGGTATTTTAGACGCCGCTCTTAATAAGCCCTTTGGCGGTGGATTCACGGAAGTTATGTAGAAGCACCAACAATAAAAGAATATGACAGTACAGCAAGTTAAGCAATAGTGGTAGTACTACCACAGAACCAAGTGCAGCAGCAGACCAGAGGCAAAACCCAGAGGGCGGAGAGCTAGTGAGCCACATTCTTCACAGTGCCCCTGGTGGTGGGGATGAACTGGGCGGACGGCTCACTGGTCGCCCCTCCAGGAAGGTCCCGGTACACTTGGCCCCTACCTGCAAAGAACCACGCTGGTGCAAGCACCAGAGGAACAGACGACAGAACTGGAACCCAGGCAAACACAGGACATGAATCAGACAACAAGGCAAATGGGAACCAGCACAGAAGCAGGTACCTGGACCTCAAGCGGAATGGAAGCATGGGGGTATCAGGCAGAGCTGCACACAGACTAGAGATCCTTCACACAGACTAGAGAACCCAGGGGCCCTCTCAAGATCAGAAGCAGTTTTGCACTGCCAGGCTATCAGACGCAGTTGAAGCACTGCTAGGCTAGACATGGAACAGAGTAGATCCAGACAGAGAACAGGGTTAGAAGAACAGGAAAGGCATGCACAAAGATAACAACATCAATACAGGACAGGTATAGATGATCAGACAAGGCAACAACAACAATGCATTACCAGCCGACACCACACAGAAGGCAGATGGCAAAACCCCCTGAGTCAGCAGCAAAGGGGCTATACCCAGTAAGGTAGAAGATAGACTGACCCCCTGAATGAGCAGCAAGGTGCAACACCCAGCAAGGCAGAAGATAGACTGACCCCCTGGGTGAGCAGCAAGGCGCTACATCCAGCAAGACATAAGATAAGCTGACCACAAGCCCCACAGCTCACAGACAGGACCCCCTTCCCCCCCAGGACCCAGAAACAGCTGTCTGTGGATAGATATTTGGCATATCTATTTCCCCATGTCATGTCCCAAGGCTAGCTAACATGTCTTTGACTCATAAGGAGGCACTTCCAAGAGGTGGTATTAGTGAGATGGTTCTCTTTGCCTGGGAGATATCACTTTGCATATTATTTTCTCATTGGGAATTGCTACTGTTCAAAAAAATACTTTTATATATTTTTTAATAGTTTAAATAGTTATGTCATTTTTGGATGCAGTGATACCAATTAAGGTCATTTGTTTATTGTTTATGTATTTTTATATATGAAATTGAGAAAAAGTGATTTAAATTCATAATAGTTTTGTTAGTTTTTTTTTTTTTTTAATTATCAGTGTAATTTTTTGCCCCTTTAGGGAACTTTTCAGGCAGCTCGCTATGACAAAGCTGGGAGCCTTCAAAATAGCTCCCTACCTCTGCCTAACCCCAGAGTTGCTGTAGTCGCTATTGACAGTGGCTTCTGAGGGGTTACATGACTGATCTCAGTATCATCTCCGATTCTATAAAGTAGGCCCTGCACGTGAGCCTGTTCAATACACTTATACTTCACTAATGACGCAGTTATGTCAGGATGCATGTAAGAGTTAAAATATATGCTTCTTTAAGCTGATGTATTAGGATGGTGGTTTTCTACATTATTCAGTGTAGTCCATGGCCAACAGGAGGGGGGATTCCTAGTGGTTAAAGACTGTAGCAGTGATGCCACTACGAGGTAGAACTCTGATAAGGTTATAAAGGGTTGTCTCCTGCAAAACGTGTGCATATGTGGTAGCTACATAGATGGTAGCTGCCTGTATCTGATGTCCTGGAGAGTGAGTCACCTACAGAATGGCTAGTTGGTCTCAGTAAAGGTTATTAGAAGATGTGTCACTAGGGAGAGAAGTGCAGAAGACAGAGCTAGTAATGGCCTTCAGACTAGAACAAAGCGTCAGTCCTATCTGTGATGTGTATGTATGAAGCAGTCACAAAAGTACGACTGTAGAAAGCTGCCCTCTCCAACATCAGCAGTATTTATAGCAGCAAAGTTCTTTTATATGACTATGCCATCTATTGTACTTGTGTAGTGCACTGTTACTATTATGCTTTTGAGCCTCTCCAAATAATATGCAAAAAGACATATTATCAGGACAGCTGTTTTGAGGTGGTTGCTCCTCATCAGTATGGATTCTGGGTTGGCTGAATGAGATCCTTTGGATACAGCTTAGAGGAGGTACTGGTGGTTATCCTTAAAGGGATTCTGTCACCTGGAAAATCAATATTAAGCCAAACATAGGTTCTTATAGTTCTTCTTTCCATAGGTGTTCTTTACACTTGGATCCGGCTTTCTTGTAAATTCAATTTTATTGAGTTTAAAACAAAGTGATAATGAGTTGCATAACTTTGATTACAGAAAATACAACCAGAGTACTATAAAGTTACAATCATATGTCATATTAATATATCTTTAGGCATTTATCACAAATACAATTAGTTAACAAATACAATGTGAATTAACCTTTGATAAATCTCAAGCTCTGTGACATCTTAGTCTAATGTTCTTGGAATGTTGGATCCGGCTTTCTACCTTCATGAAAATCCTCTTTTATCTTTCTGCTAATGACCAGTGAAACACTTTGAGACTGATGCGCTCAGTTAAACAGGAAGAGCGCAGGAGCCGGCTCGGTGGATGTTAGTGAAGCTGGAGGGAAGGAGTGGGCGGGGTTATCGGCTACCAGTGACGTAGCCAGTGGGGGCGGAGCTTGACGGCAGTCGCAATGCCAGGGACATATGGTATGAGCAGAGAGAGGGGCGGGCCTGGGCACTGGATGGAAGGCGTTCCTGGGCACTTTTTGAATGAAAATAACGCCCCTCGGGCACCTTCAGGTGTCATTAGCAGAAAGATGAAAGAGGATTTTCATGAAGGTAGAAAGCCGGATCCAAGTGTAAAGAACACCTTTGGAAAGAAGGTATGAAGAGCTATAAGAACCTATGTTTGGCTTAATATTGATTTTCCAGGTGACAGAATCCCTTTAACCCCTTAAGGACGAAGGGCGTACATGTACGCCCTTCGTCCGCACTTTAAAGATGGCGCCCGCACGGAGCGGGCGCATGAGCTGCGGGTAAACGCTTGATTCATCAAGCTGACACCCGCAGCTCATGTCCGCGACCAGCAGCGATGCCGATCGCGGACATTTAACCCCTCAGATGCCGTGGTCAATCCTGACCACGGCATCTGATCGCGCAAAAACCGAAAGTTTCACTTTCGGTTTTTGCTCCGGCTCCCTGATGGCCACAAGGGGAGCCGAGCATGCATGTAGTAGCCTAGGTTTCTGTGAATGAAACCTAGGTTACTACATAGTATTCCTATGGAGCCTATGACTGTAATAGGCTCCATAGGAAATATGCGATTTTTCATATATTCCAATGCTATTGCATTGGAATATATGAGAATAACAATCTGATGATTGCATCTTATAGTTCCCTATGGGAACTATAAGAAAGTGGTAAAAAAAAAAGTTTAAAAATAAAAATAAAATAAAAAAATATAAAAATTCAAATCACCCCCTTTCCCCAAAATGAAAATAAAATAAATAAAAAAATAAAAAATTACACATAATGGGTGTCGCAATGTGCAAAACGCCCATACTATAATAATATTAAAAATATTCACCATACGGTAAACATAAAAACTGAAAGAAAGCGTCCAAATGGCTAATTCGCCATTTTTGGGCGCTTCATTTCCTAAAAGAAATGAATAAAAAGTGATCAAAACATCATACGCACCCCATAATGGTATCAATTAAAAGTTCAGATTGCCCCACAAAAAATGAGCCCCTACACTGCTCCGTACGCATAATTACAAAAAAGTTATAGGGGTCAAAACATGGCGACAAAAAAATAAAAGAAAAAAATTCCCACTTTTAATTTTTTTCACTATCAAAAGCATAAGAAAAACTATACATATTAGGTATTGCCGGATTCGTACTGACCTGAAGAATAAAATTAACCAGTCAGTTTTATCGCAAATCAAACGTTGTAATTTAAAAACCCGTAAAACTGTGGTGAAATTGCTTTTTTTTTGCAATTTCACCCCATTTGGAATTTTTTTCCCGTTTCCCACTACATCACATGCAAAAATAAATGGTAGCGTTAAAAAGTACAACTTGTCCCGCAAAAAACAAGCCGTCATATGGCTATGTGAGCGGAAATATAAAAATGTTATGGCTTTTGGAAGGCAGGGAGCGCAAAACAAAAACGCAAAAATCCCAAAACCCCCGGTCCTTAAGGGGTTAAGGAGACCAGCTGTGTATGGAGACAGAAGCAATGCTCAATGGAAAATTAAAATGCAAGGAGTCATCTCCCAGAGACAGAGATCCATCTCACTAGTGCCACCTTTTGGAAGTGGCTCCCTATGAGTCAATGTCTGACTTTTTAACTAACCTTGGAACATGAAAAGTGAAAATAGCAAAGCCATATATCAGTTTCACTCAGCCAGCCAGACTCCAACTCTGTACTGATGAGAGGCAGTACCAAACAGCTTCCAAGGCTTGTTCAAAGTCGGACATTGACTCATAGGGAGCCATCTTCAGAAGAGATCACAGGGAAGTTCTATTTTTTCGGCTATTAAAAGGTGGACTGCCCTCTAATACTCAATAACTTCTAGTAGGAGATTTAGAGTTGTCATATCCTTTTTTTTACTTTTATGATCTTTTAATTATGATAAAAGGGTTGCCCAGCCTCTGCTGCCACCTTGTATAGAAATGAAGGGGATGATTAGAAACAGCCAATCAGAAGGTGGCATTATCAAGACAGTTCTCTTTCTTTAGGAGATACTACTTGGTATATTACTTTCTTATGGAGCACTCCCACCGTCTCCATATACAGTTGGTCTTCTTAAGCCATCAGTATCTCTCCTAAACTGTATCCAAGGCATCTCACTCAGCCAGCCAGAATCCTATTCCATACTGATGAAGGTCAACCCTGACAAAACAGCTTTCAAAGTCAGAAATTGACTTAAAAGGAACCACCTCCGTAAGGTGGCGCTAGCATGACTGTTCTCTTTGTCTGGGAGATACCTCTTTGCATACAATTTTCACCAGACACTGCTGGTCGAATGACATTTAAGGTTCTCATCATTACTGGGAAAAAGGAATTTCAAGTTCTTGTTCTTGGCCAAATAAGTTACAACCCATGCCCCATGCCCTGTTTCATGGAAAATAATAAAATTGTCGAGAGCAGCCCTATTAATTTCTATGCAGATTGACTGCACATGTGGCCAACACTTTAGCTAAAACTAGGGAATCTGTATCCTTGGTCTTAGAATTGTTGGGATTTCCACAATCTCAACTGTAGTAATTTTTTGGCATGTCTTGTTGAAGAGTGATCAAATAAAAATAATGTTTAGAATGAATTGGATTTGAGAAGTTTGAGTGATTGGCTGTTTCTAATCATCCCCTTCATTTCTAAAGGTTGGGCCGCCCATTTGTTATATAGTTATTAAAAGGACATAAAATAAAAAAAAATGGCTGTGACAACTCTAAATCTCCTACAGGAAGTTATTGGGTATTAGAAGACAGTTCAAATTTAATTAGCTGAATCAATAGAACTGCCCTCTGATCTCTCATCATTCATACTAACATATACATTATCTCTCACAATGAGCTCGGTATCAGTCTACTGATGCATTGTCATATTGCAGGGTATTTCAACACTTGATCAATGATTTCACTGGCTTTGTCAATACTTATTAGGTAAGACGAGAATGCCTGGTGCACAGATGTAGAACCATCTAATGTCACTTCATACACATACTACACACATGCAGCTTGTCATACCAGTGGTTTTCCTTATGTCACCATACTACAAGCCTACTAGGTTTTTTCCACATTGGATGGGAAAGAAGAAGAGCTGTGAAGAAGAAGAGCTATAAAGAAGAAGAGAAGAAATATAGAAGCTACATAATGTTGTGGTTAAACATTAAAGGGGTTTTCTGAGAGTATTTTTTAAATGAACTATCATCTGGATTGGTTATCAGTATATGATCGGTGGGCGCAGTAGCGCGGTGGCCTATTTCAGCTTTCCCAAGGCCGCATGACGTCATGTTCATCATTCACATGGCGTATTTACAGCTCAACCCTGGTGAAGTGAATGCGGTGGAGCTGCGATACCAAGTACAGCCGTTATACAAGGTATGGCGCTGTACCTGGTGAGCTGAGAGAAGATCTCGGTACTACTGCAAGCGCCGGTGCCTTCTCAAACAGCTGATCAGCAGGGTTCCAGGGTGTAGGTAGATAGAGAGTAGATACAAGATAGTTGCTAACAGTCCCAAATTTGCAGGGAATGTACCTAATTTTTAGAGCAAATCCCAGCAAATTTAGGCTGCCTGGAGCCAAAAATGGGTGAGGTATTCCCAGGTGTTGTGGAAATTATTATGATGTGTTTTCTAATATTGTCATCATGTCTCTCAGTGTGTAAACCACTGGAAGTGGATATCTTGCTGCGGATATAGAGACGCAGCAAGCAGTGTTTTCTTGCCGAATGGATAGATGCCGGCTGGGGCCCTCCGCCCAAAAGGCGGATTTATTGGCTTGGCGTGTATGAATTTATTAAGAGAACAATATACGGAAAGGAACGTGCATTCGTTATTTCCAGTGTGCCTGATCAACCGCTGGAGATGGTGACGCTGTTCCTATAAGTAGGCCCACATAAGAATCCTGGTGAGCCTTGTTGAGCATTGATCACTGATCGATGCTGAACAAGATTCCCCCTAGTGGTGACTAAGAGATATGTTGTGGTATTCTTTCTGTGTGTGTGTGTCATCACTTCCTGTATGACTGTACTGTACCTGAAGGGAGTGGTAAGGTGTTGGGCCCGCCCACTTCCTATTTGTTATCCCTTGGTCTATGTAAATAAAGAAAGGGTCTGAGGAGGGCAGTCTCTCAACAGATCTCAACCATGAAGCATCTTATCTCATTAATGGAATAGTGCGGCCTTTCCTTACACAAAAGGAGCTGATACACGTGCTTGTGAGCACGGGGCAAGGAAATTACTATAACACAGGTGTGGAGATTATATGCCCCAAAATTACCAACTGCAATGTATGTAGATAGATAATATATATTGAGGTTGACGGTAAAGAGGCACAACATTTTGGTGCACTCCTTTTTTTCCAAAAAGGTTGTGACTTTTTGGGATTTTCAAAGCTTCTAACATTTTGGCCATAGTTAGCTATTTGGGTGCACCTGTTTGGCCTTGGGCTATATCAGTCAGTCTTGGGTAGGGCTCATAGACACCTCCCACCTCCCATTGCAAGCATGGCCACATGCTGGAGGTAACAGAGGAGATGTTTGTGAGTCGTCCTAATGCTCCTGTAATTGCCCACTGGCCCCTGATATCGCCCATATGGCGCAGGTAGGTGAGTGTTAGGGCCCACGGGCTACTTGAGAGACCTTGACGCTGGTGCCCGAGGCTTAAGACACGTCCTCCTAGTAGGATATGTCGAACTAACTCTCAATTTTTAACATCAGTGTGAGGGTTTAGTGTGTGACAGCGCTGCACCTATCTCTGGTTCTGTGTTTGTTCTGAATTCTTGCCACATCCACATAAATTTCATCTTATGTAGGATGTCCATTGTGGTACTTGTAGTCCGTTGCTGGCATCATCCATTGTATGCATTTTTTGCTGGTGATTGCCATTAGCAACGCACTACAAGTGCAGGATGTGCTCCTACAGAAATGCACAACTGCATATGGGTATGAGCGCATCCTGCTTCCTTATCACCACATTTTTGATGGTTTATATATATATGTATGGAGGTGTATAAACTCCATTTTAAATGTGCCTGTTTTTCATCTTCAGGTCACATTTGGGTGCACCTGTTTGGCCTTGGGCTATATCAGTCAGTCTTGGGTAGGGCTCATAGACACCTCCCACCTCCCATTGCAAGCATGGCCACATGCTGGAGGTAACAGAGGAGATGTTTGTGAGTCGTCCTAATGCTCCTGTAATTGCCCACTGGCCCCTGATATCGCCCATATGGCGCAGGTAGGTGAGTGTTAGGGCCCACGGGCTACTTGAGAGACCTTGACGCTGGTGCCCGAGGCTTAAGACACGTCCTCCTAGTAGGATATGTCGAACTAACTCAATTTTTAACATCAGTGTGAGGGTTTAGTGTGACGGCAGCGTGCACCTATCTCTGGTTCTGTGTTTGTTCTGAATTCTTGCCACATCCACATAAATTTCATCTTATGTAGGATGTCCATTGTGGTACTTGTAGTCCGTTGCTGGCATCATCCATTGTATGCATTTTTTGCTGGTGATTGCCATTAGCAACGCACTACAAGTGCAGGATGTGCTCCCCTACAGAAATGCACAACTGCATATGGGTATGAGCGCATCCTGCTTCCTTATCACCACATTTTTTGATGGTTTACATAGTTAGCTATGTAGATGCTAGACTTAACCAATTGGCACTTCTTAAAAAGTTGCAAAAAAGTTTGTAATCTTACTCTAGTAGGAGGTGGCATACAAAAATTGTATTGAAGGAGTTGTCCCATGAAAAATATTCTACAGTTTTTAAACTGGCACCTGGATCTGATTTTTTTAATTGCATGTATATAAAAATGAGTATAGCCACTGAGTTATTCAATAAAATGTATCTGTATTGTGCCACCTGCTGTTTGCTCATTTCTTATTTCTCTGTCCATCTCACTGAGAAGGCCGCACATGCTCAGTTCCATCCTTCAACTGCCTCCTGAGCTGTGATAGGGAGAGAGCCCCCTGAACTGCTGGCTTGATATATATCTAGCAGAGCAGTTGGAGCAATGAGTGGGCAGATCTCTGGATCCATGTGAGGTACAGGGCTGGTTCTAGCTTTGTAAGAAAGAGATTTACATGTACTATATGACGTCTGATTTTAATTTTTTACAATAATCATGAGGTAACCTCTTTAACAGCTCTAGACAAAAGTGTGATGTTCAATTAAGATCCACCAAATGTATCTAATGGCATAAGAGGTTTCATAAATTTGGCGTAAATCATGGCAGCACAGACTCAAAGTAAAACGGGCTTAAAACAAATCCCCTCGTGATAAATTCCCCCTTAATGTTTTTCTTTGTTCCAACAGCTATAGTGCATAGAATAGAGCTACAGTATGTACAGGGAAACATGGAATGAGGGGTCTCTTGACATGTAGCCTGTAGACGAGTCTCTCTCATTAATCTCCAGCTCAGTGTCTGTCTTCTTAAGCAGACCCTTCCCTCCCAGCTACTTCTAGGGCACTTGGAAGTGGGTGGAATTCCTTCTTGCTGACAGCAGGAAGAGGAAATGTTTCTCATTCCACCATTATGCAATCATCCATCTAGCAGACAGCTACAGTGTGGGGGAATGCTTGCCCAAGGTAAGCAGGGCAGCAGGAATGTCCCTGTAAGGAGGCCTCCCTCGCACAGCTCAGGCTCATGTCTCCATGGCAACGAGTGCGTGTCTGAGCTCCTTACACAGGGCTGCCGGCTGCATCACCTGGAGTCAACGCCGCTTCAAGCCAAAGTTTAAAGTCCAAGAGCCTCACCAGACACATCTGAAATAATTCCCCTACACTAATAACTTTTCAGTCATTTTAAAGTACATTAACAGAATTACTAAAGCACTGAAATACTCATCTAATCTAACATAAGTTTCATAATTTATTTTTTTCCCGTTTTTTGTCAGTGTGGTAGAAATTATATTCAGCAGTTTCTTGGTTTTTGGTATTGCTGTATAGGAGGTCGTTTTCCAGCTCGCTCTGTGGCTCCTAATATGACCACTGGGACCACTGAGGAAGTTCTGTTAATACGGTAGGTACAGTAGAGACATGGCGGACAAATGCAATTTAGTGTTGAAGGAAACAATGCTGTCACTGCTGTCCAAAAATAGGTGACACTGCTATAATTACCATCACGGAGGAGTGCGTCTGTATGGTGTCTACTGTGAAGAGGGGACAGCAAGTAATATTGACCTCATTCTAGGGGAGACGATTTCTGTAACGCATTGCCTTTTGGAGGAACATGTACGGCTCCATACTGTAGTATGAAACCGTTCTGGCTCTGCCATGTGTATTAAAGAGCACCTATTGTAACCATATGGGCATCTGTCAGCAGGGGCGGATTGGCCATAGACCTTACAGGGAAATTTCCCGGTGGGCTGATGTCCAGGGGGGCCCCTGACCCCTCCTCACTGCCGGCCAGTGGAAGTTTTGGGGATGTATTTTGTGTTCCTAGCAGTATTTTTGTGATGGACTGTGGCATATGGCACTGTTGGGGTGGTATAATGTGCCACAATATGGTATTGCTGGCCCTGGCTTCCAAACGGGGCCACTTTAAGTTCCCAGTCTGCCCGCAGATTTGTACCTATGACACTGGCTGACCTGTTCCATGTGCACTTGGCAGCTGAAGGCATCTGTGTTTATGTTCATATGTGTCCGCCTTGCTGAGAAAAATTAAGGGGATAATTTATTAACCTGAAATACACCTATATTAGGCATGTTTCAGGCGCAGATTGCAGTGCAACAGTTAGTTGTGCCGCAATCTGCGACTTTTCCCCGATCATGCCAGGTCTAAAAAAGTGGGCGAGGTCATTAATAAATGACCCCCTAAGTTTTAATATATGCAACTAAGCCTCTAAGAGCAATGGGGGTGGGGCGGTTACTCCTAGAGGCTCTACTTTCTCCATGACTGTCGCACCCTCTGCACTTTGATTAACAGGACCAGAACTGATGAGGTTTTCACTGCCTGGCCCTGTCAATAAAAGTGAAGAAGGCGCGGCAGTTGCAGAGAGAGCAGAGCCTCTAGAGGCTCATTTGCATATGTTATAATATCATTTTTCTCCGCAATTCGGACACATATGAACATGGGACCAACACATATGCCTTCAGCTGCCAAGTGCACATGGAACAGGTCAGCCGGTGTCATAGGTACAAATCTGCTGACAGATGCCCTATAAACTCAGATTGGCACACACTATTCCTCTGTGTAGTTTAGGCTGCGTGCACAACTCTGTCAGAGATAATAATAATAATCTTTATTTATATAGCACCAACATATTCCACAGGGGTTCAAGTACAAATAGAGTCATGAATAACACAGCAGCAAACAGGTCACCAATTAAAAAAAGAGTAATGAGGGCCCTGCTCGCAAGAGCTTACAATCTATGAGGAGATGGGGGTGAGGCAAAAGGTAGAAGTGCTTGTTTTATACAATGGTATAGTAAGATGGTAAGCCATCTTAACACATTAGGTAGGTAGATGTAAGGCTACATGTGCCAGTCACCAGCCGATATCTGTAGTGCCTCGGAGTGCACGGGGTGTGGTAGATCCTGATAGATCAGGTTTAGGGTCCATTCACACGTCCGAAATTCTGTTCCGCATTTGCGGAACGGAATTGCAGACCCATTAATTTCAATGGGGACAGACGATGTCCCGCCCGGGTCCGCAATTACGGATCCGCACTTCCGGGTCCGCAATCGCGTTCCCGAAAAAAATAGAACATGTCCTATTCTTGTCCGCAATTGCGGACAAGAAAAGGCATTTTCTATGTAGTGCCAGCGATGTGCGGTCCGCAAATTGCGGAACACACATCGCCGATGTCCATGTTTTGCGGATCCGCGGATCCGCAAAACACACACGGAGGTGTGAATGGACCCTTAGAGGAATGATGCTGAAGGGGGGGGGCAGTGAATGGAGAAGGGTTTGATCAGGGGATGCGATAGGCTAACCTGAAAAGATGTGTTTTTAGGGAGCGCCTAAAACTGTAGATGTTGTGAATTGCTTGGGGTAGGGCATTCCAGAGAACTGGTGCACTTGGAGAGAAGTCTTGAAGATGGGAGTGAGAGGTTCAGATTACAGTGGATGGCAACTTAATGGAGAGCATGGGTAGGATGGAAGAAAGAGATGAGTTAAGAGATGTAGGGGATGCAGCAGTGTGGAGAGCTTTTGGGGTGGGAATGAGAAGTTTACATTGAATCCTGTACTGTATGGGCAACCGGTGCAATGACTCGCACAGGGTGGATGCTTCAAATTAGAGGTTCGACAGATAGGTGAACCTGGCTGTTGCATTCCAGACAGATTGGAGAGGGATGAGTCTGGTAAGGGGGAGGCCAATTATTAATCAAGACGGGAATGCATCAGGGCAACAATGAGAGTTTTTGTTGTTTCCACAGTAAGAAAGGGGCGAATGTAGAGAGGTTTTTCAGATGCAGGCAGAATGAGCAGGCAAATGATTGAACATAGGGAGTAAAGAAAAGATCAGTCTCAAACATAGCACAGAGACAGCAGGCATGTTGCCTATGCATGATGATACTGCCACAAACTGAGATGGAAATATCAGGTTAAGGTGGGTGAGTAGATGGAGAAAACACCAGTAGTTCAGTTTTTGAAAGATTCAGTTTCATATAGAGAGAGGACATGGTGTCAGAGACCGCGGAGAGACACTGGTGTTCTGGAGGACAGCTGGAGTGATCTAACGGGAAGAAGTATATAGTTGGGTGTTGTCGGCATAGTGACGGTACTGGAGACCAAATCTGCGGATAGTCTGTCCAATAAGGGCTGTGTAGAGAGAAAATAGGAGAGGACCAAGGAATGATTGCTGAGGAACCTCAACAGTAAGAAGGAGTGCAGAAGAGCTAGAGCCAGTAAATGATACACTTAAAGAGCGTTCAGAGAGATAGGAAAAAACCAAGAGAAAATGGTGTCCTTAAGGCCAATAGATTGGAGCATGGTGAGGAAGAGATGGTGGTCTACAGTGTGGAATGCTGCAGAGAGATTGAGGAGAATTAGCAAAGAGTAGTCACCATTGCATTTAGCTGTCAGGACAGGTGCGTAGCTATAGGGGGTGCAGAGGTAGCAGTCGCTACCGGGCCCAGGAGCCTGAAGGGGCCCAAAGACACTTGTGCCGCATAAGAAGACACACAATGCACTGAGGGAAGGGGGCCCAAGCTAAACTCTTGCACCAGGGCCCATGAGCCTTTAGCTACGCCCTTGTGTCAGGATGTAATTGGTCACTTTGGTAGGGGAAGTTTCTGTAGAATTTAGGGGGCGTAAACCAGATTGTATTGGATCAAGAAGAGAGTTACGGAAGAGATAGTGGATAAGGCAAGAGAAGACCAGATCCTCCAGAAGTTAAGAGATGAAGGGGAGATTAGAAACAGGTAGGTAGTTAGTTGTACAGAACGGGTCAAGAGAAGATTATTATTACTTTTTAATAATGGGGTTATAATAGAATGTTTAAAAGAAGAGGGGAAGATACTGGAAGAGAGATTGAAAATTTTGGCTAGGTGTGTGGTGACAGCTGGAGTAGGTGTGAGGGATTAGGGTCACTGGTGCATGTGGTAGGAGGAGTAGAAGAGAGGAGCCTGGAAAATTCTTCTTCTCTGACTGGGTTGAATGTGGAGAGTAAGCTAGAGGAGATGTGGGTGGGAAAGGGATCCATGACACTCCTGCTAGATATTTTCAATTTTCTCTTTGAGGTAGGTGGCCAGATCTCCAACACAGAGGTCTGTATTAGGTGCCGGCACTTTTAGAGTAAGAAGTGGCAAAGAGTTTTTTTGGATTATTAGTGAGACGATCAGGGTGGGTAAAGTAGGTCTGTTTGTGGAGCTGACGGCGGAGTTCTAAGTTGTCAACATGCATTTATAATGAAAGAAGTCTTGTGGTGCACAAGTCTTTCTCCATAGCCGTTCTACACTTCTGGAGCATTGCTGTAGGAAGTGAATTTAAGATGTGAGCCAGGGTTGCTTTCATCTCTGTTTGGAGGTTCTGAGTGTGGGAGACACTACTTCATCCAGGCTGCTCCAGAGGGTGTCATTATAATGTTTTGCAGCCAGTTCTGGACAGAAGAGGAAGGAGACTGGGGACAGTGATGACAGTAAAGAGTCTGTAAGTTTCTTAGTGTTAATGACATGTAGATTTCTAAATGCGTGATAAGTAGGAGAATGCTGAGATGGACGAGGATGTGTGACAGTGAAGAAGAGAAGGCTGTGGTCAAGCTGGGGTCAGAGAGCGAGAGAGGAGATTTAGTAAAGTTGGAAAGTAAGCAAAACCAGGAAAATGACCAGGTCAAGTGTGTTACCGTCTTTATGCATCTTAGAGTTTCAAAGCTGTGAAAGTCCAAGAGAAGAGGTTAGAGATAGAACTGGGAGGCAGATGGGGAGATAGGACTGTCAATGGGGATGTTACAGTCACCCAGAATGAGTGCTGGTACTGTAGTTCTGAGGACAAGAAGTGTGGCAGCCAAGCAGCATACAACCGCCAATTTGAGGGAGAGGGAATGAAAGAATCTGAGGGTGTGGTCCCCATTGACAATCCTATGATGGATCTCAATAGCAGAAAGGGAAAGTACAAGTGTGAAAGTAGCCTTAAACGGGATCTTCAACTTTAAGGGATTTCAGGCAGTTTTTCTTAAGCCTGCTTTGGCATAATCTGTACCAAATACAGGGCTGGGACAAGGCCCACCACCAACAGAGGCTGAGCTGCCCAAGTGCGCCCCCCCGCTCGGATAAAATACGAGAGTATTGCGGTATGCAGGGATACCTTTTTATTCATTTATTTATTTTATTCATACACCATGCTGTACAGTATATGCAGGATGTACAGAATTATAATATATGCTGTCCAGCATAGTGTATGAACTATATCGTATATTGTACGGCATGGTGTATGGATTAGACTGTATATTGTACGGCATAGTGCAAGGATTATAATGTATACTGTACATTAAATGTATAGAGGTCACACCATGCCGGACAATATAACCGCTGTGCCATGCAGTACAATATACAGTATAGCCCCTACAAAGTGTAGAGATAGACTGTATATTGTGTGCATGCTATGTGTGTATACCATAAACATACTCCACATAAAAACTTACAATTACTTGGCTGGGACCTTGGAGATCTCAGACGACACTTCAACACTTTGGCTGGGGGCTAGGTCTAAGAACATGCCGTCCCTGGGCAGTATGGTTTTTGGTTCTTCTTCTTCGGACACTGTACAAGAGGTAACAGGAGGTAATATAACTGAGAAGGGCTATCAGGGGACATTATACAGGGGTCATATAACTTATATCACCCCTGTATAATGTCCCCTGATAACCCTTCTCAGATAAATCCACCTGTATAATAATGTACCCTGATACCCCATAGTTATATTACCCCGCCCTGTATAAATTACCCAGATACCCCTCAGTTATATTATATAACTGAAGGGTATCAGTTATACAGGGGACTGAGGAGAGCTATCAGGGGACATTATACAGGGAGTAATATAACTGAGGGTATCAGGGTACATTATTATACCGGGGTAATATAATGGAGGACAGCTATCAGGGGACATTATACTGGGGTAATATAATGGAGGACAGCTATCAGGGGACATTATACTGGGGTAATGTAAGCTATATTACCCCTATATAGTGTGTAATATCACTCCTGAGTTACATTACCCCTGTATAATATTGTATCCTGATACCCCTTAGTTATATTACCCCAGCGAGTAATATAACTAAGGGATATCAGGGTACATAATTATACAGGGATAATATAACTCAGGAGGCCTATCAGTCATTATACATGGGTAATATAAGTTATATTGTACCCTGATACCCCTCAGTTATATTATATAACTGAGGGTATCAGGGGACATTATGGGTAATATAACTGAGGGGTACAGGGGTAATGTAAGCTATATTACCCCCGTATAATGTCTGATAGCCCTCCTCAGTTATGTTCCCCTGTATAATGTACAATGATACCCCTCGGTTATATTATATAACTGAGGGGAATCAGGGTACATTAAGGGTTATAACTGAGGAGGGGCTGGGGTAGCAGGCAGGCCATGAGGCTAGGTAGAGTGCGTTACATACTTGCTGGGGCCAGGGCAGGGCCAGGCATTCTTCTTAGGGGTGCCTCTGGCTGGTGCTGTGGTGCAGGCGCAGCAGGCTCAGTCCTCCTCCGATGCTGGGGCCTGGGCACGGAGGCTCACTAGAAGCAGCAGCAGGCGCTCACGCGGGCAGGCACGCAGTGTGACGTGCTGACGTCAACTCTGCGGCTGCCGCGCTCTCAGCCTGCTCCCGCCCTGTACGCTCTGCCTACGCTGTGCCTACGCAGTGAAGCCGCCGTTCCTCCGCAGACGTGGTCAGTACTGGCCTCCCTGCCGCCCAGAGGCTGGGGAGCTGGCCTGCGCCCTGACGCTGGAGCGCCCTGAGGCTGGAGCCTCCCCAGCCTCTGTGTCGGCCCGGCCCTGACCAAATATATCAAATGTTGCAAGTTATTTGATAATTGTGGTGAATCTTTAAACATGGCATGGTTTCTCTACTCCATCCCCCTACCAGAGTGAGATTTTTTTGCAATTTTTTAAAAAGTTGCAGTTGATAACCCTGGAGTGAAATTAAAGGGGTTGTCTATTTACTATTGATAACCTATCCTCAGGATAGGTCATCAATATCAGATTGGCGAGGGTTTGACTCCCAGGACCCCCGCTGATCAGCTGTTTCAAGAGAAGGCAGCGCTCATACAAGTACTGCCTTCTCTACGCTGTTTACCTGCTTCCTGCGCCAATTGCAGTGGTCAGCAGGTGTAATTACAAGTATGGTGTCCCCATTTACTTCTATGGGATGGCTCTGTCTGTTCAAGTGAATACTGCAGAGCTGTCCCATAGAAGTGAATGGGGACACCATACTTGTAATTACACCTGCTCACCACTGCAATTGCTTTGGCGAGCAGGCAAACAGCTGATCAGTGGGGGTGCCAGGTGCCGAGTCAGACCCCCATACGATATTGGTGACCTATACTGAGCATAGCTCATGAATTGTAAAAAGCAGACAACCCTTTTAATTAACATAACTAACCAAACCCACTTTCTATTCCACTTTTCAAAACTTGGGTGAGTGGTGGCAAAATGTCACAAATTTGTGTGCAAATAAATCTAAAAAGTTGCAAATCCATTTTTTTTAATCATTAATCATTATACAAAGAATAACCATTATTTGCTGAAACTGGAATACCCGTGTACGGTATATTTTTAACTATATGAAATTTTTAAAAGTCTCATATGAACGTTTATGCTTCATTAATGGGACCTTTGTTGTTTTTTTTGAGGCCATTAAAAAAAATATAACACAATTTAAAAATAGCTTTCCTTTATTCATTTTATACCAAACCAAACCAAAACCTCTTGATTGTCTTGTGTGAACAGAAAGTATGTAAACAGTGATTCACTTCCAGTGTTTAATTCCTGTCTTTGGGTCTGTTTGTCACAAGTACGGTAATTCCTGAGTGCTGAGAATAGTTAAGGAAATGTCTGAGATCATTCTAGAAAGCGGAGCAAAGCAGACTCTGGGCCCACTTCGGTCTGTTTGGCATGCAATTGCACGTTGTCCTGATAAAGGGGACAGTCTGTCCCAGAAACGCGTAGACAAGCAAATATATGTTTTAACCAATAAAGAAGTAAAACTCAGTGAGCTCTTCTGTGGATTACTGATGACGTCGGCAGCGCCGTAAAAGGGTCAATTTTTCTTCCTTCACACAATTTTTTTTCTATGCAGCCGCTACAGAGTTCTAAGGAGCTACACGTTCATCTAAATGGCGCTTACCATGTTGATGAATAAGACACAACTACTGAGCTGCAGCATGTTTCGTTGTCGTAGCAGGTCATGGGCAGTTTTCCGAGCAGGAAAGTGGCGTTACTTGTACATATGTTATGCTGCATGCCACTATAAAGTTAGGCTAGTTTCACACTAGCTCTGAGCTGCCTACCGGAGTTCATCATATCCGGCATAGCCAGATTCTACCTGTCCCTGACCGGAGCCCATTGACTATAATGGTACCTGATGGGGATACGGTCTGTCTGCGCCATTAGTGCCGGGATTCGGCCTGACAAAAAATGGTATTTGTTCAGCCAAATCTCAGAACTAATGGAGACAGGCCGGATCTCCGTCTGGTCCCATAGTCAATAGCACCTGGCAGTGCTCTGGCAATTACTAGCTATGCCGGATGAAATAAACTCTGGCAGTCTGTTCTTCTACTGGAACATTTTAGCGCTAGTGTGAAACTATGTCCCTTAGTTCCCCAACACTGAAATTGGATTTCATTCTTAGGTTTCCTGATGCAGTTTTGGAAGCCAAAACCAGAAGTAAATGAAAAAAAAAGGGAAATTGTATATTTCCTTTACATTTTCTCTTCTTTTATGACCAACTAATGATTTTGCTTCCAAAACTGAATGCAGAAATGTGACCATGTGGCCATACCTCTAGTCAACACGACCATCAGCTTGAAGGACATTCTCTTCAATGCAATTGTACATTGATTAATAAGCTCCATTATGTCACACTTATTGCACTATGCATCCTGGCAATAAAATGAACCCCAATTGTATAATTGTGCGCACAACCCACCTCTCATACGATTTCCCATTATTTATAATCAATGATTAAAAGTATGGCGTAATATATTTTTGGGGGTTGTGGAAATTCTTACTCTTACACACAATATTTTAGGTACTTTTCTTTGCCTGTTCATGATCCAGAATATTTAAAAATCTGGCAGATTCTGTTAGTTCGGGATTGAAGGAATGTTACTATAGTATATCGTCACCGTCTACTCTACTGTCATTTCTGTTCAATCAGCTGCTACATTTCAGTACAAACCAAAAAGCCAGTTTCTCCAACTTTTTTAAGACTATATAATGATCCAACCCTGCCCAAATATAATTCAGCATGAACGACATATGAAAATATGCAGCTGTCTTGTTTTCTTTTGGTTACCACACCTTGGTATGCCTAAACAAAGCTTTCCCTACGGACACCGCAGTTCTGGTCTGATCATATTGGGATGGGTATCTAGCAAAATTCTTGTGTGTTGGTTTAAAACAGTGCCAACTTGTCTAATGCTAATAAATGTTCTCTCTACATCTCTGTAACTAGGGAAGTTATAGACCTAAGCATTCTAAAACCGCACCAGATAAATATTACAGAAGAGCACCCGGGTAAATAGTTTTATACACTGCCCAACTAAATATTGCATAAAAAGTTCAGATAAATTAGAACAGCTCGCAGAATTTCTAGACCGCTGATAATATTGACTCTATAGGAGTGAATGGGTGATGGTAATAACCATGGTAGTCTAGGGTAGTGAAGGGATTAGTGCCCACTTCCCCTGTGGTCTACCAAAATCAAGGGTTTAACCCTGGGTTCACACCTGAGCGTTTTACAGCGCGTTCCTACGCGCTGTAAAACGCTCAACAGGCGAAAACCCATGTTTTCCTATGGGCATGGTTCTCACCTGAGCGTTTTACAGTGCGTACGAACGCGCTGTAAAACGCCCTACGCCCAAAGAAGTACAGGAGCTTCTTTGGGGCGTATTGTCGCGCGTATTGTGATTGACGCCACAGTGGTCAATCACACGAACGCACGTTTCCTTTTTCCAAAAACACACTGTAATACGCACGACAAAAACGCGCGTAAAACGCGCGTATCGAATACGCTCAAGTGTGAACCCAGCGTAAAGGACAACCTTAGGGGCATTTTTTACTGAAATTAATGCATTTGTGGTTAAAACTCATTTTCAAGTTGAGTTTTATTAAAAATGTTCAATCATTTGGCTTCTGCACCTTTCATGTATTCTCATACATGTCGAAATCTGTCAGATAACCTCTCTTATAGCTCAGTCTGTAGCCACTCTCTCTGCTCTCCAGAATACATAAAACTTAGCTTTTAATATAACAATACTAAGAGATAGTCCCATTGATAATAAAGATAACACAATTAGTCCTCGGATCCCAGTAATGTATGGGATATTCGTATCAGCTAGCGGGGATAGTAATTCCCTAATTAGTCTGGTACATAGGACGGCCAGTTACCGATTTTTTCATATCAATTACTGAAAGAAAAGGGCAACTGTAGACATAAACATAGACAAAACCACCCTCAAGACTCTTGAAATGAAAAAAAGGAGGGATGGTAGAAAAACTTGGTACACAGTATTCCTGTAAATAGGCATCAATAGAAGAAAAACACACCAGAAATAATGGTAACATCTATACCTGAGCGTTCCGCTATAGCCTTTCTGCACCTATCTATGCGTCTTTGACGATTTGGCAACCATCAATCCAGCAATTGTCCGGTGTATGTCGGTATTATCTGATCAACAGCCACCATTTTTTAACTTTATTTGCCCATAACAGCAGTTCCCCTGAAGAGAGGAAGGTTTCCTCAGAAACATGCATGTCGGGACTTAGGGTAATATAGGGAACGATAGCCCCAGGGAGAGGTTCCGGACGGGGGCCCACCTAGTGGGACACTCCGTGGGCAGGTCTCTAGGGCTAGACCCAGGGATAGGTTCCGGACGGGGGCCCAGCTAGTGGGATACTCCGTGGTTAGCTCCTTTAGGGTGATTGGTGGATTGTAGGGCAACTAGGGATTTTTGTTATCATCCTCCCTCCTTATCCACACCCTCATCGCCCCACAGCAAGCCGAACCACTACAAGCACCGGGACCCCCCCAGGGCTTTGTGCAAAGAAGATATACGAACTGGCACAATTCCATAATCCTCCTGTCAACATTGCGGTAGGACCTTTGGTTATGGTGCCGCCGAGCACCCTTACACCCTCCATCATTATTGGGTGGAATAACACGTATCATATTGTGTTTATTTCTGGTGTGTTTTTCTTCTATTGATGCCTATTTACAGGAATACTGTGTACCAAGTTTTTCTACCATCCCTCCTTTTTTTCATTTCAAGAGTCTTGAGGGTGTTTTTGTCTATGTTTATGTCTACAGTTGCCCTTTTCTTTCAGTAATTGATATGAAAAAATCGGTAACTGGCCGTCCTATGTACCAGACTAATTAGGGAATTACTATCCCCGCTAGCTGATACGAATATCCCATACATTACTGGGATCCGAGGACTAATTGTGTTATCTTTATTATCAATGGGACTATCTCTTAGTATTGTTATATTAAAAGCTAAGTTTTAACTAGCCATTTCCAGATCACTTTTTTCATAATTAATCTGTATAGTGCGTGATCAACCTCTCCATAATATTTTCCCTTCTTCAAACCTATCTCCAGAATACATAACTAAGCCGACTCACAAGAGAGAAGAGAGAGGTGCCTCAGAGTAGTGTTGGGCACGAATATTCGAATCCCGAATATTTATCGCAAATATCGGCACTTTGAGAATTTGCAAATATTTAGAATATAATGCTATTTATTCGTATTTTCGAATATTCATCATTTTTTTTCCATCTGAACACATGATTCCTCCCTGTTTCTTGCTTGTGAGCCAATGAGAAGGCTGCAATGTCTTTGTCAGAGCTTAGCAACATCCCTAGCAACCAATAGGAAAGTTGCCGACCCCTTTACTATATAAGAACCTCCCCAGCAGCCATTTTCTGCAGTTTTTTTTTCTGTTCTGAGAGAGACAGCAGTGTCATTACTGTGCTCTGTGCTTTGCTGTGTCATTACATTAGTTAGTTAGTTAGTTAGTTAGTTAGTTAGCTCATATATATAATACAGATAGTTAGTGGGAGATAGTCAGTGTAGGTTAGATAGTGATATAGTTCCGCTGTCCATACATACATGGTACATTCACAACAATACTTAGTGCACCAATCAGTAATATGTAGTCAGACCTGCTAAATGTGAAGTTGCCCGTGTTGCGAAAAAATATGTGCATCAATTGCCAATTTGCGCAATCGCAAATATATCGGAGCACTCTATCTGCATGTTAAGCTATTGTAAAGTTCTGCCGTGCCCATTTTCTCCAGTCTCAGAAAACTTCTAGCAGCTTGAAAAATGTAGCAAAAGTGACCCACGCCTGTATTGCATGCGCAACACGAGAATATTACACTGCCGATTTTCGCAATAAAGAAAATAATCGCAAATTCTCGAATATACGATGAATATTCGCCCGAATATACGAAATAACGCAAATTCAAATATTGCCCCTGCCGCTCATCACTACTTTAGAGAGCTTGTCTGACAAATTCCACACTGAGTATTGAATATTTTTAACAGAACCCAAATTGAAAATAGGATTTTTAGTCAAGATACAAAAAAAGGTTATAGCCTTTAATGCCCAAGTCCCTTGCAGTACAAGGAAATCAAGATATTAATGCCAACAACCTTGGTTCACAAGGGTCTTGAGATTTCCCTAGGATAGGAGATAACATCAGCATTTCTGGTGGTCGAGGGTAGTGAAACTTGTAATATCTGCCTGTCCACCAGTGTTGAAGCTGAGAAGAACACTGATAGTATTCAGCTTCCTCTTCTTTCTGTGTACTGATAGTAGAGATTGGCACAAGATGGGAGAAACTGAATTTCGTTGTTGTGATTGAACAGAAAGACAGCAGGGCGGATCCAGGCTTATAGTCTGAGGGGTGGGGGTGGATTCTTCATTGATTCATCACCCACTTCAACTCTCTGAAACATGTAAGCCACACAGTCAACACAAAGAGGAAAATAAAAGTAAAACACAGAAACACCAATCCACACAGTCAGGGCAAAGCATACCTTGCTCTTTCAGTCATGCTACCAATATACAAACACCAACATAACCAATAAAACCACCATACAGTGAACATATAATTGTCATATAACAATCAGTCCGTACAGTATTATAATGCTAGTGACTATACAAGAGTATATAGTAGTGATCACAGGCAGACTACAAAACAATTAAAGTGTAACTGTCCTTTTTTGTTATTTGTGTAATGTATAGGGACAGTGATACTGAGCATTTTTGTAATATACTTTAATTACTGAAATTGTACATTTTTATTAGAAAAACAGCTCTAAAGTGGCCCATTTTGAGCCTTAGCAACAGTCCTCTAACTCACAGGTGATATATTCTCTGACTGGAGTCGCTCTCTTTACTACAGGCTGCAGAATTTGCCACCAAGACGTCTTTGTCCTCTCACTTCTGCAGCCCAACACTGTGACAAACATAATTTAGACCCCCAAAATAAATCCAGACTATAGGAATACTATAGACCCCCATCGACCCCCCCCCCCCCCCCAACACCACTTGGCCGGACCTGTAGAGAAAAGATTTCTTACCTGTTTCCCATCACTGGATCCCTGATGCTTTACCTCCCTGCCTGCTATGCTCCCTTGATGTAAACATCGCTGCAGCCAATTACTGCCCATGTGGGAGACTGGGTCCCCTTGCATCATGTGACCATTTGTCATGATGTAATGAAAGCTGGTCACCGCTACGGCTGGTGATTCGCTGCGAAGATGTCAAATTGGGTGTTGACATCAAGGGAGCCCAACGAAGCATCTCAGGCCTGGAGGAGAAGGAGAGGGGAGCTGGCACTGGGAAATGGCTAAATCATCTTTCCTTTACAGGTCCAGCCAAGTTGGAATTCCTATCTCAGGCAATGGAGGCAAATCGCTTGGATATACCCCCGTTGGGGACCTGCATCTATCTCTAAAACAAATCCTAATACAAGCCCAGCAAAGTGGTGGCCCACCGAAAATAGCCGAGCGGCGCACTATTTTCAGGATCCCTATAGAAATTAATGGGAGTGCACCACGCTTACGCAGCTGCTGCTCCCATTCATTACTATGGGGTTGACGGAAATAGCCGTGTCAGGGCTCTGATGTTTTTGGCAGCCCCATAGAAATGAATGAAGGGCAGCCGCGCATGCGCGGTGTGCCCTCTGGGACTTTGTCAGCTCCATTTACAAGAAAGGTGATATGCCCCCATTGTTTGAGATGACAATGCCCTAAATTAATTTAGGCTTCACACCAGACTCCTATGTTTATTGAGACCGCCAAATAAGACCGTAATCTCAATTTAGACCTATGACTAGACCCTTTAACCGACCTCTGTTTTTGTTTCATTTCCAACGTCAATTGTCTGATACAAGAAAATACAGTGCAGACAAGCAGTGTGCACGTAGATTTCTGTGAGCTTGAAGGTGAAGAGGCATTTCAATTGGAATTGTCAAATGTCTTTAAATGATGTGAAATGGATAATGCAGTCTGGTACAAATGTTCTATCCACCCAGTCCTTAAACATTCCCTTCTCAGCATTATAAATAAAATCCTGAGATATATAGTTACAGATATATGTCTGAGGGTAGGGCTGCCAAAAGTACAAAACTTCAGCAGCAACTAACTGGTCCAAGCTCTTTGGCTGGGAGTAGTGCCAATGTGAATAGATATGAACCCTCTCATCAGACTGCCCTGAAAGAATGTGTTAAGTCATCTTGCATGCGGCTGGATTTGTCAAGTCATTGGGTTCAGCTGAGTTTTATTATTCCCACCCCTCTCGCGCTGTGATTGGTGTATGAAACCAGACATCTGATTCCGACTGTTCATAGTCACTCGCTTTCAGCTGTAACAGGATCAGCTGGTATTTTTGCAATGGCAAAAGCAAAAAAATATAAAGCATGAAAATTAAGCTTAATGTCTTACTGAGTGAAATAATGTAAAAGTACTGAGTAAACATGAAAGGTTAATGCGACGGATAAAAGGTTGCTGCTTGTAGAGAATACTGCTTTTACACACTTGAACAATGGTATGTCCACGTCACATCTGGGAGAATGGCTGGAAATGTAAAGTGTGATAAGTAAAGAGTCTACGTGAATTTGTCACCATGGCCCACCCACAGAAAGAGAAGGAACAAGTGCTCCAGATATGTGAGTTAAAAGAAAAAGAGTGAAAATTACATTGGAGAGCATTAACATTGTTAAAATAATGGTGTGCTGTATTACTCAGGATATTTACAGTTTTTTTAATTTGTGGGATAAACCATTTATTGGATTAAAGGGGTTTTTCAAGTGTTTCTTACTGATGACCTATCCTCTGATCATGAAACCCAGGACACCTCACTAATCTGCTGTTTGAGAAGGCAGCGGTGCTCGCAGTAGTGCTGCGGTTTTCTCCAGCTTATCCTTTTCAGTAACATGACCTAGGCACAGCTAAGACCCATTGATGTGAATGGGAATGGACTGCGATATCAAGCACAGCCGCTATACAATGTATGTTTGGTGAGCCCGAGTGTCGGAATCCCACCGATCAGATACTGATCTTTTCTTAAGAAAGTATTGAGAAATGCATCACAGAAGACTCTGGTCTAGGTCAGGGGTGTTTTTCCCAATGAGGTAGTCTTTAGGACAGTTTTCACTGTACTGTGAATTGGAAAAAGAGGGCAGAAAGCTGCTCAGAAACAATATAACCCTAAAAAACCATGTTAAATTGTGTTGTATTGCAGATTGTATCCCATTGCACATTGAATAAGAGGTGGCTATTGTTTTCAGTGGTGTTGCCATCTACTGCTTAGTTTGGTGACATTGGGAATGGGATTCCCAGATACCACATTGCAGGGGAGGAGGTTTCGGTGAAGGGGGATTGTTGCCTTGGTGCCCTGTACTGATGTGATGGTGACTGTTTGGGAGAGGGATTTAGGTGCATTGATAAAGGTGTGTGTTCGGCAGTGAGCGAGTGCACAGTGAGGCACATGCTAAGTAAAGAGATGTGCTGTGATAAAGAGTGCATCGGTCTAGGCCTGCAACAGCTACTGATAACCATGTCAGTGTACTGGAAGACTGTGATGGAGAACCTGTAAGCAGTGTGAGCAGTTAAAGTCCAGGAAAGTATATAGTTACATAGTTAGTAAGCTTGACAAAAAGACATACTGTATGTCCATTTAGTTCAAACAAGCAATGGGAGAGTATGTGGATGAAAGGAAGGGATATGGCTAAATTGTAAAAAGAAAGTTTCCCTGAATTGATCCAGAAGAAGGTTTGAAACCCAAAATGCATGAACAAATCTGCCCTACAATGGAAAAAAAACTCTTTCCCAGTGACTAGACTGGATCAACATTCAAAACATGAGTTTTGTGTGACTACAGTACTGGGCAAAAGTTTAAGGAAAGTGTGAAAAAATGCTGCAAAGTAAGAATGCTTTCAAAAACAGAAGCGTTAAGTTTATTGGGAAAGGAAAATCAAAATCAATATTCGGTGTGACCACCTTTTGCAAATAAGAACGGATTCACTAGGCTACAATTGTATCAGTATATGTTCTAGGAGATTACTCGGATCATACCTGAATAGAACGTTAAACGCTGAACGTTCTATTCAGGCGTCAATCGTGACCATGTTTTGCCTTCAAAATATCATCAATTCTTCCAGGTATACTTGCACACAGTTTTTGAGGAGATTTTTTTCCCGAACATATTGGAGAACTAACCATAGATCTTCTGTGGATGTAGGCATTCTCAAATATTTCTATGTCTTCATGTAATCCCAGGCAGACTCGATGATGTTGAGATCAGGGTTATGTGGGGCCATATCATCACTTCCAGGACTCCTTGTTCTTCTTTATGCTGAAGATAGTAACATTGGTTGTATGGATGGGGTCATTGTCCTGCTGCAGAATAAATTTGAGTGAAAAAATGTTAAATTATTAGTAAACATGAAAGGTTAATGCGACTGATTAATGTTTTATTGACGTTAACTATGCCCCTATTCCTTAGACATTTCTTCTGAAGAAAAAAATATATTTCATTTAAACTCACAACTAAAATCATCCAGGGCCTTTATCAGTTTAGTTGCTCTTCTTTGTACTTTTTCCAACTCCAGGGCTTCTAAGAAACTGTGCCCAAAACTCAACTGCATACATATTGTAGATGAGGCCGGACCAAAGCTTTGTAAAGTGGTAATATTACAGTACTTCCCTTTCCAGAGAGTCCATGCCTCTTTTAATAAATGACAGTATCCAGCAAGCCTTGGAAGCAGCTAATTAAGATTGAATGCTGTTATTTAGTTTATCATCGATGAGTACACCCAGATCCTTCTCAACAAGTAAAGTCTCCTAATTTACTCCCCATAGGAGATACTATACAGTATGTTGCATTAGTATCAAAATGCATAACAGTTATGTACATTGAAACTAATTTGCCAAGTGGATTCCCACACATTCACTGTGTTAAAGTTAGACCTGAATTTATGAACATCTTCCATCGCCTGTACTACATAGCTCAGTATAATCTGTAAAAATAGCTAGAGAGCTCGGGAGTCTGAAGGACAGACTAGAGTGTATAGAAGCCAGGAATTTGAGTTGGTGAGGTTTTGAGACCTACATCTGCCTACTAGGGTTGTTTCGGGTATCGAACTTTCAATACCCAATCGATACTTTTCTCTGGTATCGCACTCGATACCAGGAAAAGTATTTTATCGATACTGGGCTGCGCTACTGCACAGCCCAGTATAAGAGAGCATGGCTGCGCTGCTCTCAGCGCGGCCATGTTCTCCTCGGCAGCACAGTCTCTCCCTCCCCCTGTGCTGCCGCTGCAACCAATAGAGGGAGAGGGGGGCGGAGCGAGGGCGGGAGGAGGGGCGGGCGCACTGGCCAGCAATGCCGAGTACAGTTTCATATATAAATGCAGGCAGAAGACACAGGCTGCCGGCACCTGCCTGTGACCCAGCACTGCAATCAGAGGCAATTAACCCCTCAGGTGCGGCACCTGAGGGGTTAATAGCCTCTGATCGCATCGATGGGTCACAGGCAGGTGCCGGTAGCCTGTGTCTTCTGCCTGCATTTATATATGAACGTTATTAGGCTGGCCAGTGCTCCGCCCCCTCCCTAGTATTAAAACATTGGTGGGCAGTGTGCCCCACCCCTCCCTAGTATTAAAACATTGGTGGGCAGTGTGCCCCCCTGTCCCCCTTCCCCCAGTAATAAAATCATTGGTGGCAGTGGCCACAGGGTCCCCTCACCTCCTACTCATTGGTGGCAGTGGCAGTGATCGGAGCCCCAGCAGTGTAATGCTGGGGCTCCGATCGGTTACCATGGTAACCAGGACGCTTCTGAAGTCCTGGCTGCCTTGGTCTGCTCCCTGCTGCTGTGTGCACTGTGCACAGGGCAGCAGGGAGAGGGTGAGATCCTATTCACCCTGATAGAGCTATATTAGGGTGAATAGGATGAGAATATCCCAGGTTCTAGCCCCTAAGGGGGAAAATAGTTAATAAATAAACAATAAAAAAAAAAAAAGTTAAATTACACCAAAATATTAATTATAAATCACCCCCTTTCCCAATTTTACATATAAAATATATAAACAATACATAAATAAAATATTACATATCGCCACGTCTCAAAAGTCCAAACTATTAAAAAATCCACTTTTATGCGGTGAACGCCGTAAAAGAAAAAAAAAGAAAAAGAAAAAATGCACGATTCGCCATTTTCTTTTAGTCGCCTTGTCCCCACAAAAAAGTAGGATAGGACTGTTGTATTATGAGCCGGCGGTTTCATAAAATGTGGAATGCACGCGGATTTTTTTGCTGTTTTTATTTTTTTCGCGTGGTATCGAATGGTATCGAGTATCGCAATACTTTTTTATGGTATCGATACCGAATCAAAATTTTAGTACCGAAACAACTCTACTGCCTACATCAGTGGAACTGCATTCTGAGTACTGACTGCTCAACAGTCAAAGACCATAGCAATGTGCCACCTATACATTTGTGTTAGAGTTGGAGGAACAAGGGGTGAACCAGTGAGAATGATCTATGAATCAGAGTCAGAAGAGAGAATTACAATACTGTTCACTGTGAAGAGTGCATGTTTATAGTATTTCTTACACTTGGACTCCAACTGAGTTGACCACATGAGAGCCAAGCTGAAAATGCAAGTGTTGGGGGTGTCATGTCTCTATCTCTGCAGCCACAGGAGGTCAAGATGAATTCCTTAAAAAGGTAGTGTTCTGGCGGTCAAGAAAATCCTTAGAGGTGCCATATCAATCATATACTCTGCAACCAGCACTCTGCCCTGCCTATATGCTGGAAAAGTGAGGCGTCAGTGTACAGTCATGGCCAAAAGTTTTGAGAATGACACAAATATTAGTTTTCACAAAGCTTGCTGCTAAACAGTTTTGATATCTTTGTTTCAGTTGTTTCTGTGATGTACTGAAATATAATTCCATGCACTTCATACGTTTCAAAGGCTTTTATCAACAATTACATGACATTTATGCAAAGAGTCAGTATTTGCAGCGTTGGCCCTTCTTTTTCAGGACCTCTGCAATTCGACTGGGCATGCTCTCAATCTACTTCTGGGCCAATTCCTGACTGATAGCAACCCATTCTTTCATAATCACTTCTTGGAGTTTGTCAGAATTAGTGGGTTTTTGCTTGTCCACCCGCCTCTTGAGGATTGACCACAAGTTCTCAATGGGATTAAGATCTGGGGAGTTTCCAGGCCATGGACCCAAAATGTAAACGTTTCGGTCCCGAGTCACTTAGTTATCACTTTTGCCTTATGGCACGGTGCTCCATCGTACTGGAAAATGCATTGTTCTTCACCAAACTGTTGTTGGATTGTTGGAAGAAGTTGCTGTTGGAGGGTGTTTTGGTACCATTCTTTATTCATGGCTGTGTTTTTGGGCAAAATTGTGAGTGAGCCCACTCCCTTGGATGAGAAGCAACTCCACACATGAATGGTCTCAGGATGCTGTCACGACTGTGACTGATCCAGATAGGTCTGGGAAGAGAAGGTCGCAGCGACTTGCTACTCACGATAGCTTGTGAGTTTGCTCCGTGGTTCAGGGTATGTCATCCGGGTTTTGCCTTGTGAACCTTTTTGTCCTGACTGGGAGTTTGTAGGCATTCTTCTCAGGTGAGTGCTGTCTGCCACTCCCAGCTACTATATTAGTTTCAGTTTCTCTTGCAGTCATTGCCAGATATAGTCCTTACTTCCAGTGCTATTCTGACCTTTGAAGGAGATCGTTTGACGGTATTGCTGTGGAGCTCTTGTCTGGCGTGGACTGTCGTTATTGGGATCATCTTCTCTGCTCGTGACTGGATAAGTCTATCTCTGCTGGAGATTGTTTGTTTGTTGCTGTCTTCCCCTGTTGTTCTCCTAGACATGAGTGATGGTGACTAGTGCTCCCATCTGCCTTTCCCCAGTCTAGTCTTCTGAGGGTGACTCAGGGTTTAGGCATCCTGCTCGCCGCATGGGTTCACACCCCGTCTAGGGTATCAGGGCAGACAGGTGCCAGCTTAGGGTTTGTCAGGGGTGGCCGTTCTATTTCCCATCCGTAGATAAGGGTCCCCCTTCCCCTCCGTCTGGTGCGACACGACCGCTGCTGGGATAGCGGTCGTGACAGTATATCTGGCCTTTTAAAAAAAAAAAAAAGTGACATTTCCTTTTTTTTTTTTGCTTGCTGTTTTGCTTTGTATTTTTCTGTTCCACTATGAATCCGGTTACGGTTTTGGCAAAACAATTACAGGGGTTATCCCTTGAAGTGGCAGGATTAAAAGCAACAGTGCTGCAGCAGCAGCAGCAATCCTTGGGTTCCACCGTTGCTACGGGAAACCAAGGTACTCCTGAGCCAAAAGTGGCTTTTCCTGACAGGTTCTCATGAGGGAGAGACCAATTTGTAACCTTCAGAGAAGCTTGTAAATTGTTCTTCAGGTAACGCCCTAGATCCTCCGGCGGTGAGGAACAACGGGTGGGCATTGTAATTTCTCTCCTGCAAGGAGATCCGCAGGCTTGGGCTTTCTCTTTACCATCAGACTCTCCGGCCTTACAATCTGTGGAGGAATTTTTTTAAGCCTTGAGTCTCGTATATGATGACCCGGACAGGGTCTCACTGGCTGAATCTAAGCTACGTAGACTTCGGCAAGAGAACCGGTCAGCTGAACTATATTGTTCTGAATTCCGTAGGTGGGCTACTAATACATTATGGAACGACTCGGCCCTTAGGAGTCAGTTCTGCCAGGGGTTGTCTGAAAAATTAAAAGACGCGCTGGCGGTATACGAGGTCCCTGGATCTCTTGAGGCTGCTATGTCTCTGTCCATAAGAATCGACAGACGACTCAGGGAGAGACTATTAAATTCTACAGAGGCCTCTATAGGGCAGGGATCGGTTTGTTGTGATCCAGTCGAACCAATGCAAATAGGGGCGCCACTAGACGGGTGAATCCTCCTAAGGTCCGCCATAGGTCAGAGGTTTGTTTTTCGTTGTGGGGAGGGGTCATTTTGTGAAGGTATGTCCCTCAGAACCCAAGAGATCACAAACAAAGGAGCCGCGGAAAACTAGAGTCCCCAGACTGTGCGGAGGATAACAGTCTGGGCGTATTAGTTTCCTCCATACGCATGTCTCAGTTTTTGTTGTCCGCTACCGTTGTGGCGGGCAATAAGACTGAGATCTGTTCCGTCTTTTTGGACAGTGGGGCGGGGGTCAACTTGGTGGATTCACGGTTTGCTCAGGCTCTGGGTTTTACTCCGGAACCGGTACGCAGAACTATTCCTGTTTTTGCCATCGACTCCTCCCTCTTACTCAGAGAGAGTTAACTCAGGTCATCCATAATATCCATCTGCAGGTAGGGGACCTCCATAAAGAGCATATCTCTTGTTATGTCCTGGACGGTCTTCCGGCTCCTATGGTATTGGGGCTTCCCTGGCTGGTGACTCACAATCCAGTGGTGGATTGGCAGGCCGGGGAGATTGTGGAGTGGAGTGAACATTGTAAGGACAACTGCTTGAGTAGTAGGTGCTCAACACTCTCTGTAACATCTCTACCTGCCTTTCTGTCAGATTTTATGGATGTGTTCTCTGAGAAGGGTTGTCAGGGGTTACCACCTCATCGTCCATATGATTGCCCAATTAATCTGTTACCTGGGGCAAAACTACCTAAAACCCGGTTATACAATCTTTCCGGCCCGGAGAGGAAGGCTATGAAAGATTATATTTCGGAGAGTTTGGCTAAGGGACACATCAGACCCTCTTCTTCACCAGTGGCTGCAGGGTTCTTTTTCGTTAAAAAGAAAGATGGGGGCCTGCGTCCTTGCCTGGATTTCCGGGAATTAAACCGGATAACTATCCGAGACCCCTATCCTCTTCCTCTCATTCCCGACCTCTTTAATCAGGTTGCTGGTGCTAAATGGTTCTCCAAAATGGATCTCAGAGGAGCCTATAACCTGGTTCGCATCAAAGAGGGGATGAGTGGAAGACGGCTTTAATACTCCGGAAGGGCATTATGAAAATCTGGTCATGCCATTTGGTCTTACTAATGCGCCTGCGGTGTTCCAACATTTTGTCAACGATATTTTTAGTCACCTTATCGGGAGATTTGTTGTGATATATCTTGATGACATCCTGGTCTATTCTCCGGATCTGGATACACATAAGATCCATGTGAGACAAGTGCTGCAGATATTAAGGGCCAACAAATTGTTTGCCAAATTAGAGAAATGTGTGTTCGCCGTAAAAGAACTGCCATTTCTGGGGTATGTGTTGTCAGATTCAGGTTTCCGCATGGATCCAGAGAAAGTCCGGGCAATTATGGACTGGGATCTGCCTGAGAACCTGAAGGCATTGCAACGCTTCCTGGGGTTTGCCAATTTTTATAGAAAGTTTATAAAGAACTATTCCTTGGTGGTCAAACCACTGACGGACATGACCCGAATGGGATCCGATTTTTCCAAATGGTCACATGCAGCCAAAACTGCCTTTACATCTCTGAAGGAAAGATTCACCTCGGCTCCTATTCTCGTACAGCCAGATGTCTCGCTTCCTTTTATTGTAGAGGTTGACGCATCAGAGGTGGGGGTGGGAGCGGTACTATCTCAGGGCCCGTCCCTGGTGAATGGCGTCCGTGTGCTTTCTTTTCGAAGAAATTGTCTACTGCAGAAAGGAACTATGACATTGTTAACAGGGAACTTTTGGCTATTAAGTTGGCCTTAGAGGAGTGGCGTCATTTTTTGGAGGGGCGGTTCATCCCGTCACAGTGATTACTGATCACAAAAACTTAGTATATCTGGAGTCTGCTAAACGTCTCACCCATAGACAGGCTCGGTGGTCGTTATTTTTACTAGGTTTAATTTTGTAATAACCTATCGCCCGGGGCAAAAATACTAAGGCGGATGCATTGTCTCGAAGTTTTCCTGGAGGGAGTGATGATGATGTTCCAGAGCCTATTTTGCAAAGGGGGTGGTGGTCTCTGCATTACACTCAGGTTTAGAGGGAGGGTGTTGGAAGCTCAGGGGACGCCCGGCCTCCTGCCCCTCGGGTAAACTGTTTGTGCCAGAAAATTTACGCCTGGAGATACTAAAGAACACCATAACTCTGCACTGGCAGGACACCCAGGTAGTAAGGCAACCTCTGAATTAGTGTCTCGTCGGTTCTGGTGGCCTAAGTGGCGCCAGGAGGTGTTGAATTTTGTGTCTGCATGTCCTACCTGTGCTCGTTCTAAGGTGGATCATACTCGTCCGGCAGGGCGTCTTTTACCTCTGGCCATCCCCAACAGGCCTTGGACGCACCTATCAATGGATTTCATTACTGATCTACCAGTATCAGCGGGGAAGACTGTTATTCTTGTTGTTGTTGACAGATTCAGTAAAATGGTGCACTTTATTGCTCTGACCGCATTGCCTAATGCTAACACACTGGCTCAGGTTTTTATTGACCACATCGTGAAGCTTCACGGGGTCCCTTCCGATTTTGTTTCGGATCGTGGTACCCAATTTGTTTCTAAATTTTGGAAAGCTTTTTGTTCTCGTTTGTACCAATCAAAACCTAGAGACATATTTGAGATGCTTTGTTTCCGAAAATCAGGAGGAATGGTCATCTTATTTACCGTTAGCCGAGTTTGCCATTAATAATCGTCGTCAAGAATCCACCGATAAGTCACCATTTTTTGGGCGTATGGTTTCCATCCTCAGTTTTGTACGTTTAGTGAGGGGGAGCCGTCTGGGATTCCCGAGGAGGAACGATTTGCGTCTTCACTTTCATCAGTGTGGCAGAGTGTGCAAGAAAGTTTGAAGAGAATTGGTGGTAGATACAAACGTGTGGCTGATAAAAAGCGCTCTGAAGGTCCGGACCTTGGGGTGAATGACTTGGTGTGGTTGTCTACCAGAAATATCAAGTTGAAGGTTCCCTCATGGAAATTAGGTCCGAGATTTATTGGTCCTTATAGGGTAATTAAGATCATTAACCCTGTGGCTTTTCGTCTGGAGCTGCCTCAGACTCTAAGGATCCATAATGTCTTCCACAGATCTCTGCTTAAGAGATATGTAGAACCTCCTGAACCATTGCCACTACCGCCTTCACCGGTGGTTGTTGATGGCAGTCTTGAGTTTCAGGTAGAAAAGATTGTTGATTCACGATATGTTCGCCGCTCTCTTCAGTACCTGGTGCACTGGAAAGGTTATGGTTCCGAAGAAAGAATGTGGGTGCCAGCATCAGAGATAAAGGCGGACAGACTCATTCGGGCTTTTCATAGGTCTCACCCGGAGAGGCCTGGTCTTGAGGGTCCGGTGGCCCCTCGTAGAAAGGGGCCACCCTTTCAGATCCAGATAGGTCTGGGAAGAGAAGGTCGCAGCGACTTGCTACTCACGATAGCTTGTGAGTTTGCTCCGTGGTTCAGGGTATGTCATCCGGGTTTTGCCTTGTGAACCTTTTTGTCCTGACTGGGAGTTTGTAGGCATTCTTCTCAGGTGAGTGCTGTCTGCCACTCCCAGCTACTATATTAGTTTCAGTTTCTCTTGCAGTCATTGCCAGATATAGTTCTTACTTCCAGTGCTATTCTGACCTTTGAAGGAGATCGTTTGACGGTATTGCTGTGGAGCTCTTGTCTGGCGTGGACTGTCGTTGTTGGGATCATCTTCTCTGCTCGTGACTGGATAAGTCTGTCTCTGCTGGAGATTGTTTGTTTGTTGCTGTCTTCCCCTGTCTTCCCCTGTTGTTCTCCTAGACATGAGTGATGGTGACTAGTGCTCCCATCTGCCTTTCTCCAGTCTAGTCTTCTGAGGGTGACTCAGGGTTTAGGCATCCTGCTCGCCGCACGGGTTCACACCCCGTCTAGGGTATCAGGGCAGACAGGTGCCAGCTTAGGGTTTGTCAGGGGTGGCCGTTCTATTTCCCATCCGTAGATAAGGGTCCCCCTTCCCCTCCGTCTGGTGCGACACGACCGCTGCTGGGATAGCGGTCGTGACAGATGCTTTACTGTTGGCATGACACAGGACTGATGGTAGCGCTCACCTTTTCTTCTCCGGACAAGCCTTTTTCCAGATGCCCCAAACAATTGGAAAGAGGCTTCATCGGAGAATATGACTTTGCCCCAGTCCTCAGCAGTCCATTCACCATACTTTCTGCAGAAGATCAATCTGTCCCTGATGTTTTTTTGTGGAGAGTAATGGCTTCTTTGCTGCCCTTCTTGACACCAGGCCATCTTCCAAAAGTCTTCGCCTCACTGTGCGTCCAGATGCGCTCACACCTGCCTGCTGCCATTCCTGAGCAAGCTCTGCACTGGTGGCACTCTGATCCCGCAGCTGAATCCTCTTTAGGAGACGATCCTGGCACTTGCTGGACTTTCTTGGACGCCCTGAAGCCTTCTTAACAAGAATTGAGCCTCTTTCCTTGAAGTTCTTGATGATCCTATAAATTGTTGATTGAGGTGCAATCTTAGTAGCCACAATATTCTTGCCTGTGAAGCCATTTTTATGCAACACAATGATGGCTGCATGCGTTTTTTTGCAGGTCACATGGTTAACAATGGAAGAACAATGATTTCAAGCATCACCCTCCTTTTAACATTTCAAGTCTGCCATTTTAACTCAATCAGCCTGACATAATGATCTCCAACCTTGTGCTCATCAACATTCTCACCTGAGTTAACAAGACGATTACTGAAATGATCTCAGCAGGTCCTTTAATGACAGCAATGAAATGCAGGTTTTTTTGGGATTAAGTTATGGGCCATGACAGCCACATAAAATGTACACGGACGCCTCACTTTTCCAGCATATAGGCAGGGCAGAGTGCTGGTTGCAGAGAGCTGTTGCATTTTTTCTGTGTTTGTATGTATATTTCGCTACGTGCACCTGCTTTCAGGGACGTGCTGACTGACCCCCTATATTGGAGGTGTGGCAGCCTTCAGTTAGTCGCGCACACCTGACCAGTTCGTCTGCCCTAGAGGCTGGTTTTAATCAGAGTAAGTATAAAGCTGAGCTTTCCCCTACTAGTAGCCATTTTGGCTCCAGGAGGAGGACATGGTGGGCTGAGCGTGCATGTTGGTACCTGCATCCCTGGATCTAATGGAGGCCGTTATGGCACCAAACAGGGTAACCAAGCAAGGTGGATCCAGCATGCATTCTGGGCCTGCACTCCCTGGATTTTATGCGGCTGTCATGGCCCATAACAGGTAGGATTTAGCATTAGGACCACTCATTGAGGCGGCCTTGGCGCGGCGAGTGGCTTACTACCTTTTGATTAAAATGTACACTGACGCCTCACTTTTCCAGCATATAGGCAGGGCAGAGTGCTGGTTGCAGAGTGCTGTTGCATTTTTTCTGTGTTTGTATGTATATTTCGCTACGTGCACCTGCTTTCAGCGACGTGCTGACTGACCCCCTTTTTTGTGTAATATCAATCATATACAAAAGGCTAGTGCTATGCCACGAAATATGCCTAGGTGGGGCAAGATGTGGTAGTGGGTAGCCTCCCTGAGACCTAATTAGCAGTGTCCTCTGGACCCTGGCAAAGGGACTGCTATATGCAAGAGTTGAAGTTCTACAACTGTTCATCTTTTCAAGAGTTTTACTGCATCAAGTGTAAGACTTCACCATGTTGTACCTCTTAATATGGCTGTAAATATTAGGTTTTCTTAATGCCTCATCAGTATGAAAAATTAATTCTTCTTGTGTATCTCCAACATTGCAGCGGCGTGCCACCCCCTTACAAATATTCCACTTTTTGCCTTTTAAGGCCCCACCTTTGCCCTCCATTATTTAAGGAGTAGTCTTGGCCTGAGCAATTCTGCCCATGGGTACCTTATGGGTTCCTGTAATACATTTTTATTATCATATGACTTATCTGTCATGTCACAAAAGCAGACAACTTCTAAAGCACAGTAGCTCAAAGATACTAATGTGTATGTGACTAGAACCTGTCTAAAAATTGGCCCCAATTGGCAGTAGGTTTTTTGAAACTTTTCCCTGCTTGCTTTAATGGGGGCCAGGCTTAGTTGAAAGGAGTGACTTCACAAGAAATGGTCATGGCCTAAAATGCACTAGTTTGTACCAAAATGGTGCCACAATTCTGGCATAACTTCTTTCTCAAGCCAACCAATAATTGGCATAGAATTAGTGTTCGGTTAAAAGTGTCAAGCCATGCACCACATTTATTTTTCAGCCACTGTGAGTCATAGAATTAGTGTTCGGTTAAAAGTGTCAAGCCATGCACCACATTTATTTTTCAGCCACTGTGAGTCACTGTGATAAATGTGGTGCAGGTTTAGACAGTCTCTCTAAGTTGACTCCATCTACAGGTATTATATACTAGACCTCCAGTTGTGGAAAAGTGGCCTAGTAAGGAAATTACAAACATTTACATGACTTTACCTTTTTAACCCTTTCATGACCAAGGGTCATTGATGCCCCCATGTCCACGTCTAACTTTGCAAATCTGACATGTGTCATTTTATGCGGTAATAACTTTGGACTTTTACTTATCCAAACCGTTCTAAGATTGTTTTCTCGTGACACATTGTACTGCTTGTACAGGGCACTCTGATTGGTCCTTTGCAGGCATTATTGGGCTCTAAGCTGTCCGTGACAGCAGCAGAGCAAGTTGAGAAACTTTAACCCAAGCGCTCATTAAAGAACTGCCATGAAGTCTATATACGTGCTATCTGCACGGGTTATGTGCAGATAGGACGTATATAGCCGTATGGCGGTCGTGAACAAAATGGAAAAAAAAAAAACAAAAGTAGACCTCATGTGGGTCTGATAAAGGTAACCACAACAAAAACATAAGCTGCAACTGCAAGAAAAAGTAAGTGAACCTTTTGAAAGTACCCAATATTTCGGCATTGATTACTAATAAAATGCGGTTTCACAACCACAGAGAAACACAACTAAAATAATAACACACAAGCAGTTGTACCATTCATATCTTTCATTAAACATCAACAGTGCAGGGGGAAAAAGTAATTTAACCCTTGAATTAATTAACCTGTAATAGCAGTAACCTATACCAAACATTTCCTGTAGTTGCCAGTAGGATTTGCACAACGTTTAAGAGGAATTCTGGCCCATTCATGCCTGCAGATGTGTTTCAGTTCACCAATATTTTGGGGATTACCTGCGTGCACAGTGCTCTTAATTTCTCAGTGATCACAAGGTGTCCAAGCCCTGAGGCAGTATAGAAGCCCCAAACCATAATGCCCCCTCCACCATGCTTTAGTCATGAGATAAGGTTTTGGTGTGGGTGTGCATAGTGTCATAGAAGGACACAATGGCAGGAAGCTGCTGCTGTGCAAAAATAAAATTGCAGTCTGTCTCAAATTTGCCCAAGATCACCTGAATGATTGACATCCTTCCTTTGGACTCTGTTCTATGGACAGATGAGACAAAAGTGGAACTTTTTAGGACAAACACACTATGGGCCAGATTTATCATTACACTTTCATCTTACTCCACTTTTACATATGCCCAAAGTCAGATTTATTAATGGTCCTTTAATACTATGATAAATGTGGTTTGACGGTAGCAATTTACCCTTCAGTAAGTGGCTTTACAAAAGTCGCACGTCTTTCCGAAAAAGTCACATATTCTATTAAAAAGTCACATAAAATAAGCATGGTCCCCCCTGGAGTGAAATTGCGCATTTTTTTGCGGCTTTTTAAATGGTTGCAATAGTAAATATGTCTAGAGATTCATTTACATAAGACAACACGCCCACTTTCACAAAACTGGAGAGCTTAGCGCAGAGCTTGAAAAAGTCGCCAAAAAATGCTCAATTTTACCGATTGCGCTTTTTTTTTACGAGTTTTTCACTCCATTAAAGTGACTTTAGCTAATGATAAATCTGGCCTTATGTTTGGAGGAGAACCAACACTGAACATCAACACCAAAACCTCATACCAATAGTAAAATATGGTAGAGAGATAAATCATAGCAACCAGCGCACCAACACCAAAACTTCATACTAATGGTAAAACATAGTAGAGGGATAAATCATGGTTTGGAGATGCTTTGCTGCCTCAGGGCCTGGATGCCTTATGATCATTGAGGAAACAATGAATTCTAAGGTATATCAAAACATTTTAACCGAAAAGTCAGTTGATAAAAGACCCCAAGACATGACACAAGACCATTGACACAATTTTCGTTTGCCAAATTTACTTACATGTGCACCTGGAAACAGGAGTACATGTGGGTGAAAAACTAGTCTGCCTTGTATTTGCTAAATTTATGACAAGGTGCACTCCTCGTCATAAATTAGTCTAATCTTCCAGCTGCACAAGGGGAAATGCTAGTCTTTATAAATGTGCCACTATATGTCCTATTAAGACAAATGGAAAACTCAAGTACATGGACGACCATTTATCTGAATGACCACCATAAAATTTTACATTTCTCCTGCCAGAGTAGGCTTTAATGCCTGTGGTTGTAATATGTGGTTGTAATATAAAAGTGTTATCTTTAATCAAACAACCCCTTTAAACAAATTTTAACAAGATATAAACTTTGCCGAGGCCTTGAATATAAAACTTCTCCTGGGAACTTCTATTGGCCTTGAATATATCTGCTTTGTTAGAGAAGGAGAACAATGAAAACAATGGAAGTGCCAGATGCGGCACATAACTGACTCAAATGGAGCCAAATAGATCCAATTGACTATAATGGGGGTCTGTTCAGTTGTCGTTCAGGATATTTCTCTCTGCTGTTTTTGATGGAATCTGCAACAGAGACTTTGAACGGAGTCTCCATTGCAGATGTGCGCAAGTCCTTATTTACACATCCTTGTTTTTTTTTACACAATTAGTTCCCCACTTTATGGACAAAAATTCCTAAAAATGCTGAGCAAATCAAGCATTTTCTTTAGGCATTTTTTGCCCACAAATGCCAGGACTAAAACTGTGGGGGTTATTTACTAAGAGCAGCTTTTAATGCCAGATTCCCCCCTGTTCTGCCGTAAGAGTCAGCTAATTCATGACAAGGCCTTCACCTCATCATAAATTAGGCGCATCTACAGCTGACTGTGTGCCTGGCATACTCCGGGATAACAATTCCAGGTGTAAATTTTAGTAAATTTGCCAGGGCAGTATGCACTAATTTTGTCCCTGAAATGCTTCCTCCTTGTCTTGCCCAACTGGCAAACATGCGACCATAATAAGTCCCCAAATATTTTAGTCCCCAAAAAAGAGACTTGAGAGTATTTTTACGACTAAAATATAGTCACATGTCCCTTAATAAATGACCCCGTGTGAAGACCTCAGTGAATTAGAGACTGTGATAGGATGTTGCTGTTATAATAAGTCAGTTTGTGTAACTTCTTCCCTCCTAGATATTCCAGAAGTAACTGCGAGTGGTACTGTAAAGTGGAAGCACTTAAGAACGGGATACCCCTAGCCGTATGCCTGTTTCACACAAGCATGTTGAAATCCATCCATATTCCAGCTCCAGAATACGCACAGGTTCCGGATGAGAGTCACTTGAACAGACACTACTCCAAGAGGTAGCAGCCTGGCAGATTCCCTGCTTTGGAGTCTAGATCCCTGTATAGGAGTTAAAGCATGAAGACAGGGGGAGGACTTAGATAATGTCCTTAGGAGTATCCACAAGTCAAATCCATTCAAGTGACAGTTAACGGCCGCCTGACATTCTCCAAACCTAGACTCTCATCCATCAGACTGCCAGATACAGAATTGTGATTTGTGACTCCACAGAACACACTGCCACTGCTCCAGGTTCCAATGCTGTTGTGCTTTACACCACTTCATCAAAGGCTTTGCATTGTGCTTGGTACTGTAAAGCAGCTACATCCATTTGAGGCAAGGAGTTAAAGGGGTTTTCCAGCGCTGGAGTCGACAATCCCAATGGTGGTAAACTGTGTCTGATTTAAAAAATCAACTTCCCTGTTGGTATTCCCTTCTTTTCTGTAATGCTGTCCCATTACTAGCCTCTTTGGGTCAATCTAGCAGTGATGTGTCATTCTAGCACATGTGATGGCGGAGGCAGGTGATGTGTCTCATCTCAGATTTTGATGGCATATTACTAGGATACGCCATCAAAGTCAGATAAACCATACCAAATTTATATAGTTTTTTTACTCTTGCTTGCATCATAAAATCACTTTTTTATTTAAAAAAAATTCTATTTTTCATCGCCATATACTAATAAATATAACATTTTTATTTTTCCGCCATCATATCTTGTTTTTTGCGGGACAGGCTGTAGGTTTACTGGTACCATTGTTGGGTATATATGACTTTTTGATCACTTTTATTACCTTTATTTTGCTAGGTGAAGTGACAAAAACAACCCCGTTAATGTTCTTTAACTTATTATTTTTTACAGCGTCCATCACGAGGGTTAAGTAATGTGAAGTCACAGAAAACGGCACAATCACTATGACTTAAGACTTTTTAAACCACAAAACTGACATATCTGATTTGATGAATGTCCCCCATAGTACATAAAAATTTACCAATGCTCTCAATAACTGCAGAGCTCCGAACCTCCACTGGCATTAACATCAGCACAAAAACTGTGCGCCAGAGCTTCATTGCTCAGCTTTTCATAGCCGAGCAGAAGCATGCAAGCCTTTCATCACCAAGCACGATGCCAAGACTTCGATAAAGTTGTGCAAAGCACACTGGCATTGGACTCTGGAGCAGTGACAATGTGTTCTGTGGAGTCACAATTCTCTATCTGGCAGTCTGATGGATGAGTCCAGGTTTGGCAAATGTCAGGAGAACGTTATCTGTGTTACAAAGTGGATTTGGATCTGTGTCACTGGGACAAATTTGACTTGTGGCTGCTCCTAGCCTAAGGACGCTATCTAAGTGCCACCCGGTCTTCATGCTTTAACTTCTGTAATCCTATACAGGGATCTGGTACAGAGCACCAAGGAATCAAGCAAAATGATAGTCAGGGACAGGCTGAGGTCAGGACAAGCAGAGTATGTGCAATCCAATAAACAGTACAAGGTCAGGGTGGTCAGCTCAATGTCAGTATGGAGATCAGGCAGTGGTCAGGTCTCTCGTTCAACATACATGTCTGATCACATTAATAGAATGGGCAAAAATTCCCACAGTCATTCCAAAATCTTGTAGAAAGATTTTCCAGAAGAGTGGAAGCTGTTTAGCTACAAAAGGAAGACCAACTCCATATTAATGTCTATAGATTTATAGGTAGAATATGTAGTGTCCCAATTCTCTTCTCCATACAGTATAGTGTACACACGTTTAAAAAGGGTAACTATCATTGAAATATGTTTTATTTTAGATTTAGTGATTTTGCTTTTATATTACTAATTGTAAGTACTTACCAGTAGCAGGCTATACAATCACACCCAAAAAAAATCAATAATATGTTATACAATGCCTAAAGAAAAAAAGCGTGAACACACATTGAATCCTAAGTAACTTGACCACTGAATAATGACTGATATTTTTATTACCATATACAATAAAGTGACCATTTTTCGGCATCTTGCAGTGTAATACTGCCGCCGAGTCGTTTGCAGGTGGCAGATCGTGGTGTCTAATCATGATCTGCCCCCAGCAAACCACTATACATCATGGGGATGAGGGATGGCATAGCGATCACTCCTCCCCATGCTGTGGAGGAGATCGCTGCATGTAATAGCAGCGGTCTCCTCCGCTAGCAAGCAGGCGATTGTTCCCTCCCGACAAAGGAATTCTGATTAGCTGTGCATGAGAAAAAGATAAGAACATTAGATTGTGAGCCACACTGCAGATGTGAACTGACTTAAAGGGGTTGTGGCAAGCTGTTTAGTTATCCTCTATAAGAGGAGAAGCATTTGATCCAACAGCTAGGATCCCCATCAATCCAAACAACAAGGTTCCGATATTCTGTGGATAGGGGATTATTTAAAAACTTGCCTCAACCCCTTTAAAGGGAATGTGCCATCAGTAAATGAGCTTTTGTTTAAATCAAGGTTTTTCACTAAAGGGGTTATCCAACCCCTATAATGACTCCACTAATGACCAGGCCTCTCATATAGGTTATACTTACCCCGCTCCCCTTCTCATCCCTGCATGGCCGTCGCTGCATCTCCCGGGATAAGCCTCTCTAGCATCACGGGTGACGCTAAGGAAGCTTGTCCCCGTTGCGGCCTGCTATTGGCTGCCCCCCCACCAGCAGCCGCAGCCATGTAGGGATCAGAAGCGACGTGGATCCCGGGATAACCCCTTTAAACATATATATATATATATATATATATCTTTAATTTTTGGTGACCTTTTTTACTTTTTGTATTTCACCAACTATATTTTATGGTTCAATCATAATTTTATTAAAACAAGTTTGAAATGAAATACATACATCCAGATGCAACCAAGCAAGAGTCGAAAAGGTGACATGTTGGTGATCATGATGCGGTTACAAAGATATACCATCAACACATCATATGGACAAATGCAAAAAGTTTGAACATAAAGGACAAAAACACTAGACAGAAAACAAGAGGGAAGGAAAACAAAGAAGGTAGGTGGGGGGATACTGTCAAGCGAGGGAGGCCACAGCTCCATCAGGCACGTCTCCAGTATCTAGCCAAGTGTGGAAGCCGGGTGAGTTCCTGAATTGCAGCCACGGATCCCATGTTTGCAAGTAGGAACACATCAGGTTTCACCAACTATATATTAAAGAAAATCCTAAAGTTTCTGCACTGGCCACTAAGCCTAATAATAGCTTGACACAGGGTATCACTATTTACACAGCCTTTTACACAGGTTGGTCCTGATCATTTCCCTATGTAAACATGTCTGTCTGTTTGTCATTGAACACGTTTTATGCAAACAAAAATTATTGTATGATGGCAGCACAAGTATAAAGGGGATACACTGTTGACAAACAATGCAACTGAGAGGAGGGGTTTGAATGAATGATCGCAAAAACAATCACTCATTTAGAGCCCTCTCTATAACTGCCAAGTGCCAACTGAAAAGGTCAAAACTCCCTTTTCCATACAAATGTGGATGTGTTGATGTGGATTTTGCATTTCTGCACTGCATTCGCATTAGAAACAGAATGTGTTACATGTAGATTTTCTTCTGGACCTGCACCAGATTTCCCCCTTTTCACTGAAAAAAATAAAATCCATGCATGGAACTGACATACTGCCGATGGCAAAATTCACAATGCAGGTCCATTTCCATGTGGAAAATTTCCGTATCCTGTAGATGAGATGTTTAAAATGTCATTTCTTTAGCTGGTACTGTATTACACTAGGTGGATTGGCCATAAACCCTACAGGGAAATTTCCCAGTGGGCCAATGCCCCAAAGGCCATCCAAGCCCTCCTCTTGGCCGCCAACTAGGCACATAAAGATCTCATACTCTCAGCATTGATTAACGCAGGTGATAATTTGTTCTGTACTGTAGTATTTGGTTCTGCTGGGACAGTATTTTGTTCTGTACTATTGCTGGCCCACCTACTTCTGTTACTCCGTCTTCTGTCAATTTGGACCTGCCTACAACATGGGGCCACTTTGATTTTTTCTCCAGGGCCATTTTAAGTTCCCAGTCTGCCCATGTACACTGTGGTTTTAAAGCAGGCACCTTTTAAATTAAACACATTTGTCATAATCTGGGTTGATCTACAAAGCGGTTTTAAATATTGTAATCTGTGTTCATACGATCTTGGCCACATACAGTAAAAATGGCTTAGGCCTCTTTCACACTTGCGTTGTTAGGATCCGGCGTGCACTTCCGTAATAACGCAAGTGACCTAAAAGCATTTGAAGACTGATCAGTCTTCAAAATGCTTTCAGTGTTACTTTGGCAGCCAGGACGCTATTAAAGTCCTGGTTGCTATAGTAGTAGTGGGGAGCGGGGGAGCGGTATACTTACAGTCCGTGCGGCTCCCGGGGTGCTGCAGAATGACGTCAGAGCGCCCCATGCGCATGGATCACGTGATCCATGCGATCACGTGATCTATGCGCATGGGGCGCCCTGAGGTCACTCTGTAAGTATACTGCTCCCCCGCTCCCCACTACACTTTACCATGGCAGCCGGGACTTTAGCATCCTGGCTGCCATGGTAACCATTCAGAAAAAGCTAAACGTCAGATCCTGCGATGCGCAGAAACGACGTTTAGCTTAAGGCTGGATCCGGATTAATGCCTTTCAATGGGCATTAATTCCGGATCTGGTCTTGCGGCAAGTGTTCAGGATTTTTGGCCGGAGCAAAAAGCGCAGCATGCTACAGTATTTTCTCCGGCCAAAAAACGTTCCGGTCCTGAACTGAAGACATCCTGATGCATCCTGAACGTATTTCTCTCCATTCAGAATGCATGGGGATAAAACTGATCAGGGTTTTTCCAGCATAGAGACCCGACAACGGAACTCTATGCCGGAAAACAAAAACGCAAGTGTGAAAGAGCCCTAGAGTTTGTCACACAGATCTTGCTTACTAATTGATTTTGTTATCAGACCCTTTTATTCATTATTTAGTTAAAGCACCTTTGGCAGTGATTACAGCCTCTGTTCTTTTTGGGTATGACGCAACAAAGTTTGGACACCTGGATCTGGGGATTATTCTCTGACATTTTTCTCTGCAGTTCCTCTCAAGCTCTGTCAGGTTGGATGGAGACCATTGGATTGGAGTACATGGTCTCAGGGTATATGATTCAGTGTCAGTAGGGAGATCAGGTGGTGGTCAGGTCACACAGGAAAGGGTAAAGTCCAAAACCAGCTGCTGAAAAACACCCCCACAGCAAGATGACGCCACCAACATTCTTCACTGTAGGAATGGTATTGGGTAGGTGATAAGCAGTAGTACTTGGTTTCCTCTAGATATGATGCTTAGAATTGAGGTCATCCACCCAAAAAAGCAGCGACTTGGGTGAATTAAGGACACTCGTTTTTCCCTACAATTGGAAGTAAATATATACAGTGGCATACCTAAGTTGTTTGGCACCTGGGGCAGGTCCTTTCTCTGGCACCCCCCCCCCCCCCCCCAATACTTAAAAAAATTGTGCCCCCTCAGAGTAGTATTGCCCTCATTGTACAACCTTTACAGTAGTTATGTCCAGATATGAACCCCTAATAATATCCACATTGTGCTCCCTCATGGTAGTTATGCCCATATTGTGCCCCTTCACGCTAGTTATGCCCACACTGTGCCCCCTCACAGCATTTATGCCCTCATTTTACAACCTTCACAGTAGTTATGCCAACATTAAAGTACATATCCCTTGATTGTGTCTGTAGCTGGCCAGCCATGACCTGTCCTAGGCAGCTAATATGGCTTATATGTGTATACAGCTAGAACTGCCAATAACATTAATACAGTTCCTATGTTTATATGTTAAAGACAAAAGCAGAGTTATTAACAGTGACTTTATGTTTTGGATGTCATATAACAGTTATATATAGATATTGTGTTAACAGAAACAGAAAGATAATATGCCTTTAAGATTCAGTAAAATTAATGTAAGGTAAGCTCAATGACACAGCAGAATTAACAACAGAAAGCATAGAGTTAAACCGTAGTTACTGCCCAGGAGTCTTAACCAACCACAGCCAGCCTCACACTGAGCAGGAGTTTTGGCCAACCACAGCCAGCCTCACACTGAGCCTGTGTGGGAAATCCCCTAGCTGGAATCATTATTCACAGAGAAAGGAGCTGAACAGACACACAGTTCCACTTCCAGTCAGAGCTGAGTTTTATGGAAGCAAAGAGGCCAAGATAGGTATTTAGAACAGTTATATAATGTTCCTATTGTTAGTATTGTGGTTAGAGCTGTATACTGAAAAAGTTGTGTGTGTTTGCTTACAGTTCCACCAATCTGCGAACTGCTTATACCAGACCAATCTCCGGATAGTTCAATGTGCAAACTGCTCAAAGCAATTATATAGAACAAACTGCTCAAAGCAACTGGAAACTAAGTAGAGAAAGTAGAATTATTGGTTAAACCTCAGATATACCTCTCAGAGAGATCATAAAGTGCTCAAATAACTTAAAGTGAGAGTACAGACACTGAAGACAGAAATATAGCCACCATTTTATGTTGAATGACAAGATTGAACAGTTGAACCGCCATTTTATGATACTTTATTCAACACATGTTTTGTACATAGACTATCTGCTACGGAGGTGGCAGTGTTATATATGCAGAAACGTTGAAGTTAATAAAGAAGTTATCTTAAGCATTTGGTGTGCTCTTTAAGCCTACTGTTTCCATAGAACGGCGCTAGAAGAATTAAAGCAGAGTAACGTTCTGGTTGGACTAAAAAGTTAGAGATATCAAAATTCTTCTAATGCCACAGCGCATAAGGCAGTTCATTGTGCTGCGACTGCCACAGTGCCCGCCTTCACAGTAGTTATGCTGTCTCTGTGCCCCTTTCACAGTAGTAATGCCCTATCTGTGCCCCCTTCACAGTAGTAATGCCCTATCTGTGCCCCCTTCACAGTAGTAATGCCCTATCTGTGCCACCATAACAGTTATGCCCCTTCACAGGGGAAATGCCCTCTGTGCCCCTTCACAGTAGTAATGCCCGCTGTGATCCTTCATAGTAGTAATGCCCACTATGCCCTCTTCATAATAGTAATGCCTACTCTGTGCTCTATAACAATTGTGCCCCTTCACAGGAGAAATGCCCTCTGTGCCCCCTTCACATAGTAATGCCCACTCTGTGCCCCATAGCAGTTATGCCCCCTTCACAGGATTAATGCCCTCTGTGTACCCTTCACAGTAGTAATTCCCTCTGTGCCCCTTTCACAGTAGTAAAGCCCTATGTGCCCCCTTCACAGAAGTAATGACCTCTGTGCTCCTTCACAGCAGTAATGCCCAATGTGCCCCCTTCATAGTAGTAATAGTAATGTCCATTGTCCCCCCCCTTCATAATAGTGATGCCCTCTGTGCCCCTTCACAGTAATAAAGCCCATTGTGCCCCCTTCATAGTAGTATTAGCCATTGTGCCCCATCACAGTAATAATGCCCATTGTGCCCCCTTCATAGTAGCAATGCCCTCTGTGCGCCTTCACAGTGGTAATGCCCTCTGTACCCCTTTACATTATTAATGCCCTCTGTGCCCCTTCATAGTAATAATGCCCATTGTGCCCCCTTCATAGTAGTAATGCCCTCTGTGCCCCTTAATAGTAATAATGCCCATTGTGCCCACCTTTATAGTAGTAATGCCCACTCTGCCTCCATCACAGTAGTAAAACAAAAAAACAGTAACCACCTTGTCCCATTCCTGATGCTCAGATCCAGCTCTTCCCTGCAGGCACAGATCACTCTGCAGCACTGTGTGGGCGGAGCACAGGCAGATTCCCGGGCTGAAGGCTCCTCCCACAAAGGCCAGCAGCACGATCTGTGTCTGCAGACTAAATGGTGGAGCAGAAGGCTCCCTGGTTCACCATTCAGTGTGCCGGGCTAGAGAAGGGGAGGAGCGCGGGAAGCTGAGTGGTCGGTGAGTGACAGGACCACTGTATTGATGGAAGCGCTTATTGCTTCTGGCACCCACTGAGATCAGGAACCCGGGGCAGATCCCCCCCCCCCCCCCAACTTTTGGAACACCACTGTACATATATATATATATATATATATATATATATATATATTATATATATGTATAGATGTATATATATATAATGTGGATAATGTTTTCCCACACACAGCAAGGGTTTCCCAGAAATGTCTCCACCAGATTGCAACACTTTCTTGGCCTGTCCAGTCGCCAGATTTATCGCCAATTGAGCATTGATTGGATCAGCTGGGAAACAAGCTTCGGCAACCTATGAGTGTGCCAGATTTACAGGCCGAGCTGCAACTTCTATGGGCAAATGCACTGCAGGATACCATACAGAACCTGTATGCCTCCATGGCCAACCTTATCTCATCTTGCATGCAGGCTAGAGGTGGCCAACAGGTTTTTAAAGCATCTGTTTAATTGTACAGTTTCCCCCAATAAGCGGATTATTTCACTCTAATACTATAACCACTTAGAGGGGTTATCCATCCCCTATAATATCCCCTCCAATGCCCAGGCCCGTCATATACCATATACTTACCTGCTCCTTGGCACCTGCGTTGCTCCGGATGCCTGCACAGCCGTTGCTGCATTCCCCCCGACTCTTGGATCAAAATATCCGGTGACGGGGGAGTAGCCAATAGCAGCCCGCGATGGGGAAGAGCCCCCCTACCGTCATCCGCGATGGTAGAGAGGTTTGTCCCCTTCGCGGCCTGCTATCTGCTTCGCCGGATGTTTTGATCTAGAGATAGGGAGATGCAGCGGCGGCCGTGCAGGGATCTGGAGCATTGTGGGTGCCAGGGAGCAGGTAAGTATATTGTAGAAGAGGGGCCCAGGCATTGGGGGGGGGGGGGTCATTATAGGTGTTTGATAACCCCTTTAACATACAGTATATAATCATTACATTCACACATATAGGGCCAGATTTATCATTACACTTACATCTTACTCCACTTTTACATATGCCCAAAGTCATTTTTGGCTAGTCAGATTTATTAATGGTCCTTTGATACTGTGATAAATGTGGCTTGATGGCAGCAGTTTATCCTTCAGTAAGTGGCTTTACAAAAGTCGCACGTCTTTACAAAAAAAGTTGCATGTTCTATTAAAAAGTCGCATAAGATAAGCATGGTCCCCCCTGGATTGAAATTGCGCATTTTTTGGGGACTTTTTGCGACTTTTTAAATAGTCCCAATAGTAAATCTGTCTAGAGGCTCATTTACATAAGACAACACGCCCACTTACTCAAAACTGGAGAGCTTAGTGCAGAGCTTGAAAAAGTCCCCAAAAAATACGCTATTTTACCGATTGCGCATTTTTTTGGGACTTTTTCATTCCATTAAAGTGACTTTAGCTAATGATAAATCTGGCCCATAAAGTTTCAAACAATTCCAACAACTACTTTTTGGTGCATTTTTTTTTATTAGCCATGAGTGTGTGTACATAGTAGCAGGGAGAAAACGTCGAAGCGCTAGTGAAGCGCGAAACGGCCGTCACCGCCGTCTAGCCGCATTACCAGATGTCCGCCTCTGCTACCTCTTCGTCTTTTTTTATGTAAGAAGATTCAATGAAGGACTACTGTCATTCAGCTGGGTTAGTGCCGCCTTATCTCTTCTCCCTCCATTAATGCATGAGTGTGTGTACAGTCGTGGCCAAAAGTTTTGAGAATTACATAAATATTGGAAATTGGAAAAGTTTCTGCTTAAGTTTTTATAATAGCAATTTCCATATTCTCCAGAATGTTATGAAGAGTGATCAAATAAATTGCATAGTCCTTCTTTGCCATGAAAATGAACTTAATCCCAAAAAAAACCTTTCCACTGCATTTCATTGCTTTCAATACCTGCTGAGATCATTTCAGTAATCGTCTTGTTAACTCAGGTAAGAATGTTGACGAGCACAAGGCTGGACATCATTATGTCAGGCTGATTGGGTTAAAATGGCAGACTTGACATGTTAAAAGGAGGGTGATGCTTGAAATCATTGTTCTTTCATTGTTAACCATGGTGACCTGCAAAGAAACACGTGCAGCCATCATTGCGTTGCATAAAAATGGCTTCACAGGCAAGGATATTGTGGCTACTAAGATTGCATCTCAATCAACAATTTATAGGATCATCAAGAACTTTAAGGAAAGAGGTTCAATTCTTGTTAAGAAGGCTTCAGGGGTCCAAGAAAGTCCAGCAAGCATCAGGATCGTCTCCTAAAGAGGATTCAGCTGTGGGATCGGAGTGCCACCAGTGCAGAGCTTGCTCAGGAATGGTAGCAGGCAGGTGTGAGCGCATCTGCACGCACAGTGAGGCGAAGACTTTTGGAAGATGGCCTGGTGTCAAGAAGGGCAGCAAATAAGCCACTTCTCTCCAAAAAAAACATCAGGGACAGATTAATCTTCTGCAGAAAGTATGGTGAATGGACTGCTGAGGATTGGGGCAAAGTCATATTCTCCGATGAAGCCTCTTTCCAATTGTTTGGGGCATCTGGAAAAAGTCTTGTCCGGAGAAGAAAAGGTGAGCGCTACCATCAGTCCTGTGTTATGCCAACAGTAAAGCATCCTGAAACCATTCATGTGTGGGGTTGCTTCTCATCCAAGGGAGTGGGCTCACTCACAATTTTTCCCAAAAACACAGCCATGAATAAAGAATGGTACCAAACACCCTCCAACAGCAACTTCTTTCAACAATCCAACAACAGTTTGGTGAAGAACAATGCATTTTCCAGCACAATGGAGCACCGTGCCATAAGGCAAAATGATAACTAAGTGGCTCGGGGACCAAAACGTTGACATTTTGGGTCCATGGCCTGGAAACTCCCCAGATCTTAATCCCATTGAGAACTTGTGCTCAATCCTCAAGAGGCGGGTGGACAAACAAAAACCCAGTAATTCTGACAAACTCCAAGAAGTGATTATGACAGAATGGGTTGCTATCAGTCAGGAATTGGCCCAGAAGTTGATTGAGAGCATGCCCAGTCGAATTGCAGAGGTCCTGAAAAAGAAGGGCCAACACTGCAAATACTGACTCTTTGCATAAATGTCATGTAATTGTCAATAAAAGTCTTTGAAACGTATGAAGTGCATGTAATTATATTTCACTACATCACAGAAACAACTGAAACAAAGATCTAAAAGCAGTTTAGCAGCAAACTTTGTGAAAACTAATATTTGTGTCATTCTCAAAACTTTTGGCCACGACTGTATATATATTGTAAGGGATTGTTTCTCTCCGACAGGCGGTGCTGACAAAGTCCTTTGCAGACAGTAGAGTTCAAATGAAAATGATGCTTTATTTTAATGCCACTAGAGCACATACAGGTAAGGTGAAGTTCCAACGCCTCGGAATGCCAAACGAAACAAAACAATATAAACACCTGCCCGTCTGGGCCTAACTAACTACAGAGAAGGTTCTATCTCACCTTTCAAACGTCAAACACACAGAGAGTCTGGCTTCTCCAGCCTTGTTCCAGGCACAGCTCTCCCAGACTGACCTTCTGGGATGAGTTTTATTTCCCCTTAATGATCCCAGCTGGCTTCAGCTGGGAATCCCTCAGGTTAGGGGAAAAACCTGTCCTGGAATAGGGGGGTGGATTGGGAGGTCCCACTGCCTCCTACCATCCCAATCCAATAAAATCCAGCCCATGAATTTAACAAAGTGTTTCAGCAACCTACACATTGCTTAAATCATTTTATCTATCTGGACTTTATTTTACCTCACCCAGTAGAGGAACCTGGGTGTGATATACACCCCTTCCAGGACTTTACCATACACTTTTCGATTCACCTTACCACACTATATATATATAAATATATATATATATATATATATATATATATATATATATATATTTATACACTCACCTAAAGAATTATTAGGAACACCTGTTCTATTTCTCATTAATGCAATTATCTAGTCAACCTATCACATGGCAGTTGCTTCAATGCATTTAGGGGTGTGGTCCTGGTCAAGACAATCTCCTGAACTCCAAAATGAATGTCAGAATGGGAAAGAAAGGTGATTTAAGCAATTCTGAGCGTGGCATGGTTGTTGGTGCCAGACGGGCCGGTCTGAGTATTTCACAATCTGCTCAGTTACTGGGATTTTCACGCACAACCATTTCTAGGGTTTACAAAGAATGGTGTGAAAAGGGAAAAACATCCAGTATGCGGCAGTCCTGTGGGTGAAAATGCCTTGTTGATGCAGAGGAGAATGGGCCGACTGATTTAAGCTGATAGAAGAGCAACGTTGACTTAAATAACCACTCGTTACAACCGAGGTATGCAGCAAAGCATTTGTGAAGCCACAACACGCACAATCTTGAGGCGGATGGGCTACAACAGCAGAAGACCCCACCGGGTACCACTCATCTCCACTACAAATAGGAAAAAGTGGCTACAATTTGAAGGAGCTTACCAAAATTGGACTGTTGAAGACTGGAAAAATGTTGCCTGGTCTGATGAGTCTCGATTTCTGTTGAGACATTCAAATGGTAGAGTTCGAATTTGGCGTAAACAGAATGAGAACATGTATCCATCATGCCTTGTTACCACTGTGCAGGCTGGTGGTGGTGGTGTAATGGTGTGGGGGATGTTTTCTGGGCACACATTATGCCCCTTAGTGCCAACTGGGCATCGTTTATATGCCACGGGCTACCTGAGCATTGTTTCTGACCATGTCCATCCCTTCATGACGACAATGTACCTATCCTCTGATGGCTACTTTCAGCAGGATAATGCACCATGTCACAAAGCTCGAATCATTTCAAATTGGTTTCTTGAACATGACAATGAGTTCACTGTACTAAAATGGCCCCCACGGTCACCAGATCTCAACCCAATAGAGCATCTTTGGGAAGTGGTGGAACGGGAGCTTCGTGCCCTGGATGTGCATCCCTAAAATCTCCATCAACTGCAAGATGCTATCCTATCAATATGGGCCAACATTTCTAAAGAATGCTATCAGTACCTTGTTGAATCAATGCCACGTAGAATTAAGGCAGTTCTGAAGGCAAAAGGGGGTCCAACACCGTATTAGTATGGTGTTCCTAATAATTCTTTAGGTGAGTGTATATATCTTATAATATAAACACACTATATAAAAATATAAAAATATTATATATATATATATATATATATATATATATACACATACTATACAAATATTATATTGACATATTTTTTTATATATATATATGTGTGTATGTATATATATATATATATATATATATATATATATATATATATCTTATGCTGTATGTATAGTTAATTATTCCCTACATACAAAACCTTTTCCCTTTCTCTGTCACCTTCCTCTTGCATATTGTTGCTTAATCTCATAAAGGAAGGTGATTCATTGTGAAGCCAGCTCCAAGAAAGATCATCTTTCTTTAAAACACTCCCTGTTCTCAGCTCTAAAGGAGAAATGATTCATTGGATCATGTAAACATCTGCTCCCATCACAACCAGATCAGAGTTTCCCATTATATTTCAACGAACTCTAGAATTATAATTATTACATTTCTATACACTGACCAGCTTACGGTATGTCATATAGTGCTTCATACAGCCAAAATTGCCATATCTTTATACAGCTAAGCATTGACCATACTGTCCACATAGAGCTTAAAGGGGTTCTCCAGGCTTTTACTATTGACGACCTATCCTCAGGACAGGTCATCAATAGTAAAAGCCCAGACAACCCCTTTAATGTTTGTTGGCCCAAATATAGTTTCATAATGTCTCCAGTCGATGCAATTCTTACAAATACAAGGCATTCCGAAACACTTCAGACCCTTTCACTTTTTTCTCATTTTGTTACATTGTGGCCTTGTGCTAAAATTGAAAAAAAAAAAAAAGTTTTTTTCATAACATTCTGCACTCAATACCCCATAAGTGAAAACAGAATGTTTGACATCGGCTAATATATAAAAAAGATAATACTATTGTGTTTCCATGAGAATTCAGAACCTTTACTCAATAGTTAGTTGAGGCAACTCTGGCAGCGATTATTGCCTACAGTCTTCTTTGGTAGGATGCCAATCGGATTTTGGGGATTTTTTGTCATTCTTCTCTGCAGATCCTCTCAAGCTCTGTCGGTGGAAAGCTATTTTCAAGTCTCTCCAGAGATGTTTGGTTGGGTTCAAGTCTGGGCTCTGGCTGGGACACTCAAGCAGGGGCGTAGCTAGAAATGACTGGGCCCCACAGCAAATTTTTGTATTGGGCCCCCCCTACCCATGCGTTTCGCTCCCCCTCTATAATGTGCCAGCCATATAGCCCCCCTATAATGTGCCAGTAGTCAGCCATATAACCCCCCTATAATGTGCCAGTAGTCAGCCATATAACCCCCCCTATAATGTGCCAGTAGTCAGCCATATAACCCCCCTATAATGTGCCAGTAGTCAGCCATATAACCCCCTATAATGTGCCAGTAGTCAGCCATATAACCCCCTATAATGTGCCAGTAGTCAGCCATATAACCCCCTATAATGTGCCAGTAGTCAGCCATATAACCCCCTATAATGTGGCAGTAGTCAGCCATATAACCCCCTATAATGTGCCAGTAGCCAGCCATATAGCACCAGATGCCCCCATAGTGCCCCCTATAATGTGCCAATATCAAGTGCCTCTGTCTTCCCCCATCCCAATATCATAGTGCCATCCTCTCCCCTGCCCCCTAATGTGTGTGCCAATATGAAGTGCCTATCTCTCCCCCCATTTGCCAATATCATAGTGCCAATAGCCCCCTCCTCCCCTGTGGCAGTAAAGTAAAAGTCCAGTATTTAAAAAATAAAAAAATAAAAAAACACACATATACTTACCTCCATGTTAGGCAAGCCTCATTTATCCTGTCTTTCAGAAAAAGTTTGTGAGGGGAATTGAACCTGTGACCATTAGGATGAAAGGCAAGACACATACCCACAAGACCATATGAGCTGCATAGCCTGGTAGCTAAAAAAAAAAAATAAGACCTCTAGATAAGGAGAGCTTTGATAGTGTATCTATACACATTACAGCTGCCCGAACACACCAAGCTCTGCTACATCCATATACAATGTGCTGGTGCAGCTGTAATGTGTATGGATACACTATCAAAGTTCTCCACATCTAGAGGTCATATATTTTTTTTTTTTTTTTAGCTATCTGGCTAGGCAGCAGATATAGCCTAGTGGTAAGGTGTCTTACCTTTGAACCTAATGGTTGCAGGTTCGATCCCCAGGGCAAGCTTTTCTGAAAGAAATAAGTTTTAAATAAATAGACAAGGGCGAGAGGACACTGCGCTCGGGAGAGGAGTGAGGACACGTGCTGATTACCCAGGGGAGGAGAGAAGTGAGGACAAACACGTGCTTGCCGGGCCCCCTGTAAGCCCGGGCCCCGAAGCAGCTGCTTCCCCTGCTTCCCCGGTAGTTACGCCCCTGCACTCAAGGACATTCACAGAGTTGTCCCTAAGCCAATCCTGTGTTGCCTTTGCTTTATTCAGCTTTTCCTCAACCCTGACCAGTCTCCCTGCCCCAGCCACCTCCAACAGCATGATACTGCCACTACCATGCTTCACTGTAGTGATGGTATTGGGCAGATAATGAGAAGTGCCTAGTTTCCACCAGACATGACATGAGAAGTGAGTCCAAAAAGTTCAATCTTGATTTTCATACCAGGGGATCTTATTTCTCACAGTCTGAGAGTCCTTTAGGTGCTTTTTTGCCAACTCTAGCTGGGCTTTTTTTGTCTTTTACTGAGGAGAGGCTTCTTTCTGGCCACTCTGCAGCGCAGATTGATGGAGTGCTGCAGTCATGGTTGACCTTCTGGAAGTTTCTCTCAACTGCATACAGGATCTTTGGAGCTCAGCCCGAGTGACCATTGGGTCCCTCTTTACCTCTCTTACCAAGGTCCTTCTACCCCACTTACTTAGTTTGGTGTGGCAGCCAGCTGCAAGAAAAGTCCTAGTTGTTCAATGCATCGTCCATTTAAGAATTATGGAGGCCACTGTGCTCTTGGGAACATTTAGTGCACAAGAATTTTTTTGTACTGTTCTCTAGATCTATACCTCCACACAATGATATCTCTGAGCTCTACAGGCAGTTCTTTCCTCCTCATGGCTTGGTTTTTGCTCTGATATGCATTGTCAGCTGTGAGACGTTATATAGACAGGGGTGTGTCTTTCCAAATCATGTTCAATGAACTGCATTTACCATAGATTGACTCCAATCAAGGTGTAGAAACATCTCAAAGATGATCTAGAGAAATGGGAATTCCCAAAACTAAATTAAAGCAAAGAGTCTGCATGCTTATGTCCATGCAAAATTTTATTTTCTAATAAATAAGCAAAAATTTCAAAAACTGTGCTTTGACTTTCTCATTACGGGGAACGCAGATTGATGGGGAAAAGGTGATTTATTTAATTTTTTTAGCACAAGGACGCAACATAAGTTAAAAAATGAAAGGGTCTGAAAAGTTTCCAAATGCACTGTATATGTCAAAGTTCCAAATTGTACCCACAGAATCAAACAATGCCCACAGTTCCATACTTTGCCCACATTGTGCAAAACAGTCACACCTCAAAGAGATAGTGGAAAAGTGCGCTCATTTAGTGCTTAGGGAGAAATGCATCGAGTTTCTAGCACAGAAAAGTCTTGTTTTGTTCTATTTTAACATTTCCTGACACCCTCGCTGCTTTTTAAAAAGTGGGCTGGGTATGAGCAGGAGGAGACAAGACCCCCGTGGCCCAATACATTTATCTACTGTATATGTGTACCTTTAAACTGGTTCGCATTACACCTGCCTTACATCTTCCTTGATTCCGTTTGTGTAGGAAAGTGATGCAGTTGGAAGCAACCAGTAAAGGTAGTAATATCTCACTGACATTAGTTCTCTTAGGCCTCTTTCACACATGACGCCTGGATAGGATGCGGGTCTATGCGCAATTTTTCCGCGCGTGTGCAAACTTTTGTAATGCGTTTTGCATGCGCGTTGGAAAAATCGCCATGTTTGGTACCCAGACCTGAAGCCGGACTTCATCACTGAAGTCCGGTTTCGGGTTGAGTATTCTGGAGATTTTATTATTTTCCCTTATAACATGGTTATAAGGGAAAATAATAGCATTCTCAATACAGAATGCTTTGTGGAATGTTGATTAAGTGATTAAAAATAAAAACCTTAACATACCTTAGCCACTTGATCGCGTAGTTGGCGATCTCTCTTCTCTCTTCAAGCATTAGCTGTAGTCTAACCCTGGGTTCAGACCTGAGCGTTCTTGAAACGCGCGTTTTACGCGTGTTTTTGTCGCGCGTATTTCAGCGCGTTTTTGCAAATAGGAAACACGCGTTCGTACGCGCGTTCTTGTGATTGACTACTGTGGTGTCAATCACAAAACGCGCGACAAACGCCCCAAAAAAATCTCAAGTACTTGTTTATGCGTCGGGCGTTTTACAGCGCGTTCAAACGCGCTGTAAAACGCTCAAGTGAGAACCAGGGCCATAGGAAAGCATTGGTTTTCATGTGTTGAGCGTTTTACAGCGCGTTTTAACGGACCATGTGATTGGACCATGTGATGTGACGTCATCACAGGTCCTTTAGAATACAGCTAATGCTTGAAGAGAGAAGAGAGATCGCCAACTACGCGATCAAGTGGCTAAGATAAGTTTTCTATGTTTAACCCCTTAATCCTCATTCTACAAAGCATTCTTTATTAAGAATGCTATTATTTTCCCATATAACCATGTTATAAGGGAAAATAATGAAGATCGGGTCCCGTCTCTTAGCAACCATGCGGGAAAATCACACTGCATCTGCACTTGCTTGCAGATGCTTGCGATTTTCCCGCAGCCCTATTCACTTCTATGGGGCCTGCGTTGCGTGAAAAACGCAGAATATAGAGCATGCTGCGATTTTCACGCAACGCAGAAGTGATGCGTGAAAATCACCGCTCATGTGCACAGCCCCATAGAAATGAATGGGTCCAGATTCAGTGCGGGTGCAATGCGTCCACCTCACGCTTTGCACCCGCGCGGAAATCACGCCCGTGTGAAAGGGGCCTTACTCCCAAAAGTTCTCAAAAGCCTTTTGTGTTTGCCCTAGTGGCTATTGTAAAACTGGAATATTTTATTTTATCTTGTATAAGCCTAGGGATATACAAATTATTAATGAAAATATGATTTTACCCTTTGAGGGGCTAGACCAATTTTTAATTTTCCTTTTTTGCATTTCAGAGTTCATACCTTTTTTTTTTGTATTTATTATGTTAGCAGCAAGAGACTTTTTTCTTGTTTTTTGTCTGGGAGATTTCTAATTTATGTGTCATTTTTACTACTAATACATTATTGTTTAATTTACGGTATATTCATTTTCATTTTGGCAAAAATGCAATTCCGCTGTCTTAGCGGGGCTACGGCTAGAGCCATTATCTCACTCCTGATTGCACAGGCTCAGTATTCTCATTCTGTGTCCTCAAGTAGTTAAATAACATGTTTGATAATGATGACACATTTCTGATGATACATTCCCTTTAAATTCAGACACCAGAGACTGTATAAATCATCTTTAAATATTTTTACAAGGTTAATTTGTGATTGTATGATGACATCATAAAACAGGTCAGTGGCTAATTATACTGTGACAGTATATTAACGAGGTAAGTCTATGAATAGTGATATTACATAATTCGTCTAGTACTGGTCCCTGATGTCCTAGAACAGGGATGGGCAAACTGCGGCTCTCCAGCTGTCGTAAAACTACAATTCCCACCATGCCCTGCTGTAGGCTGATAGCTGTAAGCAGTCTTTGCATGCTGGGAGTTGTAGTTTTGCAACAGCTGGAGAGACGCAGTTTGCCCATCCCTGTCCTAGAATGAGTGAACTGAGATAATACAGTCTATAGTGAGGGCTAGCCGGGACTAAATAGCGATGTTGCAAAGTGTGTGATGAATAGTCACACAGTAAATAGAGCAAATCAATTTGTTATTTAGTAGTGATGTCATAACTGTAGACGATTCGTCTATGACTAGAATTGATGCATTAGGGTACATTCACACAGCCATTAAAAATGTCAACGACCAGCAGTAATGCCGGTTGCGGAATTTTAACCCTTCAGATGCCGTAGTCATGCAGTTGTGCTGCGGCTCCACCCGGCTGGGATCGAGGAGCCGGAGCGTGTACGTTGCAGCCCCCGTCCTCCTGTGTGATGGTACCAGACATGGTACGCAGCATTGAGGCGGGGAAACCTTCCTTAAAGCAATAAAATTGATGGATCCACAATAGGGATGACCATAATCCCATGCGGTTTCCCTCCATAAGGTCTGGGACCTCTCCCTACTATGAACCTAGTGGTATTTTGCTTTCAAAATTATTAAAGTTAAGACAAGATGGCGTGGATGGATCAAACATGGCAGCTGGATTATTGCAGCAACACTGTCCCTAGCACATGCCACGTCTCTCCCTATGCTCAGCTCACAGGACAATGGCAGAGACCGCGTGGGATGAGGCTTTTCTAGGGCAGTGACATCACAGGGGATGACTATCTGCGGATTGGCTGTACGGCATTACTGGGAATCTTGCGTTCCCGGGCTTCTTACTCTCACTTTTTAACATGTGCAGCCACCATTTTAGGAAAAACCTATTCATTACCACAAAGTGCGAGGAAATTCAGCTTCCTTACAAATCGAGGTTTTCCTAAACTGCCGACCAAATTCCGATTAGAAAGCTTCGCTTTGCTCAACACTAATTCCGACCCCTGAAGTGCCCTCACATGATACATAATGCCCCCAATAGCGCCTCCTGGACATCAAATGCCTTCCCTGGTGCCGCCCAGTATTATTACTGGCCCCATTAGTGCCCCTCTGTACGATTAAAGGGAGTCTTTCACCCCCAAACCCCATTTTACAGCACTCACATCTTGTGCTACATTGCCCCCCCCCCCCCCATTACAAAGCCTCTTACCTCATTGCTGTACCGCTTACCTATCTTCATAAAATAACTTTTATTGCAGCTCTCAATCACAGTTGAAGGTTCCCAGGGTCGGCGTCATAATAGCTGAAGGTGCCCAAGCCGCGTGCTCATCTTCCTAACTGTCCACGCCCCCTTTCACCCAGACGGCTCACCCAGTGTCTTCTGCTTGTCCTCCTCCTCAAGTGGCCAAATCCTGCGCCTGCGCCGAGGATGCAGCAGTCCGCTCTGAACAGCCCTCCGATGCAGCGCTTCCAGGAGTATTGCTGTACGGGCCCGCGCCTGCGCACAGGATACCCCGATGCTTGTGCCAGTAATCGGAAAACCAGTGCGCAGGCACAGACTGCCGGATCCTCGTATCGCAAAATTTACGGCGCTCTCACTGAGAGGAGGGAGGAGATTCGGCAGATGCAGGCGGTGCTGGCCTCCTTCACAGGGGGCGTGGCTTGGCATTAGAACGGTTAGTACAGCCCCTTGGGCACCTTCACAAGCGAATTTACATATCAATAAAATCATTTTTTAAACAAAATAAAAGCACTTAGAACTATGAAACAGGTATATTACAGTGATAGAATCCCTTTAAATATAAAAAGTTACATGTTAAATTAAAAATAACATCATCCAAAATTATTTAAAATATGTTAAACATAAAAATTTGCATTAAACAGCAGGTTATATTCTGATGACACATTCCCTTTTGGCAGTAAATTGACTTGTATACAGTCTTGTGCACTGCAGTGGTCACATGATGGTTAAAATAATTCAAAAGTGCTACAAAAAGTCCAAGTGTAAGCCCAACGCACAACTAGGATGTTGCTATCAAAATAAAACCCAAAAGTAAAAAAAAATCCAAAAAACCTGAACTTGTGACCGCACCCTTAGGTAGAGTGGTGTAACCCTGGCTCAGTCTGCCATCATACATGCCTTATCAATACTGAATCATGGTAGTGGGAATAGTATTGCTCAATGCAAGCAGAGCAGACAGTGAATACTGGATCACTATGTTAGGCAGTTAGGCGTTTCTTGCTTTACCAGTATAAACTTATGTTTACTACCTACAGTGAGTCAGTGTGAAATTTCGTACCCCCGATACCAGAAAGATATCAGGGGCAACAGAAACTAGGGCCAAGCTCACTGCACCCACTCCAAAACTTTGCTACCTCTGTATCAGTGAAAAAGAATGAACTGGTCCTACGCGTTTCAATGTCTCATTATCATCAGGGTCTTCGAGACAAACAGTTTTTAGAAAAGGTTATTGCCAAAAAACCTTGACGTAAGGTGCATGGCAGATACTGCAAGATGTGATACAGTTCTGATAATGGCTACATGTGCCAAAGCGGAATGCTGACTATAAATAAAAATCCCTCTCCATAGTCCATGCCCCCAGCACTCATCTCAGGTGCGATACAGGACGCAAGTATTACATCCTCGGTAGGATTCTGGTCATACTACCCCAGTGCCGCAACCTCAGACACAATTACAGACATTGGGGAAGATTTACTATTGAAAATGAGCCAGTTTGCATCACATTTACTTCCGGAACAGAATACCGGAATGCTAAAATTCAGATGTGGGTGTAGTCTAAGCAAATAGAAAAAAAGGGATTTTTATAGTAAAACTTACTGAATCGTTAATTGAATAGGTCATTATTCAACAAACCGGATACAATTTGACAAAGATAAAATGCTATAAATGTTGTTCTCAGGACTCTATTACTGAGGTGACACCGACCTCCCTTTCTTTTCTTTTTTTTGCATATATTATACTGAGATTCATATATTCTTTGGACGTGCCATCCTTCTATTACTTTTACTTACTTGAAAACATGTAAAAGAAATGTTATTATTACATGTCTGTTTACACATCTTTCAATAAAAAGACAATTGAAAAAAAAAATGCTATAAATGTTACTGTTCATTGGATAAAAAAGTGAGTATCCATGGATTTATAGAAAGAACATGCAGGTATGTTTTATAAAGTATCATTTTGAAGTACTGTTGGAGATATTTACTAATCCAATTTGCCAGAACTCTGGCGCAACTTGCACAAAAAAATAAATTGTGTACTAAGGGCATGACTTAGGCATGACTTAGGGTACTTTCACACTTGCGTTTTTCTTTTCCGGCACAGAGTTCCGTCATAGGGGGCTCTATACCGGAAAAGAACTGATCAGTTTTATCCCCATGCTTTATGAATGGAGAGAAATCCGTTCAGGATGCATCAGGATGTCTTCAGTTCAGTCTTTTTGACATTTTAGGACGGAGATAATACTGCAGCATGCTGCGATTTTAGCTTGGGACAAAATTCCGGAACACTTGCCGGAATGCCGTATCCGGCATTTTTTTCCCATTGGAATGTATTAGTGCCGGATCCAGCATTCAAAATACCGCAATGCTGGATCCATTCTTCCGGTCTGCATAAAAATGTAAAAAAAAAAAAATAACGGATCCATCTCTCCACATGACAAGCGGAGAGACGGATCCGTTCTTGCAATGCATTTGTAAGACGGATCCGTAACCGGATCCATCTTCAAATGCTTTCAGTTTGCATGCAGATTGCCAGATCCGAACTGCTTGCGGGATCACTCTGCCGCAAGCGTGAAAGTAGCAATTCCAACACAGTCAATCCCCTTAAAGGGAACCTGTCACTGGGATTTTGTGTACAGAGCTAAGGACATGGGTTGCTAGATGGCCACTAGCACATCCGCAATATCCAGTCCCCATAGCTCTGTGTGCTTTTATTGTGTAAAAAAAAACCAATTTGATACATATGCAAATTAACCTGAGAGAGATGAGTCCTGTCCTTGGACTCATCTCAGGGACAGGACTCATCTCAGGTTCATTTGCATATGTATCAAATTTTTTTTTTTACACAATAAAAGCACTGAGAGCTATGGGGATTGGATATTGCGGATGTGCTAGCGGCCATCTAGCAACTCATGTCCTCAGCTCTGTACACAAAATCCCGGTGACAGGTTCCCTTTAAAACATAACCTTTAATGTTATTGATAAAATATGGGGCGTGAAAGTACCTTACTTGTGGCATTGTGCAGCAAAATGCTGACACATTTTTTTGAGTAAACTAAGCCAACAAAGGGGTGATGTAAACTTAGAATAGGCAGTCTACATGTGCACCAGATTTATCACCCAGAATTGACCACTATGATAAATTTGGTACAGTAAGAGACTGTCTGTCTAGGTTCCATGGTGTTACTTTTAGCATTTTTGCTGGATCCGGCAGGGTTCAGCAAAAATACTTCCGTTACAGATAATACAACCATCTGCATCCGTTATGAACGGATCCGGTTGCATTATCTGTAACTATTGTGGCAGAGAAAACTGATCCGTCCCCATTGACTTGCATTGGGGGTCATGCCGGATCCGTCTTGCTCTGCACCCCAGGACGGAAAGCAAACTACAACATGTTGTGGTTTGCTCTCCAGTATGGGAACTAAACTAAACGGAACGGAATGCATTTTAGACCATTCCGTTCTGTTTAGTTTTGTCCTCATTGACAATGAATGGGGACAAAACTGGAGCGTTTTTTTTTCCGGTATTGAGCCTATGATGGATCTCAATACCGGAAAACTAAAACGCTAGTGTGAAAGTAGCCTTAGACAGCAGTAATAAATGTGGCCAATGTGCTTAACGTGAAAAACAAAACAACAAGCTGGAATGTATTTGGTGAATATACCCACTGGGTGAAAAGAAATAACATTATATCTACTTGGCCACCAGGGAAATTACTAGATCAACCGCCAGAGACATTTTTATTCCCAAAGGGCAAACCCAGGGATATTATTATACCACCTGGGTCAGGTCACCAAGGACACTGTTATACTTACTAGGCCATGGGGAACAGTATTAACGCTGCAAGGTGAACAGGACTGGTTTAGAGCACTACATGAATGGACATTCCAGATTTGATCTGATAGTCAGACCTTCCACTGCCTACTAGGCCTGCACAATATATCTAGAAAGCAATCGCAATTAATCGCCATATCGCAATCGCAATTTGCTGACCCAAAAATGCTGCAATTATATTACCGTATTTTTCGCTTTATAAGACACACTCCCCCCCCCCAAAAGTGGGGGGTGGGGTGGCAGTGCGTCTTATAAAGGGATGGTTGACTTTCTACGTGACACACTGTAACTCCGGCCGCTATGCTGCACAGCGCGGCCAGCGATACATCAGTTACAGTGCGGGGAGGGAGGAGGGGCTGGAGGAAAGTCGTTATTTTAATGAACACATCTTCTTATATCTATTTTATTTATCTGTTCTGTGCAGTGCTATTAAGAAAATGGCAAGTTTTGTATTTTGTACTTTTGCTGTAATGCAAATATGTATTTTATTTTGAAAAACACTGCGCATTTCAGTTCTTGAGTTCAGCATAACTACATTTCACATTATCAGTCATCTGAAAATCCAAGCAGATAGACCTCTAGCACAATTCCCTTAAAATATCGCATCGCATATCGTTATCGCAATTTTTAGGGCCCTAATCGCAATCGCACAAAATTCCCATATCGTGCAACCCTACTGCCTACACTACCTGACTCGGCAAAGAAACACCAAGGGAAAAGTCACATGTTTCATATTTTATGCAGTTTTGAAGCCAAAACCAGGTAGTATCTGTCCCTAATGCTGTCTTTCCTTTTATGAGTGATTAGGATGGGGATACGTCTTTGAGGATTTTTATATCTCTGTGCTGTCATGCACTTGAGCGCAGTCGCCAGGAATGAAGGTAGCTGTTTGAGGAGGCAATATTAAAGGGGTATTCCCATCTCAGACAATGGGCACATATCGCTAGGATATGCACCCATTGTCTGATAGGTGCTCCTATATCAAAAGGTGAAAGAGGGCGCTGGCTCGGCTATTTCCGTCGGCCCCATAGAAATGAATGGGAGCACGGGCCGAGCATGCGCGGTACGCTTCCATTCACTTCTATGGGAGCAGACGGTGGTGGTGGACGGACCCCCGGAAATCTGGGGTCCTCCAGCCACAGCTCTCCCCGCTCCGTTCTCGATATAGGTGCGGGTCTCAGCAGTGGGACTCGCACCTATCAGACAATGGGGGCATACATTGTCTGAGATGGGAATACCCCTTTAATACATTTACTGCTTAAATAGCACTTCCCGTTGTCTTTTTTAACTCTAAACCACAAAACAGTCCATGGAATAATAAAACATTCAAAGGTCAAGATGAGTCACATTGAATCTGCATGTAAGTATGCATGGATAATTATAATTATTCCAAGGATTTAAGACGTCATGCAGGGCTGGAGACAATGATATTTAGTTGGCTTAGATTTCTGGGAGTTCCTGACATCATTACACCGAGGCCAAAAGCTACTCTCAATGAACAAACACAACTTAAATACTACTAAATGATGGAAAGTACAACAATCTAATGCTTTTGAATATTCAGAGCATTGGCTGTATTTCAGCGCTTAAAGATTTTTTTTCCCCGCAATATAAAATTATCCTCTATCCACAAGATAAGTACCTTATCGGTGAGGCTCTGACCGTTAGAACCCCTGACCGTGAAAACTGGGTTCCTGTGTCCAGGAACGTGAATGGAGCGGCAGGCTGAGTATATGTGTGCTGCTCCATTCACGCTCTATGGGACTTCTGAACATAGCCAAGTAGAGGGGTGGTGCTTACCCCATGAGGGGCTGAACATTCTTTTTTTTATATATATATTTTTTTTCAGTTTTATAAACATGTTTTTGTAATCACAAAGTATTACAGCATTTATGTCAGTTCACCTTACATTTAAACAATATCCAACAAACTATTACACTTAAGCAATACTTGCTTAGAAAGCAAAGAAAATACAATATACAAGGAAAATAAAAAAAGGGTAAGAATATAGAAACAAAAAAAAAAAATCCAAGCAACCAAAAAAAAAGTCTTTTCATTCATCGCATTTAGAGTTGAGCGAACTTCTGTTTTAAATTCGGCGTCCAAAGTTTGGGTTCGGGTTATCCAAGCATCCCGTTATGGATTCAGCTACCACGGACAATAACAGCATTTGGAATCCATAAGGGGATTCTTCAATGAACCCGAACCTTGGACAACACGGAGGACCTGGGGTGACGTCACCGTCATGTGATCAGTGCAGGGGGTGTGGCTCAGTACTGGATTAGATAAGAGGTGGTAGCCTACGACCTCTTATCCAATCCAGTACTGAGCCACGCCCCCTGCACTGATCACATGACAGTGACGTCACCCCAGGGCCTTCACCCCGGATTCCAAATGCCGTTATGGTCCGTGGTAGCGGAATCCATAACGGGATGCTTGGATAACCCGAACCCGAACTTTGGGGGCCGAACTTAAAACAGAAGTTAGCTCAACTCTAATCGCATTCCCTCTTACAGCCAGCCGGAGTATAGTAAGTGGCAAAATCGCTGATCTCCGGGGACACGGAAAGAAGATTTTTTTCTCATTACAATAGGACAAAAACAAAAAATTTGCAACTTGCTAATAGTTTTAGACTTTTCTCATGTTGTCGTGTTGAGTCCAGTAATACACAATGGATGTGAGGTTTGTGTATCCAGGATGTTGATGCCTTTACCAGTTCTCATATATCAGCACAGAGTCATTCCTGGACTGCTTTCCCTTTCTACAGCCATTGAGGGATCTCTACTCCCTCGTAGAGACTGATGCTGAGGAGTGTGTGATTTCCTCCTAGAAAGTCTGCCAGGTTCTCTCCTCTTTCTGTACACAGATACACATCCTGTGTGATTCACCCCCTCCCTCTGAAGATTGTGAGTATGCCGTTCTCCCTGTCTGTACTGATGACAGACTTATTTCACATTCAGCAGCGCCTCCAGCTAGCTGAATCACTTTCGCACACTCTGCACAAGCAAAATGGTCCGATCTTTATGACAGTTACGAAAGTTGCTTCATTTTGCATTTAGGAAGCAATGAACAATAAAAATAAATTCGGTGAAAAGGTGTCCATAGCTGTTAAACGTAATCGTGTCGGCAACCCCGGGCCCAGCACCGCTGGAGGGCCCAATGCCGACCCGAACGTCCGCATACTGGGGCGGGGCAGAGAAGTGAATAGTTCCCTGCCCCGTCGCCGATCACCGCCATAGGCTTCAGGCCTAGTAGGTCTGAGGCCTATGTAATAGTATAATCCCGATGCAGGCGTGCGTGATGACATCATCGCTTGCCTGCACCGGGACGCAGGACAATTAAGATTGCGCACCTGTGGCCGTCCTCACCATCCTGGACACAGGTAAGTATTAGCTTTTAGTTGTTTTTGTTTTGTTTTCTGTGTGTGCCAACATTGTGGGTAAGAGGAGGACGTGGGGGCAAATCTCTTCAGCGAGCAGTGTAGGGGCAGATTATTACATGGGGGCAAATCACTTCATGGGGGGGCAGATTATTACATGGGGGCAAATCACTTCATAGGGGGCAGTCCCGGCAGTGTGGGGGCAAATTACTTCATGGGGGTCAGTGTGGGGGCAAATCACTTCATATGGGCAGTGTGGGGGCAAATTACTTCATGGGGGAAAATTATTTCATGGAAGGGCAGTGTGGGCGCAAATGAATCATGGGGCAGTGTGGGGGAAATTACTATATGGGGGCAGTGTGGTGGAAATTATTATATGGGGGCAGTGTGGGAGAGATTACTATATGGGGGCAGTGTGGGGGAAATTACTATATGGGGTCAGTGTGGGGGAAATTATTATATGGGGCAGTATGGGGGAGATTACTATATGGGGCAGAGTGGGGGAGAAATTATTATATGGGGGCAGTGTGGGAGAAATTATTATATGGGGGCAGTGTGGGGGAAATTATTATATGGGGGCAGTGTGAGGGAAATTACTATACGGGGCAGTGTGGGGAAAATTATTATATAGGGGCAGTGTGGGGGAAATTATTATATGGGGGCAGTGTGAGGGAAATTACTATATGGGGGCAGTGTGAGGGAAATTACTATATGGGGGCAGTGTGGGAGAAATTACTATATGGGGGCAGTGTGGGGGAAAATTACTATATGGGGCAGTGTGGGGAAAATTACTATATGGGGCAGTGTTGGGGAAATTATTATATGGGGCAGTGTGGGGGAAATTATTATATGGGGCAGTGTGAGGGAAATTACTATATGGGGCAGTGTGGGAGAAATTATTATATGGGGGCAGTGTGGGAGAAATTATTATATGGGGGCAGTGTGGGGGAAATTATTATATGGGGGCAGTGTGGGGGAAATTATTATATGGGGGCAGTGTGAGGGAAATTACTATATGGGGGCAGTGTGGGAGAAATTACTAAATGGGGGCAGTGTGGGGGAAATTACTATATGGGGCAGTGTAGGGGATATTACTATATAAAGGCAGTGTGGGGGAAATTACTATATGGGGCAGTGTGGGGCAAATTACTATATGGGGAAGTGTGGGGGAAATTATTATACGGGGCGGTGTGGGAGAAATTACTATATGGGGCGGTGTGGGGGAAATTACTATATGGGGCAGGGTGGGGGAAATTACTATATGGGGCAGTGTGGGGGAAAATACTATATGGGGCAGTCACAGTGTGGGGGAAATTACTATATGGGGCAGTGTGGGGAAATTATTATATGGGGGCAGTGTGGGGAAATTACTATATGGGGCAGTGTGGGGGAAATTACTATATGGGGCGGTGTGGGAAATTACTATATGGGGCAGTGTGGGGGAAATTACTATATGGGGCAGTGTGGGAGAAATTACTATATGGGGCGGTGTGGGGAAATTACTATATGGGGCAGTGTGGGGAAATTACTATATGGGGCAGTGTGGGGAAATTACTATATGGGGCAGTGTGGGGGAAAATACTATATGGGGCAGTCACAGTGTGGGGGAAATTACTATATGGGGCAGTGTGGGGAAATTATTATATGGGGGCAGTGTGGGGAAATTACTATATGGGGCAGTGTGGGGAAATTACTATATGGGGCAGTGTGGGGAAATTACTATATGGGGCAGTGTGGGGAAATTACTATATGGGGCAGTGTGGGGAAATTATTATACGGGCGGTGTGGGGAAATTACTATATGGGGCGGTGTGGGGAAATTACTATATGGGGCAGTGTGGGAAATTACTATATGGGGCAGTGTGGGGAAATTACTATATGGGGCAGTCACAGTGTGGGGAAATTACTATATGGGGCAGTGTGGGGAAATTATTATATGGGGGCAGTGTGGGAAATTACTATATGGGGCGGTGTGGGGAAATTACTATATGGGGCGGTGTGGGGAAATTACTATATGGGGCGGTGTGGGGAAATTACTATATGGGCGGTGTGGGGAAATTACTATATGGGGCGGTGTGGGGAAATTACTATATGGGGCGGTGTGGGGAAATTACTATATGGGGCAGTGTGGGGAAATTAGTATATGGGGCAGTGTGGGGGAAAATACTATATGGGGCAGTCACAGTGTGGGGAAATTACTATATGGGGCAGTGTGGGGAAATTATTATATGGGGGCAGTGTGGGGAAATTACTATATGGGGCAGTGTGGGGAAATTACTATAAGGGCGGTGTGGGGAAATTACTATATGGGGCAGTGTGGGGGAAATTACTATATGGGGCAGTGTGGGGAAATTATTATATGGGGGCAGTGTGGGGAAATTACTATATGGGAGCAGTGTCAGGAAATTACTATACGGGCGCAGTGTGTGGAAATTACTATATGGGCGCAGTGTGGGGAAATTACTATATGGGGCAGTGTGGGAGAAATTATTATATGGGGCAGTGTGGTGGAAATTACTATATGGGGGCAGTGTGGGGAAATTACTATATGGGGGCAGTGTAGGGAAATTACTATATGGGGGCAGTGTAGGAGAAATTACTATATGGGGCAGTGTGGGGAAATTATTATATGGGGCAGTGTGGGGAATTCACTATATATGGCAGTGTGGGGGAATTACTATATGGGGAAATTACTATATGGGGGCAGTGTGGGGAAATTACTATATGGGGGCAGTGTGGGGAAATTACTATATGGGGCAGTGTGGGGAAATTACTATATGGGGCATTGTGGGGGGAAATATTATACGTGGCAGTGTGGGGAAATTACTATATGGGGGCAGTGTGGGGAAATTACTGTATGGGGCAGTGTGGGGAAATTACTATATGGGGGCAGTGTGGGGGAAATTATTATACGGGGCAGTGTGGGGGAAATTACTATATGGGGCGGTGTGGGGGAAATTACTCTACGGGCAGTGTGGGGGAAATTACTATATGGGGCGGTATGGGGGAAATTACTATATGGGGCGGTATGGGTGAAATTACTATATGGGGGCAGTGTGGGGAAATTACTATATGCGGGCAGTGTGGGGGAAATTACTATATGGGGGCAGTGTGGGGAAATTACTATATGGGGGCAGTGTGGGGGAAATTACTATATGGGGGCAGTGTGGGGGAAATTACTATATGGGGCGGTATGAGGGAAATTACTATATGGGGCAGGGTGGGAGAAATTATTATATGGGGGCAGTATGGGGGAAATTACTATATGGAGCAGTGTGGGGGGAATTACTATATGGGGCAGTGTGGGGGGAATTACTATATGGGGCAGTGTGGGGGAAATTACTATATGGGGCAGTGTGGGTGAAATTATTATATGGGGGTAGTGTGGGGGAAATCATTATATGGGGGCAGTGTGGAGGAAATTACTATATGGGAGCAGTGTGGGGGAAATTACTATATGGGCGCAGTGTGGGGGAAATTACTATATGGGGCAGTGTGGGGGAAATTACTATATGGGGCAGTGTGGGGGAAATTACTATATGGGGCAGTGTGGGGAAATTACTATATGGGGCAGTGTGGGGGAAATTACTATATGGGGCAGTGTGGGGGAAATTATGATATGGGGCAGTGTGAGGGGAATTACTATATGGGGCAGTGTGGGGGAAATTACTATATGGGGGAAATTATTAAATGGGGGCAGTGTGTGGGAAATTACTATATTGGGGCAGTGTGGGGGAAATTACTATATGGGGGCAGTGTGGGGGAAATTACTATATGGGGGCAGTGTGGGGAAATTACTATATGGGGCGGTATGAGGGAAATTACTATATGGGGCAGGGTGGGAGAAATTATTATATGGGGGCAGTATGGGGGAAATTACTATATGGGGGCATTGTGGGGGAAAATATTATACGGGGCAGTGTGGGGGAAATTGCTATATGGGGACAGTGTGGGGGAAATTACTATATGGGGGCAGTGTGGGGGAAATTACTATATGGGGGCAGTGTGGGGAAATTACTGTACGGGCGGTATGAGGGAAATTACTGTATGGGGCGGTATGAGGGAAATTACTATATGGGGCAGGGTGGGAGAAATTACTATATGGGGCAGGGTGGGAGAAATTGCTATATGGGGGCAGTATGGGGAAATTACTATATGGAGCAGTGTGGGGGAATTACTATATGGGGCAGTGTGGGGGAATTACTATATGGGGCAGTGTGGGGAATTACTATATGGGGCAGTGTGGGGGAATTACTATATGGGGCAGTGTGGGGGAATTACTATATGGGGCAGTGAGGGGAAATTACTATATGGGGCAGTGTGGGTAAAATTATTATATGGGGGTAGTGTGGGGAAATCATTATATGGGGGCAGTGTGGGGAAATTACTATATGGGGGCAGTGTGGGGAAATTACTATATGGGGCAGTGTGGGGAAATTACTATATGGGGCAGTGTGGGGAAATTACTATATGGGGCAGTGTGGGGAAATTACTATATGGGGCAGTGTGGGGGAAATTATGATATGGGGCAGTGTGGGGGGAATTACTATATGGGGCAGTGTGGGGGGAATTACTATATGGGGGAAATTACTATATGGGGGCAGTGTGGGGGAAATTATTAAATGGGGGCAGTGTGTGGGAAATTACTATATGGGGGCAGTGTGGGGAAAATTACTATATGGGGGCAATGTGGGGGAAATTACTACATGGGGCAGTGTGGGGGAAATTACTATATGGGGCAGTGTGGGGGCGTTGCTCTTAAGGGACATCTTTGGGGACACTATACAGGCATTATTACCTGGAGCACAATTTAGGGTGTTGTTATTATTATTGGGGGCCCTCTAGGGGACATTATAACTGCTGTAGACGCTATAGGGATCTTTGGGATAATTTATCAAACTGGTGTAAAGTAGAACTGGCTTAGTTGTCCATAGCAACAGATTCCACCTTTCATTTTTGACAGCTCCTTTGGAAAATGAAAGGTGGAATCTGATTGGTTGCTATGTGCAACTAAGCCAGTTCTACTTTATACCAGTTTGATAAATGACTCCAAATATGAGAAATCTAACGTGTCTGTGTAACAAACTCTGTAGAGACGAGATTCGGCTGAAAGAATTTGTCATGGCGGTCTGGGTCAGACGGAGGAGAAGAGGAAAGAGAAGGTCTACATGACAGGAGATGTCCCTGGATATAATAGACATGTGGTGCTGTATTTCCCTATATGTAGAGCGGGCTCAGTACTGTGACCTGCGTCTCATCTTCTCCTCCAAGTCTTTTTTATCATAATCATATATATTTTAAATTTGTCATCTAAAATTTTAATTTGTCACCTGCAGTCCTATGTAACAGCCCAGATACCAGTGATAACTTTCTGTGTACAGATAACATAGTAGATCTTCCATGCAGTCCTATGTAACACCCCACATAACAGAATAAATCACTGTGTTATGTGCGGTGTTACAAAGGACTGCAGGTAACATCTATGACATCTGTACACAGAGAGTTATGAGATGGTGGGGGTCAGACTCCTGGCCCCCCGCCAATCAGTTGTTTGAGGAGACCGTGATGTTCCAGTGAGCGCCGCAGCCTCTTTTCTTCTTACCAAGCACAGCGCTGTTCATTTGATAGCACTGCGCTTGGTATTGCAGCTCAGTCTCAATCACTCAGATGGGACAGAGCTGCAGCTAGGCCATGTGAACGATTATTGTGATGTCATATGGCCGAGGAAGAGACTGTGACACTCACTAAGCACCGCAACCTCTTCATACTGATTTTTTTTTTTAACTAAAATGGAGGGAGGGGCCTGAGTTGGGTAGACAGCCCCGGGCCTATCATTCACTTAATCCGCCCCTGAAGGGAATACATCACCAGGAAATTCACTGGTAAACCAGGCACAATAGATCAGCTAAATGTAATGATACCTTTAACTTAGCGATCTGTTACATAGTCATCTCTTGCCTGTCAATTGACAAGGAGATGGACTGGCAGAGGAAGCAGGAGGAGCAAGACACACAGAGTAGCTTGGGTCCGCCCTCGGTGCACTTAACCACTCATTTGCATATGGATTAGAACTTTTTCTCCAGAATGAAGCAATAGATCACTAAGTAAAAGTGATTTTTTAACCTTCTGATTTTTTCTTCAATGGAGCTGTATGAGGGCTCGTGGAATAAACAAAAACAAAAAAACAGCAATTTTTAAAAATTTTATGCCATTCGCCATATGGGATAATAAAATCATAGAATTTCATCCATCCTATAAGTCATTATGGACATGGTGATAGCAATTACGCCATCTAAGGGGTTAAACTGCTGGGATCAGCGTTAACTCCAATCACTGCAGTGTGCCAGCTGTATAATATACCTGGCACATGCACAGATTCTGAGCCCGTGCCATCACAGCACTGTACATGTACAGCAATGTGCACTACCTACTTGCAGCACTGTACAAGTACAGCAAAGAACTTAACATCAACCTAGCTGCCCCAGGCCCATCATGCTTGAAGGGAATATGTCACCAGGTTTATGCTGCCCTATCTGACGGCAGGAACAGTATTGACAGAGACCCTGATTATAGCACTGGTTCGCTTAATGGATATCTTGCTGTAGTATCTGTTAAACCCCACTTTATCAGTCTTCCTGTTGATGGACAGCAGTCTCTAATGCCTAACCCCCCAGATGCTGATTGACAGCTATATCCCTATACTGTGCATAGGGAGAAATCTGGCAATCAGCAGAAGTTGGACAGTTAGAAGGAAGCCCATGATGACTACTGGTGAACACCCATCATACAGAGAGCTCCAACGCTGGGCTTAGACCCAGTTGATCAAGTGATTTTATATAAACTACAGCAAGACATTCAATAAGTGATACACCCTAGAATCAGGGTCTCTGTCACTACTTTATGCTGCTGGTGAGAGATTCGCTTTAATAGTTGATATTCCTAAATGCTTCGCTGAAGTGCTGAAGTTTGCTAAAATGACTTGTAAAAAATCTGTTCCAGGTCAATAAAGCTGTGCTTCCATTGCTAAACTAGGACAAAATAGTTGATAAGACAGCACTACTTACTGATACTAGATCAGAATGTCCATTTAGTGGTGGTGCCAGCGGCGTCAAGATCCGGCCTAATGGACCCCCAATGCAGACAAAAAAGGTAATAAGGAACCGCGGCACTCCAATGTCCTCAAAAGAGATGTGAATTTATTTCACCCAATAAGAGACGTTTCGACTCATAGAGTAGAGCCACCTACTGAAGTGAGACAACCCCTTTAAGTTTAGCCCATAGTCAACCCGCTGGATCGAGAGCTGTTCCACACCCACTGCCCGTAGCCATTATATACTAATGTATACTTCTGGAACATGGTTCTCCAGATTCTAATCGAAATATAAATGATCAGGCTTATTCCACTTCCAATATACCAACCAAACAAAACAAACAGAAAACAAAAATTAAATAACTAATCACCCCCCTCAAAACTCTTTCCCTCTCAAAACTCTGTCCCCATGGAAAAATAAATCACCCTCTACAGCCATTGGTACTTTGACTGCCCTTCCACTGGGCCCAGTTATGGATAAACTTTTCATATGTACATTTCACAGAAGAGGTCAAATCCTCAATCCTCATAATATCAGTTTTCAGAAAATCAGAAGCACGTGAGTATGTGTACTAGACCAGAGGTTCGCAACCTCCAGCAATCCAGCTGTTGTGAAACCACAACTGCCACCATGCTCCAATCACTTCTATAGGAGTTGCAAGTGTGCATGCTGGGAGTCGTAGATTTACCACAGCTAGAGAGCAGGAGGTCGCTGATCCCTGTACCAGACATTTGATTGTATGTGGTTTTTAAAGAAGAATTCTTCTACATTCATTCAGTATAATTCAATAGCTAGTACATCACCTGTACGGTATAATTCATCAGCCTTAGGCCCGTTTCACATCAGCGTTGTTCCTTTCCGTCCTAGAGTTCCGTCCTCGGGGCTCTAGGACGGAAAGATACTGATCAGGATTATCCTAATGCATTCTGAATGGAGAGAAATCCGTTCAGGATGCATCAGGATGTCTTCAGTTTAGTACTGACACGTTTTTTGGCCGTAGCAAAATCCGCAGCATGCTGCGGTTTTCCTCCGGCCAAAAATCCTGAAGAAATGCCGCAAGGACGGATCCGGAATTAATGTCCATTGAAAAGCATTAATCCGGATCCGACTTTCAGCTAAACGTTGTTTCGGCGCATCGCACGTTTAGCTTTTAAGAATGGTAACCATGGCAGCCAGGACGCTGTTAAAGTCCAGGCTGCCATGGAAAAGCAGCGGGGAGCCGGGGGAGAAGCTACTTACCTTCCGTGTGGTGGCCGGGGCGCTCCTCAATGACGTCACCGGGTCTCTGCGTCGCATGGTTCACATAGCTATGATATGTGAGCAATGCGCCGATGGATCGTACGGCACATTGCTCACATAGCATAGCAATGTGATCCATGCGACGCAGGGACCCGGTGACGTCATCGAGGAGCGCCCCGGCCGCCGCACGGCGGAAGGTAAGTAGCTTTTCCCCCGGCTCCCCGCTTCTTTTCCATGGCAACCGAGACTTTAGTAGCGTCCTGGCTGCCATGGAAACCTGAAAGCATATTAAAGACTGATCAGTCTTCAAATGCTTTCAGTTGTCTTGCGTTGTGACTGATCCGGCGGGCATTTTCAGGGACTGAAGTGCACACCAGATTATCACAACGCAGATGTGAGAGGGGCCTTAAAGTGCAATTGTCATTTTGGTCTATTTTTAATGCTGAGAAATAATACGGGTGTTAAGAATTTTTGCAATATATTTTATTAGCAAAATAAGTTTATTGCTAAGGAGAGTCTGTCTTCAAGACGACTATGTAGAACATACAGAGGCAGTCTTCTCAGCTGGTCTTTGAGTTCACTACCCCAGCACCTTTGTCTATGTCCCTGCCTATAGACTTTGTCTAATAAAGTATACTAAAAAATGCTTCATATCCCTGTCCATACACTATTAAAAATAAAACTAAATGACAGTTACACTTTAAAAGGAAGATCATGTAGGCAAATCAGTTTTCTGTGTTACTGTATTTTTAGCTCTATAGGACGCACCAGACCATAAGACACACCTAGTTTTTAGAGGAGGAAAATAAGATAAAAATATTTTTCAGCAGCATGAGATCAGACTCCCAATCTCCATCAGACCTCAAATCAGACCGCCAAACTTCATCAGACCCCAGATCAGACCCACAATTCTCATCAGACCTCAGATCAGACTCTCAATATTCATCAGACCTCAAATCAGACCGCCAAACTTCATTAGACCTCAGATCAGACCCACAATTCTCATCAGACCTCAGATCAGACTCCCAATATTCATCAGACCTCAAATCAGACCACCAAACTTCATTAGACCTCAGATCAGACCCACAATTCTCGTCAGACCTCAGATCAGTCTCCCAATAGTCATCAGACCTAAAATCAGACCTCCAAAATTCATTAGACCTCAGATCAGACCCACAATTCTCATCAGACCTCAGATCAGACTCCCAATATTCATCACACCTCAAATCAGACCGCCAAACTTCATTAGACCTCAGATCAGACTCACAATTCTTGTTAGACCTCAGATCAGACTCAATATTCATCAGACCTCAAATCAGACCGCCAAACTTCATTAGACCTCAGATCAGACTCCCAATATTCATCAGACCTCAAATCAGACCGCCAAACTTCATTAGACCTCTGATCAGACCCACAATTCTCATCAGACCTCAGATCAGTCACCCATTCCTCATCAGACATCAAATAAATAAACGAACTTACCTCTCCTGCTCTGGACATCTCCACAACTCGGGACATCTAGCATGCTCTTCCTGAAGCCAGCACCTGTGTACTAATGAGCACTTCCATAATGGATGCACTCATCAGTATTCGCTTCATAAGATGCACTGTCATTTTACCCCCACTTATGAGGGGAAAGAAGTGTGTCTTATGGAGCGGAAAATACGTTGATTAGAGTCCTTCAGATATCCCGAATACTTGGCTGTAGCAACGCAGTACCACAAAAGGCTGGCCAATATCTAGCCAACGGATCAGAAAGATGATGTGACCTGCCAACCAGTATACCAAAGTGTTGGCGGCACGCATCAATACATTTCCACATGGGAATATTTCTGTCATTACACAGCATTGGAATCAGGATTACAAAGTGAACACTGTCTGAGATGGAAATACCCCTTTAAGCCATTCTGACCCCTTAAAAGGCAAATACAACAACATATAAAGTTACACTTTAAGTAACAAAAACAGAAATGTATAAAATACAGAAGTATAAACGGCACAGCCGGTATAAGATTTGCACATGAATTTGCTGGTACGCCCATGTTTGCTCTGAGCCGCACTGGGGCAGTGTGACGTAGTCAGTAGCATGATTCATAGCTCAGCTCTCAAGTGAAAGGAAAAGTCCATTCATGTTTGTTGAATATCAAGTCTGAATCGTCTGAATGGGACACAGTCTTCATAACACATCTAGTTCCGTGTCAGTCCGCTCCTGCTACTACAACTACTGCAGCGCACAATGCTCCAGTACGCAGCATCTACTACACGGATTGTCTTCTGTCACCTATCAGCTCCATGCAAATCTACATAAATAGATAGATACATTACTACATTATAAAAAAAATTATCTTTTATGCCAACCCTTGTGAACCAAATAATCCTTCTTACATCTTTCCTTACCTTACCTCTTTCATTACCAAAAGTTGTGTTATATGTTTATTTTCTGATTAGGTTTAAAAATGTATTTTCCTCCTTATGCTGAGTCCAGACCTGCCCGCTGGGCATCACACAGCTGCCATACCACCCAGCGCGCAGCACCATCCCTTCATGCCCGAAGTCAGATCGAGAGGAAGATCAACTGGAAGAAGACTTTAATAGGTCAATTACTCAGTTACATAGATTTCTAATTGGTGTCTCGTCAGTGAAAAAGCAAAGCCTAGTATTATATCTCCTGAACCCAAGGGGAAAAGGGAGATTTTTAGCAGCTAACTTAAGGGTACAGTGCTTGGATATCTCTGGCACTTCACATTTTGACAGGAGCAGTAGTGTGCATGCCTGACCGCTGCACCATTACCGGCTATGGTTTGGTGACTGGGGGAGAACAAGGGAAATAGAACGCCGTTCTGGCAATCTGTGGAGATCCTGGTGGTCGGACCTCCTCAGAACGAGCAGTTATCCCCTACCTAGTGGATAATTTGTAAGGCTGGGTTCACATCTGTGTTATTAAAGGCTATGTACACCCCCACCGGATCCGTCAGAACGTAAGTCGCCTGAGAGCACTAGAAAACTGATCAGGATCCTGATCAGTCTTCGAAATGCTTTGAGGTTACCATGGCAGCCAGGACGCTATTAAAGTCCTGGTTGCCATAGTAGTAGGGGGAGCGGGGAGCGGTATGCTTACAGTCCGTGCGGCTCGGGGCCCTCCAGAATGACGTCAGAGTGCCCCATGCGCATGGATCACGTGATCCATGCGTCACGTGATCCATGCGTGTGGGGCGCCTGACATCACTCTGGAGCGCCCCGGGAGCCGCACGGATGGTAAGTATACTGCTCCCCCGCTCCCCACTACACTTTACCATGGCAACCAGGACTTTAGCGTCCTGGCTGCCATGGTAACCATTCAGAAAAAGCTAAATGTGCGATGCGCCGAAACGACGTTCAGCTTAATGCCGGATCCGGAAATAATGCCTTTCAATGGGCATTAATTCCGGATCCGGCCTTGCGGCAAGTGTTCAGGATTTTTGGCTGGAGAAAAAAGCGCAGCATGCTGCGGTATTTTCTCCGGCCAAAAATCGTTCCGGTCCTGAACTGAAAACATCCTGATTCATCCTGAACGGATTTCTCTCCATTCAGAATGCATTGGGATAATCCTGATCCGGATTTTTCCAGCATAGAGACCCGACGACGGAACTCTATGCCGGAAAACAAATACGCAAGTGTGAAAGAGCCCTTACATGCAATCATAAACAAAATGACTCTGAAGGTGTACATAGCCTTTAATTCTGACACTGTTCTGTTGGAAGTCACTGTACCCCGCGTACATTTCGACCCTTGGCACATACGCCGGTAAGCAGCTTGATCGCCGCCGTATCCTATTACAGTGAACGGGGATCCGGAGGCACATGGTGGTATCCGGCTGCACCAAACACAGTAAACTCCGGCAGCCTGTTCCGCTACAGGAGACAAAACCACTGATGTCAACCCGGCCTAACAAAACACCACTTTAAATACTACACATCAATGGTTGATTTTCAACTTCATTTATTTGTATACAGCCTCTTGCACACGACCGTATCCCCTCCGAGACATACGGTCCGTGAGCGAGCCATATGTCCCGGAGCGGCATTGATCATGTGCACGTGAGCGCATCGGCATCATAGATTACAATGATGCTGTGCAGAAAGGGCTGCCCACGGGACTATTGTCCCACGCTCATAGACACGGACCGGACCGTATGTCTCGGAGGGGATACGTGTGCAAGAGGTCTACATCTGATTGCTTATCTGTGTTGTTTCACAGCCACAGGACTTAGGTTGACCTTTATGTTCATTATCAGAATGTAAATAGTTGAATAAACAGTTAAAGTGTCTCCAGCTACCGCTATAAATCTCAAAGGGAGTCGCCACTCAGGATACTGCACTGTTATCTGTTCTCTCACATACTTGCCAACTCCCCGCATTGTCTAAGAGTCTTACAAAATCAGGGAAGACCCGCCACATAGCTGAACCAGAAAAAAACCTACTGATCCGAGGAAATGACCTGAACAGAGCTGCCTGCCGGCCATAGTAGAGAGTAATAGGATAGCATGGAGGAAGGGCTTTCTATTATGGTATATTATATATATAATGTACCCAGTGACATGGTCCATCAAGCTCTGCTGTGTATTACTTACAAACTAAGTTGATCTAGAAGAAGGCAAAAACGGATGAGTGACTAAATATGCCATAAAGAGGAAAAAATTCCTTCCTGACCCGTGCTGGCAATCGGACAGGTCCCTGGATCAATATTCTATATAAAAAGGGTTGTCCGCTTTTTACTATCGATGACTTCTCCTCAGTATAGGTCATCAGATCGGCAGGGTCCGGCTTCCACCAACTCATGGATCAGCTGTTTGAAGAGAGAGCAGTGCTCATACAAACGCTGCCTTCGTTACCTGGTCGCTAAACCAACTGCAGTGGTGAGCGGTGTAATTACAAGTATGGCGTGCACATTCACTTCTATGGGACAATGGCTGACCTGTTGCATGTGCGCTTGGCAGCTGAAGGCATCTGTGTCGGTCCCATGTTCATATGTGTCCGCATTGCTGAGAAAAATTAGGTTTTAATATATGTAAATGAGCCTCTAGGAGCAATGGGGGCGTTGCCATTACTTCTAGAGGCTCTGCTCTCTCGGCAACTGGCACACCCTCTCCACTTTGATTGACAGGGCCAGGCAGTGAAAACGTCATCACACCTGATCCTGTCAATCAATGTGGAGGGGAGCAGCTGTTTCAGAGAGCAGAGCCTCTAGGTGTAACGGTAACGCCTCCATTGCTCCTAGAGGCTCATTTGCATATATTTAAATATTATTGGTCACATCTGCTTGTACGTCATATGATATGTGACTGGCCGCAGCGATCTGTGAATGACAGCGGTGGGGCTACAGAGAGATAGGGGGGGGGGGATTTATGTGGCACAGGTTGGGGCTCCTAGGCTGGACAACCCCTTTAAGAGTTGGCATCTATGTTATTAGGGAACAAATCAGTGCAGCCGGTATACTAATAATGAGGAGCACAACAAACCCTCCTTGCAGAGTGAGAGTAGTAGTAGTAGGCTTAGGCTACCCTTGGTGATACAACCCCTGACATGACACCCCCCGAGACTGCTGGCACTATGGCCAGAAAACGCCTGGTCTGCACAGCGTCAGAGATGAGGTCTCATGGAGATGATGGCAGCCGGACCCCATTCGTCCAGCACTTGGGTGGGGGTCCTTCAGCTCGGGGTGACGCCTTGAAATCCTGCAACCTCTAAGACACTTCCTAATAGCTCTAAAGCCTCCCTCTCACAGACATGACGCTAGGCACCACGCACTAGCCCGTGTCCTCCCTGCCCTGTATGACGACTGCAGGGTGCGCTCAACCTGTCACAGCCCGTGCTTTAAAAATGCCAACTCACGGGAGCGCAAGGCGAACTGGGACGGCACCTTGAACTACATTTCCCGTCGTGCAACAGCGCTTTTTTCCCTTTCGTCATCCATAGGCTGACGTTCTAAGAAGTCTTATCACGCTGGAGGGGCGGGCTCTTCCCCGAATCTGACACGTCACTGTACAAAATTCAACGTCAATCATCGGCAAAGGGGGCGTCACCAACAAGGAGAGGCGGGGGGAAGCGCTAGGCACGGTAGGCGTGTCTACCCGCAACCTAGTCTTAATTCATTATTCAGGAGGGCGTGTCGCCTTGTCGCTGATTGGCTGCGGCCGGCAGGAGTCCGTTTGCGTCATCACGTTGCCAGCTGATCGGAGTTTGGAGCCGGCTTGCTGGGAGTTGCGGGGAGACGGGACAGGTCAGCGGGAGGGAGCGGTCACTGGGAGAAGCTTCGGAGTGCTGAGCCGCTGGAGCTCAGCTGTGGCATACTTGGTTGTAGCGCTGCCCGCAGGCGGAGTAGATCTGGTTAGGTGTAGCAGGGAGGCTACGTGCCGGCTGTAGGGTGGGGGTGGATGGGGTTCAGGGAGTGGGGTGCTCTTCTGCTGCCGGGCTGGTTGCGGTAATCCCGGCTCCTCTGACTGCTGAGCGCTTCTGGAGCGGGGCTGTGGCTCGCAGTCCGGGGCAGGGGAGGCTGTGTGCGGGGATGGGTTATTTAGGGTGTGGTGAGCTCACACTTTCCAGTAATTGATGACAGATGAGGTGAGTGAGGGGGGCTGTGCGGGGCCAGTGTGAGTGGAGGTGCCGCAGTGCCAGGGTGGGGTGCAGGCATGACTTCTTGTTGGGGGTGGGGCACGTGAACGGTATCGGGTGGACGTGCTGGGGAGTTGGGTGACATGGAGAACTGGAGGCTGTGACCGGTGACCACCTAGCCTTCTCAATGGGGTGCTGAGTGTGAGGTGACACTCCCCCGTGGATAGGGGGGACAGGTGGAGGTGACAGGTGGGGTCGTCCTTGTAGACGGCTTGGAGGTTGGGGATGGTCATGGGTGGCAGCTCCTGAAGGTTGTGCAGGGTTGATCCTGAAGGACCAGTGCTGGGTGTAGACTGCATGGGTGGAGTGCGTGCTATAGATGGGTTCCATTCTGAAGGACAGATGGGTGTTGGGGTGTGACACCCCAATGCAATGTTCTTCGAAGGGTGTAGACAGATGGAAAGTGATTTGAGTAGATGACGTGTAGGTGCTGGCCATGATGTGCAGGCTGGGTAGGTGCTGGCTGTTGGGGGTGGGCAGGAGACTGATGGCCAGCTGATCAGGGTCAATGGTGGCTAAGCTCTCCAAAGTTGCTGTAGGCCTTGCCATTGAGGGTGGTGGGTGTGGCACCATCAGTGTGGTGGATGCCTAGGGCGCATTTCTACTGGGGGATCCTTCCCTGTAGTCCTTTAAAGATCCTGCAGGTGGATTTAGTGATCTAGGGAGGCTTCACCAAGTGGTTTGGACCACACCCGGAGAAGAAGGCGACCTCTAGTGAGGAAGGATGACAGCTGGCCTAACGGTAAGGCTGAAGGCTCCCTGTGTAGCCCCCTGGTACTCCTCTGCTTCCCATCAGTCCTGTCCTCCATTCTTTGTAATCTATCTTCTCTCCACACCTTCCAGTAGGATCACTTGTCCTCCAACACATCTCACCTGCTTCTCCCTTACTTGCCAGCCTTCTTCCCATCCTCACTTCTGTCTATACTTTCCTAACATATGCTGCCTCTCCCCCCTCCCTCCACATAGATCCTGTTTGCTTCTCTTGCGTTCAGAAGCTCTGATTCACGCTTATGCAACCTGCTATTCCACATGTCACCACTAGGGGAGGTAGGAAGTCGGTCCCTACTCAGCAGGTCATGCCCTGGAGAGGGAAGAGGAGCACAAAAAAAAAACTTGCAAGTATTTGCTTTCCCAGGCTTGGCTTGGAGTTTAGATAGAGCCTATCAAAAAAAAAAAAAAAGTGGTCAGCCGAGTCCTTGACATTTTATAATGACTAAGAATAGATATCGGCTCTGGGCAGCATGTGGATGATGCTCTATTTCTCCATACCTCATCAGATAACGCCTGTCCTTGAATTAACGATCGGGAAATGTAGTCCTTGGGCTTCTCAGCGCCTGTATGTAGTCCTCAGACTGTTGGGTTGGGCGTGACTTGGTTTGATGTCTAGGTGTTGTTCTCCGCTATCATGTTCTTGTAGTTATATATGTCCATTATTATATATGAGTCATAACCTAAAATGACGTTCTGGTGTGATCACGTTGCTGAGTCTTTTGACTTTTATATTAAAACATGGAATCCATATCATGTAGGTGGGATCATGTGCCGGTGTATACGGGGTATAACCATAGAAAGAAATCCAGAAAATCCATGTCTAGTAGGAAATCCTTATTTGATCTATCAAGTTCCTTGTCGTGAATTCCTGAAAGAGCGCCCCCTGCCAAAAAAATAGCCCTTAAATGTCAGGATCTATGGAATTGTCTGTCTTATTGGCTAGATCAAGCAGGGTGTCAACCAATATGGCCACCGCTGCGGTTCTTTGGGGGCGGGGCTAGGGTGTTCTCCAGTTTTCAAGACTTTGGAACAGCTGATTGGTTTAATTGGTTATTGATAACAGATTTATCACTTCAATAGTTTTAGGAGCAAGAGGAAAAAAGTTTGAAAAGCTGAATGACGGCTCAGTTATGCTATATGTTAATTATTATATATTTTTTTTAGATTGTATTGCCTCTGATTTTTCCAGTGGCTGTGGCTTGCTTTCCTCTGGCGTTGAGGGTCCAGTGTACTTGGAGGGGGATGGGAAGAAGTGCAGGCATTTGTAACACCCACAGTTTACAAAGAGCCCAACACCTTGCATAAGTGATGTAATGGGTTAATCTCCCATATCGAGCCTTACGAGATCAGGAGATGATATCTGTAGTGTAGACGCTAGAGTTACCGGCAATGGAAGGTTTGCAGCGGCGCATTGGCCATAGACCTTACAGGGAAATTTCCCAGTGGGCCGATGCCCAGGGGGCCGCCTGGGTCCTTCTCACAGCCGGCCAGTGGAAGTTTTTGGGGCAGTATTTTGTGATGCACTGTGGTATTTGACTCTGTTGGGGTGGTATAATGTGCCACAATGTGGTATTTCTGGCCCTGCATCCCATCAGTGTGGACCCGACTTCAAAACAGGGCTACTTTTACAATTTTTTTCCAGGGCCACTTTAAGTTCCCAGTCCGCCCCTGTATCCTGGAAAAAGAGACTTCTTGGGAGTTGGTCTCATGACGGACAATAAGGAAATCTGTCAGCAGTTTTGATCATGGTAAAGTACTAGGCAGGGGCTGGCGGAGAGCAGGATGAACATACCTTTTGTGGAGGTTTTTCCATCAGGGGTAGAGAGAATAGTAAGTTTTATTCTGCCAGATTCTGCTGCTGCAAACGCCCAGTATGGAGCTTCGGCGAGAAGTGTTTTCTGCATTGAGGTGCTTCACGGCCCCACCCTAAGGGCTCATGCACACGACTGTATGTAATTTGCGGTCTGCAAAAACTACGGAAGACATCCGTCTGTATTCTGTATTTTACGGAACAGCTGGCCCCTAGTAGAACAGTACTATCCTTGTCCGTAATGCGGACAGTAATAGGACATGTTTTATTTTTTTGCAGAATGGACATATGGTAACAGAATTCACACGGAGTAACTTCCGTATTTTTTTGCTGACCCATTGAAGTGACTAGTTCTGCATACGGTCTGCAAAACAACCCAGAATGGACACGGAAAGAAAATACGGTTGTGTGCAATAAAATCCAGGTTAACATTTGGATTGATGCTATTAATATAAAGGGATGGCATGAGATTAGAAAGATATGGCTGTCTTCTGGAAACAGCTCCTCTCTTGTCCTCAGGTTGTGCCTGGTATCGCAGCTCAGCCCCATTCATTCATATGGCTCTAAACTGTAATATAAGGCACAGCCTGGGGTTAAGAGTGATACTGCTTCTGGAAGAAGGAACTGTGTTTTACTAATCCCTCTTTAAAATGGTTGTCCACAGGGTTAACATTTTTAGATTAGTGTTTACAAAAAAATGTACAAAAAAATAAAAGAATCGGTACTGTTTTCCACTAATTTCCCCACGCTACTGTTTTGACACCAGGTCAGAGATGGTATGCTCCACTTCTTGGTCTGGTCTTGGCACATAGGAAATGGCAGTAGGTAACCACTCAGCCAATCATTGGCCACAGAGGTGACCCGCCTCAGCCAGTGATTGGCTGAGCAGTCATCTCCTGCTAGTTCCTGTGCGTCAAGCCTGCACCAGGCAGTGGAGACCAGCAGAGACCCAGTAGATGTTCGAGTGGTAGAGTTGACATTTTGGTTGGATTCCTTTACAGAAACTTTAGCTTGTTTGTAAATGCATAATATGAATCCACTAGAGTAGATTCACCGAAGTGAGTTGAGCTGCTATGTCCCCTGGGACAGGACGGTGGGTGGTCTGTTATTGAAGGGCTCCTGTATGAATACTCGGGACCACCCATCTGGACCTCACAACAGAATATAACACGCTGCTCACAGCTTTGATCACTGAATAAGAAATCAAAAATGTTATATTTTGCTTATCTGTTGCCTACAGCGGAGGAAGCCATTTTGTGGACCTGCCTGCTAGTGAGCAGACGACAAGTGCAATCAGCTCTGAAGCAGACGCGTACACAAAAATGTCCTCGACTCTAATATACAGGAGCTTCACCTTCCATCCTCATTGGGGAATGTAAAAGCTGCTGCAAATTCTTTACCTTTTTACTTATTACTTCAAGCTGGCTTCCTGTTGATGGATCTTTTTATGACACGGGCTCATTATACAGTATGTGGCTTATTATTGACTAGGACAGGGGTAGGCAACCTCCGGCACTCCAGGTGTTGTGAAACTACAACTCCCAGCATGCACACTTGCTCTGCCCTTCTCAGAACTCTCTAGAGATGAATGGAGCATGTTGGAAATTGTAGAGTACCCGAAGGTTGCTGATCCCTGGAATAGGATAAGGTTCTGTTCACACTGCACTTTGGTATATGTTTGCCCCACAAAAAGTTACTAACAATTTTTTTCTCTTTTGCACAAACCTACATTTTATATGTCGATCAGAACAGAACCTTGTACACTGAGGATTATCCGAAGTAATGTGGCGTACGCCTGCCGTCACTCCCCATATCCCCCCCACAATGGAGCTCTTAAACCATATGTAGAATATACGAAAGAGTTCAAACCATTTATGCTGCTGGAGTCTTACAGAAGAACACAAAGATGGTAAAAAGCCAGTTCACAGCAACGCGCCCAAGAACACGTAAATACCGATCCATCAACAGCAGCTTGTTGAAGCTTTCTGTGCAGCCACCGGACATTATGTTCTGCAGAGGGAAAAGTGCTAATGTGGCTAGTAGCATACATATTCCAAATATCATAGCTTTTATGGGGGTATCACTTTAAATCTCAGAAATGTACTATACATGCTTACAGGGATTTAGTTTTTTTATGTATATGCAAATAAAGTATATGGTGTGCCGTGGGTGGGGTAACTCCGTTTAGTGCCCCTTAGCTCTGCCCAGCACATTCCCCTCTTTAATAGACAGTCCCTGACATTTCAGGGCCGGATGATGCAGGGTAATCCAGTTGCACTAAACAGTGCGGCCCCGCCCACAATGCACTGAAAACCTTATTAGCATAAGTCATTTGCATAAAATTAGACAATACTCACGATTAGAGGACCAAATTTTCACAAGAACATTCCGCTTGTGTTTCGAGGTCTTTACTCTTCATGTCATTGAGCTTATTTAAAACTGAATTAGGAAGGTGACGGGCTCCCTTGCCTACGGCCCCCTGGTTCCCTGCTGCCAGGGTTTAAAGCTGCATAGAAATACATTGTGAGGACTGCTGAGCATGCGCACAGGAGTCCTCTCATTATGTTAGCACAGCGCAGCAGTCCTGACTGTGTATTTCAGTGCAGCTTTAAGTGCTGCAAGCAGGGGAATGGGGGGCAGTAGGAAAACAAAAGACTGCAGTCTGGACCCCTTATCTGCAGGACCACTCATGTATTACTGCAGATTAAAGTCCAGTCATGGAGACAGGTTCCCTTTAAAGAGATCTGGGCACAGGGTGAAGAGTTTGCTGGGCATCTCCCTACCCTGCTCGGGCAGGTTTTTCTCTAAGTAAGTTGTAGATAAAGTAGAAGACTAATACTTTTCAGGGTTAAAGGCACCTTAAGGAATATGAGAGACTCCAGTAACTACTTTCCTGCTTGATATATGGGAGCAGAATGTGGGTTATTGTACGAAAGCTTGCAGTCTGGAGTCTGATAGGCTGAAGATACTTTTCATAGAAGCAGGTTATAAACAGCCCTGCTCTTCAGAAACGAGGTAAAGGTTTATATTAAAGGGGTTTCCAGGCTCTCGATATGGATGATTTATCTTTAATAAATATCTGATATTTCCGTTTTTACTACCAAACGAAGCGTGAACAAATTTCATAACAAGAAATTCGCTGATCTCTTATTCTAAGTATTGATTATGGTTTTCACCTTAAAGTGGTATTCTAGCTTTTAGGTATTGATGAGCTTCTCTCCAGATAGCAGATAGTTCATCAATATCAGATCAGGAGGGGTCTGAGGGCCCCCCCCCCCCCCCAAACGATTAGCTTGCTTACATAATTTTTAAAAAGGTGTTCCGGGGGCATAACTTTACATTAAGAACAAAAAACTGTTGGGATGGGGTAAAATAGAGGGGTCTGACCCTCCCCCAAACAATATTTTTTTTTACATAATTTTTTAAAAGGTGTTCCGGGGGCATAACTTTACATGAAGAACAAAGAACTGTTGGGATGGGGTAAAATAACAGGGAGTACTCGCCTTATTACCCCCGCCCCAACCTGCCTTTCTCTTGCAGCTGTTGTCACTGCTATGGGCACCGTTCACGAGGCTCGACGAACTGGAAACGAATTGGACTGCCCGCTCAACAGTGGCCCACCTCATCCAGAGATTGGCCAAGTGGCAGTCCAAGCCGGGAAGTGGAGAGGAGCGGGACCAGAACAGTGGCCAAACAGCAGTGGCAGTGAATTGGTAAGACGAGTACTCGCCATTTGTTATATTCGTTCTCTCCAACACCTTTTAATTTCAAATGATTGCCCCGGAATAGCCATTTTAATATAGTTTGGCTAATTACCAACCATCCACAGGAGAGGGTAATAAATGTATGATTTCACAGGGGTCCGATGTCTGGGATACCCACTGCTGTGCATTGTGCTGTGCATTCATTTCTGTGGAACTGACATAGCCAAGCGCTATACTCGAAAATCCCATAAAGTGATCATGGTTGGACCCCCAGCATCCATACAATTATAATCTATGCTGTGCGTAGGTGGTAAATAGTATTAATAGGGATAACCGTTTAATGGTTTACTTCCAGAGGATTGGAAAGCTTTAAAACTAAAAGTTAATTTTAAGAATAATGGGAAGAGGAAAATCTGAGAAATCAGCCTAAGAACTTTCCACTTATTGGGGATGTCTTTACTAATATGTGTAATATTTAGACAGTGTAAACCTAGACTAGACAGTCTAAAGAGGTGCCAAATTTATCTCAGTGGCTCAGGCTGGATGATAAATCTGGCGAGCCTTTACACGGTCTAGTCCGTTTATACCACATATTTTCTGGTCATTCATGTCCCCTTGTTGCTCGTGGCAAAAAAGTGCCTAATACCCTTAATACATGTGCTATATACTGTATGTAGGCCAGTTTTTGTGGAGCAAATGGCTCTAGAATTCTGGCACACTTTGAATAGTAAATCTGTTGCCACACAGCACTTGCGGCAAAATTTGTGACTTTCTGGCGTACAGACGTGGTACATTTCCCTCAAGAACTCAGTCTAACACTTGAACAAATAATGGTGGCCATACATATTAGATGAGCATTGATCAAATGTGCGGATATCGGTGGGACCAGCAGACCAAGGATCAGACATGTTCGGTTTCAGCATGACTGGTATTTTGTTCTCACGGGAGATGAGCACTGAAACAATGGTCAAGTGCTGTAAAAGTAGTCCAGTTTATATTCAATGCCTTAAAAGTCCTTGTGCAGAATACACAGGGTAAAGGCTACGCGTTTTCAGTAGAACGCCTTGGTTAAAGCTAGGAGGTGAGCCTAGCCAGAGGTTTCTGTCTGGTTAATTCCCTCTCTCCATTGAGACCGTGTGTGTGAGGGAGGGAATAGCCGTCTGCCGAATAAGTGGTCATCCAAAAACTAAGGCCATCTTAAAGGGGTTGGCCCATCTGGGACATTGATGGTATATCTCTAGAATTTTACATCAGTGTTGGATAGATGTGGTTCCCTCTGGAACCCATTTTTATTGTCAGAACGGGATCCCTGAAGTGAACGGAGAGCAGCTGTGCATGAGCGACCACCCTATGTTCACCACTATGGGAGTTTCAAAAATAGCCAAGCAAGCGTGCTCGCAGTCCCATAGCGGTGAATGGAGAGGTGGCCGTGTGCAATCTCCATTACCCTGTATGGGACATTCGAAACCAGCCGAGCATGCTCGCTTGGCTATATTTGGAGCTCCCATAGCAGTAAATGGGTGGCCACAAATGTGGTGGTGCTCTCCATTTGTTTCGGGAGCCCAATTCTGGTGGTAGGTGCAGGTCTCGCTCCTATCTGCCATTGGCATATCCTGGCAATATGTCATCAATGTCCCAGATGGGACCAACCCCTTTGTCACTTTGTCATCACCTGTAAAACCTATTGCGGTGGAATCTGCACTATGACGAAAGTACTAATATATTGTTATAGGACCATTAGCATGGCGATCCTCTCTGAAAAGAACTGTCCCCTTGATAACGGTGTATATGTGACCTGCAGCGCCATTCAACAGGGACCACTGGTGGATGAGTTGGGACACATGCTCCTCCATCATTGGGACACGAGCACTCCACGGTCAGTGAAGAACTCTGAACTTCTGTAAAGGGAATGTGTCAACAATTACTTTTCTGCCAGTTAAAACCAGATAGCAACACATATCCTCCTTTTTCAATTTTTTTTTTAAATTCTATTTCATGAACATGATTATGGGGGTAGCCATCTTGCCTGAGCTGTTCTTAATAGCATTTAGAGGATTGCTTTATGGCAGCCACACAGGCCATAGACACAATGGACAGGAGCTTACCTCATTGACTTCTATGAGAGCGTTTTCTAGGTGTGACCTGTGTGGAGGTCAGGAGGGAGTAGATTAGCTGTGGTCTCACCTATTGTGATCTGTACAGTCCTAGAGGTGGTGCCTGGTGGCCAGTGTGAAAAATTCACAATTTTGTGGTTTTTGTTTAACCCCCTTCTCGCCCAGTGCTGTAATAGTATGGTGCAGCGGGATGTGACTTGCTGCCCAGCGCTGATCGGGCAAGTGCAGGAGCTCCTTCCGCCCGATCAGCGGTGGGGTCCAGCAGTCAATGATAGCCGGACCCCTGCTGTATGCTCCGGCATCGGTGAAAACACAGTTGTCGGCGCATTAATCCTTGATGTGCCGTGGTCAGCACTGACCGCGGCACGTGCGATGTGTGTGCAGAGATCGGAGCTGCTGTGACGGGAACCCGATGGCAGGGAAGGCAGCCCAATGCCTTACTTAGGCATCGTGGCTGCCTTCCATGTAGCCCTGTGAGATCCAGCCCCCTGGATCTCACAGGAAGCAGGCTGTAAGTGTATTACTCTGGTAAGACAATGCATTACAATACAGAATTTGCTAATTTTGGGTAAATTTGGTGTGTGTGTGTATATATGTGTGTGTGTATATATATATATATATATATATATATATATATATATATATATTTTTTTTTTTTTTGATGGCATTTTACCACTGTCATGAAGTACAATAGGTGACAAAAACATTCTCAGAATGGCTTGGATAAGTAAGTGTTTTAAAGTTTTTACCACTGTGGGGAGTCGCTCTGGTAGACAGCGGTGCGGGTGCAGTATAGAGGCACAAGGGAGTCCAGAAGGTGCGGAAAACAGTGTTTTATTCACACTTGCATCAAATTAACAGCAGACAGTCACTTGGTGTTAAATCACACACACATCAGAAAACCAGTGGAAAAACAAAAAGTCCAAACACAGGTTCCAATTCACCTGGGAGGTTTGAGGTGCGGGATCGCACCTGGCTGCCAGCCCAGCCGCAGGACAATCCACCATCAGGCTTCCAGGAATAACCCCACTTGGCTGAGCTCCTTCCTCCAGGTCAGAGAGCTCCACAGCACTGTGATCAGCTCCAGGACAAACACTCTCACAGCTGCTGGTGCTGGCTGAGTTTTTAAACCCAGCCCAAAACCAGGACTGGGTCGTGGGGAGCAGCCACCCACCCTACACTTTAGCTGCTCCCGGTAAGAGCCGGCCCGGATCGGCTTTGCAGCCATGCTATTTAGCAAATGTGTCAGTAGCACTACCTGCTACTGACACCAACAAACGGCTCTTACCTCACCGAGGCTATGAACCTCGGTGACACGTACCTGCCATCTAGGACGGCACCCTGCACCTTACCACACCACATAAAGTGATACATGTCATATTTGCAAAAAGTGGCCTGGGCAGGAAGGTGAAAACTGGCCCGGGGTAGAAAGGGTTAATTATAGATATTGACAGTTAAAACCTTCAAAAAAATGTAAAAAATATTTTTTTACATAAAATTGTGATTTTTAACAATCTTATTTTTTGATGGAACAATCCCTTTACGGATGTGTCACTTGACAAAGGAGGATCTCCAGTCTGATGAGCTTATTGAAGCCCATTCCAAGAAAGCTCTGGTAACTGTACTGTAAGAAGCCATGCACCTGTGATCATAACCTGACCAGGCAGCTACTCCTCTTCCATGTTCCCATTTAACGGCTGCAAGAAGAGATGAGAATCTATTAACTGAAACTGGAATACCCCTTTAAAATAGATTCCATTTATTTGCAGACATAGATAACGCTCTGTTTTAATTGATAACTATATTTTCATTATTTTTACTAAAAAAAAAAATACCCTGGGATAATTGCATCATAAATGGGCATTTTGACAGAATACACTTGTGTGTGACCTCTCTAACCTATTTGCCTCCTGTCCTGGACTCTTGGAAGAGTTGGCAAATGTCCCTGATGTCGGAGAAGTCTCCTGACACCCCCTGGAGATCAGCCTTCACTGTAAGTGGCGCTGGGATGTCCAAACCCACTGAGCGGGTAGGAGTTACACAAGACAAAGGGGCTAGGCATGCCCTAAAGCTAGCCACGTGATGTGTACATTGAACTCTCTTGGATCTGTGTTAAGAAAAGTTGACAAGCATGCCCTTTTAGCCATTCATTTTAATTTTGGCATCAGTGGCCTATTGATGCCGAAATTTAAAAAGAGCAGTCCGGTTGTCCAGTGGCGTGCTTGTGTAGACCGGTACATATATACATCTCAGAAAAAAAGAAGCATTTGCCCTCACTGATTCCCCCACCACCTCCACTGAAGTAATGATGCTGTTCCAGTCTCCACTGCTCTCCACTTCCTTGACCCTTACTCAACATGCTGATGGTGCCAAGAAAATTCACTTTGCCAATCACCGACGGTCACTGATTGGCCGGACAGGCCTGGCATTTCCAATGTGTTGAACTAATACCGCTAGACAACCCTTTTAGTGGCTCTGCCTGGCACATGTCTGAAGCTGAAGGAGAATCAGAGATGTTGAATTTTTTTTTGTATTTTTTCTTTTTTTTTTCTTTGTGGTAATCTGTGCCATAAATTACTGCCATCTTCTCTCCAACACCTCCATACTTTTAAAGGGCTTGGCCCACAAACATCATCTATAGGCAGAATAGGCAATACATGTGTAATCACTGGGAGTCCAAAAGCAACATGGTACTATCTATAGATAATCATGAACGGATTTGATTTTTATGACCAGGCGCATTTCCTTCCCAGGCGGGAATGCATGCCTTCTTACCGGCTTTCAGTGGACTCCGCTATATGTCATGCTTGTAGAAGATATTTCCACTCTGTGGTCACTGGACCAGACCTGTGGATTTATCTAGAGTATATATTTACCATGTATGGAAGAACAAATAATTGGGTTCTGCAATGTCATTAGTGATGTAACGGGCGAGCGGCTGATCTGTCTAATCCTGTGACTGTGACTCACACTATGACGTTCACATAGCTAAGCTTTCAGAGTGACAAATTGGGTCAGGGGTGAAAGTAGCTATTGAAGTTCCTCAGCGTTATATTACAGCCAGCTCATTCTGTCTCTGTGGTCGTTAAAAAAAAACATTGAGTTCATTGCATTTGGAGTTTTAATTTTGTGAAACGTCACGTTCAGTGAACAAGCAAATAAAAGTTCCCTATCTCTGATATTTTAAAACATGAAGTCATCTGCTACTTTTTCCAGTTCTCATAATGGGGTTTAGGAAATCCTTTAAGGCCTTATCCACACAACCATGCCTATTTTGTGACCATATATACCCCCACCAAATCCTGACTTGGGCCTCTCACCTAGTTAAGCCAGTACTTTGCTCTGCACTGATGAGGGGAAATCGCCCCAAAACGGCTGTCTGCAGATGAGGTGCTGGCTTACTTAATATCAGTGTCATGTCTCAAGGCCTATTTTAAAGGCTGGAACACTGATTTATAGGATAGCTGCCTTTATATCTGGTGGCATTAGAGGCAGGCTCTCCATCCACCCCCTGATTTGAGCATCGGAGCATTCCGTGCTCCTATGCTCTCGCTTGCGCTGCGCTGGATTGCTCAGGGCAAGGGCTGTTTAAGTTTTTAACACTACTAGGTGGAGGCTTCCGCCTAGCAGTGTTACTGGTGATGTCACCGGCACTGATTGGAGAGCTTTAGCGATGCCCAAACCGTTTTACAGGCTAGGGCAGCGCTAAAGCTGGCCCATTAGTGCCATGATGTCACCAGGCTCAGTGGTAGGTGGAAGCCTCTGCCTAGCTTTGCCCATGAAGAGCACCTGATCTCCCAAAAAGCTTTTGCCTGCACAATTCAGCGAAGGGCAAAGGAGAGCATCGGAGCATGAAATGCGCCGATACTTATATCAGGGGGGCTGCCTGGGTGAAAATGGGGGACAACCCCTTTAAGAGCTCATTTGCATCCCTTTCTTTACAGAATTCCAGAGGAGCATGTATGGGCCTATAAGTCTCCTCATGCCGACTAAGGTGCTCTATCACCAAGGAGGGATAATTGTCCCCAAATCCTGATTTAGGCCTCTTGCCCAGTCAAGCCAGTACTATCTGCTCTGCACTGATGAGGGGCAATCACCCCAAAACAGCTGTCTGCAGAAGAGATGCTGGCTTATTTAATATTTGTCATGTCTTGAGGCCTATTTAAAGGGTCAAACATTGGCTTACAGGATCGCTGCCTTACATCTGGTGGCAGAGCTTGTTAAGAGCTCATTTGCATCCCTTTCGTTCACATTTTTTGAATGAGTCTGCATATAATCCACAAAAAATGTGGATCGGATGCGGGGGGGGAAAAACGTGCATGAGGCCTAAAGGAGACACAAGAAATTCATCCAATTATTACTGCAAGTGGTCTGAACAACTGGCAGGGGTTTCAAATCCTTGACCCTTTTACACTGCATGAAAGCTGTAGTTTCAAGGCTGTTAAACAGCTGGTGAGCCACAGATTAGAGAACTATTAAAAGGACATGAAGTCAGGAGTCATGAACTGGGTAGTAGTGCAGTAGCAAGCTGCACTACTGCCACAATTAAAAGGGGTTCTGAAAGGATGCATACTGGATTAAATCCATTAAATTATGGTAAATAAAACGCAGCATGCCCAGAAACCATCTAGAATAGGAGATCCTTTTCCATGGGAAGATATTCTGCCTCTTCACCAGCCTTTACATGCAGCAGTTATTTTTAGTATGGGGATGAATAATCGTTAATACGATAGTTGATCCCGGTAAAATTTCCATTTGTCAGCAGGACATCCTGTTTACATGGGACAATGTTCTGCCATTGCTAATTTTTTGTGTCTCCTATTAGACCACACAATGTTCGTCCCAATACCATAGGACCGCTCGCTCCAGATAACTGGCCCATCCAGTCGAGCAGCCGATGAATGAGCAAATGCTCGTTTGTTGCCTGATCATCAGGAGCACATCTCATGTAGAGAGCTGAATAAGAGAGGAACAACTACGGAAGCAATAATTCCTCCCACATTCAGTTTGCGTCAGCTTGTCTATTCAGGCTGGTGCAAATGAGCGCTGATCCATGTCGTCATACATCAGCGCCTGCACTGCACAAATATCGGGCAGTCTAAGGCTACCTGCACGCGTAGCATATTCTCGTGCAGAAAAAATGCAGCGTGATACACTACGAGCAAAGTGCATGAGATTAGACAAATGTCATGTGCACTTTCCTTTTTCTTTCCATGTGAAAACTGACCTGCCGCACAAATTTTGAAATCCATTGCATGTCATTTCTTTGTCCGATTCTTTTGTGTGGCATCACCCTTTTCAATGCAAGGACAAGATCTGCTTCAAAACCTCATCAAGTCCACACAAAAACTGCAAGGAACACATGCTGTCTTTTGTTCAGATACGCACGGAAATTCGTGCAAGACAGGTAGCCTAATACAGCCTTTACAAACAAGCGTCTGCCCGTTTGTCTGGTGAGCGGCAGCATTAACACGTGGCAGTGATCTAGTCGTTCATGCCCATTAGTCGGCCAGTGGTAAACTGCCCTTAGCTCCTCTGTAGGTGAATACAATTTATTGTTTTTATCAATCATTTAGAACCGAGAGGAAGATGACTAGTCACCAGGTGGCAAAAAAAAGTAATTTCTGTCTTCCATTATCGCTACTTTTTCAAATATTTTCCTCCAGAAGCATCAACTTCTTCACTCCTATAACAATTTAGTTCTCCTTTAAGAATCGGGGTGGGAGACTGTGTCCCTGGAAAAGATTATGGAGAGGTGGAGCTGCTGGCGCAGAACAAAGTGTATACGACACCGAGGGGCCATCAGCCGGGTTGGAATTTAGATCATATGTACCAGGCATTTGTGGAATGTTTGGTATCTCAGCCCCTGTCCCAGCAGCGCTTGTATCTGGGGATCTACTTCGTCTTTTTGATCAGCACTTTAACAGATGTGTCAGGGCAAGTGTATTTGGTGTGATCCGGCCACAGTAAGCATTTTAACTGCTTGACTTGCCTGCAACTTTAAGACTAAAAAGACTGGATGGGCCCGACCTGCTCAGTGCAGAGCGATATAGCATATTCTAATGCTTTGCTTATTTTGCCTTTTAATAGTTTGCTTTTCAAGTTTATATTTTGGTCATCTGCTTTGCATGATTTTTTATGTTTACATGTGTTTTTTTTTTTGTGTTTTTTTAACTGATCAGACAGGCTGTACCGGCAGAGAACATCCTGGGGGAGTTCACCAGATCCGGCCCGCCGGATACTGTCATTTACTGCCGGACCCCAATGACTGTAATGGGATCTGTCTGCTTTCCAGCATGATTGCCATGTTCTAATCAAACAAAACCTGTGCATGGATGGCTGGACCCCTGCCAGATCCCATTATAGTCACCGGGATCCGGTGGAAAATTGCAATATCCGGCCAAGCCGGATCCTGTGAACTCCAGCAGACTGTCTGCCGGATCAGTTAAACATGGGTGTGAACCTAACTTATGTTGCATTCAACTGAGCTGCCGGTTGACGCACACCCCTGACGTTATTTGGAGTGCTACATTGCGATGATACAGTTAGTTCTTTATACATCAGTCCCTTATGTAACGATGGTCACTACTGAAAGCTCCAATGGACTGTGCTTAGTCCAAGTGGCATTCGCCTCTTCCCGTGCTCCTGGCTTAAAAGTATAACTTGCAATACCGGTTTGGGTATAGTCCATTTTAAATAAAAATTCAGGGCATGACCATTTCCTCTTTAGGAGACTATAGATGCTGAATAGACTCTAGTATATGCTCATTTTTGGCCACTTTTGGCAATTGAAATGTTACAGGATCCTGAGCACTTTTTGGCAGCTAAGATCACTGATGATGCCTCTGTGGTCTGCATTTACCGTTTTAGCTTAAAGGGACAGAGGAACATTAGTTTACCATATTGTGGTCATTTGGATCTTTTTCTGTAGTTTTTAGCAGCATCTTGCTTCCTCGTCCAAAGGAGTTTTTTTTTTTTTTTTTTTCCCCCCCCTCACAGGCCCAATGCTTTTTCTACATGGAATAAATCTCTTTTAAGAGTTTGATTGGATCATTACCATAGTACTCCCAATGGTTTAGCTGAGGGCAGATGATCATTTTGCAGGGTCCCTTATCGTACATGTGTGGATATTTGGTACCTGAAGCGCTGGAGCATTTGTTTTTTTAAATGTAAGCCACTGCCAATTTTGTAGACTTGTCTAGGAAATGCATGTAGATTATCTTTATTCTTGACACACCGCATCAATAAATATGGACTTTTTTCCCCCCCACAGGACACGGCATTGTCTTCATTTTGGCTCACCAGCAACAGTTCTTCAGTGGCAAGCTTTATGTTCATGCTCAATGCTAAAGCTGCCAGTTGAAGAACTGTTGAAGTTGGCTATTATTCCACTAAGGTCTTCTGAAGATGTTGGAAGAGGCTGAACAGGAGGAAGTCTTGTGGCTGTGTCAGTGATTGTAAGTTCTTTCAAGCGAGATGCTAAATATTGAAACCTTCCCCTGGCTTCATGTGGATCAGTAATGGAACGCCTGCCCCTTCTTACAACCTTCCTTATAAAAGATGGCTGCAGCGACTTAACCTCCTCAAGACAACTGTGAATGGTGTAAAGTTGACGGAATACCAAAGTATTGTAAGCATGTAGCTGATTAGGAGGACTCCAGACTCCATCGCCAGGCTGGCATACGGGGTGTTCCGAGACGGGAGAAACTTTATTAGAGGACATGGAATTGAATTAAAAACAAAACGCCTCCTATTCAAATTTTTTAAATCCACTACTGCATCAGTGTCGCTGCTCATGTGCTTCCCACTGGTCTTCTGTAGGTTCACTTTGCTGCGGCAATGATGTGCACATCATCGCCGCAGGAGTGGAGATGCTGGTGCAGCAGAAGATTTATCAGACAAGTATGAGGGGGTTCCCCCTCTGATAAATCCTTTTTGGGGGATATTCACACATGTCAAAAAAATGCTTTGTTTTCAGTGGGAGCCCTTGCCGCTGTTTGTGACTTCCCCAAGAAAGTACATGCCCTTTCTTGACGCAGCCTCCCATTGAAAAGAATAGGAAGTGCATTCCGCTCAGGCTCCCGAGTGCTTTTTGGCGTGGAATCCATGCCAAATCCTGATTGCAAAAGCTGTCGTGTGAACATCCCCTAACCATTCTTGAGCTGAACACGCAAGTGAAATTGCTGGGTAATGCCTCCAAATGATTGGTTTGGTCGTCACCTTTGGAACGCATTTGACTGTCATGGACTACTTTTTTTTTTTTTTTGGTCATAAATAAATGAGACAGACGGTATTGTTTAAACTGCTTTTTATGTATGATTCCACATATATTGTCATTACAACATTAAACACTCTATATTCCGGTCTCAAAGCGAGACAAAACTAAACCATTTAGTCTGTAATGTTGGGGCACAATAAATAATCCTGGTGGTTGGGTTGTTAAAACGAGATTGTTTTAAAGGGGTTTTCCGAGATCTTAATATGTGATCGGTGGGGGAAAGCTTCTCACAGCTTTCCCTAGGCCAGTGATGACAGGTTCATTGGTCACATGGCCTAGATGCAGCTCAGTCCCATTCGAGTGAATGGGGCAGAGCTGTGATACCAAGCACAGCCTCCCTCTATACAATGTACGGGGCTGTGCTTGGTGAGGTGAGAGAAGGCCATGGTTTGCCATCGGACCCCCACTGATCAGATCAGTATTAATTTCAGAAAACCCCTTTAACTGCAAAATATATATAATATCATTTATTTATAGAATCCTATTTAATAAATAGTTCACCAGAGGAATTCTGTTGCGCCTCCTTTTTGGTCTTCAGAAGGTTGTTAGGATCAGTACAGCAGAATTTAGGTGGTCATCCTAATTTTCCAATGACGTTAATGAAATCTTCAGCCCTGCACAAAAATACCATTATATATATCAAGTGGTTTAACTTTAGAATTCCCAAGCGCCCACCTAACCACAAGGTACCACAACTGGATCATTACATTGATTCATATCTTGTCCACTATTGACTTCCGTGCCCAGGATAACTGATCTTCATTAATCACTGCACAGGCACATTAGGGATCACTTCACAACCAGGAGGGGCAGGGGATCAGCACATAAAATGTCGTTCCACATGAGGTGACACTTTAGATGTGTATTTGTAAATGGTGGAGCTTGTGTTTTAAATAAATATTCTGCAAACAAGATGTGCGTTATTTGTATTTATTAAGTTAATTTATGCTGCGCAATCTAAACTACTGTGTACAGTGGTTAGAACTGTGTAATCCTGAAGCAGTCTTTAATTTTAAGAAACATATTTCAGGCAAGGCACCACTTAATACCGTATCGTATCCCTACTCAATAAGAGATGCTGCAGGCCCATGCAGTAAGAAATGTTGTAGCTTTCAAGCTTCTCTTAATCTCTACACCCCTTCCAGCAAAGGGAAATTATACAGTATGTCTTAAGGCTGTATTACATGGCCCAATGAGCAGACGATTGTCGGGAGGGAAGCGTTCACTCCTGGCAATCGCCTGCTCACTGGCAGAGGAGACTGCTGCTATTACTTGCAGCGATCTCCTCCACAGCGTGGAGAAGAGTGATCGCTATGACATTGCTTGTCCCCATGATGTATAGCGGTTTGCTGGCAGCAGATTGTAGATGGACAGTTTTAACATGCCGTCAAAAGACTTGGATTGCCCCATAATTTCACCAGGCAATCGGCGGCAGTATTACACTGCAAGATGACTGTTCATACGAACGCTCGTTGGCGATCATCTGCCTAAAAATCATCAGGTGTAATATAGGCTTTTATAGTCTCACGTGCAATGTGCTTATGGATGAGGTTCACAATACTGTTTTCTAGTGGCCCCAATGTTCTAGCGTGTGCCTCAAATTCCCCCCCAAAACCTAGCCCATGCTTATGTCTTTCTTTAGGCTGGGACAAGGCTTATCTCTGCATATGATGTACAGTAGCGTGTATGGCAGTGCATGGGTGCGGCTATAAGGCCTGGTAGGGTGCCGTAACAGACTTTTGCGGCTTTAATTTATTTATTTTTTCTCTTTTGCTCTAAAAATGGCAGCTCAAGATATTGGCTGAAGTTGTATGGGAACTATGAACTTGTGGGACTTTTTTTTTTTTCACTGGTGTTTTTGTTATTTAGGTGACATTTTGTTCTCTGACATCTATTGTATATAACAGGGATCAGCAACCTCCGGCACTCCAGCTGTTGTGAAACTACAATTCCCAGCATTTTCCATTCATTTCTATGGTAGGTCTGAGAAGAGCAGAGTAAATATGCATGCTGGGAGTTGTAGTTTTACAACAGCTGGAGTGCCGGAGGTTGCCTACCCCTGGTATATAATGAAAAAAGCTTGATTCACACAATTATTTACGTAAAGCTGCCGCGTAAAAACAGCCATAAACTGCGTACAACATGGAAAAATGGTACAAAAATGCAGTTGCAAATTCTCATCCCTAGTCAACTGAACTTTAGTCACAGAGTTGTGTGACTACAGTTCAGTTGATCTGTCTTGAGACGGGAATTCACAGCATCATAAATGGTTACCATGCAGCAAGTTCACTTCAGAGGAGCAGTCTGGGAAATACTGCTCCTACAGGTTTCCCAGACTGAATAAGCTTGTGTGAAACTGGCCTAAGGATGCTACCACACCACATCCTTTTCCAGGATAATAATTTTTGGGGTGTTTTTTTTTTTTAGTCACTTTGGTTTTCCTATGATAAAGTGTCTAAACACTACAATATAAAAAATGCAAAGAGAGAAAGAAAAGTAATGAAACTGTCTCAAAATGCCATTAAAAAAAAAAGTCCTTGTAGAGCATTTCATAATTTCCTACTGGCCGACATGTAACATATAGGTGTGACAGCTTTTTCCCGAAAGAAAAATGCTGACAAAAGAAAATGTGGAGTTTTGGGAGTGTGAAACCACCCTAAAGTAGCCATGAGGTCTAATAACAAATGGGAAGATTATGTTAACGATGTATTCACATTCTGGCCATACCGTGATTTTCGAAAAAGATTTAAATAGGTTTCCCATGTATTTATATTCAGGAAAAAAGTACTTACAGCACCTCCTTTTTGGTGATTCTTTTACCAGAGAAAATAATTTCTGCCACTTGTGACACAATGGGGTCAAAGTTCATGCTTGATACAGCAACTACAATGTCATCTCTGCAAGAAGTAAATAAAATGTTTGCATGAGTACTTTACGTTATTCCCGGAAAACACCTTTAAGGGTAAGTTCACAAATGACTGAAAACCCAGCAGAAAAATCATCTGCTGATTTTATAATTTTTTTATATACACGTTTGCAGCAGACACCGCATGTATTACATGGGGTTTTTGTTGCGGGAAAAGCCAGAAGATTTCACCCTCTCCATTTAGAAGTAAGAAATCCGCTGTATAAATTGACATGCTGCAAATTTAAAATCCACAATACCGCAGCTTTTCTGCTGCATTTATTTATTATTTTTTTATACACAGAATGTGGATGAGATTTCAGACACGCCTATCTATTTTGCTAGTACTCCAAAATGCTGCAGACTTTCTGCACGTAAATCCACACTGGCAAATCTGTAGCTATACATTCACGTCAGACCCTGGCGCAAGTGCTGCCCACTAACCTGCTCAGCTAGTCAACGATTCATGCTGCTCCAGTCCTGCATACTGGCTCATGTGTGTCCATCCTTCAGTCCATGGCTAGTTTACTTCTGGACGGGCATACTCACCTGCTTCACGGCAGCCAATGACTGGCTGTAGCAGTGATGTGTCCACACTAACACAGTGCTGCCCGAGCCAGTGGATGGCTGCGGTGGGGCCAGCATGCAGGACTGGAGCGGTGGTAGGGTTGCCACCTTGCCGGTATCTCATTTTCATCTCTATCTATTTTAATGGCCTTGCCTGATGCCGGTAATTTTTTTTCTTGACTGTATTTTCCTGTTACTAATGTGCTCTTCAATTGTGGAGCGCTCATTAATACAGCCCTTATTCTAAGTGGGGGCACTAATGGGTGGCATTATTCTTACTGGGGGGCACTAATGGGGGCATTATTCTTTATGGGGGGTAAAAATGGGGGCATTCTTCCTGGGAGGGGCACTAATTCTGGGGTGCACGAATGGGGGCATTATTCTGACTGGGGGCACCAATTGGGGCTTTTTTTTTTTTTACTGGGGGGCACTAATTCTGGGGTGCACTGATGGGGGCATTATTACTGGGAGGCACTAATGGGGGCATTAATATTATTGGGAGCCACAGTATGATAGCGACTTAACACCCCGTGTTAAACCACGCCCACAACCACACCCCCTTTGGGGTGTGGATTAACTTGGCCGGTATTTTTTTGTTGGGAAAGGTGACAACCCTAAGCGGTGGGGAGCAGGCAAGTGTAAAACTCTTAATAGCAGAGGCAGGCTGCATTCACTTAAGGGGTTTTCCGGTAATATTGATTTTAAAGTGCCCGGAGCCTACCCCCTGAAATAAAAGACACATACTTACCTGCTCAATGCTGCTTCGGTCTTCTGTGCTGCCTCCATCTTTTGGTCCATGCACTGTGTACATCCAGCAGTGCGTGGACAATGTCACATGCACTTCTCCAGCCAATGACTGGCTTCCGGTGAAGTGCTGTTGGGACTACATCACTGATAAAGCTAGAGCAACGTTTGTCACCTTGTCCATGCACTGCCAGATTCTTAAAAGCCACAGCATGCCAATTGTTTGTATGATTTTCCCAATAGACTTTAATAGAGATGTTAAAGGGGTTATCCAAGACTATAAAATGCTCCACCCTCCCCATACGCTTGGCCCCTTACAATTAATATACTTACCTGGCTCCCTGCTCTGCTCCTGGTCCCTGCACCACCGCTGCTGCTTCTCCCCGTGAGCTGATGAAAACATCCGGTGTCGGGGATGGGCCTCCGTAGCGTTGTGGGTGACGCTAGGAAGGGTCATACCTGCCTGCCATTGGCTGCACCCAAACCCCCCCCCCCCCCCCCCCGAATGCTTTAATCCGTGCACGGGGGGAAGCAGACCAGGAGTGGCACAGGGAGCCAGGTAACTATATGCATTGAGAGGGGCCTGGTGTACGGGAATGCATTTTATAGTCTTGGATAACCCCTTTAATGTCAACAGAAAATCTGCACCAATAAACGGTGCGGAGATCTGCACACAAATCTGCACCGTGTGCAGCCACTCTGAAAGTTAGTTATGCCTGGAAAAACACTTTAAGTTTTCACACCCCTACAAGAAAAAAAAAAATAGTATCTGCCTACTTCAAGTAAAAAGCCAAAAACTTCAGTTCTTCAAGTGCTCCTTTGATCACAATCTCAGTGAATCCTTCCCCAAATCCTGCAGAGACATGTACATAATTAATTGAACAGACTGTGGCATATCAAGCGAAAATGCTAATTTGTTGAACAACTCCGTCAAATGTATATTTTAAAGAAAACAAAAAAGGTAAGCCAACTAGTGTTGCTGGGATATGCAGCACCTGCATGCGGGGAAATAAGATTGTTGGAATTTCACTACCATTCAATAACTCTTTTTGATGGACTGTGTGACATAATATAGGAACAAGTCCCAGGGAGAACAGAAGGATTAAAAGGGTTTTCTAGTCAGAATTTTTTTTTTAACCTTATTACAGTTATGAATATAGTAACCTCATAAAAACTGTGCAGACACTGCTCAACATTAGATAAATGTTGGCCAAACCTGCCTATTTCAACTGACTGATCCTGTTAGGCTAGGGCTACACGACGACATAAGTCACCCAAATTTTTTAATGATAGTCTATGGTGTCGCACTGCGACATGCTGCGACTGCGACACGACTGTAGCAAAAATCCATCCAAGATAGATTTTTCTGCGACAGCTCGACACCATAGACTATCATTTTAATAATTGTCTCGCGACACATGTTGCAGTGTAGTTGTGCCCTATGTGTCATACGACTTACCCTGGGTTCACACCTGAGCGTTTTACAGCGCGTTCAAACGCGCTGTAAAACGCTCAACAGATTAAAACCAATGCATCCCTATGGGAGTGGTTCACACTTGAGCGTTTTACAGCGCGTTTGAACGCGCTGTAAAACGCCTAACGCATAAACAAGTACTTGAGCTTCTTTTGGGGCGTTTGACGGCGTTTGTGATTGACACCACAGTAGTCAATCACAAGAACGCAGCGTTTTACTGCAGCGTTCCTATTTGCAAAAACGCGGCTGAAATACGCGGGACAAAAAGCGCGTAAACGCGCGTTTTTAGAACGCTCAGGTCTGAACCCAGGGTTATTGTCGTCCTGTAGCCCTAGCCTTAGGGTACTTTCACACTAGCGTTTTGGATTCCGTTTGTGAGATCCGTTTCAGGGCTCTCACAAGCGTTCCACAATGGATCAGTTAGCTCCCAATGCATTCTGAATGGATAAGGATCCGTTCAGAATGCATCAGTTAAACTCCGTTCCGCCTCTATTACGTTTTGAGGCGGACACCAAAACGCAGCATGCAGCATTTTGGTGTCCGTCTGAAGAGGCGGAGCCTAACGGATCCGTTTTTACAATGTAAGTCAATGGGGACGGATCCGTTGTCAGTGACACAATATGGTGCATTTGAAAACGGATCCGTTCCCCATTGACTTTCAATGTAATCCAAAACGGATCCGTTTTGGACTTTGTCATTTTTCTTTAAACCTAATGCAAACGGATCCGTTCTGAACGGATACAAACGTTTGCATTAGAGTCGCGAGATCCGTCTGTGAAAATAAACAGACGGATCCGCACCAACGCTAGTGTGAAAGTACCCTTAGGGTGCCTTCACACGTTGCAGAAGAGTCTGACAGAAAATCTGCAGGATTGTTGCAGATTTTCACTTCAATGGCAAACTGATTCTGCAGTAGAAAACATCACTGAAAAATCTGCAACAAAATCCACGTGGACTTTGTTGCAGATCTTTCAGTGACCTTTTCTACTGCAGAATCAGTTTGCCATAGGATAACATGGTGGAAGTCTTGAAGTGTTGAGTGAAGCGAGCTTCGTTCATCCGCAGTCGCTTCGTTCAAAACTTCGGAATAATACTGTTCGGAGATCCATCTCCGTACAGTATTAGAATGTATGGGCTCCGATGAGCCAAAGTTAGTTATTCGTGAAGTCGTGTGTGACTTCGTTGAGTTACTTTGGTAATTGATTTTTAAAGTGGAAAACCACTTTAAAACTTGAAACAGAGTTCAGACAGATCAGAACGGAGGAGCTGTAATGTCAATGGAGAGTAGGTAATCAGTGAAAAGAAGGCTGCGGTTGCTTCAACCAGCTGTGACCTATCCAAAGGATAGGTTGTCAATACAGGAAATCGGACAACCTCTTAAAACACTTGCTGCTAGGTGCTCCCCCAGATTACAGATAGTGCTAAATTGTCCTAGCACCAGAACACACTATGGGCCAGATTTATCATTACACTTACATCTTACTCCACTTTTACATCTGCCCAAAGTCACTTTTGGCTCAGTCAGATTTATTAATGGTCCTTTAATACTATGATAAATGTGGTTTGACGTCAGCAGTTTATCCTTCAGTAAGCGGCTTTACAAAAGTCGCACGTCTTTACAAAAAAGTCGCATGTTCTATTAAAAAGTTGTATAAGATAAGCATGGTCCCCCCTGGAGTGAAATTGCGCATTTCTTTGCGACTTTTTTGCGACTTTTTAAATGGTTGCAATAATAAATCTGTCTAGAGAGTCATTTACATAAGACAACACGCCCACTTTCACAAAACTGGAGAGCTTAGTGCAGAGCTTGAAAAAGTCGCAAAAAAATGCGCAATTTTACCGATTGCGCATTTTTTTGCGACTTTTTCACTCCATTAAAGTGACTTTAGCTAATGATAAATCTGGCCCTATGATCTTATCACTGAGGGACACTTCTAACAAAAGAGACCGTCTATGGACATCCCCTTTACTGAAAGATTAATGGCATTAAAGAGGTTTTCCGAGAGATCATAACGGATGACATATCCTCTAGCTAGGCCATCAGTACCTGATCGGTGGATCCAATATCCAGGACCCCCGCTGATCAGTGCCGTCACCGCCTTCTCCCAGCTTTTCCTAGGCCATGTGACATCATATGTATCAGTTACATCGCCTAGGTGCAGCTCAGCCCCTTAGAGGTGCATGGGGCTGAGCTGTGATACCAAGCACAGCCGCTCTATATCTCGAAAAACCCCTTTAACAAAAAAAAAGATAATCCCAGTATGTGGTTGTAATATACATACACACCTGCATAACGAATGCTCTTTCCCAACAAAGATGTCCAAAAAAATGGCACAGAGGTCACCGGCACTTGCTTGTTCAGCATGTTGAGAGCAGCGATGCGGCCTGTAAATCAAGACAGATCTGCCTTATATCTTATGCAATAGGCTCCATCCCGAATTAGCTTATATTAGTATGTAACTTTAAAATGCAATTATTCAAGCTGAATGATTTCAGAGCTGACTGTGCAGGTAGGTATCTGCGACGGATGAAATAATGTACACTACTAACGACTCAAACTACACGATGAATGACAAATTACCTTTGTATTTCACGTAGCATGCAATGTAGCTGTGCAGCCAACTGTCAAAGAGCATCTGTCAGCAGGATCAAACCTCTTAAACTAGGCATGGTGCCGCCTGGTAGGGTTGAGCCTGCTGACTGAAATCATACTTCTGGTTTAAATCTGTTGTCCATTTTTAGTTTGATGCAAATGAGGGAATCAGTGCATTGAGGGATGGACATCAGCCTCGTGGTGCACCTCAGCTCCTTCGCTTTCATGTTCTGTCCACTTCCCCCTTCCCTTCATTGACAGGAACCAGGCATCATCTTTTGTACTGTATTTGTGAAACAGTGATATGTTTTAACTCAAGATGTATACTTGTGAGTATAATAAAACCATTTGATTTTATTTGGAGTTGACAGTGCTTCACTATCAGGATACGCCTTTCCTTCGTTTAGGAATACAACATAGGGCTAATCCTGGTGTGGTGGTGTGAACGACTTTCCATGTCCGATTTCCATCTTGGAATCTCATCTGTTTGAGGGTCTACACATTCCTGAACAAAAGCAGCGCGGCCAATTTCCTTATTATTTTGACTCTTATGCGAGTTGGAACCCACATCACATTCTTGGATTCGCGACGCTGATTTGACAACAGGCACAGTACTCGAACAAATATCTTTTTTTGCACATATGATGGGATGTGGCAACAGCCATCATGTAGGAAAATTCATGATCAATTGTGAATTTTGTTTGCAGGTACAGGAAAATACATCAGTCATCCAAGCATCGTCTTACTGTGACAGATTGTCTGTGCACAAGATCAGGGCAGGGCTCTCTTCACTTATCCATATTAGGACCCTTAACACAAAGTTGTTCTGGCGTCTTTTTGTCACTGTGAAAATGCCATGTAATCTGCAGGACGCATGTTATAGAGCAGGAGGAGTGGAGCAGATTGCAACATAGTGTTATGGCAAATGGTTCAGCAAAACCTCAAAGAGGAGTTCAGATCAGTGATTGACAGCTTTCCCTCTATGACTGTGTATACAGAGAGAGCTGTCAGTCACTGAAAGGACCGTCTCTAGACTTCAAAGCCCATAATGAAAATTATGATTTAGGACTCATACACATGACCATACAGTATGTATTTTGCGGGGCTGCAAAACTCGTATCTGCAAAATATGGATGATGTCCATGTTGCATCCATATTTTTTGTGGACCCAATGACTTCAATGGGTCTGTGGTCCACATTTTGCAGCCAAATATAGATGTTCGCAAAATATATACATTTCCTGCTCTATAACATGCTGCTAGCAGACTACACTGCATTATTATTATTTTTTTTTTTACATGCACAGCCGATGCTGTCTCTTTAAAGGTTGTGTCCTCTCTGGAGCAGAGAAGGCGCCAATTGTGACCACGGCGTTTGAGGCAACTTCCCCTGGGAGCACTGTGTTCCTGATGCCTAAACGGCTTCCAGCACTGAGATCGGGGAAACCGTTCATTGTCTGCAATAGCATGAGACTGTGAAGAAACCCAGCCTATTATAGCTGTAGTTCTTATGGAGGGTTGCAGCTGGCAGAGCTCCATAAGGACATAGCAAATCTGCAATACATTGCAATGATAGCGCAGGGAGATGAAGACTGGCATATGGGACTGTTCTCAGTGGACCAGTGTTCTCCTTGGGACTAAGAAAAAACAAGGAAAACTGATGGAAATCATAACTCCTGATATATCTATATAGTTTGGAAAACTGTCACTTTTAAGGTTTATTTCTTTTAACAAGCAGAATGTAAAAATCTTTAAAGTTATATTCCCATCCATATTGTGCTATATTGTTCACTAGACTAAGCACATTATATCATGGCTGCTTTCTTGCAGCAGTCAAATACCATTAAAGTGAAGGGGACTGAACTGAAATACTACACACAACCTGCGCGCAGGTGTAGTACTGGTTTTGAAAGAAAGCAGACATGTTTTTCTAATATTGGACAACCCTTTTAGGCCCCATTCAGACATCCGTAGTGTGTTGCGGATCCGCTACACACCATGCCGGCACTCCCCATAGAGATGCCTATTCGTGTCCGCAGGATGCGGACAAGAATAGGACAAGCTCTATCTTTTGCGGGGCCCGAAACCCAAATGCGGAAGCGGAGAGCACATAGTGTGCTCTCCGCATCACGTCCGGCCCCATTCACAATGAATGGGTCTGCATCCATTCTGCAGAATTGCGGAATGGATGCGGACGTGTGAATGGGGCCTTAGAGTGGCGTCACATACAGAAGTTTTGAATTCAGTTTTTGAGCCAAAATCAAAAAGTTAGAAGGGGGAGGAAATAAGAAATATAAAAGATGGACTTATAGTTCTCCTTCCAGCTGGATCCACTTTTGGCTTTGGCTCAAAAAACTGCATCAAAACTGCCACAAGAAAAAGTAGCATGTGACACCAACCTTACACGTAAATGGGTTGTTCACAGTTTTGATTTAGGGGGTTTGTCATGAGGATAGGCCATCAATTCCTATGTAGTGGGACCAAAGCAATCATAAGAATAACGGTCTGCTGTGAAAGCAGGAATGGATCAATTAGAACTGTATATAACTGTGATGGCTTATTTCCGGCACTCCAGCTGTAGTAAAACTACAACTCCCAAGATGCACACTTGCTTGGCTGTTCTAGGAACTCCATAGAAATGAATGGCGCATGCTAGAAGTTGTAGTTTCACTACAGCTGGAGTGCCATGGTTAGCCATCACTGGTATATACTGTAACTAGGGTTTATTGTAGATTTACATAAATTATGCTGTCGTGGACATTATTTCCTCTTCGTCGCTGTAAGGATTACATGGATTTAGCCGATCACAAACTACAATTTTTTTTTAAACCACCCGTTTATTTATCGGCGTAAACCGGCGTAAACATCTGTGTAATATTTTGGCCAAATATGGCGAGACTAAAATTACAGGTGAGTGCAATAGTCACAATATAAAAAAATGATTTAGTGTGGAAGAACAATGAAGAGACACCAGAAACAATTCTTTATCCAAGATCTGCTCAGTGGAATGTGACATTAGAAAGCTGGCTACATTTCAGATTATGTGAGGTCACTGAAGCAAACTGTAAATTATGACACAGCAGACAACATGATTTATTTAACAATAATAAATTCTCCACTGAACCTTCTGTGTAATATACTCAACAATAAAAATGATAAATTCAACACAGCAGCTTACCCGTTCTACACTGTCCCATCCTCTACAGACTGCAATCTGCCATTGTCCTACAAAATACATTTATGACCCATCCTGTGGATAGGTGATACATATCTGATCACTGGTGGCCCCACCTTTGGGACCCCCCACTGATCTCTGGAACGTTGTTTATGCCAGCCCCACATGGGCGTAGCTATAGGGGGTGCAGAGGTAGCAGTCGCTACCGGGCCCAGGAGCCTGAGGGGGCCCAAAGATCCTTGTGCCGCATAAGAAGACACACAAAGCACTAAGGAAAGGGGGCCCAAGCTGAACTCTTGCACCAGGGCCCATGAGCTGTTAGCTACGCTCCTGCAGCCCCATATATACTGTACAGAGTGCAGAGCGAATGCGGGATCACCACTCCATTCAAACTCCTCTTCACTAGGGATGAGCGAACTTCTGTTTTCAAGTACAAGGTTCAGGTTCGGGATATCTAAGAATTCTGTTATGGATTCCACCGCCACAGACCATAGCTTATGGTTCGTGGTAGCGGAATCCATAACTGAATAATTAGATAACCCGAACATTGCACGCCGAACTTGAAACTCAAGTTTGCTCATCCCTACTCTTCACTGCAGCTATACACTGAAGAGGACCAGGGGCTGGAAATCCTTGTTTTAGTGATCAGTGGGGGTTCCAGCAATGGGTGTGGTAGCGTCAGTGCTTCCAAGTAATATACCCAAAAAAAACAGCGATTACTCCATGTTCCCTCTCTGCTGTCCTCCTTAGGCTTAATTCACATTAGTGCTAATGGTTTCTGTGGTTCTTTTCCATTCTTTTCTGCTTTTCTGTTCCTTGGAGGAACAGAACAAAGTCAACACACGTGAGAATTTAGCCTTATTCAGCACAGCGAGAAATGGACAGAGTACCGGCAGACCCAATTGACCATAACCCTGGGTTCACACCTGAGCGTTTTACAGCGCGTTCAAACGCGCTGTAAAACGCTCAACAGATTAAAACCAATGCATCCCTATGGGAGTGGTTCACACTTGAGCGTTTTACAGCGCGTTTGAACGCGCTGTAAAACGCCCAACGCATAAACAAGTACTTGAGCTTCTTTTGGGGCGTTTGACGCGCGTTTTGTGATTGACACCACAGTAGTCAATCACAAGAACGCGCGTTTTACGCGCGTTTCCTATTTGCAAAAACGCGCTGAAATGCGCGCGACAAAAACGCGCGTAAAACGCGCGTTTTTAGAACGCTCAGGTCTGAACCCAGGGTAATAGGACACAAAAGGAATCTGGCCAGACAGAAAAAAAGTGGTGCTTGCCGGAAACAGGGCGGATCCAGGAAAGGCAGTATCCGGCTCCAATCATTGATGGAAGTCAGAGTTGATAAATCTGGTGTACGCCAATTTAACATGGCTAATCATGCCCACTTTCTAGCCCCTTTCAAAAGTAGCGAGAGCAGTGTAAAAATCACTACAATTCATCTTTTGTGCAAAAATGGAACATGCCAAAACAAGTGACTTTAAGACAAAGTAAAATGCTAAATCCCATACCCAACAGACTGAGGAGCCAGAGTACTTTTCTTAACCACTTCACAACTTGCAGCGTACATTTACAACACCAGACAGGACGTTAAAAAAGCAGGTGCCATAGCTGCTGGGTGCCTGCTGTTTTACACAACAGACACCGGGAGGCGGAGTCAGTTATTGGCGATAATGTTGATCATTCAGCTCTTTAGATGGCGTGGTTAATTGGAAGTGCTGCATCTGAACAGTCTTTTCCCAGGACTGCTGCTCTCCTGGGGACTGAAAGGCTCCCCCACGCCAAGATCAAGGGAACCGTTTGGTTGCTATGGGCCTTCTGAAGGCTCCAAGGCCTGCCACAGCAAAGTTCCTTAGAAATTTAAACACAGCGCTCCTAGTGTAATACGTTTCAGTATAGGACAATGTGAAAGATAAGAAAGATAATGGGCTGCTCACCTTCGATGGATGTGTTATAGGGCACAACACCATGTATGTCCCCGAATCTACGTGACAAACACGGGAATGGATGAAGTCTGCACAGCAATAGGATGATCCGGTAGCATGACCGCGCTGCCGGGAAATACTCATCAGCAGGAAGTTGGCTCCAAAGATTGTCTTTATTTGGACCGAATAAAGACAATGATATCGGATCATGCTATTGCTGTACAGATTTCAAAGCTTGATAGGGATGTACTGAATCTCCCATAGACTGCAATGTTAAATTAATGCAGTCTATGGGAGAAGCGATCAGACATCCAAATGGTAAGGTCCCCCAGATATACCTAAAATAAAAATAAATTAACATAACAATACAAAACTCCAAATCACCCACCTTTCCCCATTTTAAAAATAAAAGTAAATAAAAATAAAGATCATTAGCATTGCCATGTCCCAAAATGGCTGTACTATTAAAATATATTAATATTTGGCACAACGGAAAAAAAAAATCCAAATGGGTAATTCACAGTTTTTTTGTCACTTCACCTCCCAAAAAAATTTAATAAAAAGGGATCAAAATCATGACCACTCCCGAAACTGCAGATTGCCCCACAAAAATGAGCCCTCACCCAGCTCCAAACAAAAGTTTTGAGGGTCAGAATATAGCAATGCAAAAATATATATTTTTTTTACAGTTTTTTTTTTTATAATTTAAAGGATTAAAACACAAGAAAAACTATAAAATGTTGTATCGCTGCAATCGTAATGACCCAGAGTATGAATTTAAACCCATCAGTTTACCACATGGGGAATGTCGTCAAAACACAATCCATAATGCTATGATGGAATTACATTTTATTTTTTTATAATTCCAGCCCATTTGACATTTTTTCTAAGTTTCTACTCCGTTGTATACAATATTAAAAAGGTGCCATTAGAAAGTACAACTTGTCCCGCAAAAAAACAGGCCATAATATGGCTATGTGAACAGAAAAATAAAAAAGTTATGGCTCGGAAAGGCAGAGAGTTGAAAACGCAAAATTGCTGCATCCTGCATGAAGGGGTTATTATCATTTCTTCTCTTGCCTAAACAATGCTGCTTTCTATGACCCCCCATGGGTTTTTATGTACACAACCTTGGAAATGCAAGGTACTTAAGTAATATGGTGTAATAGTATAGATCCTTTCATTGTGATTTGTAACCATGGTTATAAAAAAAGCTGTGGGTGGCAAGAAGCATGGCCCATTCACCGGAACTTGAAGGCACATACACTAGTAACACTAGCAGAAAGGCTTTTGCAATGTGCTGCAAAGTGTCCAAATCATAAAAGGTACTATGTGCTTTGGATAAAACCCAAAAATTTTATTGGTTTATGAAAGGATGAAAAGAATCCGTTGTCATTGGCTGAGACAGAAGAGGATATGTTCATAAATAGGGTTTTGAGAATGCAAACGAGAAGATGCCAGCACAGTCTGCAGGTCAGTGGCTGATGATTCAAAGTGTCACAATGCAGCGTACCTATAGCCGAGCCGCAATGTTTAGGTTCAGGAGTTTAAGAGAAAAAAAATCCACATATTTCTGTGGAAGGTCTTGTGTCAGCATTTTGCAGCATACCATAAATGCATAGGAAGAATTGGGATGAACTCTGTTCAAGGTTTTGGACTCACTGGATTAATATTTGGCCTTTAAGAGGTTTTGCGGGACTTTCATAAGAACTAACCTACCAAAACCTTGCGGCGTGCGCCAGTGATGCAATAGAGATGGGCCATATGCTGCCTCCAGACAATAATTGACAGTTTTCTTTTCTATGCACAAAAGGAAAGAAGTCTGTTAATCATTGTCCAGAGGCGGGGAAATGCAGGGTAGCATGTGGCAGTGGATCCATCTCTCTCACAGTACTGGACTGCGCTGTGGGTTTTGGCAGATCAGTGCTCTAAAATTACTGAATGCCATCACAGGAGTGACAGACCGCTAAAATCAGCAGGTCTGTCACTATGCTTAAAATCAAAAAACAAAAACATCTTATATTGACCCTTCCTCCAGCACCATTCTGTGTGGTACTGGTCCGGTTCTCCTGCCAACAGCAGTGGTAACATATCTGGGTACGCAATATGACTGCTGCAGCCAATCACTACCCTCAGCTATCAACCACAGATCTGATATTCATGATCTATACCACCATATCCTCGGATATGGACTCCACTTTTTCAGTGATGCGTCGCCTCAGGTCGTTCAGATCCTGTGGCTGGGTGGACAGATACATTGAGTTCTTGATGTAGCCACCACAGAAAGATGTTGAAGAGTGTTAGATCTGGTAATCATGGGGGCCAGTGCAACACTGGTGAATTGTTTATACTGGCATGACTGATCTAACGTTCCAGTAGAGTTTCATTCAGGTATCGGTAAACATCCAACTGGAAAAGAGGAGGAGCAGCATCCTGCTGATAGAGGCCAGTGGTTTTGTATTACTTCACCTAACGCAGAATGCAGTTTCCATGCAGAGCACATTTACCAAAAATGTATTCTGAAAATTAAACTGTACTGTCACAACAGAAAAAGCTTCTTCTTGCTGCAATGTCACCATCTTACACCTGCGCTATGTGTACAGGTTTAGTCATGGGACAGCTTTCATTTTCTAAGAGTGCATAAATATATATATATATAGATATAGATAGAGAGAGAGAAAAAGAGTTTTTACTTTTTTATTTTAATCATACAAATTAGAGATGAGCGAATTTCATATTTTGAAATTCATTCACGCTTCATTTGGTGGTAAAAGCAGAATTGCATTATGGATTCTGTTACCACGGACCATAACGTAATTCTATGATGGAATGCATAACGGAATGCCTTTAGAGGTATTCTGTTATTCATTCCATAATAATAGAAGTCTATGGGCTGCAAAACAGATCCTACCCGTTTCCGTTATGCAGGGGTATTGGAATCCACAACACAATTCTGCTTTTACCACCAAACGAAGCGTGAATGAATTTCATAACATGAAATTCGCTCACCTCTAAGAAAAATGTTTTTATTTGGAAAAAAGCTAATCACGTTTATTGTATTTTTTGTGTTGCTAGATCATTTTTGGTAAATAATAATTGTATAACATTAATTAATCTCATTAGGAGACTTTTGCTTTACCACATATATACCGTATTTTTCACTTGATAAGACGCACCCTGGTTTTTGGAGGAGGAAAATTAGACTTTTTGTGCAGGCACAGCTTTTGGGGCCATGTGCTCATGATAACATAGACGTAAGGCATTATGCTGGACCACCTCCCACCTATGACATACCATCAATATGTCAATTTTCAGGAAGGGGTCAATAATAATTATCACAGGTAGGGGTGGACGATATATGCCATATGGGCGATATAAATTTGGGCCAGGATATGGATTTTGTGTATATCGCACATATCGCAGGACCGCGATATGATTGACCATGGGGAGCTGTAGTAAATGATTGCGCACCGCAGAAGATTCTGGCTTACCGCTCCTTGGCCTCCCGACTCCACACCGCGCTGTACTGGCCAGGGCCTGGCGTGCACACAGCGTCAGCTCGCTTTGCTGACGCTGTATGTGATATCAGATCCCACCCAGTGCTGGAAGACGACGCCACACCTGCGGACTCCATTAGCCAGCCGCTGCCGAGCACCCTGCAGGAAAGGTCATAGTGGTAAGGCTAACAGTGACTCTTGTGGGGGGACGGTAACTCTTGCTGGAGGATCGTCGGGGTTGGGGGGGGAGTGGATAAGGAAAGGAAATGGGTCTGGGGACGCTGATCATCTTCTGATGGCACTGCAGACTCCTGCTCTGTCTGAATAGCAGGAGGGAGGGGACACATGGAGTCTGATGATGTCAAATGCCATGGGGCTAAAATATCTGACGGCACTGGCTCACTGGGGGACACATGCAGTGAGCCAGTGCCATCAGATCAGCCCCATGGCATTTGCCATCATCAGACTCCATATGTCCCCCAGTGAGCCAGTGCCATCAGATATTTTAGCCCCATGGCATTTTCCATCATCAGACAGTCTGATAGATGATGGCAAATGCCATGGGGCTGATCATTGGCACTCATGTCTGATGATGGCTATTGGCAAACGCCATGGGGCTGTGACGCAGACTGATGGCAAATGGCATGGGGGCTGAATGGCGCTGGCTGGGTGAGATGTATGATGATGGCAAATTGGCAATGGCATGGGGCTGATGATTGGCTATATCACACTAAAAATATTGGGCCAGATTTATCATTAGCTAAAGTCACTTTAATGGAGTGAAAAAGTCGCAGAAAAATGCGCAATCGGTAAAATTGCGCATTTTTTTGCGACTTTTTCAAGCTCTGCACTAAGCTCTCCAGTTTTGTAAAAGTGGGCGTGTTGTCTTATGTAAATGAATCTCTAGACAGATTTACTATTGCAACCATTTAAAAAGTCGCAAAAAAGTCGCAAACAAAATGCGCAATTTCACTCCAGGGGGGACCATGCTTATCTTATGCGACTTTTTAATAGAACATGCGACTTTTTTGTAAAGACGTGCGACTTTTGTAAAGCCGCTTACTGAAGGATAAACTGCTACTGTCAATCCACATTTATCACAGTATTAAAGGACCATTAATAAATCTGACTAACTAAAAGTGACTTTGGGCAGATGTAAAAGTGGAGTAAGATGGAAGTGTAATGATAAATCTGGCCCATTGTTCTTAGAAAGCAATGAGCAAGAGCAATATGTTAGTAATAGTTTAAGAGAAGAAAACATCTTATTATAGACGAGTACTTGATTGCTAAAATAATCGTTTCCTGCAGGTGCCCTACGGCCCTAGATGTCATCAAGCTGTGCCTGTGCTGGTCAATTTCATGAAAGGAGCTTACATGTGGGGAGGAAGAGGAGGAGGTGCTCCTAAAGAAGACCGGTGCAACGTCGGTCATATGGACCTGGTTTGGGTTTAAGGAGTCGGATGTGGATCAGAAAAATATAATCTGCGAACTATGCCGGGCGACAATAATAGCGAAGAGAGGGAATACAACCAATTGGTTTCATCACCTCAAAATGAAGGACGTTTTGGAATACGAATCTAGCCAACAACTGCGCCCTCCTGAACAAACGGTCAGTCAGTCAAGTGGAAAGAAAAAAGGTGCCCCTGCCCCTACACACCAGCAGACCGATATTGTTAAAGCCTTTTCTAAAGGCACTCCGTATGACAAAAAATTGGCGGGGTATTGAAATTACAAATGCCATTACCCTATACCTGTGTAAGGACATGGTGGCGTTTCTTACAGTGGAGAAAAGTGGCCTTCAGAACATACTTAAGACACTCGATCCACGTTATGATGTACCTAGCATCAAACACTTTAGCCAAAATGAAGTGCCTAAACTGTATGACAAAGTCCGCGAGCAATTGAATAAAGAACTCCAGAGAATAAAACACTATGCAACTACTACGGACTTGTGGTCGAGTCGCACAATGGAGCCTGACATTAGTCTCACAGTCCACTTCATCAATGACGAGTGGAAGCTGTGCAGCAGATGCCTACAGACATCTTATTTTCCCGAGGATCATACAGGTGAACTGATATCTCAGGGATTAAAGGAAGCACTGGAGTCATGGGGACTTAGAGAAGAGTTACAAGTCTGCATAACCACCGACAATGGCGCAAATATCGTGAAAGCAGTGGAAATGAACGGCTGGACAAGACTGCAGTGCTTTGGTCACAGGCTCCACCTCGCCATCGGTAGGTACCATTTTTTTTAGCCCTAGGTTACATCATGCAGGGGTTGATGTGCTAATAATATCTTCCAATTTTGTCCTTAGAGAGAAGTGTGAAAGACGCCCATGTTGAACATGCAATTGGCAAGAAAATAGTAAGTGCCTTTTCTTACACTTGGAAAAGGAAGAGAGAAATGGCTAATGCCCAGGTTGAGCTAAACCTGCCTCGTCACTGAAACACCAACAAGATGAGGGTCTCGACAGAAGATGATTCAGCAGCTGTTTGAACAAGAGAAGGCCAGATCACAGGTCCTGAAAGCAGACAGGAAAACCAGGCACCTGGTACCAACTTGGCAGGACATTGATGTGTTATAATCTATGAACAAGACCCTCAGTCCCCTGTTGGAGTTCGCAGATGCTCTGTCTGGAGAAGAGTATGTGAGTGTGTCGTATGTCAAACCTGTGCTCCGCCTTCTAAACACCACAGTTCTTCCTGTAGCTGATGATGACATTGACACAAACCTGACGAAGAACATGAAGAGAGCCATCCTCAAGTATTTAAATGAGAAGTACTCAGACTCTGCAACTGATGACCTCCTGGATATGGCCTCCTTGGTCGACCCACGCTTTAGATCATCATATATAGCAGATGACCGAAAAGAGTTCATCTTCACAAAAGCAGCAGCTGAAATTCAGGCACTGATAGAGACACAAGCTGTGTCTGCTACCGCCACGGAGTCACCACCATCACACACAAGCACAGGAGCTGCTGGAGAAGCCCAGAGAGAACCCAAGAGGAGTAAACAAAGTCTGGGCAGCTTTTTCAAACAGGCATCCGCTCAGCCCGGCCCTGCTGCCCCCACTGACAGAGAAGCAATTGAAATTGAGCTTAAGAGTTACCTGCAGGCACTGGATGTAGAAGGAGAAGCCGACCCACTGGAGTGGTGGAGGCTGCACCAGGCTAATTTTCCCAGGGTGGCAAGCCTAGCCAAGAAATATCTTTGCATTCCTGTCACAAGTGCCCCCTAAGAAAGGGCATTCAGCACCAGTGGCAACATAGTAACGTGCCACCGATCTGCACTGAAGCCGGAGACTGTGGACAAACTTGTGTTCCTGGCGAAAAACCTTGGCTGATGTGTGCAATGTAATGACAGTACCCCTCAGGAGGCGTGGTGCAACACTATACTCCGTATTTATTATCTCCTTATTGGTCCGGAGCGTTACTTTCACACCCTCACTATATAATTTTAGTAAAATTCTACTGTATTAGATATATTGATTTGATATATCCTTTAAAATCACTTCGTGTTAGACAAGGAACTCAAAAATGTGCTTAAAATTACTCTGGGAGTTCAGGTTAGAGGTAAGGGACGTGACCTCCCTCCCTGAGTAATTTTAATCACATTTTTGAGTTCCTTGTCTAACACTAAGTGATTTTAAAAGGATTTTTATCAAATTAATATATCAATAAGTAGAATCTTGTGCGAAAGTAATGCTCAGGTCCTCTGTTCTGAACCAATAAGGAGATAATATTGACGGCACGCAAGTCGCAAGGAGCATAAACACTGATGTTCAGATAGTGCAGTCGCACTACATATTGATTTGCAATTTGTTGTATTTTTAAAGAGAACCTGTCATCACCTTTATGATGACCTCACTGACGGCAGCATAAAATAGTGACAGAAATTCTTCTGGTTTCAGCGGTGTGTCACGTAAGTGGTTACTGAGAGAACCAGCATCATAATCATTGCAGCCCAGGCCCTGAAAAGAGTGAAATCTACCTGAGAAGAGTCCTGGTTATTCCTAATCTCCTGCTCTCCTGCCCATCTGCTGATGATTGGCAGTTCTCTGCTAGAGAGAAAGGGAGAAAACTAGGTAGAAGACTGTCAGTCATCAGCAGGTGGGGGGAGAGCAGGAATTCATGAATAACCAGGACTCTTCTCAGGGGGCCGTGACTCTTTTCCAGGCCCAGTCTTCAATGATTGTGATGTTGGTTCTTCTCGGCAACAACTTACTTTTAAACTACACAGACTGATGAAATCAACTCACCTGGCTGTCTCTCCTTTATGCTGCTGTTAGTATGGGCAGAATAAAGTTGATGACAGGTGTCAGGTTCCCTTTAACCTTTAAGAAACCTGTTGAACTTGAAGGGTTTTTCGTTCAAATATGTGCAGCTTTTTATTTTTGTGCAATACAACTGGGCTTTTTCACACATTACTGTTTCTCCTTTCTGTTCTCCAGCTCCGTTAAGGAGCAGGAGAACGGAAAGGAGGGATTCTGTAGATAACGGACACCTACCTGAGCGTAACAGAGTCTAAAGATCCCATATATAATGGGGTCTGTCCTGCATGCAGTACTTTCGTCTCAGCTCAAAAATCATGTTCTGAGGCTCTGAGCGGACCCCATTATAGTCTATGGGGTTTTTAGGCTCCGTTACGCTCAGTTGGGTGTCATTATCTGCAGAATCTGTCCTTTCCGTTCTCCTGCTCCTCAACCGAGCCGGAAAGGAGAAACGGTGATGTGGAGGGGACTGGGAGGGATCCTAAGTAATCAGGACAGGAGGAAGAAATGTAATGTTTATTATTTTACACTTTATCTTCAAGAAATTTGTGTTTTACTAACACTTCATCTTTACATTGTTTGGAAAAGATGCATTACACAATACACATATTAAAAATTTCTTTCAAAGTTTAGTGATTAGTATTTTTTGTATACATACAGAAGAAAATAATATATCGCAATATATATTGCATATTGCACATGATTGAAAACATATCGCAATATGGATTTTAGGCCATATCGCCCAGCCCTAAGGGTAATCATAGTGATCGCAGCTCCCTATACATTTTCACTGCTTGTAGGGTTAAAATATGATCAGTAATAGTAATAATGGTACTATATGAGGATTACTTAAATTATATTAAGAAATCATTTAAAATGTATTGGGTTCATAATTTATTGGCATTAAACGAATGGCATTAAACTATTGGCATTAAAAAAAAGTGCCCCCCCCCCCCCTGAATTTTTTTTGTACAGTGGGCTATAAAGATCCATCCACTCATTATATAATGTATATACTGGGAGATAGCCTGATCAATCTATTTAGAGATGTACATGTATACCCACAAATACTGTATACGCAAGCAAAACGTTTTCGGTTGTCTCAATTTGAAAATTACTGCGCACAAAAGTAAAATCTGTGAAATGATCCCTTTTCTTTACAAATGGCAAACATTTCAGAATAATTTACGTAATACACCATACCGTGAGAATGAGCCATCTGCCAGTGTCCTATATTGGCCCTACGTCCATCCATCATGGCAAGAGGAAACGATACAACGTCCCCGGCTGCAAATACGTCATGTACGCTGGTACGCATGAACTAGTGGAAGACAATAGAGCGGAGGTATCATTACTTACTATAAATATCTGTCTGAAAATTGTCGTTCATAGAGGTCATTCTCATCCTGCGTGGTTATTTTTTTTACAGCAGCATGTTTTCTCCTAACAGAGATATGCTTAATTTACCACAGCACAACACCATTGCTACGGCTCCACAGCCATCAGGCTCACTGGTAGAAGCGAACAGCAAGCATTCTCAATGCAAACGTCTAAACATCACAAATAATAGGGCTACACATGAAAAAGGAATCTGGGCCACGTCCTCAGTAGGCATACTTGGGGCTAGGCTGCCGAGTCAATCCTACAAGACATTGTTCCCATTTGTACAAATGTAGCAAACGTTAATTTGACACAAAAGCTACTGAAATAACTCAAGTAAGGGTACTTTCACACTAGCGTTAGTGTGATCCGGCAGGCAGTTCCGTTGTCGGAGCTGCCTGCCGGATCCGCCGATCAGTGTGACAACTGACAGCATTTGTAGATGGATCCGGGTGCGGATCCGTCTACAATTGCATTGCAAGAACGGATCCGTCTCTCCGCTTGTCATGCGGATGGGTGGATCCATCCTGCAGTCTTTTCAAATGCGCAGACCGCAAGGACGGATGCGTCCTTAAGTTGTTTCGCAATGCCGGATCCGGCACTAATGCAAGTCAATGGGAATGAATGCCGGATCCGGCACTAATGCAAGTCAATGGGAATTAATGCCGGCGACTGATCAGGCATTTGGACGGACATAATACCGCAGCATGCTGCGGTATTATGTCCGCCCAAAACGCCTGACAGTGACTGAACAGAAGGCATACTGATGTAAACTGAACGGATTTCTATTCATTCAGAATGCATTGGGATATGCCTGATCAGTTCTTTTCCGGCATAGAGCCCTTTTGATGGAACTCTATGCCGGAAAAGAATAACGCAAGTGTGAAAGTACCCTTAAAGTTCACTGCAACTGTGGGTTTAACATGTTAAAGGGGTTTTCCACTGCCTAGATACTGATGACTTATCCTCAGGATAGGTTATCAATATCAGATCAGTGGAGGTCTGACTCCTGGCACGGCCACCGATGTGCTGTTTCTGGGAGCTGGCAGAACCAGAAGCTACAAGGGGGCTACATCCATTGTATAGTTTTTGGCACCAGCGTACTGCAACTCAGCTCCCAATCACTTGAGAGGTAGCGGAGCTGCAGTACTCGGCGTAGCCATTGCACAGTGGATGGGCCCTTTTCCTTCCGGCTTCATCCACTGTATATTTTCCAGCACTGAAGATTACCCCAAACGGCTGTTCAGTCGGTGCGGTATGTTGGATCCACACATTCTGATATTGATGACCTATCCTGAGCACACCCATCTTTCTTTGCACTATCCTGAGCACAGGTCATCGTTACCAGACTGACAGGATCTGACATACCGCAACCCCACCAATCAATTGTTTCATTGTAGCGCCGGAAGTCTGCACTGTAACTACACAGCTCTATCCATTGTGCAGTGGGCAGAGCCGATAACTACAACGCTGACTCAATTCACCTCAATGTACCATAAAACCTTTTCACACATCAGGTTATTGTTTGCTACATCTGTATTCTGACCGCTAAAGAAAGACAAAGGGAAGAAGTGCTGTGAAATTACTGAAAAGTAATGTTTGTTTCCACAGGAGGAGCAGAGCTGAGGATGGGTGTGGTAGTGTAACAGTCAACCACAGTAGCACTCCGCACACCGATGCTCCCTTGGGCCAGGGTAGTGTTAGGAGATGGACCATGTGATTTGACCATGTGATGTGACGTCATCACAGGTCCTTTAGTTCTTAGCTGATGCTGGGAAAGAGAGGGCAGATCGCAACTACGCGATCAAGTGGCTAAGGTAAGTTAACTTTTATTATTTTTAACCCCTTCCACTTCATTTTACTATGCATTCTTTATTAAGAATGCTATTATTTCCCCTTATAACCATGTTATAAGGTAAAATAATAAAGATCTGGTCCCATTGCTAAGCAACCATGCGGGAAAATCGCAACGCATCCGCACTTGCTTGCGAATGCTTGCGATTTTCCCGCAGCCCCATTCACTTCTATGGGGCCTGCGTTGCGTGAAAAACGCACAATATAGAGCATGCTGCGATTTTCACGCAACGCAGAAGTGATGCGTGAAAATCACAGCTCATGTGCATAGCCCCATAGAAATGAATGGGTCCGTATTCAGTGTGGGTGCAATGCGTCCACCTCTCGCATTGCACCAGCGCGGAAAACTCGCCCGTGTGAAAGGGGCCTAAGGCTGTCAATGGTGGTTGTCATTTCCAACTAAGGGATACTGGGTTAAAGATACGGTTAGCCAGACCATCTCCAAGTGTAAAGGGTGTGTCAGCAATGTCCCTCTCACTACAGTAAAGTCTATGAGCTTTGATCAGCAAATACCTAACTGGCTCCAATGCTCAGCCATGCAGATTCTGGATCTTCTTGGTTCTTTCCTTTATCTCTCTCTCTGTTTTTGGAGTACTGTAGAAATGGTGAGATCTTTCCTGTTCAGTAGATAATCCTCAAAGAAGGTGATTCTCTGGAATTGGTACTGTGGGGAGTGGAGCACATGTCACAGCTCTCACTTTCTCCTCTAACTTTAGACGGACTAGACTAAACTGAGCTAGGGGTGGATCCAGGAGCCACACCTAACTTCCTGCAGTGGCTAAGTCAGGGTTATTTTACCCACTCATCCATGCAAAATGATGATGAACAGTGAGATGAACAAAGTATTGGAAAATTTGATTTGGCTGCTTCGCCGACTTCGCCGAAAAAAAAATTCCTTTGTGATTACTTTGCTTTGTGACACATTTCTTTGTAAGTAGTGGGTGCAATGTCAGAGAGCGGCGATTGTTTATGTATTTTTTTGGGGGGGAAAGGGGGGTGATTTGAATTTTTATAGGAAACTATAACAACTAATCATCAGATTGCTTCTCTCATAGACTCCAATGCATTGGCTTCCATAAGGATTATACTATGTTCATAGTACTAGAATGTTCATATACTCCATAGGAGCTAATGTGCGGCAGCCTCGCATCATTCAGGAATACAGAGGCTGCCGCACACACACTCTGGCTCTCTTGATCCTCACTGTGGGGAGCAGGTACACACCAAGAAGCGCGCGCTTCTGGGTTTTTGTACTCTCAGATGCCATGGTCATGTTTAACCACGCCAGCTGAGGGGTTAAACACTTGCTGTTTAAGGTCCCATTCAGTGCTGTACATATACAGCGCTGGTCGCGAAGGGGTTAACAACCTCCTCTGTACACACACTAAATCAGGAATTTCACAAATGGGAAAACTCGATAGCCCTAGTTGGGTCTTATATGCCATTCTATATTTCAATTAGTTAGTATCCTATACAGGGGTGTTCATAGAAATCACTGGGCCCCATAGCAAGAATCTAAGTTGGGCCCCCACTGCTGTATATACTATATATCTGTACACACTGCATCGATTATACCTCGTATCACACATATCAGTACACTGCTGTATATGCTATATATCTATACACACTGCATCTATTATACCTTGTTCCTCACATATCAGTACACTGCTATATATAATATATATCTCTACACACTGCGTATATTATACCTTGTACCTCACATATCAGCACACTGCTGTATATACTATATATCTATACACACTGCGTATATTATACCTTGTACCTCACATATTAGTACTCTGCTGTATATACTATATATCTATACACACTGCATATATTATACCTTGTACCTCACATATCAGTACACTGCTGTATATACTATATATCTATACACACTGCGTATATTATACCTTGTACCTCACATATTAGTACTCTGCTGTATATACTATATATCTATACACACTGCATCTATTATACCTTGTACCTCACATATCAGTACTCTGCTGTATATACTATATATCTATACACACTGCATCTATTATACCTTGTACCTCACATATCAGTACACTGCTGTATATACTATATATCTATACACACTGCATATATTATACCTTGTACCTCACATATCAGTACACTGCTGTATATACTATATATCTATACACACTGCATCTAGTATACCCCGTACCTCACATATCAGTATAATGCTGTATATACTATATATCTGTACATATTGCATCTATAATACTGTGTAATATATGCAGTGTGTGTGTGTGTGTATATATATATATATATATATATATATTGTGGGGAGTTGCTCTGGTAGACAGCGGTGCGGGTGCAGTATAGAGGCAAAGAGAGTCCAGGTAGTGCAGCAAACAGTGTTTTATTTCACACTTGCACAAACAAAACTCAAAACAGTCCCTTAGTGTTACTTCACACACATAGCAAAAACTTGAGGCAAAACAAAAGTCCAAGACTGAATCAAATTCACCTGTGTGGTTTAGGTGCGTGTTCACACCCGGCTGACAGCCCAGCCGCAGGAAAGTCCAACCTCAGGCTTCCAGGCAGACTGCACGCCTCTTTGTAAGCTCTTGCTTCCAGCCCCGAGAGCTCCACGGAACACCAGCAGTTTCCAAGTTAAATCACCTCAAATCTTAGGTGTCAGTTCACACCTGGCTGAATGCTCGACAACACAAAAAGTCCACTGACCGTCTTTAAATGGCCTGCTCTCCTGACACACGGGTCTCAGCTTTTCAGCCCAGCACAGGGCTCAGATCCCAAACACAGAGAGAGATTTGCATAAACCCAGCTGTCTTTTAAAGGCAGCTAGGCATTAACCCAAAAAAAACCCGGACCGGCACCTAAAATCCGGTCCAGTATTTGCCCTCACCTGGCTGCAATCAACCCAGCAGCACAGGCTGAGAGGAAAATACCTGTTTTTTTACCACCAAACCTCTCACTGTGTCACAATATATACACATACACACATACATACAGATCTATAATAGGTATAATAGATGCAGTGTGTACAGATATATGTGGTAAGTTATACATTATGGTCACTGTGTGTGAGGTACATGAGGTCACTGTAACTGTCTGAAGTATTATATATGAGTGAGCAATGAATAAAAACAGAGCATGGGTGGAGGGCAAATGAAGAGAAAAGTGGAGGACCCCCTCTTACCGCTCCATTCCAGTTTGTATGGATCAATGCAGAGCTGATTGTGAACTTCTAATACTTGCTATTAGGGGTTTAAGGACCTGTGATGATGTCATCACAGGTCCTGGCAGATATACCTTTCAAACCTGGGAACTACACCATTTTTGGTGCAGTTCCTTTGCTAGATCCTGCAGGACCCGTGATGTTGAAGATGATGTCATCACAGGTCCTGACAGATGCACTGTTCTAACCTGGGATCTACAATTTACACGGTGCAGTTCCCGTACAAGACCTGTAATGTAAACGATATCACATATAAATATGTGCATTGCGTGGCATTCAGTATTAGAAAAGATGGCATATGATACAAACCTGGTCTACATAGATCGCTCCCCTGGTATCAACAGCAACGCTGCTGCCCTTCAGAAAGTTGGACACAGGGGTTACACCTATACATAAGACAAAATATTAATACGTAATTTTTCTAATTTGTAATTATTATTATTATTATTATTATTATTATTTTTATTTTTAATTTTTTTTGGGGGGTCAGCTATGCATCAACAATCAAATATATAAACCAGCAACATCCCGAAGCAGCCAAACATTTGTCTTCTTACTCTGACTTGAGCTGTATCTTCAGGCGTTTTGGTACTGATGTCCTAACCTCACTTCAATGGAAGCAGCAATACAGTTACCAGTTCCGTCTATACACAATGGATGGAACTGTGTAGTTCTGGCGCCAGAGCTACAAGGTAACAGGTGATCCAATGTCTGCTAAAACTAGGCCTGGAAACAGGGATAAGGGAGCAGGCCACCTCCTAAAGCTTCCCTAAATCCTATCCCTGACCTCCTAACCGCATAAAACCACCAAAAGCCGCTCACTCATAGTCATCTGGGCGTTGCTGCAGTGATGACTAGTCATGGTGCTCTAGTTAGCACACCCATCCTGCAACTTTGCTGACAGGTTCCCTATAAATGCAGGCTGGTTACTGTGAGGCAATCAGATTTCATCCCTTTAATAGATAACCTACCTATTCCAGCAACCACCACATCAGCAGGAAGTTGAGTTCCATTTCTCAATACAACGTCTTTTACCTGGGAACAATAAATTAACTAATGTCAGGTAAAGTGATCCGACTTCAGTATGCCAAGACATAAAAGAAAAACCGAGCAGGTGATTAGACATGCATCTCACACGTTGTGAATGAGCGTTCTTCTCTACCATGTCTTCATAGGTGCTCATTAGTTAGTGTAGAGTTTTTGCTGAGGGTACTGGTCCTCGGAGGCAATGGTCCATGGGAAAAAGTTTTATGCAGATTAGCTCATTAAAATTAGGTGTTTCGACCTTTTAAAAGCAATTGCTGTTAAATATGTGGGAAAGAAGCTCCGGGATGACTTCCATGTGAATACAGAGAGAACCAACCGGATCACTGGAAGTAAACCCTGGGCCACTGGCTGTATAAGACCTGCAGATTTTGCAGGCGATTCATGGGAAGGAAGCATTCCTTCCTTGCAATCGCCTGCTCGATAGTGGAGGAGACTGCTGCTATTACATGCAGCGATCTCCTCCACAGTATGGGGAGGAGTGATAGCTAATGCCATCGCTCGTCCCCATACTGAATATCATTGTTTGCGGGCAGCAGAGCGTGATTAGATACCACGATCTGCTGCAGGGAAACATCAATTTTTAAACCTGCTGAAAGATTGCAATTGCCCGATGAACAAGTGTTTGCACGGTGTTAGAGGCGTCTGCAAACAGGGAAAAGAACCTCTGGCCGCACGCCAGTTTGAGCAACCATTAGATTGTGTGTATGGTCAGCTTAAAGGGCGTCTGTCAGCAGGTTTGTACCTATAACACTGGCTGACCTATTCCATGTGCACTTGGCAGCTGAAGGCATCTGTGTTGGTCCCATGTTCATATGTGTCCGCATTGCTAAGAAAAATAAATTTTTAATATATGCAATTGAGCCTCTAAGAGCAACGGGGGTGTTGCCGTTACACCTAGAGGCTCAGCTCTCTCTGCAACTGCAGTGCCCTCTCCACTTTGAATGACAGGGCCAGGTGTGATGATGTTTTACTGCCTGGCCCTGTCAAAGTGGAGAGGGCACGGAAGTTGCAGAGAGAGCTGAGCCTCTAGGTGTAATGGCAACACTTCCGTTGCTCCTATAGGGTCATTTGCATATATTAAACATAATTTTTCTCAGCAATGCACGCACATATGACCATGGGACCAACACATCTGCCTTCAGCTGCCAAGTGCACATATAGCAAGTCAGTCAGTGTCAGCTAGGGCCAAATCTGTTGACAGATCTGCTTCAAAAATGTAATCTTAAAACATTTATCACTCATCTACTGAATAGGTGATAAATGTTAAATTTCTTGGGGTCCAACTGGTGGGATCCCACCAACTGCTATACCAAGGGTCCATACTCCCTCTAGTCACACAACCGAGCCAAGGTGAAGAATGAATGAAGCAGGGATTGAGCATACGCCCTCCGCCATATGTCCTTCTGCTCATTACAAAGTCTTTGTCTTTGATAAAGACAGCGCTCTGAAGACTTTGCTCCTCTAGCTAATAACAATCTTATGCAATCTTATGACATGTTCCAAACACTTCAACAACATCCTATAACATGTTATATGTATGTATGTATGTATATATATATATATATATATTTTTTTATTTTTTTATATATATATATATTTTTTTTTTCTTCAAAAAACTACTTAGATCATCTCCCAAAATCTCATTAGTTACAAAATGAAATAAAAAAAAGAACAAAAAAGAAATGGTCTAAAAAAAGAGCAATAGAAGACTCCTGATGATGAATGGCCCTACTGGCCCTTGTGTGACCAGGGCAGGACTGGCCATAGACCCTACAGGGAATTTTTCCAAAGGGACAATGTCCAGGGAGCTGCTCAAGCTGTCCTCATGACCGCCAGTAATGTAGGAGCATAAGGCCGGTGACTGCAGGTCCCTCCTGAATTTGGGCTCATGCGCACGACCGTATATATTTTGGGGTCCACAAAAAACAAAGCCGCAAAAAATACGGATGACGTCCGTGTGCATTCCATATTTTGCGAAACGGAACAGCTGAACCATAATTCTTAGAACAAAAGATGATTTCCAGCTTCCTTAAAATCCACAATATTCTTTATTGACTTCCAAAATACGTTTAAGATCCAATTCACATGTCACACGAAAAACATACTGTATTAGAGCGTTTGGGCTATAACATGAAGCCCTTCATCAAGACTTGGTCTTGATGAAGGGCTTCATGTTATAGCCCGAAACGCGTCACAATTGCAGTATGTTTTTCGTGTGTCATGTGAATTGGATCTTAAACGTATTTTGGAAGTCAATAAAGAATATTGTGGATTTTAAGGAAGCTGGAAATCATCTTTTGTTCTAAGACGTACTACAGCCGAAGTTGGGCGTTCCTTTCCGTGCTACCTGGTTGCATTGAGGTGAGAGCTGCATCTAAAGCTTTGTTTGTGAAGCTGAACCATAATAGAACAGTACTATCCTTGTCCGTAATGCGGACAATAATAGGACATGTTCTATTTTTTTGCGGAACCGAAATACGGATATACAGAAACAGAATGCATACAGAGTAACTTCCGTTACTTTTGCGGACCCATTGAAATGAATAAAATTCATAAATCACAATGATGAAAATCAAAATAAAAATAAAGGTCCAGGGACTGCAAATTAATCATGCAACAACCAACTACATCCAATATCATTCCCAAAAACCGCATTCATTCGTTGCTGTTAGTGTCCAATTAATCCCCACTGGGCGCTCCCATATGCTTGTGCTATGTGGAGCACTCAATACATTGATACTTAATACTTAAAGGGAACCTGTCATGAAAAAACAGCATGTAAATCTGTTCACAGTACCTCCTAGTGCCCTCCAAGTGTCTCCAGAGGGACCTTTTCTTCCGAATGTCACATTTTTTGTCTTTGAGAAAATGTAGTTTTATTCAGCCGCTGCCCCGTGCTTCAAGTCAGGCTTGAAGTCATGGGGGCAGCGGCCTAGGCGTCTTCACTGGTCCTCTCCGCCCCTGCTTTCTTGAGTGACAGCCCAGATCGTTTGCGGGACCGCTCTACGGCCGCATGCGCAGTAAGGGCGGCTGGAGCGCGGTCCCGGCTGCGCGCGTACCAGCGCCGTCTTTTGCCGTACAGCGCATGCGCCCGACAGGCTGTAGCAAGCGCGCCTGCGCCCGGCATCTGTGCACAGCCGGCGTGATCTCCATGCGTGCAGGAGATCACGTCGGCTGTGCACAGATGCCGGGCGCAGGCGCTGCTTGCTACAGCCTGTCGGGCGCATGCGCTGTACGGCAAAAAGACGGCGCTGGCACGCGGCAGCCGGACCGCGCTCCAGCCGCCCTTACTGCGCATGCGGCCGTAGAGCGCGGTCCCGCAAACGATCTGGGCTGTCACTCAAGAAAGCAGGGGGCGGGGAGAGGACCAGTGAAGACGCCTAGGCCGCTGCCCCCATGACTTCAAGCCTGACTTGAAGCACGGGGCAGCGGCTGAATAAAACTACATTTTCTCAAAGACAAAAAATGTGACATTCGGAAGAAAAGGTCACTCTGGAGACACTTGGAGGGCACTAGGAGGTACTGTGAACAGATTTACATGCTGTTTTTTCATGACAGGTTCCCTTTAAAGAGGACCAGTTTATCTGTGGACATGAAGATCCTATAGGTCACTTTTGGTCAAGCAATTTTCTAAAGCAAATGTCTAACCAATGGGGCAGAGTCCATGTGCAAATGGTGGCGTCCCACCATACAATAAGCACTCCTCGTCTTACCTCTATCCCACCGGTATTTCGCCACACTTGGCTGGCCAGTAACTCACCACTTTCCGCTTGGTTGGCGGCGTGCCACGTGTTGGCGTGGTGAAGTTTCACTTCACGAGCTCCCCGAGATCCTCCCCCGTTGTGTTCAAAGGGTGGTTTGTAAAAGGCGGCACCTGCCGAATGGGGCTCGATTCTCAGATTGAGAAGTGGTCCGATCAGAAGTGTGATCTCCGTGTCCACAATAAGCCAAGGCTTTATTTTAAAGTTCCAGCGTACGCTGATTAGGAGGTATTTGGAGCTAAGTTCGGGATTTCATTATAATCAAATGTACCATACAGATTGGGGTTCAGTGGAAATCAAGCCGACCAATAGCAACTGGATTTATTGATCATGTGTGATATAAAAGGAGGTTCTTTAATGTGAGCTAAATTACCACTGAGGAAGAGGTCAGAGGCACATTGAAACCTCGAAACGCGTTTGGGAAAAAACTAAAAACTTAGCTCCAAATACCTCCTAATCAACGTACGCTGGAACTTTAAAATAAAGCCTTGGCTTATTGTGGACATGGAGATCACACTTCTGATCGGACCACTTCTCAATCTGAGAATCGAGCCCCGTTCGGCAGATGCCGCCTATTACAAACCACCCTTTGAACACAACGGGGGAGGATCTCGGGGAGCTCGAAAAGTGAAACTTCACCATGCCAACACGTGGCACCAGGGGCGTAGCTAACGGCTCATGGGCCCTGGTGCAAGAGTTTATCTTGGGCCCCCTTCCCTAAGTGCTTTGTGTGTCTTCTTATGCGGTACAAAGTTCTTTGGGCCCCCTCAGGCTCCTGGGCCCGGTAGCGACTGCTACCTCTGCACCCCCTATAGCTACGCCCATGCCTGGCACGCCGCCAACAAAGCGGAAAGTGGTGAGTTACTGGCCAGCCAAGTGTGGCGAAATACCGGTGGGATAGAGGTAAGACGAGGAGTGCTTATTGTATGGTGGAATGCCACCATTTGAACATGGACTCTGCCACATCGGTTAGACATTTGCTTTAGAAAATTGCTTGACCAAAAGCGACCTACAGGATCTTCATGTCTACAGATAAACTGGTCCTCTTTAAGTATTAAGTATCAATGTATCAAGTGCTCCACATAGCACAAGCATATGGAAGCGCCCAGTGGGGATTAATTGGACACTAACAGCAACGAATGAATGCGGTTTTTGGGAATCATATTGGATGTAGTTGGTTGTTGCATGATTAATTTGCTGTCCCTGGACCTTTATTTTTATTTTCCTCATTGTGATTTATGAATTTTATTGAATTTTATTGATTGATTATTAAATGATTTGTTTACTCCGGATTGTGAGTGCCATATCATTACCAATACTTTGATTTTCATTTAGCTGGTGCCTTGGAGCTTGCATCATTTCGATATTAAGCACCATATTTTTCCTCTATATATAGGTTGAGCCATCTCTCCGCTGTATTTTTTTGCCATTGAAATGAATAGTTCCGCATAAGGTCCGCAAAAAAATGGAACGGACACAGAAGAAAAATACGTTTGTGTGCATGAGCCCTTAAACTGTATTATCCACAGGACGACAATACAGATTCATACTGTGACATGGGTGGCAGTGTTCTGTGCTGCTCTGTGGTATTTGGTTCTACTGGGGCAGTATTTTGTGCTGCACTGTGGTATATGGTTCTGTTGGGGAGGTATTTTGTGTTGCACTATGGTATTGCAAGCAACGCCTACTTGTGTTGCCCCGTCTTCTGTCCCTTTGGACCCGCCTACAACCCGCCTTTAACTTTTTTTTACTAGGGCCACTTTAAGTTCCCAGTCCACCCCTAGATCAGGGCCTCAGTCTATTCTTTACTTATGTTGAGAAAGGATACAGTTATATATTAAGTAGCATGTGCTAGGAAAAATTGAAGCAGATACCCAAATTAAAGGGATAAACAGGGTTTCCACTAATGCTGAATGTCAAAATCACTTCTATATGCACTAAAGTTTACAATGACACCACAATAACAGTATGCTCCTTGTTTGGGAGGAGGATATATTATCTTTAAATACATCTCGGGACTCCTACCTGTCCATCATTTCCCTGGATCTCTCTGGCCTCTGTCCTCATGTAAAATTTCACTCCACGTTCCATCAGCAGCTGTAACAGAAAAAAAACGTAACAGGTTAAGACAAGTACAAGGTTCTGCTTGACACAGAAAGCTATAGGCTATAGTTAATGCAGAGCTACACTGCATAATGCACTTTTAAGGCCCAAAATTTAAGGAATAAACCTACCAATATACTAAATTTACCAATTCTTTGCTCGCCCACTGCTTGTGTCCTCCTCTACATCATAAGTACGACATATCAGGTGCGGGCAATTGCTGACCACAGTAGTGAGGTCACTAGGGATGGGACGTCACTGCCGCAACCAGCAGCCAGAGTTACTAGGCATCACTGGGTACCAAAGGAAGGCCTTGGGGGGTGGGAAGGGTTGGGGAGGGGGGGGGGGGGGGGGTTTCACAGACCAGTCTGACAGGTAAGTATATGGGAATGTTTTATTTTTACATTTTTGGCCTTTAAAGTGCATCTGTCAGCAGACTTGTCCCTATGACACTGGCTGACCTGTTACATGTGCACTTGGCAGCTGAAGGCGTCTGTGTTGGCCCCAAGTTCACAATTACCCGCATTGCTGAGGAAAAGCAAATGAGCCTCTAGGAGCAAAGGGGACGTTGCCATTACACCTAGAGGCTCCGCTTTCTCTGCAACTGCCACGCCCTTTGCACTTTGATTGACAGGGCCAGGTGTTTTGACATTTCACTCGGTTTTTAGCTCCATGGCTTCCAGGCAGTCTTCACTGCACATCTAGTCTTTGCATGTAAACTTCCTGCACAGACGGGGTCATGTGCACCACTGGCCTTGGCGGTGATGTCACTGCTGGGTCATATGCTGCTTGAGGACACATTATTGATGACGCCTGTCATTGGCTGTAGCAGCACAGGGGACTCTATCCATATAGGCAGTTTACATGTGGAATCAGAAGTAATGTACAGCGAAGTCAGCTCTTGACCTACAAAGCCTGAAGTGAGTGTAGGAGAGCAGGTCCTACTGGATAAAGAGGGTAGAAGAGAGGTTAAAAAAAATTACGGACAGCCCCTTTAAAGGATTGCTACCCCTGGCATCGGAACTGCTAAATAATACAAGGACACTGGCAGTTCCTCCACAAAAGACACTCTTCACAGCACTTTTCTCCTTACAGAGAGCAGTTGAGGGGATCCACCCATTTAGGCCTCATTCACATGACCGTATTTTTGCTCCGCATCTGATCTGCATTTTTTGCGGATCGGATGCGGACCTATTCATTTTAATGGGGCCGCAAAACATGCGAACAGAACAATGTGTGCTGTCTGCATCTGTATGTCCGTCCTGCAGCCCCTCAATAAAAGACAGAACGTGTCTTATTCTTGTCTGTTTTGCTGACAAGAATAGGCATTGTTACAACTGATCTGCATTTTGCGGACCTCAAAAATCCATACGGTCGTGCGCACCCTTATTCAGTCTAATGTCCCCACAGGGCAACTCTAAAGACGCTGCACAATCAGTTTTTAGTTTAATAAAGGTATTTTTTTCTGAAGTATCATCACTACGTCATACATTGCCCACCCCCTTCTTTACTTTGAGAGATGCTGGTCCTGTAATGCACTCAAGGAAACAAGATCACGTCAAATGTTGATTAAGGCTACTTTCACATTAGCGTTTTTTGCGGATCAGTCATGGATCTGAAAAAACGCTTCCGTTACAATAATACAACCGCATGCATTCATCATTAACGGATCCGGTTGTATTATGTCTTCTATAGTCATGACGGATCCGTCAATGGGGGACGTATACGTTTTCTATTGTGTAAAAGAAAACGGAGTCGTCCCCATTGACTTACATTGTGTGTCAGGACGGATCCGTCTTGCTCCCAACCACATCGTGGACAGAAAAATGCTGCTTGCAGCGTTTTTCTGTCCGCAATGGGGACGCAACCAAATGGAACGGAATGCATTCTGTGCGTTCAGTTCAGTTTTGTCCCCATTGACAATGAATGGGGACAAAACTGAAGCATTTTCTTCCGCTACTGAGATCCTATGACGGAACTCAATAGCGGAATGGAAAACACTAATGTGAAAGTAGCCTTAATTAAAAGCAGAATTCTCATGCATGTCAAATATGAGGGCGACTCCCTGGATTTCCTGCTATTTGCCAAGTTCTCTCCCTTTCTGAGCTCAGAAATTTTAACAGATCAGTCCTCATCCGCTGTTTATTTCTGATTATATCTGACAAGCCACGAGGACAGATGAGAACAGCTTGTAACGCTGGGTGATGAGGACACATCGCATAGCAGCAGAAAAAAAAAAGAAGGAAACACTTAGTGTGACCGGATTTTTACAGCATGTCGTGTGCCGCTATTTCTAGTAATACACAAATTTTCTTCACCATGGAAAAATGACATCAAGGAACAGCTATTGTTCCCAGGAATTAAGGAAAATGATCTGTTATCACCTTTCAGATGACTCACTTGTTACCGCAGAGGACTAGTGACGTGGAAGCTTTATTTTATAAAACTTAAAGGGATTCGTCTGGAAATAGGATTGGCTTTCTTTCCGGAAACCGCGCCACATCTGTCAGTGGGCTATATCTGCTACTGCAGTTCAGGCTCATTTATTTAAATTTGAATACCAGCCACAACCCACGGACAGACGTAGTGATTAGAGATGAGCGAATCGAAGTTGACGATGTAGAATTCAATCCGAATTTCAGGAAAAAATCGATTTTCACCAAATCCGAATTTCCTCACGCTTTGTGGTAACGAATCACACTTTTTCCTAAAATGGCTGCTGCACATATTAGGACATGGAGCAAATAACTTTGGGAATGAGGGCTCCAAATGCAATGCATGCAGCCAATCAGCAGCCAGTCAGCCCTGTGATATCACAGCCCTATAAATACCCTCAGCCATCTTGGATTCTGCCATTTTCCAGTGTGCTTAGTGCAGGGAGAGATGTCAGCAGGCGCTAGGGACAGTGCTAGGAGAGACAATTTACAAGTTCAGGGAAAGATTAGTCAAGGTTTAACTAAAGGATAGGGAGGCATCATCTACACTATCAAAGGAGAACAGGGTGCAATAGACAGAGTGTACAGCCTGGGTAATAGGAGCGATTCTATTACACCTTGCTGCACTAATTGGGGATCCAAATTGGTGTTATACTGCTGCTTTTAGGTTGTTTTCCCTATAGGATGCATCACTAATTCCAGCAAATCTTGCTTGTGATTGGGGTGCAAGTTCTGTGTGATACAGCCATTTACGGGGTGTATTATTGGATAGCTACGTACGTCTTATTAGCTGTCCTGCGTTGATTTTACATTGTTTTACTTTTTTTTTGGCCGGGGGTGTATTAATTGAAAAAAAAAGGTAAAAATATATGTCTTAATTGCCGTTCAGCGGTGAAGTAGCATTTTATTACAGCCTTTTTTTTTGGGGGGGGGGGTATTTTAATTTAATTATTTTATTATACAGTATGTCAAACAGACAGGTGACAGGCCCTTCAAAGGGAAGGAAGCAACCTAGCAGTGCTTGAATGGTTGACTCGGTCTTCGACTTCATCACAAGTGATATCAGTTACCACTAGCTAGGCCCTGTGCACCCACCTGTCCTGAACCTTCCTTTGTCATTTTCAGTTCCCTCAGCGAGAGAAGTATTATATGCCATGGGCTTGGCTCCAGTTTTCAGCGAGGACGAGCTACTAGAGGACAGTCAGCAGCTACTGCCCAGACAAGATCTGGAGGGGACATCCGCCGCTTCCTCTGGTAGGCGGGCAAGTAGTGATGAGGAGAGTCGTGTGGGAGCAGGTGTTGCAAACCGTGAGACTCCTGGCCCTGAGACCATTGAGGGGGTCATCAGTGACGTGCAGACAGTAGCGGATGATGATTATGTAGCCAATGTCCTCCTCATCCTCCACTGTGTCCTCAGCATCCACTGCAGGGACAATTCACAGTGCTCTTCCAGAATACCACATGTGCAGGGCACGTCGCTGTTCTGCACCTAGTTTGCCTGGGCGAACGGAGTCACACAGGGGAGGAACTGCTCCGCGTCCTTCATCAAGAAATTGAATCCTGGCTTTCTCCTCGACAAGGCCACTCGGACACCGCAAAGCACACCCTCCTTGAGCTGCAGCGGCAGACGGGGCCTCCCCCAACATAGGCTGATATGCAACGTTTCCACCTGTTGGAATTCCACCCTCCATATGTTGGACCGATTATATGAACATTGAACGGCTATAAGCGATTTCTTGATGATAAAGGCGGACAGAGGTACTCCCCTGTGTAACCTCGATGTTAGCGAGTGGCAGCTTATGCGTGACAGCTGCCGTTTGCTCGGGCCCTTTGAGGAGGCCACATTGTCAGTCGCCAGGACTCCTGGATGAACAACGTCATTCCACTGATTCATGTCCTGGAACAGATGCTGCTAAATTTGGCTGGCCAGGGGACAGGAGACCTAGCGACTACATCTCACAGCCACATGAGCCCTGTGGGGGCTAACCTAGTGGAGGAGGAGGAGGAGGAGGACATTCAAGCACAAACAATAAATATAAATATTGCTGGTTTCTGAAACGTTTCTGCCAGAAACTCATAACCTTCTACATTAGAGCCAAGAACCTTAACCACTACGTTATACAGCTACATGTTAACCTGCAGTGAAATATAAAATTATACTTCTGCTGTATAGAAATACTTACTACATGACAAACTACTATGATGTTTTTCGGACACAGTTTATCATTCAGCTTTATAGTTGAGTGGTTAAGGTCCTTGCCTCTAATGTAGAAGGTTGTGAGTTCAAATTCCGGCAGAAACTTTTCAGAAATATAGGCTAAATTAGATTTAAATACACTGGGTGTCCCCAAGCACTGACTCTATATATGGACATAGCTATATATGGAGTCAGAGCAGGGCCTCCTAAGCCGGGGATTCACACTGGGGGATTCCCTCACTGTACAGCGATCTTCTGCATAGACCTTAGTGGGACCCGGCACCCTCCCCTCTTCAGAGCAGGGGGTGCCTGATTTAATGCTTGGGTTCTCCCATTGACTCCCATTGTGATATGTAGAGCACCCGAGCATCCCAAAAGTGTTCTACTCGAGCACCAGATCAACCCTAATAATTAATATTCCCTTTTACAGGGGGGGTTCTCTGCACTTATGTTCCACTGCCATAGCTGCTGGGGGGGGAGGGGCAGGAGCAGTGCTAGCTCCATTAGCAGCAACTTAAAGAGGACCTGTCACCACTCCTGACATGTCTGTTTTAATAGCTACATGCATTTCCCATGTAATAACAATTCTGGAGCATCTATTCGTATGTCTGTATGTTGTGTCATTCCTTTATTATTTGCATTATAAGTTATGAATGAATTGGTATTAGCCTTCAGTAAGGGTACAGAGGGGAGGTAACAAATTGGGGGTGTGTAACTGCACAGATTCACTCTATTCAATCAGTGCTGCCATTTTCAGACTGTGCAGGTACACACCCCCAACTGGTTACCTCCCCTCTGTACCCTTACTGCAGACAGCTAGCAATTATTCATAACTTCTAGTAGAAATAATAAAGGAATGGGACAAGATACAGACATAAGAATAGATGCTCTAGAATTGTTAGTATGTGGGGAATGCATGAAGCTATTAAAACAGACATGTCAGGAGTGGTGAAAGGTCCTCTTTAAGTCTAGAGTCACCCGCCTACTGAAGAAACTACCCACCAGCAGCAGCAGGTAGACATAGAGAATAACCTGAACCAGCAGGTTGTGGCATACTTGGAGTGCACCCTGCCACCCCACATCAAAGATCCGCTGGACTACTGGGCAGCCAAACTCGATTTGTGGCCGCAACTGGCCGAGTTTGCCCTGGACAAGCAGTGTGGCATTAGAGCGGGTGTTTAATGCGGCGGGGGCCATAGTTACCCCAAGGAGAACTTGCCTGTCCACACAAAATGTGGAGAAACTGACCTTTGTGAAGATGAATCATGCGTGGATCAGCCAGGATTTTCAAACACCAGTGCCTGATGCATTAAACAAGATCATCCATGGTGCCACACCTACACTTTGACAAAAGAGACCTGTTTCTTCTGGCTACCTGCTTCAGCTACTATTCTGATGCTGCTACCCGCCTGATGCCACACCTGTTGCCAGGTGCTCCTTCAGCCATCCACCATCTTCAGCTGGTACTGGTATTGCCCCCCACCTCCCCACTATGTCACTGGGCCACTCTGTGGTCTCCTCATGTCAACTAATCCTAGCCCTCCTGCACATATATAAGTGGCTCAGCCTCCTTCCCAGATGCCTCAGTGTCAATGTCCTTGTGTCCTGCTAAGGTTCCTGATATCCGCTTGTGTTCCTGACTCGTACTTGTGTTCCTGGACTCTGCTACCTGTTTGATCCCTGCCTGCTTACCTTGACTCTCCTGTTGCCGATCCAGATTGCCTGACCTGTACCTGTGCTGCCTGCCCTGACCTATTGCCTGTCTGACTTCGCCTCTGCCTCATCCTTCGGTCCTGCACTGTTGCTCCTAGTAACGACTCAGCCTGCTGACAATGCCTGTACCTCTGGTACCTTTCTCAGGTACTTCCTGGTCCACCGGGACCAGCTGCCTTGTGTGCCTATCCTTCTCAAGAGGTAGTGAGGGTGTTCGCCTCGGAAAAGTCTATCCCCACCATCAGAGGTACTGTGAAGATCAAGGGGATCACTTGGACAACACCCGTGGAGGAGTTAGGACATGTGGCACAGTGGGTTCACACCCGCTGGTTTGTGACAGTACACTGAGGCCATGGACCCCGCTGGTCACCCAAAGCCTGTCGTTCAGGAATTGTTACATGAAGTGAGGCATCAGAGAGAACGTCAGGATGTCATGATGCAGTTCACACAAAATGTTGCGGCTCGTCTGGATGCCATCTCTTCTTCAGCTACTGCAGAGTCGCCAGTCGCTGCTACTCCTGCAATTCCCAGCTATCTGATGAGGCCCTTGCTTGGGCAAATCATATTTGGAAACATGGAGATCCAGAGACCACTAATCTGCAGTCTTTCCTGGCTACATTCCGGCTGGTCTTTGAAGAGCCCGGCCACACAAACTCCGCTGCATTAGCCCTGCTGTGTCTACGACAAGGTTCCTTGTCTGTGGGTCAGTATGCCATCCAGTTTCGTACCCTGGCTGCCAAACTTGCATGGAACAATGAGGCTCAACTGGCGGTGTTCTGGGAGGGCCTTTCTGACCGGATTAAAGATGAATTAGCTTGTCGCGACCGTCCGTCTTTTCTAAATGACCGGATCACCTTGGCCACAAGGATAGATATGCTTTTCAGGAAACGTTCTAGGGAGGTCGCAGGCACCAGAAGACCACCCCATTTGGCTCCATCCTTCCAGAGGCCGGTTCTTCCTCTAGTGTCCATCGTATCTGAAGCCCATGCAAATAGAGCGCCTTTGATTGTCTGACCAGGAACTTTTACGCCGCAAAGCAGAGAACCTGTGTCTGTATTGTGGAGGCAAGGCCCACTTTGTGCGTAATTGTCCACAGAAGCCGGGAAACACCAATGTCTAGGGTCAGTTGGAGAGGTGGTCCTAGACAAGGAGAAGTCCTCTCTGAAACTTTCAGTTCTGGTGACTCTCTCTCACAAGGAAGTCACACTGTCTGTGCCTGCATTCTTGGACTCTGGGTCATCCGGTAACTTAATACAGCAAGTTTTGGTCCATCAGCAGCGGCTTCCTACCATCCGCCTAGAAAGGCCTCTGTCAGTGGCTTCCGTAAATGGACTGCCACTTCCCGAACCTGTGCTTTCTGTTACTATGCCTCTTAAGTTGCAAATAGGGGTTCTGCATTCTGAGATGATCTCCTATGTGCTGCCAGTGTCCGTGAATCCGGTTATCCTTGGTCCTCCCTGGCTGCGTGAGCACACTCCAGTTCTGGACTGGCACTCCGGTCAGATTCTGCGTTGGGGATCATCCTGCCGGCCCACCTGCTTATCAGAGGTCCAACCTGCTTCCTCGCCTACTGTACCTGTAGACCTGCCTGGACTTCCACAGCAGTATGCCAGTTTTGCGGATGTCTTCAGTAAGAAAGAGGCAGAGACTCTGCCTCCTCATCGTCCTTATGATTGTCCGATTGACCTTCTGCCTGGTGCCACTCCTCCTCGTGGTCGAGTCTACCCACTCAAGCGATGTCTTATTACATCAAGAAGAATCTCGAGAGGGGGTTTATCCGGAAATCTACTTCACCAGCCGATGCCGGTCTCTTTGAGCAGATAAAAAAATGGATCCTTACAGCCCTGTATCAACTATCAAGGTCTCAATAATGTCACAGTCAAGAATCGATACCCTCTTCCGCTAATCTCCGAACTCTTTGACAGGATCCGGGGAGCCAAGGTCTTCACAAAATTCGACCTGTGTGGCGCATACAAACTTATCCGCATTCGAAAGGGCAATGAGTGGAAGACTGATTTCAACACTTGTGATGGACACTACGAGTCTGTACAATGCTCGTGCAGTATTTCAGGAGTTGGTAAACGATATCTTCCGGGACCTGCTCTATGTCTGCGTGATAGTGTACCTGAACGATATACTGATCTATTCTCCAGATTTGACCACTCACTGGAAGCATGTATGTTTGGTTTTACAGCGGTTGAGAGAGAATCGACTTTATGCCAAACTCGAGAAATGCATCTTTGAAAAATCTACCGTACCGTTCCTCGGATACATAAACTCGGATGCTGGGTTGCAGATGGATCCTGAAGAATTGAATGCAGTAATTGACTGGCCCCACGCTCAGGGTCTTCGTGCTATACAGCGCTTCCTTGGATTTGCTAATTTCTATAGTCAATTCATCCCGAATTTTTCATCTCTTACATCTCCGCTCTTACTAAGAAATGGGTGAATGCCAGAGTTCGGACTCCTGAGGCGGAGGCCGCCTTCGTCCAATTAACTCCTTTGCTTCTGCACCTGTTCTGCGTCATCCCGATGTCTCCTGCCAATTCTTTTGAGAAGTGGACGCCTCCTTCACAGGAGCTGTGCTGTTTTACTACAGAAAGGGTCCAAGGGGAAGATGTTTACATGTGGATTTTTCTCCAAGCTTTTCTCCCCTGCTGAGAGGAATTACTGTATAGGAGACAGAGAGCTACTGGCCATAAAACTTGCCTTGGAAGAGTGTCATTATCTATTGGAGGGGGCCAGCATCCAGTGATAATCTTCACCAACCACAAGAACCTACATATCTGCAGACAGCCCAGCGTCTGAACCCTCGCCAAGCCAGATGGGCATTCTTCTTCTCCTGTTTTGATTTTGAGCTTCACTTTCGCCCGGCCGAGAAGAACATCAAGGCGAGTGCTCTGTCTCGGTCATTTGACTTCTCCGACCAGCAGCAGGAGCCCCTGTACTTTGTAGATCCTGCTCGCTTGATTACAGTGGCTCCTGTCCTGGTAAAAGACATCCCTCCAGGGAAGACATTCGTGCCATCTACCAAGAGAAAAACGTATTCTAGCTTGGGGGTACAACCCCAAACTGGCTGGTCAGCCAGGGATCCGCAAGACCACAGAACTTTTGTCTCGCCACTACTGGTGGCCCACACTGTCTAAGGATGTGCGTAATTATGTGTCTGCCTGCACAGTCTGCGCTCAGAATAAAGTCTCCAGGACCAAACCGCCCGGGCTGTTGTTACCTTTTCCTGTTCCTGATGCCCTATGGCAACACATTGCCATGGACTTTGTTACAGACCTGCCCTCTTCTGCTGGATGTACAGCTATCTAGGTGGTCATGGACCAGTTCTCCAAGACGGCGCACCTCGTTCCTTTGGCTGGACTGCCTTTGACTGCTGAACTTGCCAAACTTTTTGTGAGACACATATTCCGCTTGCATGGTCTACCTTGGCATATTGTTTCTGATCGCAGAGTCCAGTTTACCTCTAGGCTCTGGAGAACTCTTTGCCGGCTACTTGAAATTGAGCTGGACTTCTCTTCTGGTTATAATCCCCAGACCAACAGGCAAATCAAATATTAGAGAACTATCTATAGTATTTAGTTTCAGCCCAACACAACAACTGGGTACAATTGCTACCTTTGGCTGAATTCTCCTATAACAACCACTCTAGTGAGTCTACTGGATCCTCTCTATTCTTTGTTGTTTATAGACAACACCCTCGTACTCCTCTCCGTGTTCCTACATCTCCCGGGGTACCAGCTGCGGATTGCTCTTTTAGAGATTTTTTAGAGATTTGGCGTGACACCAAGGACTGCATCAACAAAGCGGTGACTTGTATGAAAACAAGTGCAGACAAGAGAAGAGGAAAACCGCCTCTGTTCTCGTCTGTAGATAAGGTATGGCTCTCCTCTAAAAACATCCGCTTACGGGTTCCCAGTTTCAAGTTTGCTCCTAGGTTCCTTGGACCCTTTGAAGTATTGAGGAGGATCAACGAAGTGATATAAGTTACATCTGCCTCTCTCTCTACGTATTCCTAATGCCTTCCACGTGTCCTTACTAAAACCAGTAGTTCTTAATCACTTTTCGACATCTCCTTCTACTCCAACTCCAGTATTTGAAGATTCTGACAAGATATTTGAGGTCAAAGACATTCTGGACATCAAGAAGAGTGACAAGAAGACCTACAATCTTGTGCACTGTAAGGGCTTTGGTCCTGAGGAGAGGTCTTGGGACCCAGAAGAGAACATTCATGCTCCAAACTTGATAAAAAGGTTTCCGTCTCATTGTGGACTCAAGAAGAGGGGGCGTAAGGGGGGGGGGGGGGAATTGTAACAGCCGCTGCTGGGTGCTGCTGTTCCCCTGCTTACCACCGCATCTCAATTGAAAAAAAAAAACATAAAAAAACCACCTGTCCTATGTTTTTAAAAGTTTTTCTAGATTTTCAGCTCACATCTGGAGTTCCTGCAAAAAAAAATCATCAGAAAATGAAAAAAAAAAAAAAGCTAAAAAACTATATATCAATTGGGCCAAACCAATTTCACACAAGCATACCGAGTCTGGGCAGCACACTCCATGTGACAGCTGTATTTACTACACTGCTCCTCTGATCTGAACTCATAGCATCATAATGATTTACGATACTGTGTGTTCCTGACTGACTGCAGGTCTGCTGTAATGTAGTCATGGCATTAAGTACAGTACAGTACAGTAGACTCGTGGTCAGGCAGGAACACACAGCATCATAAATCATTATGATGCTGTGAGTTTGGGGAATAGGAGTGGTGTTCAGTCTGGGAAATACAGCCATCACATGGAGCTTTTTTTGCTGGACTTAGAAACACAAGACACACACGTTCTTTGCTGCTAGTGGTGTTTTTTCGAAACGGGAGTATTTTTATGTTCATTTAAAACCAGCATATTGTAGCAATGACCTTCTTTTCAGACTTTCAGTACTCTTCTCTATAAGGCCTCTTGCACACGAACGTGTGCGCCCCGTGCCCGTATTGCGGACCACATTTGCGGATCCGCAATACACGGGCACCATTCCGTGGCCATTCCACATCACGGATGCGGACCTATTCATTTCAATGGGTCCGCAAATCCGGAGATGCAGAACGGAACGGAACACTACGGAAGCACTACGGAGTGCTTCCGTGGTGTTCTGATCCGTACTTCCGTCCAGCAAAAAGATAGAACATGTCCTATCTTTTTGCGGAAAGGGCAGATCGCGGACCCATTCAAGTGAATGGGTCCGCGATCCACTGCGGCTGCCCCCCGGTCGGTGCCCGTGCATTGCAGGCCGCAATTTGCGGCCCACAGCACGGGCACGGGCCAACTACGGCCGTGTGCAGGAGGCATATGGAGGAAAAATGCCTGTGTAAAAATGCAATTTACATGTATTAAGAGAAAAATGCCACAAAAAGCCATAAAAACGTGTGATATAGCAAAATAAAAAAAAGTGTGATATGCAAAAAACTGCATGTACTGTATTTTTAATGGCATGTTGTAAGCAAAAAAATAAAATAAAAATTAAATACCAAACCAAGATCATGTGTGAAGGGGGTCTAATGTTTTTTTTTTCTGGCAACATTTATCAACTATCCACAGTGCTTTGTGATGATCAATGAGGGTTGCAGTGGATGGACCCATATTTCAGAATCTTAACCTTTCCTCGTCAAGACAGCAGTGGTGGGGAGCTGTATGAAGCAGTAGCCAAGTAAGTGCACTGACACTCTATACCGGGGATCAGCAACCTTTGGCACCCCAACTGCTGTAAAACTACAACTCTCAGCATGCACACATAGTCGGCCCATAGACGTGAAAGGAGGTTTCTGCGATTTGTAGTTTCAGAACAGCTGGAGCGCCAGAGCTGGCTGATCTCTGCTGTATACAATTCTTTGAGAGATAAAGAAACAGCCGAGCACACTACAGCAGGTTAATTGGACCAGTGGAAAAGTTGACAGCCAGCTTTCCCAGTCTTCTGAATGGCAAATGCCTAGTTCTGCCTTGATATAATGATATATCTCTGCTCCTAGTCTCACTTCATAAGGGCTCATGCACATGAACGTATCTTCTTTCCGTGTCTGTTCCGTTTCGTTTTTTTGCAGACCGTATGTGGAACCATTCATTTTAATGGTTCTGCAAAAAAAGGAAGTTACTCTGTGTGCATTCCGTTTCCATATGTCAGTTCCGCAAAAAAATACAACTTGTCCTATTATTGTCCGCATAACGGACAACGATAGTACGGTTCTATTAGGGGCCAGCTGTTCTGTTCCACAAAATACGGAATGCACACGGATGTCATCCATATTTTTTGCAGATCCGTTTTTTGGGGACCGCAAAATACATACGGTCGTGTGCATAAGCCCTAACTAGACATACCAAAGTCTATAGGCCTATAGAGGAGCTGGTAGACAACAACTGTGGAAGCTCCGCTGGCATCCATATTGATTGTCACCCAGATGTCCCGGAAACATATTACTTAGAAACTGCAGAATAGAATTTAGCCCGAATTTGCAGTATTTACAGATTTATTTATTTTTTTACAGGAAATGCTATTATAACAATAATCTTTAGTACTGATCAGAACATAGAACCTGGCTATGATTTTATAATTGCTAAATCTTCTTAGCTCTTCACAGAATAGTGATTCATGCCGCCACATTCTCCAGTGCCTGGAACACTGACTAATCTTGAGGTGGAGTCCGGGATCTTTCCGGGTGAGATTAGCAATGGCATGGTAAAGGAATGAGGCGAAAAAAATATAAAATCACAGGGACTAGCCAAATCCCTATGTATAACAGAGCTTGTGGCAGGTATGCGTGACGTACTACGCTACAGAAAGGGATCTGGAGGACATTACTCAGAGGTTGAACATTTAGGGTAAGAATAGGCTAAATTTGGTCGTTCCAAGAGAAAAAAAAGCCTGGCGTTCTAAAATTAAACTAAGGTCTCTGTTCTTTTTTTACTCTCCATCGATGCGCTTTATGTAAACTCTCCCCTTCCAAAAACATGAAGACAAATGTTCAGTTTTTCCCCTCTTTTTGTGTAAAGGGGAATGCAAAAACACCCAATACTGCCCACAGCATGAATGATTTTTCTCATGACATTTCCCTAAGCATATCCTGTTGGCTCAAAATCATTCTAGTCCTGTCGGCTCTCCTGACCTGTCCATTTAAGTAAATCCCTGTAGTCTCGACGAAATAACAATTCTGGAACATTTTTTCTTAGAATTTTGTGTTGTGTTTTTCCTCTGTTGTTCCTCCTATAAATATATGAATAAATTGACAAATGGGTGCCGCCAGCAGCAGACACTGACACAACCCACTGATATGAGGAGTGGAGATTTCACAGAAACAGAAGGAAATCTGATGGATCCATTTTAACAAACAGGCGACATGTGTAACGCCACAGAGTGACATTACCACCTTTGCACCAGGCTACTGTCTTTATTGGTTAACCTCATGTCATCATGTGTATTTATTTCAGGTCCAAACACTGTGCATTTCCAATTTTGTTATGTAGCTGTTCAAATGTAATGTGCCTGGTTCACCAGCGGGTGGCAGCAAACATGGCAGAGCTACAGTAAGGTAGAATGGAGCTTTCCATTCTATTCTACACCCCCCTTTGTTTAGGAGTGGGCGAGTCCCACTTCCTGCAGGAAGGGTGGGAACCAGTTTAGTTGCAGTCTAGCTTACCCCCTGCTAGGGGAAGGAAGCAAGTGCTGGGCACATCGCTGTTGAACATGCCCATGCCCAAGCCATGCCAGCTAGAGCACCTTCAGCTCTGCTGGATATGGAGGCCACAGCTTAGATCCTTAGGAGCCCGGAGGAAAAGTTCCCTGGTATAATCTAGAGTCAGACTACAGAGAGAAGTTGCAGCATAGAGAAGAAGCAAAGATTCTATTTAAGCCTGTCAGTAGCAGCAGCCAGAGAGCAACAGATGTAGCAGAGATGAGTTTGCCTGCCAGAGTTTTAATGCTAAAGCCTGCTGGGACCAAGATAAAGTTTGAAGATTGTGTCTGATAAACGTTTACCAAAGTAAAGCTGCTTTTCAACTTCATCACAAGGTCTGGACTCAATTTATTCTTCATCCCCAAGTTAACTTTTCCCCTTTTTCTGCTTTGAAGCCAACGCCTGGGGTCCAGCGTATCCAGGTAGGAGCACCGTGACACAACATTATTTAAAGGGACATCGTAGGCCACCCTATATTACTCAGCCATTCGTACACCTCAGTACCCACCACCATTGCCTTGGAAATAGGGCCCTGGGTCACGGAGAACGCTGCAACTGGTGTCACAAGACTCCAATCTCAAATAGGGCCCCAGGGGGTGGCGCCCATTGCACATGTACGTATTATTACTCAGGATAGGAGACAATGGACTACGATGGCGTCCTGTATGAAATATATGACGGTTGTATTTTCAAGCAAATACATGATAATGAAGTTCTATAAATATTTTGTATAAATAAAATTTTATATATCATTATTACTATATTTACATAAATAAATTATATTTACCTTCATAGCAACTTCTCCAATCTGTGTCCCCATGACAGCCTGAAATGGGACATCGGATTTCCCCACTACAGACACAGAACATGCTTTATCTGCCAGGAAAGCCGCAACCTCCATACCTGGATATTAGGGGAGAGATAAGAATTTTTTTTTATTGGTTATAGCTATTGTTTAGTTACTTGTTCTTGCCTATTTGGTCACATATAGGTTCTTCTGTATTATGCCATAGTTTAACAGTGTTTTATACCATTATTAATATAATTTTTTATGATAAAGAGCAATTAATTACAGTATGATGTTGTTCTATAGCTTACATTTGTTTGTTTCGCAGAAACAGCTGGGGATTTTACAGTAAATGCTTTAGATACTTTGGGGATCATTTATCCATCTTAAATACACCTAAATAAGGCATATTTCAGGTCCAGATTGCGGAGCAACAGTTAGTTGTGCCACAATCTGTGACTTTTCCCCGCTCACGCTAGGTCGAAAAAGTGGGAGGGGCATGGGCGGGGATGGTCCTCATTTACTAGTTTGTACACCTGTTTTAGGTGTAGAAAAAGGTCTAAATGTAAGACAGCTCAGAAGCTGTCTTACATTTAGAACTGGTGGAAGATCTGCCGAAGTTATGTAGAGGTCCTCTAATAAATGAGATTTCTGCTTTGATCCTTGAAAGGTGTCAGTGTAATTTTCTCCGTATTGCACGACTCACTAACAATTTGAAATTTGGAGCAGACAGTTTGATAAGATAGCACAGCTTGTGTGCATCCAAAACAGTTGGCGCCCATGCAAGGATGAAATAGTTCAGACTGAGCAGCCGCGAGAATCATCCAATTTTGGGTCGGACGTATACGAGGGAGGAGACTGCACAGCTCTGAGAAAGGTAAGAAAATGAGTTATCTTGCATACTATCCCTTCTGTGCCTCTGCTCTGTGCAGTGGGTGGGATGGCTGTCCATCTGGACACCAGACCAAATAAGCCCTTGTCCCAAGAACCTGGTCAAATTGTATCAACTGTCTGTGGTTAGACAGGGACTTCAGAGGAAATTGTATATTGTTACATATGTTCCAACCTTAGACGGTTGAGGACTTAAAAATATACTCGTCCTGCCAGCAATAGACTATTGTCACGTTGGTAGACGTGTTCCTATTGGTGTCACATATCTGTCACACCGATAGATGTCTTCCAGTTAATATGGAAAAGAGACTCATATTAGTGGATGGAGTAAAGGTTGTTGTAACGGAGCCTCGTAAAAGGAGGAAGGACTTCTTTACGTACGTGCCAGAATTGTAAAACAAGTATTAAAGTTAGCCATTGCAGAGGCAGGGTGGCATGTCATTAGAGTATAACTGAAGTCCCTTTCCAGAAGAAGAGAGAGAGAAAGAAAGAAATTCATCAAGAACAGAAAAAAGTTAATGAAGATAACAGGGGTTCAACAAGGAGGGAGGTGGAATGAAGAGGAAGAAAGTGCTGACAAATAAGAAAGGAATTCTTCAAGATAACAATGTTCTAAAGGATGCAGAAGCATGGTATAGAACAGCCAGAGAAATAAGGAAATTAGACTGGACAGAAATGTATGATGAAAAGACAAATTACGATGAAAAGACAAATGACTATTATTACGTGCTGCCAACACAGCCCCCTAAAATTGCGCAGAAGGACTCTGCCATGCATAAGCAGGCACAACCCCCACCATATTATCTGCCCCCTCAGGATTAGAACCTTATGTACCAGCCTCTGCTCTGGCAGCTATCCTAACTAATCCCACTTCCTCTCCGGCAGCCATCTTAACTAATCCAACTTCCTCTCCGGCAGCCATCCTAACTAATCCCACTTCCTCTCCAGCAGCCATCTTAACTACTGGCATCTTCATGAATAGGGAAGAGGAACAGCCGGAAGACCAGGCCGAAGAAGGAGTAGGGGGTCCCGCTGACACTACATATGGGGTTCAACAGTTACAGACCCTCCAGTACACTGCTCCACCAGGGACCTCAACTCAGCTGGTTACTCCCACCGGGATAACCTTGACTATAAAAACAAACCAGGAGTCATCAACTCATTCGACACCCAGGGCTTACCACGATACACCGTACCCTTCTTTTATAGATGAACCAGGTCATAATCCCCTCCGACCACTTCAAAAGCCAAAATATGTTCCATGGAAACCACAGGAGACTGCCTATGCCATTCTACAGGAAGGTAAGACAAATACAGAAGACCCACTCAGCAACATGGAAGGACTTGGCCGCTCAAGTGGAGATCAAAGCGGGAGATGGATTCTGGCCAGTCAAGGAACAACATCTATATATGTAGTATAAAGAGTCAGATGAAACCGTAGAATCAGGAAACCATTTCACCAGGCAATTGGGAAAATGGACCAGAGGAAGACTGGCTAATCAAGCAAACACAATACAAGATATAACCCAATAGAAGGGTGAATCAGTTAAGAAATTCTTCCACCGTCTAAATCTGATGTTCCATGATCTGGGTCTTGCCCCGGTTCAACAACTTTGGACACAAGCCTTTGTACAGGGACTGAGAGAGCCTATCAGAAAATAGGTGCAGGTGACAAGGCCTGAATACCGCCCCTTGGGGCCAGAAGTCCTGTACCAAGTGACAAAGGGGATTGAGCAGAACTGTCATCTCCAGAAGCCCAAGGCTGCCATAATGGCCTTTTAACCGGGGAAAGACCCCAACAGAGAATCCACAATTCTTTGTTACCACTGTGGAAAGCCCAGACATGTGAGGAGAAATTGTAGGTATGAGAACAAACCCTAATGGTCCTCACCATTATGTGGGTTACAAAGACCAAGGCCTATCAGAGTTGCCTCCTCCTCCTACAGGGCGACAACAAGAAGATTTAGCCCGCTAGGAAACCAGGCAAGCCAGATCCACCACCCTGTCCACTGTTAGCCCTTGAAACAAAACAACCCAGTGGACCAACCCCTTTTGTCCAGGTGAATGTAGCGGGACAATCACTTGATTTCCTGGTGGGCACTTCTGCAGCCAGAAGTGCGATTCAACACCTGGACCTCCCTGACCCTGATTGCCTTTATGCCGAGACAGTGGCATGTGTAGGAGTTGATGGTACTACTAGACGCTCCCCCATATACAGGCTCTACACATGAACATACAACCTACTCAAGCCATGCTAGCGCAATTAGTTGTATCCTCTACATGTCAACCTGTTGGGAGTGGACCACCTTGCAAAGATGCAAGCTACAATCCAATTTCATGAAGATGGCACAGTGTCCCTTACATCACCCTGGACCCTGAGGACACCACCAAAGTTTTTGGTCTATTTTACCTTGAAGATGCCATTTCAAACATGAGAGAGGAAAGTACCCTAGAAGCTGTCCCTGAAGGTCTATGGGCCACAGGCCCTGAAGACTATAGGCAGATTAAATGTGACACCAGTTAAGGTCGCATTGAAGCCACATGCTGTTCTCCCATTCAAGCCGCAGTACCCTCTCTCTATAGCCCAGACGGACTCCATATCAAAGCAACTTAAGGCCTACCTTGCCGTTGGTGCCATCATCCCTACAAAGTCACTTTGTAACACTCCTGCTGTTCCCTGTGAAGAAGAAAGGACAAGAAGGATAACCAGCAGCATACCGCATGGTACAAGACCTTCAGGCTGTTAATGAGGCTACAATTTTGGATACTCCAGTGGTGCCCAATCCCCACACACTACTAGCACAGATACCCTCTATTGCAACTTATTTCACAGTGATAAACCTGGCAAATGCATTCTTCGGGGTACCTCTAGATGTTGCCAGTCAATACCTTTTTGCCTTTACCCACTCTGGTAGTCAATATACTTGGTCGATCATACCACAAGGGGCCCAGAATAGCCCTTCAATGTTCTCCCAAGCTATGACCTGACTACAGTAAGCCTTTCGGACTTTATGTGATGGAGAGACAAAGCCACGCCATAGGAGTCCTTACACAAGAACATGGGGGCAGACAAAGACCTCTTGGAAATTACTCGGCAAGACTAAGAGTTGCAAGAGAAGCTCCATCATGCATGAGAGCTGTGTTTGCAGTGCATCTTCTCTTGGATAAAACCTTAGAACTTGTACTGGCCTACCCCCTAAAGATCATGGCTCCGCATGATATCACTGCCATACTGCAGCAAACTCAATCCAAGCACCTGTCGGCAGCCAGACATCTGCGCCTCCAGTGCTTGCTTCTCATTCCTGATAATGTATCTCTCGTAGTGCAGTTCTCAATCCCACCACTCTCCTTCCTCTTCCAAAGGGAGGTAGAGAAGGAGTTAAAACTGAAGATGATGCTGGTATGCAATTGGAAGATGAAGTTTCGGACTTACCACATGACTGCCCTGCACTTATGAGCCAAGAGACATCTGGGTTGTGTGTTTGGGGCTAACCATGAGGAGGTTTTGAATTTGGACATCCTGCAAGGTGAATATACTCATGTAGAAGTTTACTGTGGATTTACTATTATTGTCAAGTTTGGCTTGTGTAATTCACATATTGTTTGTATAATCACATCCACAGTTGAGTTATGATATCTGGCCAGTCTACCTGTATGGGAGTTTTTTCAGATTCAGTAAAATGAATGTAAGGTAAGCTCAATGACACAACAGAAAGAAAGTATAGAGTTAAACTGTTGTTACTGCCCAGTAGTCTTGACCAATCACTGCCAGCTTCACACTGAGCAGGAGTCTTGACCAACCACAGCCAGCCTCACACTGAGCCTGTGTGGGAGATACTCTAGCAGAAGCTGCTGGAATCAGTATAGACCAGGAGAGGAGCTGAACAGACATGCACTCCACTAAGAACTGAGTTTTATGGAAGCAAAGAGGCCAAAATAGGTATTTAGAAAAGTTCTATAATGTTCCTATTGTTAGTATTGTGATCAGAACCTGAACCATTTATGTATGTTTACTTACAGTTCCACCAAACTGTGTAAATCATATTAAACTACGTATAGAGCAAACTGCAAACCAAGTAGAGCAAGTAGAACTATTGGTTAATCCTCAGATATACCTCTCAGAGAGATCATAAAGTGCTTAAATAACTTAAAGTGAGAGTACAGATACTGAAGAGAAAAATATATCCACCATTTTATGTTGAATGACAAGATTGTACAGTTGAAGTGCCATTTTGTAATACTTTATTCCACACGTGTTTTGTACATGGACTATCTGCCACGGAGGTGGCAGTGTTATATATGAAGAAAAGTTGAAGTTAATAAAGAAGTTATCTTAAGCATTTGGTGTGCTCTTTAAGCCTACTGTTTCCATAGAACGGCGCTAGAGTAAGAGTAACAGACAGTCTGGTTGGACTAAAAAGTTAGAGATATCAAAATTCTTCTAATGCCACAGCACATAAGGCACTTCATTGTGCTGCACCTGCCACAAAAAGGGGGGACTGTTGTGGATAGGAGACTAAAAGATCTGAAGCTATTACAAGATTGAGCTGGCATCCAGGACCACTCCCCACTTATCCTTAGCTATGCTAGCAATTAGAACTGAAAATGTATTTTTGCATAATGACCAATGGAACAATACCACGAGCCTCATGGGGGATGCCCCCTCTGATGTACATATTTACTGCTTAACTTCCTCTAATAAATGAGAATTCTGCTTTGATCCTTTTTGAGGTGTCAATATGTTTTTCTCCGTTGTGCATGACTCACTAACAACTTGCAATTTGGAGCAGACAGTTGATAAGATAGCACAGCTTGTGTGCATCCAAAACAATGCCACATAGTGTACTGCCTAATGGGTCTCCAGTGACACGGAGGCCAAAAAGGCCAAGTTGCTGAATGGTTTTTGAAGATGGCTGGCCCAATGACGGCTTAAGCTGAGCGGCCAATCGGGATTTCTTCCTGTAGAGTCAATCTGCCCTTGCTGACTCATATGCAGGCTTGGACCGGCCCACAGGGGAACACGTGAATCCACCGATAGGCCCCAGAACAAGTTGTGCCCCTAGTTCCCCACCACCTGCACAAATGGGACATGGCACAGTAGATTGACCACACTACACACAGATAGGCAATGTACAGCATCTCACTCAGCCTATGTTTATATTAAAACCGGTTAGATTATTAGTACATAAATTATTATTATGGTTTGCATTTCTAAATTGGTATCTTTAAAAAAAAAATTCTTGTGCTGTTTTATACTAGCATTGGTGCCTCCTGGTGTTCTTCTGACTCCCTTCTGAGAATGTTCACCTAATGTGTCCAGTGTCAGAGAGAAGCTACTTCTGTTGCATTGATTCTTATTGACTTTCCTGCACAATATCAGGAATTACTTGCTGCCCATGTACAAGAGGAAGTAGGCAATAGGATTGAGATACTGGTCATGTTTGACCACAAAATGAACACCAGGAGACGATATACCAAGTATTAAACAGTATTATCTAGTCATGTCATCTTTATACACACCTAAACATTGAAATTGCAACACCAAGAAGAACAACCCATAAGGTTATACAAATCGAGGAAGTAGCAAGTGTCATTAAGACCTGCGGATGATAAAATTTTCAAGCACCTAGCTCCAGTCTTTGGCATGTGGGAGGGGCATAAAAGTCAGATTAAAAGCAAAGTTTTTTTTCCCCCCATGAAACCTAAAAAATCGGATCAAGTCATGTGGGAAGATTGTGCGCTGCTTCCTGTTTGTCAATGTGCTAGTTATTGCCACTTGTCGCAAACAGAGATGGACAGAATCCTTGAACTGAGAGACCTTGGTTTATCACTCCAGCAAATCGCTATGTGCCTAGGCTGAGACGTCAGCACTGTTCAACATTGTGTGTCCTGATAGTTGGGAGAACGGCGACAAACTGGAATGACAGCACAAGATGCACAGAGGAGAACCTCTGCACAGACAAATCCTCTGATTAGAAGAATAGTACGTAGTGATCCATTCTGTACTGTAAGTGAAATCCCAACCCAAGCCTAGGATGGCAAACAGTGTCTTCACAAACCATAAGAAGGCATTTTCAATGGGCTGCAAGTCAGACATCCAGCTACAGGCGTTTCCTTGACCTCATGCCACCACACTCAACGGTATCATGGTGCACAGCAAGACAACAGTGGAGGCTGGAATGGAGGTCTATCTGCTTCAGTGAGGAGTCCCGCTTTTGTCTTGGATGCAATGATAGTCGGAGATTGGTCTTTAGACCACATCATAGGCGCCATGAAGAGGACTTTACAAGGGAACCACTCCTACTCCCTGGATTATGGTGTGGGGTGGCAAAATGTACAGTAGCCAGACCCCTCTAGTCTTCATTTCAGTCTTACACTAAGAGCTCAGAGTTATATTGATTTGGTCATGGAACCAGTGGTAAGGCCATTTCACAAAGTTTCCCAGGAGCCATTTTTCAACAAGACTATGCCAGGATGCATGTTGTTTGTGCTACTGTGAGCAGCCTGTGTGGCCTAAATGTGCTACCATGGCCTGCAGTGTCTCCAGGCTTGTATACTATTGAGTGCATCTGGAGAGTCATTGGTCAGCAATTGCAAAGAGAGCTGCCAGCAGCAGATCCAGATGATTTGCAGGCCCAAGTGCATTCAGCGTGGCAAAACATTCCTCAGACAACCATTAATAACTTAATTGATGACATGTAATTCTGTGCATGGCGCTCATACTCATTGCTGAATAAATCAAGATATTTTGAATAGTTTTGTTAAAAAAGTTTTGTCATTTGCATGTCATTAACATGTCTATCGATCCTGTGATTTCCATAATTCCATGATTTTTCCTTTTGGGTGTTGCAACTTTAATATTTAGCAGTGTAAAATAATTCCAACTGAAAATTTTACATTACATGGGACAACATGAATACATACAATCAACTCAGTAATAATTACATTTCAATGTGTGTTCAATTTTTTTTTTATAAACTGTATGTAATAGACCATTCCCTGGGTGAAGAAAATTTACTTTAGTATTAGACCCTAGGGAACTAGTTTATCTTTCAAAAAACAAAAACTCTTGCCATGCAAATGATCTACCAGTCTAGTAAAACTGCACCTACCTATAAATGAACTCCCCATGATCACCACATTCTTGTTTGTAGCAGCTTCAGAGATTACATTGGCATCTTCTGGACAGCGCAAATAGAAAACATTCTTCAGGGTAGAGCCGGGACACTTAAGCTCTCTGGGTCTATTAGAGACACACGTAAAATTTATTAAGACTCCCATTATTTCAATACTCAGACCCCTTTTTTTCAGTCAAGACCAGTCCGGGCGGCATCCATGTTTTGCGGATCCGCAATTTGGCCGTGTTCATTAGGCGTTAATATCACAAAATAAATCATACATGCTAGCATTCTCATTTTTATCTGTATGTACTGCAGTAACAAAGAAAGTTGAACTATAACTCTTCATAACTCTGGCGGATCCACCGCCAGCTATAGGGGTTATTAAGACTGGCGTCTAAAATGACGGTCTTAATAAATGTGCCCATAAGATTATAAATTGTGCCTGGTAGGTTCAGGGCCCTGTTACAGATTACAACTTTGGGACCCTCCACCTGCCAGGCACAATTTATAATCTATGGGGTACATTTATTAGGACCGTCATTTTAGATGCCAGTCTTAATAACGCCTGTAGCTGGCGCTGGATCCGCCGGAGTTATGAAGAGGCGCCGGCCTTTACATAACTTTGGCGGATCCATCGTTGCTTCCTAGCTGTCTTACACTTAGACCATTTTCTATGCCTAAAACAGGCGTAGAAAATGATGAATGAGTCAGGCCTGCTGGCCCATCCCCTTACCCGCTCACGCCAGGTCTAAAAATGTTTAATAAATGAGCCCCTTAGTGTCTTTGTATTTGCAGGGCAGTCTTTTGGCCCCCTGAAGTTACACTTTTTTGAACAAGAGAAAACACAGACATTGTATAACCAGGGTGTTCCAATATAATAATGTAAGATAGCTTAGGTCATGTATGCCTGTGTTACAACTACATGCTATCTTCGTATGCAGCTCTGGATTACGATACAGGCTGTAATTCAGGGTCAATACATGAAAAATAATTTGTGTAAACTACTTCTGTAGTTTAGAAAATAGCGTTAAAACACGTCTACACAGTTATGAAGGAATACATGCTTCAACATAATTGTACACATGCATATATCCACTTTCTCCAACATAATTTACTCTTCACCCATATGTCTACATCCATTTTGTGCAAACCAGACTCTTCTGTCCCTGATCCATATTCACCATAGCGCAAATTGTATACAATTGTCCCTTATATCTTATCTATGTGTTACAGTGCCATTTTTCACATAAGGTAGGGAACAGTGCAGCCCTGAACTCCACCCCCACCACTGTCCCTACCTACCGCCCTAAATAGCGGCACTCAACTGGGCGACTTTCCTCAGCCTAAGTGCAGGGGACCTAAACTACCGTAGGTAAAGGGGTAGTCAGACAAAACCTGGCTTGTATACCATTGAGTGCATCTGGAGCGTCATTGGTCAGCAATTGCAGCAGGGAACAGCCTGCCATGTCTCCCTGGATCTGGCATTACATAATCGCCGTCAGGTGGGTACCGGTGGAGATCTGGTCGTAACCTGGCAAATATGCAGAGAATAGGGCGGGCTAAAAACCGCTGCACGCAGGGCCAAACTAACCATACCTGCTCCCCGTCGCTTTATTCCAGCTCCTTGACTCCCTTAGGTGGCCTTTCATTCTCCATCCTATAAACTTCGAAATGGCCACGGTCACATACACCACTTCAGCCAATGATTGGCATTTTATTCCTAAGGGTACTTTCACACTTGCGTTGGTGCGGATCCGTCTGTTTATTTGCACAGACGGATCCGCACCTATAATGCAAATGTTTGTATCTGTTCAGAACGGATCCGTTTGCATTAGGTTTAAAGAAAAATGACAAAGTCCAAAACGGATCCGTTTTGAATTACATTTAAAGTCAATGGGGAACAGATCCGTTTTCAAATGCACCATATTGTGTCATTGAAAACGGATCCGTCCCCATTGACTTAGGCCGTGGCTTGATTCCGTGTCTGTTGTGCCGTTTTTCATGATTTTCTGCGGACTCATTGGTTTTCAATGGGTCTGTGGAAAACTCGGCAAATGCACCGTTTGTCCTCCGCATCCGTGGTCCATGATTCCAGTCCGTCAAAAAAATATAACCGGTCCTATTCTTGTCTGCGAAAAACGGTTCGCGTACCCATTTAAGTCAATGGGACCGTGAAAAAATGCGTATGGCCATCCGTGTGTCATCAGCGTTCCGCGTCTGCATTTTTTTGCAGATCCCCAAGGTATTCCATGAGGGGCATGGCGAGTTCATAGAAGATTGTTTTTTTGGCACAAGTTAGTGGAAATAGATTTTTTATTGTTTTTTCTCACAAAGTCTCCCTTTCCGCTAACTTTTGACAAAAAGTTTAATTTTTCATGGACTCATTATGCCCCTCAGCGAATACCTTGGGGTGTCTTCTTTCCAAAATGGGGTCACATGTGGGGTATTTATACTGCCCTGGCATTTTAGGGGCCCTAAAGCGTGAGAAGAAAAATGCGTAAAAATGCCCTCCTAAAAGTTACTCATTGGAATTTGGGCCCCTTTGCGCATCTTGGCTGCAAAAAAGTGTCACACATGTGGTATCGCCGTACTCAGGAGAAGTAGGGCAATGTGTTTTGGGGTGTATTTTTACATATACCCATGCTGGGTGAGAGAAATATCTCTGTAAATTGACAACTTTGAATAAAAAAAATTAAAAAGTTGTCATTTACAGAGATATTTCTCACACGCAGCATGGGTATATATAAAAATACACCCCACAACACATTGCCCTACTTCTCCTGAGTTCGGCGATACCACATGAGTGACACTTTTTTGCAGCCAAGATGCGCAAAGGGGCCCTAAAACCAATGAGTACCTTTAGGATTTCACAGGGCATTTTTACGCATTTGGATTCTCAAGCTTTAGGACCCCTAAAATGCCAGGGCAGTATAAATACCCCACATGTGACCCCATTGTGGAAAGAAGACACCCCAAGGTATTCCGTGAGGGGCATGGCGAGTTCACAGAAAGAAAAAAAAATTGCCATAAGTTAGCGGAAATTGATTTTTTTTTTTTTTTTACAGTCTCATATTCCACTAACTTGTGACAAAAAATAAAATTTTGCATGAACTCACCATACCCCTCACGGAATGCCTTGGGGTGTCTTCTTTCTAAAATGGGGTCACATGTGGGGTTTTTGTACTGCCCTGGCATTTGAGGTTCTCCGCAATCATTACACGTATGGCCAGCATTAGGAGTTTCTGCGATTCTCCGTATATTGAGCATACGGGTAATGAGATTTTTTTTTTCCGTTCAGCCTCTGCGCTGAAAAAAAAAAAATAATGAACGGCATAGATTTTTTCATTCGCATCGGTCAACGTGGATGAAAAAATCTCTGCCAAAATCAGTGACTGCGGTGCGGTGGGCTGGGCGCTAGCTACCTAACAAGTAGCTAACTAACTGGCGGTGATAGGGGACACTTATGCCCCATTCACACGTCCGCAATTCTGTTTGCGGAACGGAATTGCGGACCCATTCATTTCTATGGGGACAGACTTTGTCCCGCTCGGATCCGGAATTACGGATCCGCGCTTCCGGGTCTGCACTTCCGTTCCGCAAAAATATAGAACATGTCCTATTCTTGTCCGCAATTGCGGACAAGAAAAGCATTTTCTATATAGTTCTGGCAATGTGCGGATCTGCAAAATGCGGAAAGCACATTGCCGGTATCCGTGTTTTGAGGATCTGCGGATCGGATCTGCGGATCGGATCTGCGGATCGGATCTGCGGATCGGATCCGCGGATCGGATCCGCGTATCGGATCCACGGATCCGTGAATCACGGATCCGCAAAACACATATGGACACATAAAGGGGTGTGATCAATGACAGGGGGTGATCAGGGGTCTAGATGGGGTGATCAAGGGGTTAATAGGTGAGGGGGTGGGGGGTTAGTGTAGTGTTTGGTGCAACTGTACTGTGTTACCTGGTCCTCTGGTGGTCGATCCCAGCAAATGGGACCACCAGAGGACCAGGTAGCAGGTATACCAGACGCTGTTCACAAAACAGCGTCTGGTATACATGTTTGATGCGATTTATATCGCATCTACAGCCTGCCAGCGATTGATCATCGCTGGCAGGCTGTAGTTCAACTCTCCAGACGCGCGCGCGTTCACAGGAACTCACGGGTCTCGCGAGAGGACGCGCCGAGGCGTCCACTCAGAAGATCCCGGCCGCCCGCAGGACGCAATCCTGCGTACGGCGGTCCGGGAGTGGTTAAGGACTCGGGGTTTTTTCATTTTTGCATTTTCGTTTTGCGCTCCATGCCTTCCGAGAGCCATAACTTTTTTATTTTTACGTTCACATGGCCATATGAGGGCTTTATTTTTGCAGGACAAGTTGTACTTTCCAACGCCACCATTTAATATTGCATACGATGTAGTGGGAAGCATGAAAAAAATTCCAAATGGGGTGAAATTGCAAAAAAAAACCAATTCTACCACAATTTTACGGGTTTTTAAATTACGACGTTTGATGTGTGATAAAACTGACCATTTAGTTTTATTCTACAGGTCAGTACGAATCCGGCGATACCCAATATGTATAGTTTTTCTTGCGTTTTGTTAGTGAAAAAAAATTCAAAAGTGGGAATTTTTTTTTTTTTTTTGTCGCCATATTTTGACCCCTATAACTTTTTTGTAATTAAGTGTATGGCATTGTATGGGGGCTTATTTTTTGCGGGGCGATCTGAACTTTTAGTTGATACCATTATGGGGTGTGTAGGACTTTTTGATCACTTTTTATTTAATTTTTTTTGAGGAAATGAAGCGTTCAAAAATAGCGAATCCGCCATTTGGGCGCTTTTTTCTGTTTTTCTGTTTACCGTATGGGGAATATATTTTTATATTTTTATACCACGGGCGTTTTCGCACATTGAGACACCCATGATGTGTATTTTTTAAAAAAAATTTATTATTTTATTTTAATTTTGGGGAAAGGGGGGCGATTTGAATTTTTAGGTTTTTTTTCTTTTTTTTTTTTTTTTTTTTCTTTTACACTTTTATATAGGTCCCATAGGGACCTATATAAATCAGTCATCTGATTGCTTCTAACATAAACTCCAATACACTTGTATTGGAGTTTATGAGGATTTTACTACTTTCCTATGAAGCCCTATTGCTAACAAGGGCTGCATAGGAAATAGTAAGTAGTAACCTCGAATCATTCATTGAGTTCGAGGTTACTACATTCAGCCCTGCGATTCCCCCGATCACCACTAGGGGGAGCCGGAGAGCTGCCGAAAGTTTTACTTTCGGTTTTAGCGCACGCAGATGCCGTGGTCAGGATTGACCACGGCATCTGCAGGGTTAAATGATTGCGATCGGCATCACTGCCGACCGCGATCATTAGCTGCGGGGTTCAGCTACAGGAAACAGCCTGACCCCCGCAGCGATCGCGCCCACAGAGGGCAGGAGCGGGCGCCATACTTAGGGATCGGACCCATGACGTACCCATACGTCATGGGTCCTTAAGGGGTTAATGATCCGTGAAACACGGATGCAACACGGATGGCATCCGTGTTGCATCTGTGGTTTTCACAGACTCATTGACTATAATGGGCGTGAGGGATCCGGGAACATGGACAAGATAGGACATGCATCCGTGCTGAAAACACGGACCCACGGGCTGTGCTAAAACACTGGTGTGAATACACACATTCAAATGAATGGGGACGCGTGCGGTCCGTGGAGAACACGTACAGCACATGTCCGGGAAACACTGATGTGTGAATGAGGCATAAATCTATCTTTTCGAAATTCACCAAACTCCCACGATCTCACCGGTGGTTGTCAGGTATCATTTACCTGCTGCCCGTTGCGATTAGAAGTTGGCTGTATTGTAGGAACGATCCGTCTGTAAATTTGACCCTTGCTTCATCTGTGTTAACAGAAACAGCCTACAACATATAGCATGAAAACAGTGTGAGTTTAATAACAGCGCAGGAAACAGATTTCACATAGTAGCCGCAAGTATCTCTGTCCAGCCTAGTACACATAATAGAAGCCATCTGCTTCTATTAGAATTCGAGCATTACTAGCATTCCTGTTTATTAGAAATACATTTTTCTGATTTTGGAAAGTCCACATGTATTGCTCCGAATCATCATAACATCTGTTCAGGGCTATAGCATCTATGTTTTATTTTGAATAGGGCAACGTTCAGTTATGGCATCAGTGCAATCATTTTACCCTTGCATGTCTGCTCCATATATTTCAGCCAGTTGTGTGGCCAGTTATTTTTCATATATATATTTCAGCCAGTTGCCTTGTGGCAAAAAATGTACTTTTATAATATATAATGGAGAGTGAATCTGGATCGCACATCCTCAACACTATGCTTTTGATGTAATGACTGTCTCAGCATAATTACGTGGCATATCCGCCCAATTTGTAATACATTGTATGCTGTGCATAAGAGGCATTAGTATACAGTTTGATCAAAAAGCATAGGCCCACTTTCCGCGACAAGGAAGCCTCTGCAAGTGGGAAACTACTCTAACCTATAAATGGCGCAGCCGTGCGCGGCGACCACCGGCGCCCCAGCACCGCACCAGCAGCAGACAGCGGGACCCAGGAGCCACACAGCAACCCCACTGTGCAGCAAAGCCTCCTTGGCTCTGGGACCCACCGCCCCACCAGCACAGCACTGAGGCAGCAATGGCAGACACGCAGTACTGCACCATGTGAACGAGTGCAAAGAGCTCATCCAGTCACGACCCTCAGGAAATGCATCTGAGTGATAGTAGGATTTTATAAACCCCTTGCAGATAAGGCTAATTAAAAACACCTAGTCCAAATGGGGAGGAGTGCTGACCCCAGAGGGGGGAAAAAGAAAACAAATAATTACAATGTATACTGGAGAGTGAATCTGGATCGCACATCCTCAACACTATGCTGTGTACTTTTATAATTGCTTTCAAAATTATGTTTTCATCAAAGCTAATGCAATATTGGACTTTCCAGACAGAAATATATGATTTTGTCCACTAGGTGGCAGTAAAGTTGCTTATATTATAAATATAATTACTATGACGGTACTAAATATAATATAAGCTCTAATGGTTGATCTAATACAATATCTGAATTTGATTCATAGAAGCAAAATTGGTTGACATTAGTAGGGATTTTACAGACTAGTTGTACTAGTATTGGTCATTTTTGACAATTAGTGCAGGGTTTTTAAAATTTTTTATTTTTTTTGCTTTTACTAATTTTAAAGAATCAAGTAATTATTGGATGATTCAGCAATATTTGTAGCGTGAATAGACCTTTTAGAGCTTGTCAGGTTTACATGGGTAGAAAGGTGTGTTCTTGTGGAGTGTCATTTTATGACACGTTTGACTTGTCACTTACCGTATTTTTTGCCCTATAAGACGCACCTGCCTATAAGACGCACCTAGGTTTTTGAGGAGGAAAATAAGAAAAAAAATATTTTGAACCAAAAGGTGTGCTTTTGGTGTTTTTTTTTACTAATGGTGTTCTGTGCATGACACTATTATGACACATTGTTATGGGGGATATGTGGATGACGCACTGTTATGGGGGCATCTGTGGATGATGCACTGTTATGGGGGCATCTGTGGATGACGCACTGTTATGGGGGCATCTGTGGATGATGCACTGTTATGGGGGCATCTGTGGATGACGCACTGTTATGGGGGCATCTGTGGATGACGCACTGTTATGGGGGCATCTGTGGATGACGCACTGTTATGGGGGCATCTGTGGAGGACGCACTGTTATGGGGGCATCTGTGGATGACGCACTGTTATGGGGGCATCTGTGGAGGACGCACTGTTATGGGGGCATCTGTGGAGGACACACTGTTATGGGGGCATCTGTGGAGGACACACTGTTATGGGGGCATCTGTGGAGGACACACTGTTATGGGGGCATCTGTGGATGACACACTGTTATGGGGGCATCTGTGGATGACACACTGTTATGGGGGCATCTGTGGATGACGCACTGCTATGTGGGGATCTCTGGATGACGCACTGTTATGCGGGGGAGCTGGGGATGGCACTGGTATGGGAGCATCTGGGGATGGCACTGTATGGGGGCATCTGTGGATGGCACAGTATGGGGGCATCTGGGGATGACACTGCTATGGGGGGAATCTGTGGATGACTCATAGCATCTTATGCTATGTCATCCACAGATTCCCCCCCCCCCCATAACAGTGGCTGCGATGACCCCCAATACAGGGGCTGTGGGCGGCATCTTGTTTGCTAATGACAGCAGGGCCCGATGCAGTAACTGTATTCTACTACACCGGGCCCGCTGTAGTAATGTTATAGGCAATGTTTAAAACTCATCATGTTCATTAAACTTAATGCTGGCAGTATTACCCTACCTCCTATAATCTACGATCGCAGGCAGGACTGGAGTCAGGAGGCCGGGTGGCGGCAGCGTAATGTCACGCGCCTGCTCCACCCACTTTATGAATGACGCAGACGGCACAGGCGCATGACGTCACGCTGCCGCCTCCCGCCCGGCCTCCTGACTCCAGTCCTGCCTGCGATCGTAGATTATAGGAGGTAGGGTAATACTGCCAGCATTAAGTTTAATGAAGATAATAGTTTTAAACATTGCCCATAACATTACTACAGCGGGCCGGTGTAGTAGAATACAGTTACTGCATCAGGCCCTGCTGTCATTAGCAAACAAGATGCCGCCCACAGCCCCTCCTCCTTGATACACGCGCCGGCTGCGCTCTTCAGCAGCGCGGCGGTGTATCAGCGTTTGCTGCATTCGCCCCATAAGACGCAGCACCATTTTCCCCCCACTTTTGGGGGGGGGGGAAAGTGCGTCTTATAGGGCGAAAAATACGGTAGGTGCTTGAAAAACTCATTGCTTGTCAAGAATGCTTCATCACATTTAAAGGGAACCTGTCACCATGAAAATTCCATGTAATCTGCCAGCAGCAGTTTGTAACGCAGGAGGAGCTGAGCAGATTAATATATGGTATTTTATGGTATACGATTTTATGGTATAGAGGGAAATATGTCAATCATTGATAGGATCGCCTCTAGACTTCAAAGCCCAGAATGATCAGGAATTTTAACAAATTAAATACAACTTACACTGAATATTTTCCCACAAAATTATATTTCAATCTGCTCAGCTCCTCCTGCTCTATACCCTGCTGTCATATACCATGTTCAATGTGACAGGTTCCTTTTAAAGGGGTTATCCAAGACCTATAATGCCCCCCAAATGCCCAGACGCCTCACACAGATGGTAATTACCTCGCTCCCTGGTACCCGCATCGCTTCTGATGCCAGCATGGCCACCTCTGCATCTCCCCGTCACCAGCATTGCTAGGGAGGCTTGTTCCCGTCGCGGCCTGCTATTGGCTGCCGGGGAGCGAGGCAAGTACTATCTGTGTGAGGGGCCCGGACATTTGGGGGTGCATTAAAGGTCTGCAAATCCTGTTGCATTAAAGGGGTGCAAATCACTAGAGAAGGCCCTTTATTTTTAGATTTTATAGAGAGGCACACACAGGGTTTTTCCGATGGATATCTGCATCAGCAGTGATATGGGTATAGCTCTGGTGGTCTAGGATAGTGATTGGGTAAAAGTGTCAAAAGCATTTGTTTTATTTACTAATATAGTTCCAAAATTCTTTGCTGATTATATGAGTAGTAATAAGTTAGAGTAACTAGACTCCTATTCACTCTTGAACACTTTTTACTAGTCATTGGGATCGTTTTCTCATTTAGAATTTCTCTAATTAGAGCCAATCGGATGAGTAGCAAAACATTTTCAAGATAAAGCTGGAAAAACACATTTGCTGGCCTCAGTGTGTTGCAGGTTTAGGGCAGACAGGGAGTTTTTCAGGCACCCCAGCTATGTATGGAAGAACCAAGCTCTTCTGTGTGCCCTGCTCTGCTTCTTCACTGGCAATCTTGACTTTCTTTCTCGTTCTTTCTTTTCTTAGTTTTCACAAAGGTCTAGTCTGGAGACATGCACATGTTAAGAGCCTCTCTCAGATGTTTGAATTCCTTTTTCTTAGCCTCTATACGTGTGGAGATCTTCTCAACCCAGTGGTGTAGGGTTATGGTGACCCCTAGTTTGTGACCCCCTCCCTCTCTGTTACCAAACAGTCCATTAAACCCACTGTGTTGTTCTGCACATGTTCCTACCCGATGCTGTGGTACACTGTGTTGATGTGCTCAGTGAACGTGTGTATGTCTTGGTTTTGATTTTAAGCTCAGGTGCCATCCACATATCTGAACCAGTGACTGAGTGCAATTCCTGGGTAGGTGTTGAGGTCTCTCCATTCCACTTCCTGCATGAACAGGTTAGCCACAATGCCTGAAACTGGTGATCAAAACAGGTCAGACATAGGTCTATCAAGAAACACACTTGATCTAGATTTATATTTGCTCTGCTGTTGAGGGTGTTGTCTTGTGTTAACCTAGTCCTGGTGAACTACGTCTCTGGTGGGTGCATGTGTAAAGGGATGCAATGTCATACGACACCACTGTTTCCTTTGTACCCTTTGGATTTTAGATGTGAAGTCCTGGGAGTACTGGACATGGTGCTCCGTATTTCCAACTAGAGGGGCTATAATTTTAGTTATGTATTTGACCATGTTGTAGGTCCCTGCCGCTGACATCTTACCTCCATGAGGCCCGTGATTTGTGTTGATTATAATAAACTGACTAAAGCATGAGTCACCAGTGTTTAATAAAAGAGATTTGTTGTACAAGTCATTCTAATTGAGAAAGCCAGACGAATGACTAGCAAAACATCTTCAGGAGGAAATACAAGTCCCGTTGCTCTGACTTATTTCTACTAATACACAGTAAAATACTTGTAGATTTTTAAAACCCCACTCACATGTAGCGGAAGAATTCTACACAAAAATACGAGCATGCTGTGGATTTTACTCTTTTAATCTGCACAATTAAATCTGTATGTAACATGAGACCATATTAGATTTGCATGGTTGCATACTGAATTGGGTCATAAATTAAAAACTAATATTATTCCATGTTAAACTCAGAAAGCATTTACACTAGACTGTGGACTGACCGGTGGCAGCACTTACACTAGACTGTGGACTGACCGGTGACAGCACTTACACTAGACTGTGGACTGACTGGTGGCAGCACTTACACTAGACTGTGGACTGACCGGTGGCAGCACTTACACTAGAATGTGGACTGACCTGTGGCAGCACTTACACTAGACTGTGGACTGAACTGTGGCAGCACTTACACTAGACTGTGGACTGAACTGTGGCAGCACTTACACTAGACGGTGGACTGACCTGTGGCAGCACTTACACTAGAATGTGGACTGACCTGTGGCAGCACTTACACTAAACGGTGGACTGACCTGTGGCAGCACTTACACTAGAATGTGGACTGACCTATGGCAGCACTTACACTAGAATGTGGACTGACCTGTGGCAGCACTTACACTAGAATGTGGACTGACCTGTGGCAGCACTTACACTAGACTGTGGACTGACCTGTGGCAGCACTTACACTAGATGGTGGACTGACCTGTGGCAGCACTTACACTAGACTATGGACTGACCTGTGGCAGCAGTTACACTAGATGGTGGACTGACCTGTGGCAGCACTTACACTAGACTGTGGACTGACCTGTGGCGGCACTTACACTAGATGGTGGACTGACCTGTGGCAGCACTTACACTAGACTGTGGACTGACTGGTTGCAGCACTGGTTGTCCCCCCTTAGCCAATTCAAATACCTAATACATTTGACTGACATCCATTTTTGGCCCAATTTGTCAAATTCTGTAACACTTTACCCAGCAAATGACCCTATTCAATGTTACCAATTACATACAGTATTTATAAGTGTGATGGGGAGGGGGATATATGTGGGCATAACACAAGAGGGAAGAGGGGTCCACATCTAATATTTGATCTAAGGCTCAGATTACTTTAGTTACACCACTGGTTTGTGGAATATGAGCATCCTCCATAGTCACAACGTAAATGAATATATTTACAGGTATTTGTGATTAATGACATATTCCAGCACTGAGAGCTGGATGCTGTCCTTATGACACAAAGCATCCTTCAGAATAGGACTAGTACAAATGTGGACATCAAGTTGACATTATTGAGAACTCTAAATTCAACCATGACAAAATCAGCAAAAATGTAAAAAAGTTAAATGTATAACAATTACCTCTTTCTCTGTCCATACTTCAAGATCATGCTCTTTGTAAAATTCTGTAGAACGCAAATAGATCTCCACAGCTTTTGCATTCATTGCCTGCAGGAATATAGTCAATTTTAATAAAGAAGCAGCAATGCATAAGGGTATGGATAAATGTATAAGAAGGTTAAGCTGGAAACAGATGTGGTAAGATATTTCTTGCTGGATTCAACTCATTTAGCAGGATCTGCAGAAAATTAATGTCTATTGTGGAAAATTTTAGTATTTCTATATTAACTTGTAGAAGCAAACTCAGAGAACTGGCCGTATGTACATGTGTAATAATTACCTATTAATATATAAATGTTCTCTTTCACCATCATCAGTCAAACATTTAGGCGCAGAGACCCCTGACATGGAATTTTCATAACTTTTCATAGCACACTGCGGGGTAAGCGCATACTACAGACCTTGCTAAGTTTGGTCCTGTCATATGGGACGTGCTTCTCTCTTGTCACCAGAACAATCCTCCCTTTATAATCTTCCTGGCGGAGTGTTTCGGCACACACCAAGGCAGAAGGGCCTACAGTAACAGGAAAGAGAAAAATCAGATACGTCTTGTATTATTTTTTATAAAAGGAAAGACCAGACACTGCCAAATTATAGGGAGGCAACCGACGCACAAAAATAGAACATCCTTGAGACAGACTATAAAAGATGAGGATTTGGGCACAGTGATAGCCTGAAGGGGAGGACTTCCACCCGCGTCAGCCACATCATCAGAGGACAAATAATGAGACAGAAATGTTCAGATGAAAACTTTACCTGGCCAGACTTACCTGACCCTAACATAGGGGAACATTTATCAAAACTGGCATATCCATCCGCCAGTCTTGATCTCCCTGCACTGGCATCAGATGCACCTAAATTTATTAAGAAGTAGATGCCTAAACGTTTAGGTCCTATGATGTAGAGTGTACACCCTGGATGTAATGTGATTATTGCGATCTCCTGGGAATTAATAAGCCGACACAATAACGTTGTATTTATATTGTACGTGACTGTTCTCCTTTATTATACGTGCCATTGTATAGCGTATTGTACAGATTGGGTATTTGCTGTACACTGTGTTCTACCCTTTCAATCAATAAAAACTATTTTGATTTAAAAAAAGAAGTAGATGCCTATTAACATCTCTGCCCTGCCATGTGCCAGAAATTGAAGTCTATGCCAGCTACAGGCTGGCGCAGATTTCAGCTATTCCTTCTGCCACTCTCTGGCAAATGTTATAGTAACTGTAGCGGGTGGTGCGAAGTCCCGCCACTTGCGCTAAGCCCTGCCCCTTTTTTCTGCCCTGCCTAAAAAGTTGCAAATTATGGTGCACCTATAGGGTGCGCCACAATGTGTGACTTTTTCATGCCACAATAGTGGCGTAAAGTGGTTAATAAATGTTCCTCATTGAATCTATTACATGTTACTGAACTGTACTGAAACAGCCCTAACCATAGTGACGAATGACCTGTTAACCACCGAATTTCATTACTCTGCGTTTCTCCTTCTTGACTTGTCTTCTGTTTGACACAGTCGACCACTTCCTCCAATTACAAACGTACCATCCAAACTGCTGCCAATACACTACCACAGTATCTCAACAACTTCTACCCTCACCTACTATCTCATAAATTTTAAGCTGTAATGGGCAGGGTCCTCTCCCCCTCTCTACCATTTTGCCTGGAATTAATGGAACTTTAACCAGTGATAGACTCCCATAGATTTTAAAAAACTGGATGGTCTGCATTAATCTCTGCAAGGACATTTCTGAATGTCCTTGCAGAGTTAGAAGCTGCGTTAGCGACAGCTGGCTTCCCCATAGAGAAGGCAGAGATTTTAATATTTTTTTAATGTCCCTGCCTTTTCCACGCTGTTTATATGGTGCTCAAAGCAGTTTTGTGTTGCTCTGTGGCAATGCTGCTTCCTGCTCTGGTCTCAGCTATATGTGATCACAGAGTGCCAGGTAACTTTCCCAGGTATAAAAAAAAAACTTAAAACCTATAAAATAATACAATAAAAATTGAAAAAATAAAGCCACATGCATCACCAAAAAAAGATGCTAAAAAGTTATGGCTTTCGAAGAAGTATGCACTAAAAAAATAAAAAATGTGATTGGTTAAGAAGGGGCCTGGTTTTGAACTGGTCAAAATATATAATAATAATAGTGATCATTTTGTATAATAGTATGATTCTGTAGCCATTATCAAAAATTGTTAAATAATATTGCCAGTTACAGTTGCCAAATTCTGTAGGCGCTACTCTCTGTAGAAACGCTGTAATTTGGCCACTATTTTGCATTGTATACAGCTTAGAACATGCAAGGTCTATGAAAAAGCATACAAAAGACTAGGCCCTTTATAAGATGGTACATATCATATGCAGAGCTCTATGAAAGGTAGTATGGTGCACAATGCATTTCAACACATTAAAGAGGTTGTGCAGCCTGTTCGTATTGATGACCTATCCAGGATAAGTCATCAGTATCTGATCGGTGGGGGTCCGACACCCCTGCCGACCAGCTGTTTGAGGAGGAGGAGATGCTTCCTGCAAACACTGCTTCCTCTTCATTACGCTGCACGTAGTCGGAAGTGCAGTGTAATTAAATGGGGCGAGTATTGTAATTACAGGTCAGTTTTGGAAGCAATGTTTTGCATTTTGCTTCACCACTTTCTAAGAGCGATAACCAGTTCATTTTTTTTCCATCAAATGCCAAATAAGGGCTTGGTTTTTGTACTTTGTTGTACTTTTTAAATGGAACCTTTTAATGTTTCATATAATGTATTGTGAAACTGCAAAAAATTATTTTTGGAGTGAAAGAGAAAATAGTGCAATTCCACCATTGTTTGGGTTTTTTATTTTTACAGCATTCACTGCACAGTAAAAGTGACACAGGGTACTTTCACACTTGCGTTGTTTGATTCCGGCAGGCAGTTCCGTTGCCTGAACTGCCTGCCTGATCAGGCAAACTCTATGCAAACGCATGTCATTTTTTCTGACTGATCAGGTCTGAAAAATGCCTGATCAGTCAGAAAAATGCATTTCAATACCGGATCCGTTTTTCCGGTGCCACATCCGTCATTGCGGTATTTTTAATGCCAGATCCGGGACTAATAGAAGATAGAAACAACAGCACTCCAAAGTAATGCGTTTTGAGCTTTTATTCATCAGGCAACTATATATTCCAGTGACGTTTCGGTCAGAAGACCTTTTTCAAACTCAAGTTGCCGGAGAGATGAGGAGTTAAAAGAGAAAGTATGTAAGAAAACCAAGCTGGTGGATCGTGTATTCACACCTGTGTGTAAGCTCAGCTCCGGCTCTGGAATTTTGGACGGAGATAATACCGTAGCATGCTGCGGTATTATCTCCGGCCAAAACGCCGTTCAGTGACTGAACTGAAGACATCCTGATGCATACTGAACGTATTTCTCTCCACTCAGAATGCATTAGGATATAACTGAATATATAACGTTTTTTTTCCGGTATTGAGCCCCGAGGACGGAACTCAATGCCGGAAAAGTTTAACGCTAGTGTGAAAGTACCCTTATTCTGTGGGACAGTACTACTACTTAAAAAAAAAATAAAGAAAATCCATTAAAAACAAAATTGCATCGTGTTGCCAAATTCTGAAACCCATAGCTTTTCAATTTTTCTATTTTTATTTTTTTGCTGGAGGTATGTGAGGGCGTGCTTTTTGTAAAGTGAATGAGTGAGATTTTTTGCGAATTGTGTATCTTTGTTTGGATTACTTGATTCTTTGAATGATGGTTTCGCAATGGTTTCATTGTGAGTTATCTGTTAATTATCATTTTTATTGCACTTTTTGGGGAGGCTAAATGACATAAAAAAAACAATTCTGGCATTTTTGTTTTCAAGCAGTGTTCACTGTGTGGGATAAGTAACATGATATTTTAGTAGTTAGGACATTTTCAAATGGAAAAATAATTTTTTTTCCCCAATTTTTAATATTTTTGTTTAAAGGCTATGTAGACCTTTAGGACTTTTTTTATTATTGCATTGTACTCATTTTAAGCTAAAAATATATTTTTTAATTTGTCTTTATTGAAAATGTTAAGCCCCTTTTTCTATGCAGCCTTGAGATTCTCTAGTAGAAGGCTCTGAATTTTTACTGTGTTCCATCAGGCAGTTCAGCTGATGGCTCCTTATGTCTGATCTCTGACTTCCTAAACACTTGTTATAGCTCAATTCTTATCTTACTGATAAAGAATGTGGCTTAAATAAGTGTTAATCAGATTTTAGTGATTTACGGATAAGGTTTATTAGACAAGTGAAAGTACCATTCACACAGCTAAACAGTTAACCCCTTGTGACAGAACAGCTCAATAATTTTAAATAATGCTAGAGACAGTCCCATGGGATGGCACTACTGAACGAATACCTTCTTTAGCGTCACGCAAGAAGCGATGCTCTCTGCATTAAAACCTCTTTGAAGAAATAAATTTTAGCCCAAAATGCAATCATCAAAAAAAAATTGTCCCCGAAGGTGTACATAGCCTTTAAATATTAAAAAAATAATAATAATAATAATATTTTACTGATGAGGCTTTAAAAGCCCCCTGGCTGCCATGACAACCAATAAGCACCAGATGATTTTACCATAGGGGGAGGGCAATCAGAGAACAGATGAAGCTCCCACCCTCTTTCTAATTGCTCAGATGCCACAGTTGCTATTGACTGCAACATCTGAGGGGGGTTAAACGGCCAGGATCAGAGATCGGAGAATGCAGTTGTATCACACAGCTGGCAGATGCTGCAGGCTGAGCTCATAAGCCAGCTCCATACACTTCCTGCAAACGATGTATAGTTGCTCAAAGAGATTAAAATCTTCCTTGAGCAAACTCATTACCATATTAAATGAGAATTCCTCATAAATACCATAAATTACCCCTACATTAGCACACGCTATTACCTGTTCCAATTATCACAACAGTGCTTCTGTCACCAGCACAGCGGCTGCTCATGGATTTTATCCGTTTAGTGCTCTCCAATGCCTACAGTTAAAGGAACAGTTCATTGGTTGCCATTACATATGAAAACAGCAATGCTGCAGAGCCCAATTCATAAGTACGTTAGTAATTTACCTTCTTACTGGTGACAATGTACACACTGCCATTTTCTACTGTGATCTGCAGGGAAATAAAGGCTGGGAATTAAACAATCTCCTATATACTGTAATTAATGCAGTGGCCAAACCAGCTTTTCCTGGTAGACCACAAAAGTTGCAAGAAATCCTAATGCCCTAATAAAACTCTCTCTAATATACTTTATTAATGAATTTTCTATTTTTACTTCTCTTTTTCCTACCTAAAGCACACCATTTACGGTGCGCTTAAAACTCAGTTCTCAGAAGCAGGAGCACGCTCCGCTCAGCTAATCCTGGCATAGTACATGGGTACAGGGTACCCACGTGCTATGCCAGGAGTTAGTAATAGCTCATGACGGGGGTATTGGTCATTTCCCGCTCGCTCCCCCTTTTTCACCCACTTTACTATCTCAAGCCTTCCCCCGGCCTGTCCCCCAACCCGGCCCCGGCCAACTCCCAATAAAACACAGACACCAAGCTTGGATTAAATCGGCCAAAGCAGCCGTTTTATTACATAAATACATATAATAAATAACCTTTTATTCCCAAACTGTAACATATTCCTGAATCCCAACGGTGGAGGTCCTGAAAGCCCCAAACAGCAGAATTTTATTACCAGGTTGAGCCGCCTTGCCACCAGCCGTTACGCGCCAGCTCGGAGGCACCTCTGACGGCCCACCCCCCAAAATTATCCACAACCAACCACCAACCATGGGAGTCCAGCCCCAACCGTGGTGCCCTCCCATCCTCATCACCTTACAATCGCTCCAACTTCAAGGACCTTCCACCGCCACAGCCGCCGTGACAATTGTAGCCCCCCACCGTCACCCACCGCTATACTCCGACTCTTCAACTTCTAGATCTGGGATCGGACGCTCCTGAAGGAAGGAAAAGGGCGGGTGGGAGTTCCGCTTACACCGCAAAATGGCCTCCCGTCTCCCCCAGGCCAGGCTACCTAACCCCTCTGGCTACGCCTCTCCCAACTTGAATGGGCCAATCCCTATCCCCCGGGGGCTCACTCAACCAAGCCCCTCTCATGGTAGCCTCCCCTAAAGGCTACGCCCCCCAGTCCGGCTATTACTGGGAGCACGGACAGGAGCAGAAATATGCGCTCCTACCTGTACCGACAGCGCTGCTGCGGCCCCACTGATAAAATGTACTCTGTACTCCGTACACCGCTGAGCTGTCAGCGGTGTACAAAGAACTGAGTTTTAAGCGCACAGTAAATGGTGTGCTTTAGGTAGGAAAAAGAGTTGTAAAAATAGAAAATTCATTAATAAAGTATATTAGAGATAGTTTTATTAGGGCATTAGGGAGAACATATTAAGTTTAGATAAAGGTTTAGTTACTCTTTCAAGCAAGCCATATGAAGTCCTGTTTGCAGTTTGCCAAAAGCCATGTAGGGGACACAGCAAATATGTAGAAGAAGGTGCTCTGGTCAGATGAGACCAAAGTTGAACTTTTTGGCCTAAATGCAAAACGTTATGTACGGCGGAAAATTAACACATCACCCTGAACACACCATCCTCACTGTGAAACATGGTAGTCGCAGCATCATGCTGTGGGGATGCTTTTCTTCAGCAGGACAGGGAAGCTGGTCAGAGTTGATGGGAAGATGGATGGAGCTAAAACAGGGCAATCCTGGAAGAAAATCTGGTAGAGGCTGCAAAAGACTTGAGACTGGGGTGGACGTTCACCTTCCAGCAGACTACAACCCTAAACATACAGCCAGAGCTACAATGGAATGGTTTCGATCAAAGCATATTCATGTGTTAGAATGGCCCAATGAAAGTCCAGACCAAAATCCCATTGAGAATCTGTGGTAAGACTTGAAAATTGCTGCTCACAGACGCTCTCCATCCAATCTGACTGAGCTTCAGCTATTTTGTAAAGAAGAATGGGCAAAAATTGTCAGCGTCTAGATATGCAAAGCTGGTAGAGACATACCCCAAAGGACTTGCAGCTGTAATTGCAGCAAAAGGTGGTCCTACAAAGTATTGATTCCGAGTACCGAGTACAAACGTACGCCACACTTTCCAGATTTTTATTTATTAAAAATTTTGAAGACTGTGTATCATTTTCTTTTCACTTCACATATACTACTTTGTGTTTGTCTATCACATAAAATCCCAATAAAATACATTTAATTTTGTGGTTGTAACATGAAAAAAATGTGGAAAAGTTCAAGGGGTACGAATACTTTTTCAAGGTATGTAAGTACCAACCAGTTAGTAAGGAACAGATTACATGGGGTGTTTATGAAAGGAGGTGATGTTACTTAGGAAACAATGATTTTTGGTAAATGATTATAATTACAAATAGTATTATTTTACATTATGTGTACAAGGAGGCTTGATTACGATTATGGAACTATCCCCTTTAAACATAAGATATGGGTTCCAAATATTACCTTGAAGCAGGGTAGGCTGTCCAGCCCAGGAAACTCTTCTATGTCACCATTCCTGACATTGAAACAGGCACCGTGCCAAGGACAACGGACTCTGTCCCCTACCAGCACCCCTGAAATTAATTAGACCATTCATTTATTAATATCACCAAAATCATATTTATTGCCTATTGCTTATGTAGCACCGACATATGCCGCAGAGCTGTACAGAGATCGTAAATACAAATGGGCACAGTAACTGATGCTATAGTTCTGCGCTATGCAAGACTATTTATAAAAGGGGCCTATAATTAAATATATGCCGCCGCTACCATAGAAAATACCTATTGTTGATTGCGGACAAGAATAGGACATGCTCTATTTTTTTGCGGGACCACGAAACGGAACTACAGATGCGGACAGCATACGGTGTGCTGTCCGCATCTTTTGCGGCCCCATTGAAATGAATGGGTCTGCACCCATTCCGCAAAATTGTGGAACGGATGCAGACTCACTCATACGGTCGTGTAAATTTAGCCTTGCTGTTTTACACTTAGACTATTTTCTATGCCTAAAACAGACGTAGAAAATGGTAAATGAGATGACCCTGCCGGCCCGTTCCTTTCCCCGCCCAATTTTTTAGACCCGACGTGAGCGGGGAGAATTCATAGATTGCGGGGCAAAGGACCTTTGCCCCTCAATCTGCACCTGAAATACTCCCTATTTTAGACATATTTCTGTTTCATAAATTACCCCCATAGTGAAGAGTAAATGAGCTATACACATAATAAGAGGAACATATAATCAGGGGTGAATGAAGAGGTGTGGCCTGGTTATTCAGAGGTGGGGTTATGACATCAGACATCTATTCCTATTCCCTATGTGTGGAACTATGCTTATAGAACATTCAATGGTATTGGCACCCACAGCAAATTTTGTTGACCCGGTTTACACATTTTTCAAGTAATTTATGGTTTGGATTGCTTCCATGTGATGTTAATGCACACTGTAGATGACTTGTTCTAATAGGCAGATTACCTTTTTTGTATTTTTTGTTTTAAGGCAATTTACATGACGGACCTCAATCGGGATGTTGAAACTACATGAAATATGGGAAAATAATAATGTACACACCATACACAATAATCAATATAGTACATTTTTTACCTTTACTTAGAGGAGCGCCATAATGGGAGCACTTGTTTCCCACAGCGCTGAATACCCCATTATTCCTCACTAAAAGTACTGATTGTCCTTGCACCTCAAACTCTCGCATCCTAAAAGAAAAACATAAGTATGATGGTGACTCAAGTGGAAGGAAGCTATTTGCAATATCTGAACATTTGGAGAAAAATGAAGAATGAAAAGTAGGAAAAATTGGCTGCGAATTGGCTAATGTCCAGGTTTTAGACATTGACAAGTTGCAAATACCCATGACGAAAAGTCCTAGAGGGACCTTGAAGTATTATGGCTGACATCTGGGTGGCTCATTGAGCCATTCTGTGTGAAATTAAGTAATTCCTTGTTTCCAAGTTGGTTGTATATTCAAGTTTGCAGTGCCATTTGGTCACCAGATATGTTGGCCACTTCCAGGTCAGTCAAGTCAATTACCCCCCTGTTTTTCTTAAAGAGAATGTGTCATCAGAAAATAGCTATTGAGTAAAGTTTTATGAGAAATGTATTTTCTTAAAAAAAATTTGTTTTGTTTTTAAATTTCATGTCACTATTTAGATTTTTAAAGAAAAAAAGTTAAATCCTGGAATTTTTGCAGTGGCCACTAAACCCAATATTATGTCGAGACTCACTCTTAAGGAGTTCTTATTATCATCACATAAAGGATTACAATGACAGATAAAACCTCTGTTTAGAGATAACACAGGATTCCCCATTCACAATAGGTAATATCACAGCGTATCTACCCTGCCCTTGTACAGTGATCTCTGCACAGGTCACAGAGAAAACTCTCCCATAGAAGTCAAGAAGGTCCTTCCAGTCTATAAAATCGATATGTTTTCACTTTCTGGTTTAAGTTATCAGAATTGTTTTTATAGCTGACACTTTCCCTTTAAGGGTACTTTCACACTTGCGGCATAGCTATCCGGCAGGTTGTTCCAGCGGGTGAACAGCCTGCCGGATCCGCCATGCCGCAAGTACCCGTGTGCTGCCGCTCCATCCCCATTAACTATTAAAGGACGGGGGCGGAGCTACGGCGCAGCATGGCAGTACACAGCCGGAGATCGCCGGACTAAAAGTACTGCAGGTCCGTCTTTTTAGTCCAGCGATCACTGCCATGCTGCGCCGTAGCTCCGCCCCCTGCCCCATTATAGTCAATTGGGACAGAGCGGCAGCACGGCAGCACACAGGTACTTGCGGCATGGCGGATCTGGCAGGCTGTTCACCCGCCGAAACAGCCTGCCGGATAGCCATGCCGCAAGTGTGAAAGTACCCTAAGTTGGCCATATAAATATCTATTTGCCCTCAATCCCACACACATTAAAATATAAGGGAACGGATTACTAAACTGTCATACACTGCAAGATATCTGCAAATATCAAGTTAAAAGGGTTATCCACCCCCAATAATACCCCCCCCCCCCATATGCCCAGGCCCTCAAACAGATAGTACTCAACTCGCTCCCATGCGCGGCCGCCGCTAGATCTGAGGGTGGGGGGGGCAGACAATAGCAGGCCACGAAGGGAACAAGCTCCCCTAGCGTAACCAGTGATCCTGCCTGCTATTAGATGCCTCCGACGCCGGATGTTTTCATCCGCAAGCAGCGGCGGCCGTGTGAGCATCAGAAGAGACGCGGGTGCCTGGGAGCGAGGTAAGTACTATATGTATGAGGGGCCCTGGCATATGGGGGGGGGGGGGGCATTATAGGGTGTTGGATAACCCCTTTAATTTACCCGTTGATATGTAAGGGGCTAATTACAGTAGATGCTATGGTCACAGAATTTAACCAGTAGTGGCTGGGAAATACAAATTTTACATATGGCAATTTCGGCATGATTGGGCTCTCTTCATCCTCCACTTATGGCAGATGTCATCGGAAAGAAGTTCAGGCATGCTGGTTTTCAATATGCCCAATCCTTTTGTTCTCAGGGAGATAAACTACCTGCCAGAGATGTCTAGTAGTTTTTTACTCCACTCTCTCATTCACTACACATGCATACCCAGCCATGCTGGGCATGCATGTGTACGAAGGGAACAATGATCATACTACACAGTTTGCTGTCTGTAACCATGGAGACGCATGGGCCTGCATAGGCGCAGTAGACATAAAACAGTAGGCTATTTTACATTTTATATGCCATGAAGCAATAAAAAAAGTTGGTTGCAAAAGTATACGTAGCCTTTAATGTTCAAGTGTTAATTCAATAACAAGAGAAAAATATTTGTATAACTTACTCTCCATCTTTCATATCGAAATCCTTGCAGAGTTCTTGTGTAATCACCTCGTTTCCACTCATAACGATTTTATTTTCAGTTCCTGCAATACGAGCCAACATTACACAATCTTTCAGCAGTGAATAAACCTAGAATCATGATAATGCTTTTCCGTACACACTGGGGAAAATTTCTCAAACTGGTGTAAAGTAGAACTGGTTTAGTTGCCCAGAGCAACCAATCAGATTCCAGCCTTCATTTTCCAGTGGAGCTGTGAAAAATGAAAGGTGGAATCTGGTTACACCAGTTTAATAAATCTCCCTCATTATTCAAAAATAGATTTTTAATGGATTGAAATATAATTTTTTACAACAGAAAACTTAAAAAGGAAGTGATTGTGCATGTATTATTACACTTAATGCAGCAAGAAACGTAACCCATTCAACAGGTATTCTTTCAAGATGTCTTGAAAATGCTTTAACCCCTTCCGGTAATTAAATATGGCGCTCCTGGACGCTACGGGCGCCATAGCCACGGGTGGCCGCTTGATTTTTATAACAGATACCCGCGGCTAATGTCCGCAACCGGCAGTGCTGCTGATCGCGGACATTTAACCCCTCAGATGCCGTGGTCAATCCTCCCACGGCATCTGAACACGTTGAAAACCGGAAGCGAAAGCTTTCGGTTGTGCTCCGGCTCCCCCGTGCGGCGATCGGAGGAGTCGGAGCTTGTATGCAGCAGCCCCTGTCTTGATGAATGACACAAGGCTGCTGCATAGTATTTTCTATGGAGCCCTTACCTGGGAACTACAAAAAAAAGTGTAAAAAAAAAAAAAAAGCTTAACCCCTTAAGGACACGGCCATATTTCACCTTCAAGACCAGGCCATTTTTTGCAAATCTGACCAGTGTCACTTTATGTGGTGATAACCTTAAAACACTTTTACTTAGGGTACTTTCACACTTGCGGCATGGCAATCCGGCAGGCTGTTCCGGCGGGTAAACAGCCTTCCGGATCCGCCGTGCCGCAAGTACCCATGTGCTGCCATGCTGCCGCCCCATCCCCATTGACTATAATGGGGATGGGGGCGGAGCTACGGCGCAGCATGGCAGTGTACGGCCAGAGATCGCCGGACTAAAAGTACTGCAGGTCCGACTTTTTAGTCTGCCGATCACTGCCGTGCATGTGACGTAGCTCCGCCCCCTGCCCCATTATAGTCAATTGGGACGGAGCAGCAGCACGGCAGCACACGGGTAATTGCAGCATGGCGGATCCGGCAGGCTGTTGAACCGCCGGAACAGCCTGCCGAATAGCCATGCCGCAAGTGTGAAAGTACCCTTATCCAGGCCATTCTGAGATAGTTTTTTTCGTCACATATTGTACTTCATGACAGTGGTAAAATTGCGTCAAAAAAGTTTATTTTTATTTATAAAAAAATACCAAATTTACCAAACATTTTGAAAAATTAGCAAATTTCCAAGATTCAATTTCTCTACTTCTATAATAGATAGTAATACCTCCAAAATATTTATTACTTTACATTCCCCATATGTCTACTTCATGTTTGGATCATTTTGTGTATGCCATTTTATTTTTTGGGGACGTTACAAGGCTTAGGCCTCATGCACACAAACGTTTTTTTTGCGGGTGTACGGGTTGTTTTTATGAGTTCCGTATACGGTCCGTATACGGAACCATTCATTTCAATGGGTGCGCAAAAAAAACGGAAGTGTCTCCGTATGCCTTCCGTTTCCGTTTTTCTGTTCCGTGCAAAGATAGAACATGTCCTATTATTGCCCGCAAATCACGGTCCGTGGCTCCATTCAAGTCAATGGGTCTGCAAAAAAAACGGAACGCATACGGAAATGCATCCGTATGTCTTCCGTATCCGTTCCGTTTTTGCGGAACCATCTATTGAAAATTTTAAGCCCAGCCCAATTTTTTCTATGTAATTACTGTATACTGTATATGCCATACGGAAAAACGGAACGGAAACACAACGGATAACAAAAACGGAACAACGGATCCGTAAAAAACGGACCGCAAAACCATACGGTCGTGTGCAATAAGCCTTAGGCCCTATTCACACATCCGCAATGTAGTCCGCATGTATTCCGCAATTTTGCGGAATACATGCGGACCCATTGACTGTGAATGGGGCCGGGAACGATGCGGAGAGCACACACTGTGCTCTCCGCATCCGATTTTGCGGAGCGCGCCGCCGATTTTCCGGTCCGCGGCTCCGCAAAAAAAATAGAGCATGTCCTATTCTTGTCCGCAAAAGAGGCATTTTCTATGGAGTTCGGGCAATGTGCGGTCCGCAAAAATGCGGAATGCACATTGCCGGTGTGTCCGTGTTTTGCGGATCCGCGGCTCCGTGGATCCGCAAAACACTTGCGGATGTGTGAATAAGGCCTTAGGCCTCTTGCACACGACAGTATTTTGCGGACCGTATACTGGCAGTTTTTTCAGTTTAGTATACTGACAGTATACTGAACCATTCACTTCAATGGGTCTGCAAAAAATACTGAAGTGTCTCCGTATGCCTTCCATTTCCGTTTTTCCGTTGTTCCATTCCGTTTAAATATAGAACATGTCCTATTCTTGTCCGCAAATCACGTTCAGTGGCTCCATTCAAGTCAATAGGTCCGCAAAAAAAACAGACAGCATACGGAAAGGCATCCGTATGTCTTCCGTATTCGTTCCGTTTTTGCTGAACAATCTATTGAAAATTTTAAGATCAGCCCAATTCTAATTATGGAATTAATGTATACTGTATAAGCCATACGGAAAAACGGAACAGAAAAACTGAACCAAAACGGAAACACAACAGAAGCAAAAAACGGATCCGATAAAAACGGACCGCAAAACACTGAAAAAAAAAATAAGTTTGTGTGCAAGAGGCCTTAGAAGTTTAGAAGTAAATCTTGAAATTTTTCAGAAATTTTCCAAAACCCACTTTTTAAGGACCAATTCAGGTCTAAAGTGACTTTGTGAGGCTTACATAATAAAAAACACCCAAAAATGACCCTATTCTAGAAACTACACCCCTCAAGGTATTCAAAACTGATTTTACATACTTTGTTAACCCTTTAGGTGTTCCACAAGAGTTAATGGCAAATGGAGATAACATTTCATAATTTCGATTTTTTCCCATTTTAATCCATTTTTTTTCAGTAACAAAGCAAGGGTTAACAGACAAACAAAACTCAATATTTATTGCCCTGATTCTGTAGTTTGCAGAAACACCCCATATGTGGTCGTAAACTGCTGTATGGCCAAACGGCAGGGCGTAGAAGGAAAGGAACGCCATATGGTTTTTGGAAGGCAGATTTTGCTGGACTGGTTTCTTGACACAATGTCCTATTTGAAGCCCTCCTGATGCACCCCTACAGTAGAAACTCCAAAAAAGTGACCCCATTTTTGAAACTACGGGATAAGGTGGCAGTTTTGTTGGTACTATTTTAGGGTAAATATGATTTTTGGTTGCTCTATATTACACTATTTTTGAGGCAAGGTAACAAAAAATAGAAATTCTGAAATTTCATCTCCATTTGCCAATAACTCTTGTGGAACACCTAAAGGGTTAACAAAGTTTGTAAAACTGGTTTTGAATACCTTGAGGGGTGTAGTTTCTTAGATGGAGTCACTTTTTTGGAGTTTCTACTGTAGGGGTGCATCGGGGGCAGGGCCGGGCCGACACAGAGGCTGGGGAGGCTCCAGCCTCAGGGCGCTCCAGCCTCAGGGCGCAGGCAGGGGCCGGCCAGAGGGAGAGGGACTGACAGGGGGGAACTGCTCAGCGCTCCCTCCTGTCATTCCCTGAGCCGGGCCCCGTCAGAGCGCTCCTCTCACCTCCATTATGTTCACTGCTTCAGGCCTCCAGCATCAGGCCCCGCTGCCTCTAACTAGAAACACAGTAAGCAGGTGGGCAGAGCCTAACGGACCTCCGTTAGCCTCCGCCCACCTGCTTAATGTGTGGCAGCGCTGGGGCCTGATCCCGGAAGCCTGGAGCAGTGAACATAATGGAGGTGAGAGAGCGCCTGACAGGGCCCGGCATTAAGTACAGTGAAAATGCCGGGCCCCCTTACATGAAGTCTGTGGGCAGTCGGGGGCACTTCTGGAAGCAGTGGGGGGCACTACTAGGGGTTGTGGGGCGCACTACTGGAGGCAGTAGGGGACACTACTAGGGCAGTGGGGGGACACTACTAGGGGCTGTGGGGGGACACTAGTGGGGTGCACTACTGGAGGCAGTGGGGGACACTACTAGGGGCTGTGGGGGCACTTCTGGGGGCTATGGGGGGGCGCTTCTGGGGCCATTACTGGAGGCAGTGGGGGACACTACTAGGGGCTGTGGGGGACACTAGTGGGGTGCACTACTGGAGGCAGTGGGGGACACTACTAGGGGCTGTGGAGGGCACTACTGGGGCAGTGGGGTACACTACTGGGGACATTATTAGGGGCAGTGAGAGGCATTACTGGGCGATCAGGGGCGTGACAATTGCGGACACAGAGGGTGTGACCGGGCACGGTGTCGGGGAGAGGCCCCGATCCAAAGTTTGCGTGGGGGGGGGGGGGGGCACACTTGGGCAGCTCAGCCTCTGTTGGTAGTGGACCTTGTCCCAGCCCTGATCGGGGGGCTTCGAATGGGACATGGTGTCAAAGAACCAGTCCAGCAAAATCTGCCTTCCAAAAACCATATGGCGTTCCTTTCCTTCTGAGCCCTGCCGTTTGGCCATACAGCAGTTTACGACCACATATGGGGCATATGACAATTTGGTCGCTCGCTATAACACTTTTTGTGATGTAAGGTGACAAAAATGGCTTTTGACACCATATTTATATTATTTTTTGTGTTCACCTGAGGGGTTAGTTTATGTGTTATTTTTATAGAGTAGGTTGTTACGGACACGGCAATAGCTAATATGTATACTTTTTGTTAATCTATTTAAGTTTTACACAATAATATTATTTTTGAAACAAAAAAAATCATGTCATCCATAGTCTGAGAGACATATTTTTTTATTTTTTGGGGCATTGTCCTATGTAGGGGGTCATTTTTTGGCAGGATGAGATGGTGGTTTGATTGGTACTATTTTGGGAGGAATACGCTTTTTTGATCGCTTGGTATTACACTTTATGTGATGTTAGGTGACAAAAAATGGCTTACACCTTTTTATTTTTTATGTTTTCTTTTTTATGGTTCCCACTACATCATATGCAATATTAAATGGTGGCGTTGGAAAGTACAACCTGTCCTGCAAATAACAAGCCCTCATATGGCTACGTGAACCGACAAATAAAAAAGTTATGGCTCTGGGAAAGCAGGGAGCGCAAAACAAAAACGCAAAAAAAAGGCCCGGTCCTGAAAGGGTTAAAAGGGCATCTGTCAGCAGATTTGTACCCATCAAACTGGCTGACCTGTTACATGTGCGCTTAGCAGTTGTTTATATGTGCCTGCATTGCTGAGAATCATAATAATGTTATCATATGCAAATGAGCTTCTAGGAGCAATGGGGGCGTTGCCGTTACACCTAGAGGCTCAGCTTTCTCTGCAACTGCTGCATCCTCTGCACTTTGATGGACAGGGCCAGGTGCGATGACGTTTTCGCTGCCTGGCCCTGTCAAAGTGCAGAGGGTGCAGCAGTTGTAGAGAGAGCTGATCCTCTAGGTGTAACGGCAACACCCCTGTTGCTCCTAGAGACTCATTTGCATATATTAAAACATAATTTTTCTCAGTAATTTAGACACATATGAACATGGGACCAACACAGATGCCTTTAGCTGCCAAGTGTACATATAACAGGTCAGCCAGTTCCATAGGTACAAACCTGCTAACAGATGCCCTTTAAAAGAGGATCGAACCCCTGGGTCCTCCAATGATTATGAAAATGAGGGTCCCCCTGTTTGAATGGGGTAGTGGTCGAGGATGCGCAGCCTTCTCCCTATACACAGTATATTAAAAAAAACTACCAATTACCTATGGGAGGATGAGGGGAGCCGTAGCTCATGAATTTTGGGATTCAAGCAGTGCTCTAGTCCTACTGGATTTTAAGAAATGTACGGATTTTAAGAAATGTACGGGCCCAAAAACAGTAAGTGACCCTGCGTTTCAATCAGGGTCTCCCGTCACCAGTTCATGCTGCTGTCACATAAAACTGATGACAGATTCCCTTTAGTAGGTGTATGATATCATTTTTTTTCATATAAATAGGTCCAATATGTATAGCTTTAAAATGGTTGGAGCTCAGGTTTTCTCCTATAGACCCCCACGTCCCCATCCCCTAGGAGCCCCTTACTGCCTGCTGTTACTGGAGCTCCTGCTTGTAAAGAAAATGAATAGTGACAGAACTATGTGTCAAGGAAATGCTGTTCATGATACTAGAGGGAGTTTACCAAAGGTTACAAATGTTGAAGTTCTCGTGGTGACACAGCAGAAAGTTGCATAAATGGCTGCTTAACATATTCCCCACCCAAAACGGCCAGACAGTGTAATCCTTAGTAAAGGTGCAGCTGCCCCGATAGCATGCACTGATGAAAACCAGAACATACTGCTCAGAAAGCTTTCCAAAGCAATATCCATTTCTTAATGGAAGGGGTGCACAAACTATTTTAGCCCAAGGGCCACTTACCAGACTGCACCACTCCCAAGGGTCAAAATAAAACTCATTTAGGAGGGCAATGCCCCAGAGGAACACTGCAAAGGGTTAATTATTGTTAAAAGAATTCATTTAATGCTACCGTTAGGCCACCTGTACACGTTGCGGAATCCGCAAGTTTTTTTCCACACGGATTCCCGCGCAGAAAAACTACAGCATATTACAGTACCAACAAAGCGTATGAGTTTACGCAAATCTCATGTTCACTTTGCAGATTTATTCCGTGCATGTCAATTATGTTTGCGGTTTTAGCTGCAGATTTCAATGGAAGGGTGAGATCTGCGGCAAAACCACATCAAATCCGCACCAAAAGCCGCTGTTACACATTTCGGATTTTGGTGTGGATATGCTGCAGAAATGCACATAAATCTGCACAGCAATTCGTGTGGATCTTATGTGCGTTCCCCCGCACACGTGTGCAGGTGGCTTTAGGGATTGTTACAGTCATCGTCCAGACCACCGGCAGTGAGCCCAAAAACCGCTACCAGCCTTCCAAGCCAAACAGGCAATGATGATAGGGAAAAATTACCTGCTCAGCTCTAGGATTGGACACAGAGACAGAAACCTGATTGGCTTGTTTTCCAGTCACACTGACAGGTACAGCCCAGGGCTCGTCTGGAGGGCAGGGCAACCCTCCCAGTGCAGCCTTGCATAGTGTTGCAAGGTGATCTCCTTACAGCTACAAAGTCAAATGCTGGATGTTCCGTTCCGCAAAATGCATAATGCACACGCCCGGTATCCGTGTTTTACAGATCCACAATTTGCGGACTACAAAACACCCAATGGTCGTGTGCATGAGCCCTACTAGTGTCTCCCATAACAATGTTTTCCATAGCAGTGCCAACCTCACGGCGCCTTCCAACTGTGCTCCGCCTGTTCTCTGACATGAAGATACATGTGAACAGCTAAAAACAGGGCGTTTTCGTGTACAGTCCTGCATGAATATGTTTGATCAGTGCAGGTAAAGGAGCATGCAACATAACCATTATAACACGGACAAGCATGTTTATGTCCTGATGGTTGGGGACCGCACTAAATAGCATTGCAGACCACAGGTAGTGCACCCCTGCTATGCCAAGACCGCGCTCAGCACCACATCACATTTATTTAAAAGAAAAGGAGAAGAACATTCAGCAATACGAATATCAAGTCGTAGTGAATTTCCATGAAAAAGAACCATACCTCTCCACTAATGGTCTGGGCTGGGACCTCTTCCCAGAATTGGTGGGGATCTTGTTGATTGCTTGAAGTGCTGGGTCTACTTCTGGCTTTGGTTCAAAAAACTGCAATGCCACGTGTTTTGTATTCACCCTGTTTTGCAATCCGTATATGGTCTGGATTTTATGTGCTGGAATCATCTGCTAAAGTTAAAGAATAGAGCTATTCACACGGGCGTATAATTTCTGTTAATATTTGAAATCCGCAGCATGTCCGAGTTTTGTGCGTATTCGATTCCAAATAAGCACATTAGAGTCTATGGGAGTGCACCAAAAATGCATGGAGGAAGGAATATGCATATAAATCCTGATTAGGGATGAGCAAACCTGTGTTTCAAGTCCGTCATGCAAAGTTCGGGTTATCTAAGAACTCTATTATGGATTCCATAACGGAATTCTTAGATAACCCGAACCCGAATACGGAAGCAATACTGATGACAATACTGATGGTATATCATCAGGAATCCGTGTGTAATCCGGAGCTAGAATACTGACGGATTTCAATATCCTCATGTGAAAGCAGCCAAGACTGCTTCTGGGTTCTGGCAGTTTTGCTGAGTTCACATGAACTTTTAGTTTTACGTTCTTCTGATCCGTCAGAAATAAAAAGGTAAAAAACGGATCTGTTATTTTGAGCATCATTTATGATCAGCTTGCATCAGTTTGCACTAAACGTAACTGATCTGTTTGAGCATCAGTTATGATCCGTTTGTGTCACTTCCGTCACAGATTAGTCATTTTTGATGGGAGAAAGTCCTGCATGCAGTCCTTTTACTCCCGTCAAAAATAGCCGATCTCTGACAGAAGTGACCAAACTGATCATAACTGACGCCCAAAATATAGGATCTGTTTTTTTTTATTTATTTTTCTGTTCTTGTGATGGATCAGAAGAACAGAAAGCTAAAGGCTGCATTCACACGAGCGTGATTTCCGCACGGGTGCAATGCGTGATGTGAACGCATTGCACCCGCACTGAATCCTGACCCATTCATTTCTATGGGGCTGTGTACATGAGCGTTTTTTTACGCATCACTTCTGCAACGCGTGTAAATCGCAGCATGCTCTATCTTATGCGTTATAAACGCATCCGCAGCCCTATAGAAGTGAATGGGGCTGCGTGAAAAACGCATGGCATCCGCAAGCAAGTGCGGGTGCGTTGCGTTTTTCACTGATGGTTGCTAGGAGATGTTGTTTGTAAACCTTCAGTTTTTTATCACGCGCGTGAAAAACGCATCAAAACGCATTGCACCCACGCGGAAAAAACTGAACAACTGAACGCAATTGCAGGCAAAACTGAATGGCTTTGCCTGTGAAAACGCACAGTTTTCACTGAACGCATCCGGACCTAATCCGGACACGCTCGTGTGAACCCAGCCAAACAGTGATGTGAACTCAGCCTTATCTGTCTGCATTAGGGGTCATGCACACGACCATTGGGCGTTTTCTAGTCTGCAAATTGTGGGTCTGCAAAACACCGGCCGTGCGCATTCTGCATTTTGCGGAATGGAACGGCCGGCCCCTAATAGAACAGTCCCATCCTTGTCCATAATGCGGAACAGCTATGTGGACATGGAATGCACATGGAGTCACTTCCATTTTTTGCAGCCCCATTGAAGTGAAGGGTTCCGCATATGAGCTTAAAAAAAAAAAAGACAGTATGGACATAAAAAAAATATGTGAGCATGAGCCCTAAATATGACATTTTTTATGAAACAAGCCATGATTTTTTTTTCTGCTGCACTTGTATGGAATCGAATAGATAAAAATCTTTATATGTCTCCATTTAAACTCAGAGGCATCGTGAGGTACGGTAGAGGGCTCAGACACTTCTATGGGAGCTCTGTTACTGCTGTGTATAAGGGTCCATTCACACGTCCGCAATTCTGTTCCGCATTTTGCGGAACGGAATTGCGGGACCATTAGTTTCAATCGGGACAGACGATGTCCCGGCCGGGTCCGCAATCGTGTTCCCGAAAAAAATAGAACATGTCCTATTCCGATGTCCATGTTTTGCGGATCTGTGGATCCGCAAAACACACACGGACGTGTGAATGGACCCTAAGGCCTCTTTCACACGAACGTTTTTTTTGTGTACGGGTCGTTTTTTGCGTTCCGTATATAGTCTGTATACAGAACTATTCATTTTAATCAGTCCGCAAAAAAAAACCCGGAAGGTACTCTGTATGCATTTCGTTTCTGTATTTCCGTTTTTTTCCTTCTGTTCAAACATAGGACGTGTCCTATTATTGTCCGCATCACGGACAAGAATAGTACTGTTCTATTAGGGGCCAGATGTTCTGTTCCGCAAAAAACGGAATGCACACGGATGTCATCTGTTTTTTTTTGCGGTTCTGTTTTTTGCGGACTGCAAAACCATACGGTCGTGTGAAAGAGGCCTAAGGCAGAGCTGTAATATAGTCACAGAACAAAAAGTCTAACAAAAAAAGTTTCAAGTTTCAGTTTTCCAATTTTGGAGTCACTTCACAATAATCATTCTGAAAATCTGTAACCGGGATGGTTAATAGTGTCCTGCAGGCTGCTGTGGTGTGCTAACAGGGTTCACATTTGTCTCCAAACTGGAGCGTCAAGAAAAAGACTCCGCAGTGACATGCTGCTGAGTGTGTACAGCAGCGTATACAGACTACCTGTGGATATGTCACATGAATTAGCTGACGGACACTATAATGCTACAAGCACTTACTGACAGTAACCATGAAACACAATACACTTCCCAGGAAGATGAGGAGGCTGTGTACTCACCCGGCTGTGCAGCAAGTTTCTGGCAGTCACCGGTAGGACCTGCCCCTGATAAAAAGCTGATGTGCACAAACTGCACATTCATTATGAGCAAGCTTCCAGCCTGTGGCCAATCACCATCCTGCGCACTCGTCACCTGGCAACCACCCCTCCCAGACAGGCACACGGGAGGCTGGAGTCCTGCAGCTGGAGTCACTAGTAGCTTTTCAGGGCTAGGTTCACACTGGGTTTTTTTGTTACAGATTTTGAGGTACTTTTTTTCTGCAGGTGTTTTAACCGAAGCCGGATCGATCAGGAAGGAGAAGTATAAGGCTAACTATTTATTCATTTAATTGCCTGTTTTTTATTTGCATATCCACGTCACCTGTAAATCACTTCAATAAAGAAATCATTCAAATGACATAGACTTATATGAACTTGCCTGGCTGCGCCGCTGCTGCATCCTGTACGTTCCTTCTTCACCGTAAGTACATGGGATAGAAGACCTCATTTCAAGCACGCTTTGCTAAAAGTAGAGCACTTTGCAGTAAAAATGTCTAGCCTGTAATTCTTCATTAAGGGTGAACATTTAGACCAGGGGTGCACAACCTGCGGCCCGGGGGCCACATGCGGCCCTCGATACCATTCTGTGCGGCCCCCAAACATCTGGTAAAAGACATGTAGGTCTATGTCTTATGGCTTCTTACATGTATCTTTCATGTATTCTCCTATTAAATGGGAGTCCTAGAACTGTAACTAGACATTTATAGTATATACTGTATGTTCAATAGGCCAAAATACAGTATTTCAGTTGGTAATACCCCTTTAAGTTTTATTTTCAGCCCTTGGAAATGGTTCAGACTGACAATGTGGCCCCCAACCAGAAAAGGTTGTGCACCCATGATTTAGACCATGTGACAGCACTGCAAATTAGTTACAGTAGAATATTTCCCAATGTGGGCCAGGAGGTGGCAGTGGAGCACATAGAGTAAGCTCTTACATAAAGAGTCGACTGAATAGGCTCATGGCACCTCTTAATAGTTCCCCTGATCAACCACACTAGTGGCATTACTTGCTCTCTGGCTTTTATTTTCTGAAGGTATCTGTCTTATGGATGTATGTTAAGACATTAAAGGTATATCCAATTTCTCAAAAACCCGCCACATGTGCTGGGCCCCTCACAGGTAATATACTTACCCCCTCCCGGCGCCACTCCTGGTCCCCGCATCGCTGCTGCTGCTTCTCCCTGTATACGGATGAAAACACCCAGTGTTGGGGGGGGCAGCCAATGGCAGACGGGGGGGGGGGGGGGGACGCTAATGAGGTTCCCTCCGTCCCCACCGGCCATTGGCTGCGACCCCACCCCCCGACACCAGATGTTTTCATTCGTGTACAGAAAGAAGCTGCAGCAGTGGTGTGGGGTAAGTATATTACCTGTGAGGGGCCCGGCACATGTGGGTTTTTTTGAGAAATTGGATAACCCCTTTAAGGGAGTGCCATTCTTCCTGTTACTAATCTTTGGGATCTGAAAACACAAAATAGACAATCTCCGGGGTAATATTCTTAGTTTATGGAAGTTTAGGTAGGAAACCAGGCATGGTTCATAAAAAAAATAGACAAACCCTAGATCTGTTAGATAAGGTTCTTTATGTAACAATTTCTGTAGCTCACTAATACACCCTGCAGAAGTGACGCTGTAGTCCCCTGGAGCAAGGGTACTTTGGAGTATAGATATTTCTGGACCTTTGCCCCTATTGGTACTATGAAATGCCATCAACTCACTACTATAATGCACTTGGAAGGGTAAACGCACTATGATTTATGCCATTGTTTACACTTATAGTGTTTATATTCATTAACTGTATTTTATGTTTATTGCAGTATATCCTGTTCATTTGCACTGTTTTTGCACTGAATTTGAACAGAACTGTAGAGAGGGTTAATACACAGCTAGCTAATACTGAGAGACTTTCTATCAATGCACTGAGAAGACAGAAATCTTCCACTTTTAGGCCTCTTTCACATGGGCGTTGCGGATGCACTCCGTCAAACAGTGCGGGTGCGTTGCGGGAATCGCCGCGATTTTTCCCTGCGAGTGCAAAGCGCTGTCATGCGTTTTGCACGTGCGGGAGAAAAATCTGCACTTTTGGTACCCAGACCCGAACCTGCACTTCTTCACAGAAGTGCATGTTTGGGTCAGAAATTGTCCTGCTGGTATTATTTCACATTATAACATAGTTATAATGTAAAATAATACCCTTGGCCATCTTCCTAATGTTTAAACTGGTGCAGAATGGGTTAAAAATAATAAACTAATAATTACTTACCTGTTCCATTTGATCGCGAAGCCCGGCATCCTCTCCGTTAGCTTGATAGTGGTTAAGGACCTGTGATGATGTCACAGCATCACATGGCCCAATCACCTGCTCCATCACTATGGTGATGGAGCATGTGATGGTCCATGTGACCATGTGACATCATCCAAGGTCCTAACCACTATCCACAGCCTGAGGATAGTGGTTAAGGACCTTGGATGATGTCACATGGTCACATGGACCCATCACATGTTCCATCACCATAGTGATGGAGCAGGTGATTGGGCCATGTGATGTGACGTCATCACAGGTCCTTTACATCTTAGTTGCTGCAGGGAAAGAGAGGAGAGATTGCGACTACGCGATCAAGTGGCTAAGGTAAGTTAACTTTTATTATTTTTAACCCCTTCCTCATCATTTAACAATGCATTCTTTATTAAGAATGCTATTATTTCCCCTTATAACCATGTTATAAGGGGAAATAATAGAGATTGGGTCCCGTTGCTAAGCAACAATGCAGGAAAATCGCAACGCATCCGCACTTGGTTGCGGATGCTTGCGATTTTCCCGCAGCCCCATTCACTTCTATGGGGCCTGCGTTGCGTGAAAAACGCAGAATATAGAACATGCTGCGATTTTCACGCAACGCAGAAGTGATGCGTGAAAATCACCGCTCATGTGCACAGCCCCATAGAAATGAATGGGTCCGGATTCAGTGCGGGTGCAATGCGTCCTCCTCACGCATTGCACCCGCGCGGAAAACTCGCCCGTGTGAAAGGGGCCTTACTGTAAGGGAGTATGCAAAGTTTTGAAGGGGAAAAAAACACTTTGCTGCTGTTTAAAGGGAGTCTTTCACCACAAATGTCCATTATATAACATTAACACCATTTCAGAATGGAGGACAGAGGTGATCAGCCAAACAAAGGGCGGGTCAAAGGGGAGTGGTTGGATATGAAAATCAGCGCGGCACCTGGGCTGCAGCCGTTGGAACGCAGCCCCTGGGCTCCTTCAGACCCTCATTTGCATATCAAATAGAAGTGTTTTTTAGCCCAGCTCTGCAACGGACCGAAATATGATAAGAAGCATTTTAATATGGGGACTGTTATGAACAAAATGGTGTTAATTGTATATAATGGACATTTGTGGTAAAAGACTCCCTTTAGGCTGAGTTCAGACTGGCGCGTATTTGATACGGGCGTAAAACGCGCATTTCTGTTGCGCGTATTACAGCGCATTTGTGGAAATAGAAAACGCGCGTCGTACGCGCGTTCATGTGATTGACCACTGTGGCGTCAATCACAATACACCCCAAAGAAGCTCCTGTACTTCTTTGGGCGTAGGGCATTTTACAGCGCGTTCGTACGCGCTGTAAAACGCTCAGGTGAGAACCATGCCCATAGAGAAACATGGGTTTTCGCCTGTTGAGCGTTTTACAGCGCGTAGGAATGCGCTTTAAAACGCTCAAGTGTGAACCCAGCGTTAAGTCTAAAGGCTTGTTTATACAGTATCTGGAAGAACTGCTTAATCATTCCCATAGACTTGTATTAAAAATCTATACAAGTCTATAGCAGGATAAAATTGCAACATTGTTTCTCTTTAAGGTGCAATTCCACCCCTTCTACTATAAGGTTCTAAATAGGTTATTAACTGTATATAAGGAAAGCAGATAGAGCCCCTAGTTGTCTGCAGATAGGGACCAGTGTTTAGTAGAAGAGACTCTGCGAGACTGCACGAGCAGTGGAAGACTTGGATACTCTGCCACAGACTCTGGGTCACCAGCTGTCATGGCCTATTGTGGGCGCCGTGACATAGTGGCCACACATGCTGTTGCCTGCGGCAATGTGGTGTTGTGGTTGCATGAGGGGGGCAGTGTCACAGCCTACGTTTGTGCCATGACACGTTTTCCACTCATGCAGTTGCCTGCGGCAACGTGTTCTTTGTGCATGTGTGAGTGATTTCCCTTTAGCCTACATTTTTTTGTGGCCTCCTTTCCGTTTTTTTTGCGGATCCGATGGTTTCCTATTCATTTCTATGGATCCGTTAAAAATGCGGATGCCTCTTCTGTTGCCTGTCCGCGTCCGCTGTCCGCATTTCACGTCCGCAAAAAAAATATGGCATGTCCTAAACGGTTTGCGGTCCGCAAAAAATGCGGATGACCAACGGAAGCCATCTGTTTGTCATCCGCATCCGTTTATTTTTTGCAGATGGTTGCTTGGAAACCAGGGCACTTGGACAGGTACTTTAAGAAACTGGTTCAAGCCTTCCGGTTTTTTTTTTTGGGAATCCGCAAAAAAAAACGGAAGACACACGGAAACACACCCTACAAAATTTGCGGACACGCGGAAAGGATGTGGATGTGAAAAAAAAAAGGAAGACGGATCAGCGATTTGCAGACAGCAAAAAACAACTGTCGTGTGCATGTAGGCTTAAGCAGTTTCCCTTCCCTGTCTGGTATGCGTGAGGTTAATTCACTGGCTAGTGTAGAGCTAAGGGGTGAGTTGGGTGTGATCTCAGGTCTCTTTATATCCTTTGGCTTGGAGACTGAGATCAGTTGGTTGGTTTGTCTGCCTTGCATGTGAGATGCTTTCTCTGTGCATGAATGAGTTCTGAGGGCCATCCAAGTTTGACATCGATGTTCGCAGCAATGTCATCTGTGATGTCATACTGTGTGTTTCCTCCTTGTCAGCCTTCCCCTCCTGGTGTGTTTTTTATGGTGTGGGTTTGAGTTGGAGGTTTGTTATACATCTGGGTGTTTTGTTTCTTGTAGGTGTGTACAGGCCTGCATGGACGTTTTCCCCTTTTGTGTGTGTGTCCTCCGGAAGGGGGTTGGTTTCATGGAGGGGGAACTACTCTACAAGACAGTGTGCTGTCCTGCCTGGAGCTTCCGTGCATCCGGTGTTCGCATGAAGGTCCGGGTAGTTGTTGGTGCCGTCTTTCCATCTCTGCTGCGGCAGGTCAGTGTTGGTTGTTTCCAGTGTTCTGTTGTTACACTGTGTACTTACCTGCTGTGCAGTTGCTACATTCTGGCTCTCTCCCTGTCAGCTACTGGGCCTCTGGAGACGCCTGTCATCTGTTGTGATGGATAAACAGGAGGTCTCTGCCCTGTCACTTGTTGAGGGCGATGCAGGGTTTCCTAGACTTCTAGGTTCGTGGGTATGAGCCCCCTTACCATCGAAGGTGGCTCATACAGCCAGGAGACTAGCGCAGGTTGAGGGAAGCTTTAGGAGGTGACCAGCTCCCTTTTCCCTGCCTATGGCCTAGTTATTTGGTGACATTGTACGGTGGGGAGTTTTCCCCTACTTCCCATCGTGACAACAGACCAGAAGGCCAGCTGGATGACTGAGCCACAGACCTGAGATATTTCAGGTTGGATGACAACAACCCCTTCTTCTTGTGGAACATTTTCTGAAACCAGGCATCTGTAGTGGGGACTTTCTGAGACTGAGGAGTCAGAGATTTGCCATGTACTGTAGCAGATGCATGACCAGCGTATTGTCGATTTGGTATACCTCCCCCACCCATAGACCGCCCCCACCCCCACCTTTTCAAATAAGGACACGACAACCTGGGTGGATTTAATTGGCCACAGCAGCCATTTATTATTAACATAAATAACATAAATAAACAATAAATTAACCTTGTACCCCAGACCATCCCTGAAGGCATGCCCTATGAAAACCACGGGGAGGGTCCTTGGATCCAACAAAAACTGGCGGGTAGCTGCCCAACCCCATCAAATTACCTCTAGCCGTTAAAACGCTAGCTCAGAGGCAGAACCAGTAACCATAGGCAACAACTAGGGCAGGTACCCGCCACCGACCACACTCCAAACCAATCCCAGGGGAGTCCAGAGCCTCCTTTGGCTCCCTCCCCACCATGCCAGAGCCACCATGACCCCCAACTCCAAGGACCCCCCACGACCCAAGGGGGGGGAACACCTCACCCCCTTGCGTCCCGCCACACCCGCAAAGCAACCTCAATCCCGTCTTGCAGCCCTGAGCACCACAAATCAATGCCCACGGCATTCAGGTGCACCCCGTCCGTCCTCCAGAACGCCCCTTCCCCAGATTCCAACTCCCTATGCCGCACCACAATACCACCATTCCGCGCCACAAAACGACCCACTGCCCTTGACTTTAATCCTAGCCTTGTTCAGCCTCTCAACCGACCTGGCCTCCCTCCAACACTTCAGCGGCACCATATCAGACCAGACCGTGACCATGCTCGGAAACTGCGCCCACAACACCGAAGTAGATCAAATTTGATATCCTTTGTGAGTTCCCGGCAAGGATGCACACCTAAATCGTCCCCCCCCCACGTGCAAAACCAAAATCCACGGGGAGGCATCCAACCTAGCGAACCTGTGGAATTCCGGGAGCACCCGACTCCACAGCATACCCCTCAACCCCAACCAGCTGATTACCGCCGCGTCCCTAGAGAAACCAAGTTGCCTACCATCTGGCCTGACATCTGCCTGCAACGCCCCCCAAAACACATACGAGTGGCCCATAATCCACACCAGACAGGCCGCGCCACCTGCAATACAAAACGAAAAGTCAACAAACAGGTCCCCTGCCACCAGTCCTCACCATCCCCCCACATTACCCATCCCTGCCTTATAACAATGCCGGCCTAACATACAACGGGAACCGAATAGACTCCCATCTCCCAATCCAACGAATAATGTCGTCCCCCAAACCCCTACGAGCCGCCTCGGTAGCTGCCCCAATCCTTAAAGAGTGACCCCCGAACACCGAGGGATCCCTCCCCAGCCTCGACAAACACTCCCGGAACACAGCTATAAACTGATAACGTGACAAAAACGTCCCGTCCTCATGAACCAACAACGGCCCAGCAACCCCAACACCCGCACCCCAAAATCCTCCAAACACCGAACCGGGCACGCCCCCGAACCTTCTACCTGAAATAACACCACTTTACACCTTTTTGCCAACTGATCAGTCTTCGACCTCCGAACCCAAAACTCCACCCTGTCCTGAAACAACACAACACCCTCCCTTCTCAACCCCCCGGCGCGGCCCCTACTCGGGCTAACCAACTCCCCGATACGCAATGCCCCAAAGAATGCTAAGGAAAACGCCAAACGAAACAGCCTAACCTCCCCCACTGACCTGCAAACGCTCCCCAACTGCCCAATCATATCCCCCAACAACTCAAAGGAGACCGGCCTCCGCTGATCACCCCCCCCCTGGACGATCCCCTCCTCCAACCCTTTAATGCCTGAACCACCCAAAAAGACTTAGTTACATCCCGCACCCCCCGGCTTTTACAACCGAACGCCACCCCCGCCAGGAACTTACCCATCCTGGACACTGACCACCCCTCCTCCCTGCAATGCCCCACAAACAATAACAATACAACCCCATCCTCCAGCCCATACCTCTGAAACCTCTGCCTCCACGAACCCCACAACTCCCATGCCTTCTCATACGCCGCCCAGGTCCCAGACGCCAAGGACCCCCTCACCAACTCCTCTACGACCGAACGGCAGATTCCATAGCTCCCGAGGGAAGCTCGCTCCATCTTCGTCCTCCTCCGGGGCCAGCGAGCGAAACCGGTCCCACTGAAAACGAGACAAAGCATCCGCAATTGAGTTTTCCACCCCCAGAACATGAGAAGCCACAACCCACGCGTTTAACGATAAGCAAATCAAAACCAGGTGCTGCAGCAAATGCACCACCGGCACCGAAGAGGCCTAAAGGTGATTAATAGACTCCACCACCCCCAAATTGTCGCAATGGAACCTTACCTTTTTGTTCTTGAAAAATTCTCCCCAAATCGACACCGCCACCACAATGGGGAAAAGCTCCAGCAAAACCAAATTCTTAACCCAGCCCTCCTCCCTCCAGAACTGCGGCCATTCCCCCACACACCACCGACCTTGCAAATAAGCCCCGAACCCAAACCTTTCGCATCCGTAAACAAATCAACATCCACAGCCGCCACCACATCAGCCATCCAGAACAAACGTCCATTATAAGTCCCCAAAAAGGACGCCTATACCCCCAAATCATCCCGCAGCTCCCGGTGAAGCCACACAAAATGATGAGGGGACTGGACTCCCGCAGTCGCCCTAGCTAACCTTCTGCAAAAAATCCAGCCCATGGGCAGGACCCGGCATGCAAAATTGAGCTTACCAAAAAACAACGACGGAACCTCCCGGAGCCGCAGCTTCTTCCGCCCACGCGCCTCAGCCACCAGCCGCCGTAAATCCTCCACCTTGTCCTCGGGCAATCTATCCCCGTCCTTTTCGCCTGCACCCTGCAGCCCAGCCCCCAAAGCACCACTAGCTGCGCTCCCAGTCGTTTCCCTACCCAACACCACCGCTTCCCCATCAACCGCAGGCCCCGGCAAACACCCCGGGCCCCGGCGCCCCCGCAGACTGCCCAGCCACCACCAGCCCCTTAACCAAATCCCGCAAACCCGCCAATAACTCTCCCAGACCGCCCACACCATCCACCCCAGCTCCCATTCCCCCCAACGCATGACCCCCACCAATCCCTGGAACCGCCAAACACACATCCCCAGGTGCCTCACCTAGCTGCGTGGGTGCTCTGTTTCCACCAGCCGCGACGTGATGCAGTGGACCTTGACCGGCGCAGATCTCTCCCCTGGACGTCCTCAGGTCTTCAGCACTCCCCATGCTCACTCCAACTCCAGCAGTCCTACAAGCCTGCAGTACCGCAGCTCCGCCACCAGGAGCCGCCACCACCGGGGCTGATGTCACCACAGAGCCAGCCACCTGCTGCCCGTCGGTCTCCTCTTGTCCAGGGCTGCCATCTTGACCACCCCGGTCACTCAGGCCTGTCTGCTGCGCCGTCCCCCGCCGGGCACACTCCCCCAAGCCCAAATTGTTAGCCAATAATCAGAGGTCAAGGTCCAAGTAGGGTCAGAATGCCAGGAGAGTCAGAATAGTATGCTATAGAAACTCTAGTGAGGAATCTGAAGACACCGATCACAGGCAACCTGTGGCCAGCAGATTACTTGTTTGAATATCCCGCACTTCCTGATCATATGATATGTCCGGTGTCATGATTGATGATGTCAGTGTGTCGGATGTGTCACTGCTGCATCTGATTGGCTTGCACTTCCTGCACCAGGAAGCCCAGCCAATCATCATAGGAGCCAGTGGCGCTGAATACTGAAGAGTGACATAGTTGTTCCTTTTGTATCTGAGGAAGAGCACACAAGACTATAATGTGACGTGGTGACTACACTAGGCCTCACTTGGTAGATTGTAAGCTTGGGCCGGGCAGGAGTAGTGGGAGAAAACATCGGTACCTGATTGTTATGGCAGTGTGGTACTAACAGAACATACACAGATCCTCCCGGGACAGCAACTGAAATCCAAAACTGTCCCTCTGGATTGGATACGGTTGGGACTCGGGAGATAAGCATAGGACATAGCATTAAAAAGATCTACCGTATTTTTCGCTTTATAAGACACAGTTTTAGAGGAGGAAAATAAGAAATAAATATTTTCCTCAGAACAGACTCCAATCTTCATCAGACATCAGATCAGAGTTCCATATCAGACCTCGGATCAGACCCCAATATTAAGGCTGCTTTACACTGCTAGATTTGGCAGATGATTGTTGAGAAAGGAAGCGTTCCTTACCTCTCCTGCTGTGCCCTCACTCTACAGATCCGGCTGTCTGTCCTGCAGTCAGCGCTCACTGGTGAAAGCGCTCCCTAGTATTCACTTTATAAAACACACTGCCATTTTCCCCCCACTTTTGGGTGAAAAAAGTGCATCTTATAAAGTGGATAAAGTGGAACATATGGTAACTGGTTATTTGTGAATCATTCTACACAAAAAACACACCCTAGTAACAAGTGATTGGCTCCAAAGACATCTCCAAATTGGGTTGCCTTCTGCTGTACCTTAGAGGTACCTTATTATAGGATTCTCTTTTATTCAGGAGACTCGAACCCTATATACAGAAAAGCTTCTACTTCTCTTTGGGATCTATTCCCCATTACAACTAATCTATCAGTCTTCTACATTTATTTATGCAATTCAGGGAGTATATCATCAGAATATTAATTGTGTGAATCAAGTTTTTATGTTGAACATATTTTCAGTGTTAATGGTATTTTACATTTTCATGTTATTATTTTTAAAAATCCTTAAACCTTGCAGTTTCCACAATTTCTGCTGAGCCTGATAATAGGCAGACATTCGCTGTATTGCACAGCTCACTTCTTAGTGCTCATCGCATTATCACATGCAGGATTACAATGAAGGGCACAGTAACAGTCCAGTTATACAGCTGGAGGCAGATAACACAAGATCACACAATTAACAATAGGTGATGCCACAGCTCATTTCCTCCCCCTCCCTGCACAATGACTTCTGCACATGAGCACACCCACAGCATTCTATCATGCAAGTCAGTAGGATTATTTCTGAGGTTTGATTTAACAATGTGACTGCTGTAAAGCAAATCTCTGAACTGCTGTTCTCAGCAGCTCAGACAAAATGGCCACCCTATAATCATATACAGAAAAGCGAATAAAAATATACAATCAAAATAAAAACAGATCAGAATAACTATGTATCAGTATGTGAGAGTAACTACAAATAAAAATTAAAGGTACATTTTCGGATCTTTCATGTTGTAATGTGTAAAAGGAGCCTGAGGGCGTTATTGTACATTCTTGATGTTTCTTCTTTTTACTCTGGGTCATAAAATCCTGTTCTCCAAGGGTTTGATAAGATCACTGTGCCAGATCCTGTTCTCCATGTGTTAGACAAGATCATTCTATCAGATCCTTTTCCTCAAGATTCACATATGCTCACATGTTGGGCAAATGCCAAGGTGACATTTATTATGATGTATTCATACAAATAACTGTGGCTTAGGCTACATTCACATTAGCGGCAGCCTTCTCCGGCAGGCTGTTCGGGCGGGTGAACACCCTGCCGGATCCGTGCTGCCGCTAGTGCACGCGTGCCACTGGAGGTCCGCCCCGACCACATTGACTACATGCCGAGAGGCGGCCGAAATAAAACTCCAGCCCGCCTCCATTATAGTCATTGGGGCCAAAGCGTGTGCACTAGCGACAGCACGGATCCTGCAGGCTGTTCATCCGCCTGAACGGCCTGCCGGAGAAGGCTGCCGCTAATGTGAAAGTAGCCTTATACTAGTTTGCCTTCTTTAATAACTTGTTACATAACTAGCAGTATAAATAAAGCTAGTTAAAGCTAAGAACTACTCTGAGGCAGGAGGACTCCATGTCTGACTCCTGTGTCTGTTCTCTCAAATATACTGTGACACCTAATTTGGCAACCAGCAGGTGAACTATCGGGGCTACCTTTCTGCTCTCCCAAATTGCTTGATTACTTTCGCACAGAGTTTCAATTTGTAAATATATTTATATATATGTGACTGAGATACATTCCATGTATTTTTACAATGTCTGGATAAAAACTTGTCCTGGTCATGTGGTGGACATGCAAGGACTCTGCTCATTACAGTACAGTTATTAGAGGTCTATCTTGTGACATCACATGACCAGGACAGATTTTTCATCCACTGAATGTAAAGAATGAAGCTTCCTATTGTATGAGCAAGAAGAGATCTTGAAAACAATGAAGATTGAAATACAAATAGGTATACTAGGAAGTTGTATAACTTTTTATTATACAAAGAATAAGCATTAATTGCAGAAACTGTAATACCCTAAACTACCCCCTTTAGGCCTCTTTCACACTTGCGTTGTTAGGATCCGGCGTGCACTTCCGTTGCCGGAAATGCCCGCCGGATCCGTAACAACGCAAGTGAACTGAAAGCATTTGAAGACTGATCAGTCTTCAAAATGCTTTCAGGTTACTAAGGCAGCCAGGACGCTATTAAAGTCCTGGTTGCCATAGTAGTAGTGGGGAGCGGGGGACCAGTATACTTACAGTCCGTGCGGCTCCCGGGGCGCTCCAGAATGACGTCAGTGTGCCCCATGCACATGGATCACGTGATCCATGCGATCACGTAATCCATGCGCATGGGGCGCCCTGACATCAATCTGGAGCGCCCCGGGAGCCGCATGGACGGTAAGTATACTGCTCCCCCACTCCCAACTACACTTTACCATGGCAGCCAGGACTTCAGCGTCCTGGCTGCCATGGTAACCATTCAGAAAAAGCTAAACGTCGGATCCGGCGATGCGCCGAAACGACGTTTAGCTTAAGGCCAGATCCGGATGAATGCCTTTCAATGGGCATTAATTCCGGATCCGGCCTTGCGGCAAGTCTTCAGGATTTTTGGCCGGAGCAAAAAGCGCAGCATGCTGCAGTATTTTCTCCGGCCAAAAAACCTTCCGGTCCTGAACTGAAGACATCCTGATGCATCCTGAACGGATTTCTCTCTATTCAGAATGCATTGGGATAAAACTGATCAGGATTTTTCCGGCATAGAGCCCCGACGACGGAACTCTATGCTGGAAAACAAAAACGCTAGTGTGAAAGAGCCCTTAGTTTGGTATTGGAACATAACATGACCTGGCCACCCATCACTTTTCCCACCTGTTGGCATACATCAGCGAGCACTTCTGTTGCTTCTAATAATTGAAGTGCTGACTGTTATGGAGCTATTTCCAAACTCCAGTACTAAATGACCCATGTACACTTCAAGTTACCAAAATAATTTATTGTTTTCAGTAATGTACATTGAAATCAGAAATGGAAAAAAAGATAATGACCATATTAGACAGCTCTACAGTTAGGGTAGTTTGACACTAGCGGTAAAACCTTCAGGCAGGCTGTTCTAGCCGACACAGCCAGATATTACCTTTCCCCACAGGAGACCATTGACTATAATGGGACCAGGAGGTGATCCGCGCTGTTTCTGGCATTAGTGCTGGGATTTGGACGGACAAAACCGACTGCTTGCAGGGGTATTTGTCTGGGCAAAATCCCGGCACTAATGCCAGAAACAGGCCATTAGAGTCAATTGGGCTAGAGGGTGCTCCAGCTGTTTCTGGGTATGCTGTATGCATTGAACTCTGGCAGTCTGATGGAAGATTTTGAGGCTAGTGTGAAACTAGCCTTACAAATATATATACATATTAGACAGCTCTAGAGTTACAAATATCACAGTTGAAGCACAAGAGAACATTTGTATCAGTTTGCCAGGGTACTGATGACAAAGTGGCAATTGCGCACTATGATGATACAGAGGAGAACACATAGGCCCTGATTTATCATGCCTTCACTCCAGAATTCTGTTTTCAAAAAGTCACAGAGAGGCTTTGTGTGGTCACAGCCAGGAGAGCTGTTGGACCGAAAGGCTCAGTGAAGCCTGGAGAGAGACGCATCGTGTGGTCAGAGTCAGGAGGACTGTGCCTGTAGCCGATCAGAGGCCGGTGCAGGCGGCGCGATGACGTCATCACGCCGCCTGAGACGTACAGCGCGGGACACAGGCCAGAAGAGGCCTGCATCACATCGCTGACAGCAGCATAAGGTAAGTATGTGAGTTTTTTGTTTTTATTATTTATAGTATACTGTGGCAAGAAGGGGGTGGGGGCCCTATATACTGGCACTATATGGGGGGGCCCCAAGGAGAAGAGGGGAAGCACTATGGGGCCATATATACTGGCACAATACAGGGGCACTATGGAGAAGAGGGGAAGCTCTGTGGGGGCCCCATATACTGGCACAATACAGGGGCACTATGGAGAAGAGGGGAAGCTCTATGGGTGCCCTGTATACTGGCACAACATGGGTGAGGCACTATGGAGAAGAGGGGAAGCACTATGGGGGCCCTATATACTGGCACTTTATGGGGGCCCTATATACTGGCACGCATTGTAGGGGGGCACTATGGAAAAGTAGGGGACAAGAGCACTATGAGGGCATTATATAGGGGCATTTAATACTGGCACCCATTTTGGTGCCACTATGGGGAAGGGAGGAAAGGAGCATTATGGGGGCATCTTCTGGGGGGAATATATAGGGGTATTTTATACTGGCACAAATTATAAGGTCACTATGGGCATCTAAGCTCAACTGGTGGCACTAAGTGTTCTTTGTAATGGCACACAGTACGGGTCATCTGAACACATGAGGGCACTCTGGGGACATTGGCTCTACTGGGGGCACTAAGAGGAGGTTTTTTGTTTTTTTTTACCGCCACACAAGGGGCCATTTTTTGTACTGGTGCACATTATAAGGGGGGGGGGGGGTCTATTGTCACACATTATAAAGAGAATTATTACTATCAGGGCATTATGGTGGGCTTTATTACAACTGGGGGACTATAGGAGCATTATTACTTGTGGGACACAATTACTGTTGGGGGCACTGTAGGAGCACTATTACTACTTAATGCACTCTGGCAAAGAAATAATTACTATTGTTGGGACTTTGGGAGAACCATTACTTTGGGGGCACCCTGGCACAGCATCAGCTTAGCACAGTTCTCTTTGCAGTATACAGTGCCTTGTGAAAGTATTTGGCCCCCTTGAACTTTTCGACCTTTTGCCACATTTCAGGCTTCAAACATAAAGATATAAAACTGTAATTTTTTGTGAAGAATCAACAACAAGTGGGACACAATTATGAAGTGGAACGAAATTTATTGGATATTTCAAACTTTGTTAACAAATAAAAAACTGAAAAATTGGGTGCGCAAAATTATTCAGCCCCTTTACTTTCAGTGCAGCAAACTCTCTCCAGAAGTTCAGTGAGGATCTCTGAATGATCCAATGTTGACCTAAATGACTAATGATGATAAAAAGAATCCCCCTGTGTGTAATCAAGTCTCCGTATAAATGTACCTGCACTGTGATAGTCTCAGAGGTCAGTTTAAAGCGCAGAGAGCATCATGTAGACCAAGGAACACACCAGGCAGGTCCAAGATACTGTTGTGGAGAAGGTTAAAGCCGGATTTGGATACAAAAAGATTTCCTAAGCTTTAAACATCCCAAGGAACACTGTGCAAGCGATAATATTGAAATGGAGGGAGTATCAGACCACTGCAAATCTACCAAGACCTGGCCATCCCTCTAAACTTTCAGCTCATACAAGGACAAGACTGATCAGAGATGCAGCCAAGAGGCCCATGATCACTCTGGATGAACTGCAGAGATCTACAGCTGAGGTGGGACACTCTGTCCATAGGACAACAATCAGTCGTATATTGCACAAGTCTGGCCTTTATGGAAGAGTGGCAAGAAGAAAGCCATTTCTTAAAGATATCCATAAAAAGTGTTGTTTAAAGTTTGCCACAAGCCACCTGGGAGACACACCAAACATGTGGAAGAAGGTGCTCTGGTCATTAGAGATGAGCGAACTTTAAAAAAAAGTTCGGCGTTCGGGTTGTGGTAACTCGCGCATCCCGTTATGGATTCCACTACCGCGGACTATCGCGGCATATGGAATCCATAAGGGGCAGCTTCCACCAACCCGAACTGTCGAACAGCCGAAGGACCTGGGGTGACGTCACCGTCATGTGATCAGTGCAGGGGGCGTGGCTCAGCACTGGATTTGATCCCGTTTTTTTTTAAAGTTCGCTCATCTCTACTGGTCAGATGAAACCAAAATCGAACTTTTTGGCAACAATGCAAAACGTTATGTTTGGCGTAAAAGCAACACAGCTCATCACCCTGACCACACCATCACCCTGAACACGCCATCTTGGAGTCCCCAGAGGACTCCAAGATGGCGCCAAGCTCAGGCTGTGTGAAATCGCTCGAGTTCTCAAGAATCTCGCGAGAACTCGAGCTTCTTCTCCCAGAAAGCCACGCCCAGGAGAACTTTTGCAGGACCGCCCAGTTGAGCCGAATGGCTCTTTTGCATATGAGGCGCGAATTGTTTCGGGGGCCACTGCGGACAAACGGGGGCACATTTTGGAAAATGAAAAGCTGAAACAGCACCATCGGGGGCCGCCATGTAAGTGGAGATATGTATTTTAATGTGCATTTTCAGATGAAAGGTCCTCTTTAAGGGGGCTGAATAATTTTGCACGCCCAATTTTTCAGTTTTTTATTTGTTAACAAAGTTTGAAATATCCAATAAATTTTGTTCCACTTCATAATTGTGTCCCACTTGTTGTTGATTCTTCACAAAAAAATTACAGTTTTATATCTTTATGTTTGAAGCCTGAAATGTGGCAAAAGGTCGAAAAGTTTAAGGGGGGCCAAATACTTTCACAAGGCACTGTAGTTTTGGGGAGTACAGCTTCTCAATATTGGGGGTGCATGATGGGATGTCAATTGGAGGATTATGGAAAAGTAGGAAACTAAGATGTCTGTCAAACTCTGCAGAGATGTGAGATGGCTGAAAGAAATTATCATGGTGGTCTGGTCTGAATGGAGAAGATGAAGAAAGAGAACATCTACTGTACATCAAAGGAGACGTCACTGGATATAAGAGGTATGTGGCACTGTACGAGGCTACGTTCACATCTGCGTTAGTGATCCTGGCAGGCTGTTCCAGCAGAGAATTCACTGGATCCGGCTCTGCTGGATGCAGACAGAATGCCCGCCAGCACCATTAACTATAATGGGGTACGGAGAGATCCGGCCACAATCTGGCAAAAATGCAGAGAATCAGCGGGACATAAACCGCTGCATGCAGTGGTTTGTGTCCAGTCAATTTCTTGCATTTTCTGCCGGATTAGGTGGCCGGATTGTACTGCCACAGGTGTGAAAATAGCCTTACCCCGTATGTTTTGTATTGCTGTATGTAATGTTAGAATAGAATAGGTTAGGTTGAGAATTTGGCATGGTGTACGGATTTTATAATGCATTCTGTACTGCATGGTGTAGGGGTAAGGGTCCATTCACACGTCCGCAATTCTGTTCCGCATTTTTCAGAAAGGAATTGCGTACCCATTCATTTCTATGGGGACACACTATGTCCTGCCTACATCCACAATTGCGGATCCGCATTTCCGGGTCCGCAATTGCGTTCCCAAAAAAATTGAACATGTCCTATTCTTGTCCGCAATTGCACACATGGGAGATCTGGTAGGGGGGGGGGGCCCATAAATTTTTTTTGCTATGGGGCCCTGTCATTTCTAGCTACGCCCCTGTTCCTGTCACAGTAGTTATGCCTACTTTTGTGCCCCCTCACAGTAGTTATGGCCAGATATGTGCCCCCTTACAGTAGTTATAGCTAGATATGTTCCCCCTCACAGTAGTTATAGCTAGATATGTGCCCCCTCACAGTAGTTATGCCCATTTATGTGCCTCCCTCACAGTAGTTATGCCAGATATGTGCCCCTCACAGTAGTTATGCCAGATATGTGCCCCTTACAGTGGTTATGCCAGATATGTGCCCCCTCACAGCAGTTGAACCAGATATGTGCCCCCTCACAGTAGCAATGCCCACATATGTGCCCCCTCACAGTAGTTATGCCAGATATGTGCCCCTCACAGTAGTTATGCCTTAATATGTGCCCCCTCACAGTAGTTATGCCCACATATGTGCCCCCTCACAGTAGTTATGCCCACATATGTGCCTCCTCACAGTAGTTATGCCCACATATGTGCCCCCTCACAGTAGTTATTCCAGATTAGGCCGCCCCCTCACAGTAGTTATTCCAGATTGGGCCGCCCCCTCACTCTGTTGTTGCCCCCCTTTTGCAGCTTTATGGAAAAAAACACATACTTACCCTCTTCCCTGATGACGCTCTCCCACACTCGCATCGCGCCATTCTGGCTGTGCTGGAGGCCACTTCCCGGGCCTTCAGCGCTCCTCCCACAGCCAGCAGCGCGATGTGCGGCCAGCAGGGGGAGCGCCTGAGCTCTGAAGAACAGTGAAGCAGGGAGTGGAAAGGCCTCCGTGTTTCATTCTGTAAAAGAAAAGCCCAGCTGCCCGGCAGTGACAAAAACTGCCGGCCCGGATGAGTGCACCCCCCCTCCTTGCCTCTGCGCTCCGCCCCCTCATGTTTGAAGAGCGCTCTGACTGGGCCTGGCATTCTCATCAGCAGAGCCATCTTTAATATTTATTGGACCCTCGGGAAAAATTTACTTGGGCCCCCATGATCCCGCCTTCCCACACCTTAGCAGGCAATCACACCCTCCACCACAACACACACACAAAAAATCCACACATCTGGTAGAGTACAGTGAATGACTGTAAATACTTCCAGTTCTGAAGACTCCAGTGGCTCAGGATCAGTGCTCTGGGCAGCTGGGCTCAGGCTGGAAGTGGGCACCGCTCTGCAGGAAGGAGCCCAGTATGCAGTATAGCACCCTATAGTATACAGCAACCCACAGTATGCAGTATAGCACCCTATAGTATACAGCACGTCAGCACCACACAGTATGCAGTATAGCACCCCACACTATACAGTACCCCACAGTATACAGTAGAGCAATATAGCAGCCCACAGTATACAGCACCACACAGTATATAGTAGAGCAGTATAGCAGCCCACAGTATACAACACCTCACAGTATACAGTAGAGGAGTATAGCACCTCACGTAATACAGCACCCACAGTATACAGTATACAGCCCCCCACAGTATACAGTACAGCAGTATAGCACTCCACAATATACAGCACCCACAGTATACAGTATACAGCCCCCCACAGTATACAGTACAGCAGTATACAGTACAGCAGTATAGCACTCCACAATATACAGCACCCACAGTATACAGCCCCCCACAGTATACAGTACAGCAGTATAGCACTCCACAATATACAGCACCCACAGTATACAGTCCTCCACAGTATACAGTAGAGCAGTATAGCACGCCACAATATACAGCACCCACAGTATACAGTATACAGCCCCCCACAGTATACAGTACAGCAGTATAGCACTCCACAATATACAGCACCCACAGTATACAGCCCCCCACAGTATACAGTACAGCAGTATACAGTACCGCAGTATAGCACTCCACAATATACAGCACCCACAGTATACAGTATACAGCCCCCCACAGTATACAGTACAGCAGTATAGCACTCCACAATATACAGCACCCACAGTATACAGCCCCCCACAGTATACAGTACAGCAGTATACAGTACAGCAGTATAGCACTCCACAATATACAGCACCCACAGTATACAGCCCCCCACAGTATACAGTACAGCAGTATACAGTACCGCAGTATAGCACTCCACAATATACAGCACCCACAGTATACAGTATACAGCCCCCCACAGTATACAGTACAGCAGTATAGCACTCCACAATATACAGCACCCACAGTATACAGCCCCCCACAGTATACAGTACAGCAGTATAGCACTCCATAATATACAGCACCCACAGTATACAGCCCCCCACAGTATACAGTACAGCAGTATAGCACTCCATAACATACAGCACCCACAGTATACAGCCCCCCACAGTATACAGTACAGCAGTATAGCACGCCACAATATACAACACCCACAGTATACAGTATAAAGCCCCCCACAGTATACAGTAGAGCAGTATAGCACTCCACAATATACAGCACCCACAGTATACAGCCCCCACAGTATACAGTACAGCAGTATAGCACTCCACAATATACAGCCCCCCACAGTATACAGCCCCCCACAGTATACAGTACAGCAGTATAGCACTCCACAATATACAGCACACAGAGTATACAGTATACAGCCCCCCACAGTATACAGTACAGCAGTATAGCACGCCACAATATACAGCACCCACAGTATACAGTATACAGCCCCCCACAGTATACAGTAGAGCAGTATAGCACTCCACAATATATAGCACCCACAGTATACAGCCCCCCACAGTATACAGTACAGCAGTATAGCACTCCACAATATACAGCACCTACAGTATACAGCCTCCCACACTATAGAGTATAGCAGTATAGCACTCCACAATATACAGCACCCACAGTATACAACCCCCCACACTATACAGCCCCCCACAGTATACAGTACAGCAGTATAGCACTCCACAATATACAGCACCCACAGTATACAGTATACAGCCCCCTACACTATACAGTATAGCAGTATAGCACTCCACAATATACAGCACCCACAGTATACAATATACAGCACCCACAGTATACAACCCCCCACACTATACAGCCCCCCACAGTATACAGTACAGCAGTATAGCACTCCACAATATACAGCACCCACAGTATACAGCCCCCCACAGTTTCCCATCTCGTCCTACGGCAGCACAGAATGGGATTTTCATAGATCACAAGGGGGGGTATCTTCACTCAGAGCTGCAGACAGAACCCCGGTACCAAAGGCTGAGCTCCTAGCGTTCACATCCAAACGATAATGCTTGACGAAGGTCATGGATGAAGACCAGGATGCTGCATTGCAAATTTCTTCAATGGAGACCTGAGCGACCTCTGCCCAGGAAGTAGCCGTGGCCCTGATGGAATGGGCTCTTACTGGAAATGGAGGTGGGATTTCCTCTAGAGCATAAGTTTCCATTATTGTGGATTTAATCCATCTTGCTAAAGTATCCTTGGTAGGAGACGAACCCTTCCTTGGCCCAGAGAAGAGGACAAATAGGTTTTCTACTGCTCTGAATTCCCTTGTTCTCTGCAAATAGATAAGTAGAGCTCTTTTAACATCCAAAGTATGAAGGAGCTTCTGATTCTCGTCCAGAGGTTCAGGAAAAAACACCGGGAGGAACGACTCTCTGTTTTTGTTTGCTGTTGACGGGATCTTAGGCAGAAACGCTGGCATCGTACGAAGTAGAACCCCATCTGGCAGGAAACGTAAGTATGGGAACTTTGAAGACAGAGCCTGAAGTTCCCCCAGTCTCTTGGCAGACGTAATTGCTGTAAGAAATAGAGTCTTATAGGAGAGCCATTTGTAGTCGACTTCTTGTAACGGCTCAAATGGGGGAGCTGCCAGCTTTTTTAGTACCAGCGAAAGATCCCATATGGGTACTGGTTCTCTATGAACAGGATTGAGTCTCTTGATCGCCTTGAAAAACCGGAAAATCAAAGGATGATGAAGGAATTCGTTTTCTGTTATCGAATTTATTGCCGTCATATGAGACCTTCTCGGCCAGAACGGAGTGATCATAATGGCCTGAGGCTTCTCCTCTGCTATTTTCCGAAGAACTCTCGGATGAGAGGTACTGGGGGAAATATATAGACGAACATGTGAGCCCAGTTGATGGAGAAGGCATCCACCACGGTTGGATTGTTGAAGCTGTTCAGTGAACAAAACCTGTCCAATTTCTTGTTTTCTGCTGTCGCCATCAGATCCCACGCAGGAGAGCCCCACTTCTCCGTGATTTGGTGAAAAACTGACTGATTGAGCTCCCATTCGGCTTGGTTCACCGTCTTCCTGCTCAGACGATCCGCTTGCGTATTGCGACAGCCCCTGATATGCGCTGCTTTTAGCTCCAGCAGGTGTGATTCTGCCCAGCTGAAAATAGTTTTGCATAGTTCCAGAAGAAGTGCACTCCTCGTACCTCCCTGTTTGTTCAGGTAGAATACGGTCGTCAAGTTGTCCGAACGGACCAGAACGGACTTGCCCACTATGTTGGACTTGAAGTGGCGAAGAGCCATCAAAACCGCCTTCAGTTCCTTGTAATTCGAGGATCTCATTTTGTCCTCGTGCGTCCAGAGGCCTTGTACCCACTTGTTCAGAAGGTGGGCTCCCCATCCTCGTCCGGAGGCATTCGTCGTTATTATTTCCGGAGACAGGAACTGGAAGCTTTTTCCCTTGATTAAATTCTCCGTGCGCAACCACCATCTGAGGGACCGCATTGTTGCTGGACTCAGCCTTATTCTTGCGTCCAAATTGAGTCTGGAGAACCGCCAGGCTTGCAACATGTTCATCTGGAGCTCTCTGCTGTAGATACTTGCCCAAGGGACAGCTTCTGAGACAGATGTCATATGCCCTAGAGTTCTCATAACCCTTCGAACTGAGGGGAAGCAGAGGGACATCAGAGTCTTCATCTCCCTCTTCAGTGTTTCTACCTTTGGCATAGGAAGATAGAGTTTCATGGTGACGGTGTTTATTAGGAACCCCAGAAAGACCTTGGATGTGGCTGGGACCGTATCTGATTTCTCCCAATTTATTAAGAATCCCACAGATTGTAAGAGGTGCACTGTCTGTTCCAGATGTTGATTCAGGAGTTCTTCTGTATCGGCTACCAGTAACCAGTCATCCAGGTATGGGAAGATTTGGATCCCCCTCAGGCGAAGCTCTACTGCAATAAGTACTGCTATCTTCGTGAATACTCTTGGGGCTGAACATAACCCGAAGGGCAGTGCTCTGAACTGGTAATGTAGTATCTTTCTGCCTCTCCTGATGGCAATTCTCAGGAACTTTCGTGACTGTGGATGTATAGGAATATGCAGATAGGCGTCTTTGAGGTCTAAAGAGGCCATAAACAGGTTCCTCGCTTGTAGGGACGAAAAATTCTGGGTTTATCCTTCCTTTTAGTTTGAGGAAAACTTAACACCTTATCTTCCTTATTTGCTTCCAACAACTTATCTAGTTGAGACCCGAACAACTTCCCTGGCTCAAACGGAAGGGAACATAAATTGCTCTTTGAAGAAGGATCCCCAGACCAGAGCTTCAACCAAAGCGATCTTCGAATGTAGTTTGTGAGAGCCATATTTTTCGCTGTAAACCTTATCGTGTCTACTGGGAAATCGCAGAGGAATTCTGCAGCCAGTTTCAGGTTAGGTATTTGTTTCAGGAGGTCTTCTCTGGAGACACCGTCTTTAATGTCCCTGCCAAGATGGCTTAACCATACTCTAAGAGCCCGCGCTACTGGAACTGAGGCCATGGCTGCTTTATTGAGGGACGCCAAATAGGTATGCGACCTCTTCAGGAGGCCATCCGCCTTCCTCTCCATAGGGTCCTTTAATAAGGCTGAGTCATCTGATGGAAAAAATGACCTCCTGGCCAATCTCGTCACTGCTGGGTCCACCCCAGCAGGGCCTTCCCAGCTTGAGGATTCTGCTGGATCTGTTTTATAAACTGCTCTGAATCTGGAGCCTAAGTTCAGCCTTGCCACTGGATGTTCCCATTCTTTACGCATGACTGTATCCAGCACAGGGTGACCTGGAAACACTGACGCCTTCTTTTTCGGGAAATAGAAGAGATTGTCTTCGTCATGGCTAGAGGCCTTTTCCTTACTGGTCTCCATGATACTTTTCACTTCTTTAATCAGGTGATTCGTATCAGATTTGTTAAATAAGAAGTTATCCTCTAGAACAGGCGACTCAGAACCAGAGGAGATTTCGCCCTCTGACCGAGAATCCGCCGAGGAGGAAGATGGCGACCGACGTCTCTTTTTTCTAGATGACTTTTTTGACTTGGATTGTTTGAGGAAGGCTTTAAACAAGGACATCATCTTAGTGGTGTCATCATCAGATGTTTCATCTGGATGGGAGCACTGCTCGCAGATGTTAGAGGTATGGTCCTCTAGTAAGGGCTGCAGACAGGAGATGCAGAGTGCGGGTTCAGCTCGCTGTTTCTTTTTTGCAGGGATCGTCTCCTGTGTGTCCTGGAAGCACCTGAGGCAGAGATCCTGCAGGAAGTCATCACAACCCTGACATAATCTATGTTTGCTCTTGCGAGCCCTCTTTTCCTCTTTGCTGGATGTGGAAGACATCTGCAACACAAAAAATGGAGGTATAAATCATCCAATACACAATTGCAGGGTAATCAGGGGTTTACTGCCTGACAATAGGACAGGCAATACCTTTAGAAAGCCAGAGCTCAGCTGCCTAGGCACCAGGGCATTTGAGCTCAGCATAGTCCCTCTTTTTATACCTGGAATTTTGAATCTGGCGCCAAAACCAGAGAGTCGCGCGCCTGTGACGTCAGACGCGGCGCGCTTGCGTCCCACGATGCGCTCCACAATGCGTTCCACACGCGGGAGACCGGAAGTTCGGGAAATAGCCGCGCTCCCCGGCGGCACAGCGCTAACAGCCATCACAATGGCCGGACACTGGAGGGACGCAGGTGGCAGGCAAGCGGGACAGGAGTGGAGCCAGGGAAACATACATGGCTGTAACCACTCTCTGGCCATGACCTGGTAAAACCAGGTACAAACGGCCAAATCCAGGATGGATCCAAGGTGGGCTTCATCCTCTGATGAGGACAATAAAAAAACACAAGGGAGTGCTGGAGGAAGCAGCCCTTTATAGGTCACTACTAATGATTAAGTGTTTTAAGCTGTGCTTTTATCTAGTTGGGCGGTCCTGGGATCAGATGAGAAGAAGGTTAACCCATTCTGTGCTGCCTACGGACTCAAGGAAAGTAAAATCCCAGGTACGAATTTTCCCTTTCCCATTTCGTCCTACGGCAGCACACAAAGGGATTTAAATAGATCATAAAGGGGGGGCTTCTCCATGTGTAACGGCAGACAAAACCGCAGTACCAAAGGCTGAGCTCTTGGTGTTGATGTCTAGCCTATAATGCTTCATAAACGTAGAAGATGAAGACCAAGATGCTGCGTTGCATATATCTTCAATGGACACATTCGCCTTCTCTGCCCAGGATGCTGCAGTTGCTCTAGTTGAGTGTGCTCTTAGGGGAAACGGAGGGTCAACTCCTTCCAAGTTGTAAGCTTCTATTATAGTTTCCCTTATTCATCTCACCAGAGTGTCTTTGGAAGGCTGAAGTCCTTTCCTAGGACCAGAAAAAAGAATAAACAAATTCTCAACCCTTCTGAGATCTTCCGTTCTACGTAGATAGATTTCTAAGGCACGTTTCACATCTAGCGTATGTAGAAGGTTCTGATGCTCATCAGCAGGTTCTGGAAAGAAAGCCGGGAGGAAGGCTTCTCTGTTTACATTGGTTGAAGAGGAGACCTTTGGAAGGAAGGACGGAATTGTACGCAGCAACACACCATCTGGTAGGATTCTCAGGTATGGGTATCTGGATGAAAGGGCCTGAAGTTCACCCAGCTCTTAGCCGAGGTAATAGCGACCCGAAAAAGGACCTTGTAGATGAGCCACTTATAAGATGCTTGATCAAGGGGTTCAAAGGTTGGTAATGTAAGTCTTCTGAGGACTAAGGAGAGGTCCCAGACTGGAGAAGGATCTCTAAGTGATGGTTTCAACTTCTTCACTGCCTTAAAGAACCTGAAGATAAGAGGGTGGTGTAGAAACTTATTCTCAGTCATCGCGTTTATAGCTGTCATCTGCGACCTCAAGGTATTTGGTTTTAGCCCCATCTGAAACCCCTCTTGCAGGAATTGGAGGATAGCAGAGATGTTAACTTCACCATGTCCAGTCCTCATAGACAAGGCTGCAAACTTCTTCCAAACTTTGGCATATTTCCTGTTCGTTGAATCCTTGCGTGAACATAGAAGAGTGGAGACTACCGACTCTGAAAGGCCCCTTCTTCTTAATCTGTTCTTCTCAACCTCCATGCTGTAAGATGTAATTTGTTCAGGCTCTGATGATGCAGACCCTCTTGAAGCAACAGATCCGGAACTAGCGGAAGCTTCCAATACTCCCCTTGCGACAACTGGAGTAAGAGAGGGAACCAGGCCCTCCTGGGCCAGAATAGAGCAATCATTATTACTTGAGGTTTCTCCGCTAGGATTTTCCGTAGTACTCTCGATATCAGAGGTACAGGCGGGAAGATGTACACAAACAGATGCTTCCAGCTGATCGAAAACGCATCCACAGCCGTGGGATTGTCATACTTGGTTAATGAGCAGAACTTCTGAAGCTTCCTGTTCTTCTTGGACGCCATCAGGTCCCAAGCTGGCATACCCCACTTGCTCACTATCTGATCGAAGACACGAGGGTTCAGTTCCCATTCTGATGGCTTCATTCTCTTCCGGCTCAGACGATCCGCTTGAGTATTGCAGTATCCTTTGATATGCACTGCTTTGAGATCTAGCAGGTGTAGTTCTGCCCAAGCAAATATCTTCAAGCATAAATCCAGCAGAGTTCTGCTCCTTGTTCCTCCCTGTTTGTTTAGGTAGTCAACTGTGGGTAGATTGTCTGAGCGGATTAAGACTGAAGTTCCCCTGATTTCTGGGGCAAAATGAAGGAGAGCTAGGTAGACTGCGCTCATCTCCTTGTAATTTGAGGATTGTCCCTTCTGTAGAGAGGACCAATGTCCCTGTGTCCAACTGCCCTGAAAGTGTGTTCCCCATCCTCTGCCAGAGGCATCCGTGGTGATCACCACCGTGGTAGGTACTGAAAGGTCTTTCCTTTGTCTAGGTTCCGAGTCTTCAACCACCACCTTAGACTGAGAAGGGTAGAGGGTTTCAGCCTCATTCTTGCATCCAAATTGTGGTAACAGCGACGCCAATTCTGAAGCATGTCCAGTTGCAGGGCTCGAGTGTGACACATCGCCCAGGGTACCGCATCCAAAGTTGCTGTAAGATGACCTAGGGACTTCATCACTCTGAGGATCGTAGGATGACGCACGCGGATTAGTGTCTGAATTTCCTTTTTTATGGTTCTGATCTTCTGAGCAGGTAAGTATAACTTTTGAGTGTGAGTATCTATGAGGACACCCAAGAACACTTTTGAGGTTGCTGGAACAATGGCCGATTTTGTCCAGTTGATCAGAAAACCCAAGGATTGAAGCAGCTCTATAGTCATCTGTAGATGTTGAAGTAGCATCTCCTGGGTTGGAGCTACCAAGAGCCAGTCGTCTAGGTAAGGAAAAATTTGGACTCCCTGAAGACGAAGAATCGCTGCTAGGATCACTGCAACTTTGGTAAAAACCTTTGGCGCTGAGCATAGGCCGAAGGGTAACGCTTTGAATTGGTAGTGAAGCGTTTTTCCGTTCTTGACTATGGCAATTCTCAGGAACTTCCTTGATGAATTTTTTATGGGTATATGCAGATAGGCATCCTTCAGATCTAGAGAAACTAGGAACTGATCCTTCTTGAGAACTGCTGAGATAGACCTTATTGTCTCTATCTTGAAGTGTACCTTCTTCATATAACGGTTGAGGTATCTGAGATCTATGATAAGCCGGAATTTGCCGTCTGTTTTGGGAACACAAAAAATCCTGGAGTATACTCCACGTCCTCTCTGGTGATAAGGCACAGGTTCCAGTGCCCCTTTTTCCAGGAATTCCGCTAACAGCTTCCAGGTTTGAGGATCTGCTTCTTGGTTTGCCAGGAATCTTTTTCTTGGGATGTGCTCGAGTTCCAGAGAATAACCTTCTTTGATAATTTGAAGTACCCAGGAATCTGAAGTCTCTTGCTGCCAACTTTCGTAGAAGCTTGAGAGACGGCCTCCTACGACTTGACTTTTGGCGTCAGAACTCAGCCTTGGAGGGTTTGGAGTCATCATTCTTCTTTTTAGGTTTTTCTGAGTTAGACCTAAATCGTCTGTCTGGTCTACCTCTGTTAGAACGTCCTCTAGCACCAGACCTTCTATATTCCTGACCCCTGTAGGCACGAAAAAACCCCGTCTTTTCTCTGCGCCTAGTCTGTGGGAAGTCAAGGATCTTCTCTTCTTTATTGGCCTCAAGAATTTTATCCAATTGGGTACCAAACCGTCTTCCTGGCTCGAATGGCAAGGAGCAAAGGTTACTTTTGGACGCTGAGTCACCCGACCATAGCTTCAGCCAAATTGCCCTCCTTACGGAGTTCGCAAGGGCCATATTTTTTGCTGCAAACCTGAGAGAATCGACTGGGAAATCACAAAGGTATTCTGCTGCTAACTTCAGGGTAGGGAGCTGCTGGAGCAAATCTTCCCTGGAGACTCCATCCTCAATATCTCGACTTAGATGACTGAGCCATACTCTTAAGGCACGGCCCACAGGAACAGTTGCCATCGCTGCTTTACTTTGGGAGGCCAAATAAGAATGCATCCTTTTGAGAAGGCTATCCGCCTTCTTTTCCATGGGATCCTTTAAGAGAGAAGAATCGTCGCTAGGAAACAAAGACTTCTTAGCCAATCTGGATACTGCAGGGTCAACTCTGGCAGGAACTTCCCAAGAAGTTGATTCAGACGGATCCGTCTTATATATGGTCCTGAACCGGGAACCGAGGACTATCCTCCCCACCGGCTGTTCCCATTCTTTTGTCATGATGGAGCTTAATATTGGGTGACTGGGCAATACTAAAGCTCTCTGTTTAGGGAAATAAAAAAACTTTCTTCCTCCTGTTCAGTGGATCTTTCTTTTTTAGCCTCCATAATATTTTTTACTTCTTTAATAAGACGATTAATATCCTCTTTATTGAACAAAAAATTATCTTCCAGCACAGGACATGCAGACTCAGAGTCAGAAGAGACCTCTCCCTCAGACCGTGAGGACCTTTCTGATATAGATGGAGAAGAATAATGAATAATTGAGACAGAAAAGATTTAAACAGTGTCATCAGCTTTCTGGTCTCAGCATCTGATGCATCTTCAGAATGGGAGCAGTTGTCACATATATTAGATGCTGAGTGTTCAGGAATTAGTTTCAGACAAGATATACACAAAGCATGCTTAGTTTTCTGCTTCTTTGCAGGAGAGGCTCTCTGGGTATTAGTACTGCAGTGCACACATGTGTCTTCCAGGGAATCATCAGGGAGGGGCTGGTCACACTGACTGCATAACCTATGCCTACTCTTCAAGAATCTATTGCCACTTCTAGATGAGGAAGACATCTGTAAACCAGATAAAAGCAGAGTCAGCATAGAGGTAAATATATAAAAAGGTAGGGACCTGAGGAGCAGGCAGAATACCTTAATCACACCAGAGCTCGGCCGCCAGGCACACAGGCGCCGAGCTCTGCGCTTTCCCCGCTTTCCCCGCTTTCCCCGCTTTTCAAACACTTACTGGAGCGCGGGACGGAGGAGGAGGCGGCAACCGGAAGTGACGTCAGATGCAACCCGCGCCTGCGTTCCACAGCGGCGCGAACCGGAAGTTCGGCTTTCAAATCGCAGGACGCGGCCGCACGCGATCCAGGAGACCCATCTCTTGCAGTAAGAGAGAGGGGGCATAAGCGGGCATGAGTCCAGCCAGTAAACCATGGCTATGGCGGCTCAGGGCACAACCTGACAATCAGGCAAACGGCCATAATCAAGGCGGGCTTCTTCCTCAGGCATGAGGACAAATAAAAAACACAGTGGTAATGGGGAGAGACGCCCTTTTATGTGGAACTAATTGTTTGTGATTTGTTAATCTAGGTGGGCGGTCCTACAGAGAATGAGGTCAGGATTAACCCTTTGTGTGCTGCCGTAGGACGAAATGGGAAACCCATATAACTCATTCCATATGCCTATATGAATACAGTACTTAAAGGGGTGTTCCCACTTCCCACATTTATGGCACTTATTTCAAAACCCTGTCCCACCTGGTGAGGTGGCTGCCAGACAAAGCATCCAGGTAGGGAACAAATGGAGAGGTGGCCACAAACATATCCGATGCTCTCTCCGTTTAGTTCTATGGGAGTTAAGAAAGCAGCCTAGAAAGCGTGCTCAAGTGTTTCTGTAATTCATATAAAAGTGACAGCCATGGACACACAGATGCCTCCTCCCTTTAAGCAGGATGGGGTTCGGGAGACAGGCAAAGGTCCCAAAAGCAGGACCCACATTGGTCTGACATTTTAGACACATCCAGCGGATATGCCAAAAATATCTTAAAAAGGAATACCACTTTAAATAGTCACTCACGTTTCATGCAGTTCTGCATAATTCAATAGTACAAGCAACCACAGGAAACTTTGTAATATGTTTTATCAGTGAAAAATGTCTAGTTCTCCTGTTATCAGCAAATGCCTTTTTCCTGTTCAGATGGGATCATTTCTGCAGGAGTATCATATTACACATGTCAATGCATGTCTATGGAGAGGGGAGGGTGGAGGAGTGAGAATCTGAAAAGACACACAGAGACAAGCAGGACGGCTCAGCTATATAGGAAGCTCATAGGTCATCACAAGTGATTCATTCACAAAAATACAGGTAATATCTGTAATATCTTCCATTATCCTGGGGCTGCTTCTGAGTGACTTTAGAGGAGATTTTCCTCTACTTTCTGTGTGTGCAGTGGATGGCAGCTAGGCTCTACCGACCTATGTCTTAGAGAGCTGCAAATAAGATATTCAGCAAGCGCAGAGGAAAACTGCTAGAAAATGCGAGATACAAGTTATATAATGGCTAGAGATTCCTCAGGTACACATACCACACAAGTTAATGTACAGTATATATACATGTGTTGTAACACTTAAAATCATCTAAGGCCCCTTTCACACTAGCGTTTTTGCTTTCCGTCCTAGAGCTCCGTCCTCGGGGCTCTAGGACGGAAAGATACTAATCAGGATTATCCTAATGCATCCTGAATGGAGAGCAATCCGTTCAGGATGCATCAGGATGTCTTCCGTTCAGTATGTGAACGTTTTTTGGACGTTGACAAAAGCGCAGCATGCTGCGGATTTGTCTCCGTCCAAAAATCCGGAAGACATGCCGTAATGCCGGATCCGGAATTAATGCCCATTGAAGTGCATTAATCCGGATCCGGCATTAAGCTAAACGTCGTTTCGGCGCATCGCCGGATCCGACGTTTAGCTTTTTGTCAATGGTTACCATGGCAGCCGGGACGCTAAAGTCCTGGTTGCCATGGTAAAGTGTAGTGGGCAGCGGGGGAGCAGTATACTTACAGTCCGTGCGGCTCCCGGGGCGCTCCAGAGTGACGTCAGGGCGCCCCACGCGCATGGATCACGTGATCCATGGGCATGGGGCGCTCTGACGTCATTCAGGAGCGCCCCGGGAGCCGCACGGACTGTAAGTGTACCGCTCCCCCGCTCCCCGCTCCTACTATGGCAACCAGGACTTTAATAGCGTCCTGGCTGCCATAGTAACCTGAAAGCATTAGAAGACTGATCAGTCTTCTAATGCTTTCAGGCGACTTGCGTTCTGATGGATCCGGCGGGACGGAAGTGCCCGCCGGATCCTCAGAACGCAAGTGTGAAAGAGGCCTAATAATTATGTCAACAGTGTCAGTGCAAAAAAATTACAGCCTTTTACCGTGTTTTAAGGTGTATTTAGATGCACCAATAATTGTCCAGATTATTGGGAACATTTATCATCTGGCTATCTAAAGGTGCCACCGATCACCCCATAAAAGGTGTCGTTCACTGGGTGATCCTGTCGTTCATGCAGGCACCACCGATCATGGCTTCTGAGCAGCAGATTGTGCTGTCTAAACAGGCACGTCTAAATCCAGCTTTAGTGTTTTTGTAAGTCACACAACATCATTAGTGATAATTCCATTACTTGGTCTCCAAAGTCCAGTAGTATATTTACCTCAATTTACATTCTTATGTACAGTACTATACAAAATCTGTAAGAAGTCCCAGATTAAAGTGGCCATACACAAATTTAGACGCAAATTGGCCACCCCGAGACTTGCTAATTTTGGGAGCATTTACAGTACCAAAGAGATAATGTGTATGGAGATAGCCCTATAGTCTGCTGACAGCAAACAGGGAAAGAAGGATTCGGCATGTCCATTTCCTCTACTAATTTAATCAGACTTGCAAGTTCAGCTTAGGTTTTAAGAAATGTATTTCTATCATGCATATTTTTACAACATTTAAGGTAAAAGCAATGTTACTACATTTTATATGTGATATTACGTGGATGCGGTAGATAAAATTGCTAATGGCGAGTGAATCGGCCTACCATAATAACTGCCTGTACTTTGTTAGATTTGAATTGTGTCTTTTAGGGTCCATTCACACGTCCGCAATTCTGTTCCGCATTTGCGGAACGGAATTGCGGACCCATTCATTTCAATGGGGACAGACGATGTCCCGGCCGGGTCCACAATTGCGGTTCCGCACTTCCGGGTCCGCAATTGCGTTCCCGAAAAAAATAGAACATGTCCTATTCTTGTCCGCAATTGCGGACAAGAAAAGGCATTTTCTATGAGAGTGCCAGCGATGTGCGGTCCGCAAATTGCAGAACGCACATCGCCGATGTCCGTGTTCTGCGGATCCGCGGATCCGTGGATCCGCAAAACACACACGGACGTGTGAATGGACCCTAACTTCTTATATATGAGAGATGAAGCGAGGCAGAACGTGAGCGGTTACATATACAAGACGACAATAGTGATCACTCAGCTAATTTGCAGGGTCATTGGATAAAGCGAGCGGTGTAACCCAGTAGGGATAGCTTACATTTCCCTGACTCATCTGTTTAAAATGCACTGATGCTATATATTGATCGTATCATCTTAAAAGTTAAAAAAATTAAAAACTCATGCTTTTTTTTTATTATATGTTTAAACTGTTTATTTTTACACTTACAAGGTAATTGCATTAATTATTATAAGACTATTAGTCATTGAAATTTATCTAAGGCTAGTTTCACACTTATGGCAGGACGGATCTGACAGGCTGTTCACCCTGTCGAATCCGACCTGCCGCTATTTCGCTGTGCCGCCGCTCCGTCCCCATTGACTAGTGCACAGCAGAGGACGCCGGACTAAAAAGTCGGATATGTCGTAGTTTTAGTCCGGCGACCTCTCTCCGTGCACTGCCGTAACTCTACCCCTGCCCCTATTATAGTCAATGGGGACAGAGCGGCAGTCCGGCGAAATAGCGGCAGGACGGATCCGATAGGGTGAACAGCCTGTCGGAACCGTCCTGCCCCAAGTGTAAAACTAGCCTAATTCCTAAGGTCAAGACAGAAATTTAGAATTATAAGGAGCAAAAATGAGATAACTATAAGTCATTGCATTGAGGGCCTTGTGGTATTAAATGGTATGAGGCATGAGAAAAAAAACTTTTATTATAAACATATTGTTTTACATTTTTTGTGTTTTTATATGGTGTGAGACTGGCCATATCAAATATCACAATAAGCTGCCACCTCCTGATTCCTGTAGGCAGGTGACCAGCAATAAAAGCTACAGGAAAGATTTATCACAAGGGTAATATTTAAAGTGGTTATCCCATAATTATGTAAAATCAGACATCAAATAGTACCTGACAATCTTTTTCTATCTTCCCATTTATTGCTCTGCTGGATTTACATCAATCTGGCAGCTCAAAGGAGTGTCCTCTCTGCTGCAGCTCTCTCTCTATCCCAGGAGGCAGTTAAAGGATGAAAATAAGCATGCTTGGCCATCTTAGTGAGCCGGACAAAAAAAAAAGAAAAAAAAAAAAAACGTCAGGTGGCACTATTAAATAACTCAGTGGCTATACTAAGGGGAACATTTATTAATTCCAGTGTTTTAGACGCTGGTCTTAATAAAGCCCCATCCCTGGCAGAGGATCTGCCGAAAGTTATGAAGCGGCTCAGGCCCAGGGGCGGACTGAGAACCCTCAGGGCCCCCGGGCAAAATAAATCAAGGGCCCCCTTCCAGGCCCCACCCATGTCCTACCTCCAGCCACGCCCATGTTATACCTCCAGCCACATCTATATCCCGCCTCCACTACCTGGTCACAGCGCCATCGTTATGCCTCTGATCCCATCACTACAGAAATACAGGGCACTTACCTATTACGTCCAGTGACGTCTCCTTTGATGTAGATGTTTTCTGTCCTCGTCTTCTCCTTTCAGACCTTCAGACCAGACCTCCATGTTGTCGCCATTTTCCATCTCTGCAGTTTAACAAAAAAAAATCTTAGTTTACTACTTTTCCATCATCCTCCCATCTTCTGGACAAATCATCCTACTACCCCCAATACTGTGCCACTGTGCTCCCCAATACTACACTGCAGAAACAGATAATACCCCTGGTAATACTAGTACCACACAGAGCCCCCCATATAAAATACCCATTCTTTGTGGCCTCAGTAGAAGCCCCCATAGTGCCCCATAATAATGTACCAGTAATAAGTGCCTCTCTTATGCCTCTCCCCCATGTGCCAGTAATAAGTGCCTCTCTTGTGCTTCCCCCCATGTGCCAGTAGCCCCCCCCCATATGTGCCAGTAGCCCCCCCATATGTGCCAGTAGTCCCTCTTATGTGCCAGTAGTCCACTTATGTGCCAGTAGCGGCCCCCCTTATGGGCCAGTAGCCGCCCCCCCTTATGTGCCAGTAGCCGCCCCCCTTATGTGCCAGTAGCCGCCCCCCCTTATGTGCCAGTAGCCTCCCCCTTATGTGCCAGTAGCCTCCCCCCTTATGTGCCAGTAGCTTCCCCCCTTATGTGCTAGTAGCCCCCCTTATGTGCCAGTAGCCCCCTTATGTGCCAGTAGCCCCCTTATGTGCCAGTAGCCCCCTTATGTGCCAGTAGCCCCCTTATGTGCCATTAGTCCCCTTATGTGCCAGTAGTCCCCTTCTGTGCCAGTAGCCCCCTTATGTGCCAGTAGACGCCCCCTTATGTGCCAGTAGCCTGTCCCCCTTATGTGCCAGTAGCAGCCCCTTAAGTGCCAGTAGCAGCTCCCCACAAGTGCCAGTAGCAGCCCCCTCAAGTGCCAGTAGCAGCCCCCTCAAGTGCCAGTAGCAGCCCCCTCAAGTGCCAGTAGCAGCCCCCTCAAGTGCCAGTAGCAGCCCCCTCAAGTGCCAGTAGCAGTCCCCCTCAAGTGCCAGTAGCAGTCCCCCTCAAGTGCCAGTAGCAGTCCCCCTCAAGTACCAGTAGCAGACCCCCCTCAAGTGCCAGTAGCAGTCCCCCCTCAAGTGCCAGTAGCCGTCCCCCGTCATCGCGCCGCCTGCCCTGGCCTCTGATAGGCTGCCGGCCTAGTGCTGGCAGCCTATCAGAGGAACAGGGTGAGGACACGCCTCTCCCTCCTCTGCCGCTGCACAATACAGATGACTGGAGATGGGCGCAATGGAAGAGCTCATCTCCTGATGTCCCCTGCCGCCGCATCTGCCCTGGGGGCGGGCCCCCTACTGGCCACGGGCCCTCGGTCCGTGCCCTAATGGTCAGTCCGCCCCTGCTCAGGCCTCTCCATAACTTCGGCACATCCAGCGCCAGTCCTAAATGTAAGACAGCTTCCGAGCTGTCTTACATTTAGACTTTTTTCTACGCCTAAAACAGGAGTAGAAAATGATAAATGAGACGGGCCTGCCGGCCTGTCCCCTTCTCCGCCCACGTCATGCCCACAATTTTAGACCTGGCATGAGCGCGGAAAAGCGCTGCTGTCTGCACCCGAAATACGCCTTAATTTTTAATTACATGCAATTTTTAGATCAGGTGATGGTTTGAAAACTGTAGAATCTTTTTGGTGGAACATCCCCTTTTTATGCCAGCTCTGCTGAAGTCTGCATTGCCATAATTTGAACCATGTTTATCAAATGTCACACTATGTTTGCTAAACTTGGTGCATCTTTATAGGAGTTTTCTGAGATATTTTAACTGATTAGTATCTGATCGGTGGGGGTCGGACACCTGGGACAGCCACTGATCAGCTGTTTGAGAAGGCAGCGGCACTTGCAGTAGCACCACGGCCTTCTCTCAGCTCACCAGGCACAGTGCTGTACATTGTATAGCGTCTGTGCTTGGTATCACAGCTCAGCCCCATTCACTTCTAGGCCACGTGAAAGATAAATGTGATGTCACATGGCCTAGGCAAAACTGCGAGAAGGCTGCGGTGCTACTGCGAGCTTTGCTGCCTTCTCCAACAGCTGATCGGCAGGGGTCCCAAGTGTTGGACCCGCACCAATCAGATATTGATGACCTAGTCAGACGATGGGTCATTAGGTAAATATTCTCGGAAAACCCTAAAAAGTCAAACACTTCTGTACTGAGATGTTTCTCCACTTCCTACACCACCCCTTTACTGGAGTACAATTACGATGATGTTTGTGACTTTTTAGGCTAGGACTACAGGACAAGAAAGTCATGTGACATTTTGTGTAATGCATGTCTATGGTGTCACAGTGCGATAAGTGATATGACACGACAGTCACAAAAAATCCAGACATGCTGGATTTCGTGTCGCATGTCTTTAATTTACTTCAATATAAGTCAGACGCAAGTGTTTTCACAGCCAAATCGCAGCTCTAAAATAGTCATGTGACATCAAGTTGCACATATTTTTATGTCAAGCAACTTTTCTGCGACTTGCTGTCACGTGACACATGTAGCCCTTGCCTAAATATGGCATAATCATCTGAAAACACTAACCTCGCCCATTTTCCCACCCACCAAGTGGTGGAGCAAGTGGTGGTAAAATGCAAAATGTTTGTGCAAATTAGGCCTCTTTCACACTTGCGTTCTGAGGATCCGGCAGGCACTTCCGTCCCGCCGGATCCGTCAGAACGCAAGTCGCCTGAAAGCATTAGAAGACCGATCAGGATCCTGATCAGTCTTCGAAATGCTTTGAGGTTACTATGGCAGCCAGGACGCTATTAAAGTCCTGGTTGCCATAGTAGTAGTGGGGAGCGGGGGAGCGGTATACTTACAGTCGTGCGGCTCCGGGCGCTCCAGAATGACGTCGAGCGCCCCATGCGCATGGATCACGTGATCCATGCGATCACGTGATCCATGCGTGTAGGGCGCCTTGACGTCACTCTGGAGCGCCCCGGGAGCCGCACGGATGGTAAGTATACTCCCCACTACATTTTACCATGGCAACCAGGACTTTAGCGTCCTGGCTGCCATGGTAACCATTGAGAAAAAGCTAAATGTCGGATCCGGCGATGCGCCGAAACGACGTTTAGCTTAAGGCCGGATCCGGATTAATGCCTTTCAATGGGCATTAATTCCTGATCCGGCCTTGCGGCAAGTGTTCAGGATTTTTGGCCGGAGCAAAAAGCGCAGCATGCTGCAGTATTTTCTCCGGCCAAACAACGTTCCGGTCCTGAACTGAAGACATCCTGATGCATCCTGAACGGATTTCTCTCCATTCAGAATGCACTGGGATATTTCCTGATCAGGATTTTTCCGGCATAGAGACCCGACGACGGATCTCTATGCCAAAAAACAAAAACGCTAGTGTGAAAGAGCCCTTAGCCCAAAAACTCGCAAAGCCCTATTTTTGTGACTTTTCAAGGCCGGAATTCTGAAGTGCAGGGCTTTTTCCTCTGTGTACACAAATAGGGACCTGCATGCATCATCACTGTCATTCCTTGGGGAGGCGCTGTACTCCATCGCTTTCTAGTTCTCTTATAACTGCTGCACTACAGGAAATACAGGAAGGAATGGAGTGTCTCCGATATTGTTACTCCAAAGGAAGTTGAATAATAAAAAAAAGGATAGCTACAATGTCTCTTGCTGCCATGTCATATCGCTTTGTTGATTGGTCAAAAATGTAATAAATTTGGCACACAGCAAAATACCAGCAGTCATTTTGCCATCATCACAGGCAGGATTACAATGAAAGGTAACATGCATACATGCAATGACCAGCATAAACTATTTATTACAATAAACCCTTCTCTCCATCGACAACTTTCACTTCAAGTTACACAAACACAAATACTGCCAGATGAGTAGTTCTTCCAAGAACAATTCTAGCCGGTCTATAAATTATCACTGTCAGAATACTGTTTATTATAAGCAATTTGACCGGAAAGAAACACTTCTGCATCATCTTATAAATATTTGAAGCATTTACTGTGTAAAAGGGAACCTTTTCTGCTGTATTCACACTGCCGCAATGCAGGGATCAGCAGAGGTTGTTACATTTTAGGATGAAACAAAATGAAGACATTTTATGTGGTCCTTAATTTCTAAAAAACAGAGACTTAAAGAGGACCCTTCACTGGTCCAAAGTATGTTAGTGAAAGGTATGTACATGCAGAGCGGCACCCAGGGATGTCCCTGCACTTACTTGTATCTCTGGCGCCGCTCCGTTCGCCCCCTGTAGCCCCCGGTACCGGCGCACACGCTGCTGCTAGTTTTGCCTTGGGCAGAGACATCCTCTTTTGCCCTGGGCGTCTCCTTCTCCCAGGCTGGAGCGCTGGCCAATCGCAGTGCTCAGCTCATATCCTGCAACCTCCCAGGATATAAGCTGAGCGCTGTGATTGGCCAGCGCTCCAGCCTGGTGACTGTCCCTTTTACCCATGCTATAATTTAGTCCTGTGTACTGTAAAAAATTATTATTAAAAATATTGAAGAGTAAGAAGGGTGGACTGCACCCACTCAAAAAATGAGAGCAGCACCCCCAAGCATCAAGCAGCAAAATAGCGCCAGAATCGTAGTCTCCATTTTAAAGATATGAGCAGCACTGCTGCCCCAACACATGCAGAGCCAGCTCTGTTACAGTGGCATAGTTTGGCCACTAGATGGTGCAAAGAATACGGCGCCAGCATATCGCATTGCATTCCAGAGACTCCCCACAAAGGCCAGGGAGATAAAGTGACAGCTGCAAATGAGGAGAGACCCCAAGCTGGACACCTTGAGCCTACTGGCCTAACATAGCCCCTGCAGCTGGGAGGTCCCCTTGTGACTACTACCTGCCTCTGTATGTGTACCATTACGCTTATCATGCCTTTGGACCACTAACCTGTTTGCCCTCACTGAAATACTATACTAGTACTGTACAAGACTTGTAAGTCAGTGCCTTTCAAGTGTACCCTCTTTTGGAGGGACAGTCTCTCTTTTTGACCCAGGTCCCTCTGACCCTCTTTGCTCCTTGAATGTCCCTTTTTTATAATTTTTTACAAATTTTCTTTAGGGTCCATTCAGACATCCGTGGTGTGTTGCGGATCTGCAAATTGCAACACACCCGGCCGGCACCCCCCATAGAAATGCCTATTCTTGTCCGCAAGCTGCAGACAAGAATAGAACATGTTCTATCTTTTGCGAAGCTGCGGACCGGAAGTTCGGGGCCGAAACCCGGAAGTTCAGGGCTGCGCTCCGCAAATGCGGAAGCGGAGAGCACATAGTGTGCTCTCCGCTTAACGTCCAGCCCTATTGAGAATGAATGGGTCCGCACCCGTTCCGCACAATTGCATTGTCTTCTATGTACAGCAATTGCATTGTCTTCTATGTACAGCAATGTACATAGAGGACAATGCAAGAGTGAAATTCCACTAGGAACATAAGGTGATTATCTTCCTTCAGAAAAAGTACCATGTATCAAGTACCATATGTGATGCATAAAATAACACCAAGAACCATGAGAGAGATATTATCTGATTATTTTCACCTCTGCTCATAGGCAGCGTCGGACTGAAGTCCCTTGGGTCCACCAGAGAAAGTGATTCTGAGGGCCGACCCTCTGTGTATATAGCTGGTTAATACTTCTTTTTATTTTCTTTAAACTTGTGAAGTGTATGGAAAGAGAACACTAGAATTCTAATGTGTTCACTAGTCCAAAAACTACGGAGCAACAGGGACTCTGCGGTGCCATAGTGCTTTTCTGCCACGTAGTACATGTAGTCTAATCTGTGGGCAACTGGCTGCCGAGCAGGAGGAGCCCAACGGACTGCTCTAGTTTTGAGGCAGAAAATTCAAATATATATCTCTATCCATTTCTTCTCAATTCCTGCTCTTTCAGGGGTTAGGAGTCCAGTGGGAACTTCTGTTCCTTGATGGATCTGTATGTAGACTTGCACAGGGAAGGCTCAGTCACTAATGGGGCGACCCATTGGATTTCCAAAATGAGCAGAAAGCTAAGAATGAAATGAGTTATACTGCATCTTCTCTCACAAAACTATATATCAATCTGCTCAGCTCCTTCTGCTCTATATCATGCTTCCTACTCCACACTGATGAGTGGCAGCACCCCGAAACAGCTGTCTGTGGATGGATAACTGGCTTAGGTTTTCCCCGTCACATCCTTAAAGCTTGTAAAAAAGCGGGATCTTGACACAGGGGCCACTTAATATGGTGGATTTGGTGATCTCTGTAATGGAGACATCCCTTTGCTCGGTTTTCCTTCCTTTGAGGGATATCTGGCTTTCATTGTGTTGTAGACCCAAAACAAAGAGACAAATTTTAAAAAATAGATTAAAAAAAAAATACTTCTCTTTTTCCTCCCATCCCCTGCATCTATGGCCATTCTTCAATAAACAGAAGTTCTCTCCTTTCTCATTTTCCAAAAATTCAATAATTTAATCTAGGCACACAATACTAAAAAGTCCCTCATGCCGCGTTCATCATGCCCTAAGGGCCCTGTTTTATTGAGAGAGCTTTGGCCCACTGGATCCTCCAGTCCTCTGGTAGGCCAGTCCAACCCTGCTTATAGGGGTTTTGCGCCTGGCTCATTGCTTCTATAGCTCCACATGTGAAATTCCTGACTACCCTCTATAGCTGCTATTTGAGGAATGCTTGACTTATACGGGTCTCCCAATGGAGATTTCTTAGAATCTGTGGATTTGGTCTACCTTAATAAACCAACACTCCAAGAACGGTATATCTTCTGCCAGTATATGGGCATAAGTAATCTAACGGTCGCCAGTCATAGTTTTAAAAGTCTAAAATTCAAGAGGTGTACTCCTGAGGGGAGTAGATTGAGAATGGCCAATTCAGGAACCATAGATATATCAATTTTAAATATCCTACTACAGATACGAAAGATGCCAGACCTCCAATGGCTGATATTACTGCACTCCGACCAGACATGTAAAGCTTATATTACACCTGAAGATTTTGTTGGTGATTGTCGTGAGGGAAGCGTTCCTTCAGGTAGTTGCCTGCTCAGTATCGGACTGCTGCTATTACATGTAACGATCTTCTCCTCAGTATGGGGAGGAGCAATCGCTTATGTCATCACGTGTCTCTGTACTGAATCACTGTTTGCCAGAAGCAGATTGTGATTACATAGGACAATCTGCCGCCGGACAACGATCATTTTTAAACCTGCTAAAATATTCCAATTACCCGATAAACAACAAATGTAAACAGCAGCAGTGTTACACTGCCTGAGCATCGCTAACGAGTGTTCATACAAACCCTTGTTAGCAATGATCTGCATGATTATCTGCAGGTTTAATATAAGCTTAAGAAAGAACCTCTATTCCTATGACACCTCCAGCACCGAAATGTCCCTCTTATTGACCTGAAAAATAAATGTGCATTAATAAACTTGCTAAACTGCTGGTTCCTACCTGTATATTAGACCTCATCTTATATTTTTTTCATAACTTGTACCTTAATATTTGTGCGCTAATATTTAAAGGGGCATTCCAGCGCAATAAATAAAACTGTCCTAGGTGTGCACATTAGAGATCAGCGAATTTCAGGTTATGAAATTCGTTCACGCTTCGTTTACTGGTAAAAGCAGAATTGTGTCATGGATTCCGTTACCACGGACCATAACGCAATTCTATGACGGAATGCATAACGGAATACCTTTAGAGGTGAAAACACCAGAAAACACACAGAAGGAAACAGACAGGAGTCTAGGCCTCAAAGCTAAGGGAGAGGGATGGTGACCTCCTAGGAATCCCTAGACCTCTACCTGACTAAGGCCAATATGAGTAGACCGTGAAGGTGGGAATACTCATAAACCGGAACCTAAGCCCTGGAGACCGTGGAAATGCCTAGGAGTGGTGGCAGGGAATGAGACTACTGGTTCCTTCCCAGATGAAGGAACCAGCGTCTCCCTGAGGCCTAGAAAGCAACTAACACAAACGAACAACAAAATGCAAAACAAAATGTGCTTGGCTTAAAGCAGAATGGAGGAGCAGGAGATCCAAAGGAACAACACACCAGCTCAACCAACTCCAGCAGTAAATATCAACCTCATGGTAAGCAGTGTGAGTCAGAACTAAATAGGGCCTCAGTAATTACTACAAGCTGCATCTGACAAAAGGTGTGATCATTACTAAACAACAACACTGCAAGGAGAAAACAGAGACAGATACCCTCATGTGCCGCCAGACTCTCCGATCTTCTCACCTCTGTCATGGGAGGGACCATGACAATGGGCTGCAAAACAGATCTGTCCCGTTTCCGTTATGCAGGAGAGGACTCCACTTCTTGCTACTGCCTCGACATGGCAGGAAATGGCTGTGAATGCTGCCTAGCCACTCAGTAGCTGCAGCCTTGACCCACCTCTGCCAGTGATTGGATCTTTCACACAATGAGATCTAAGTGTCCTTCTTTCACTGTCCAAAAAGTTGGGTGGTACGTAAATTAGTTGATGCTTGCTTAAAGGGCATCTGTCAACAGATTTGTACCTATGAAACTGGCTGACCTGTTGCATGTGCACTTGGCAGCTGAAGGCATCTGTGTTGGTCCCATGTTCATATGTGCCTACCTTGCTGAAAAAAATGATGTTTTAATATATGCAAATGAGCCTCTAGAATCAGCGAGGAGTTGCGGTTACACTTAGAGGCTCTGCTATCTCTACAACTGCTGTGGCCTCTGCACTTTGATTGACAGGGCCAGGCAATGAAAACATCATCCGATCACACCTGGTCCTGTCAATCAAAGTGCAGAGTTGCAGGGAGAGCTGAGCCTCTAGGTGTAACGGCAACGCCCCTTTTGTTCCTACAGGCTTATTTGCATATATTAAAACATCATTTTTCTCAGCAATGCGGTCACATATGAACATGGGACCAACACAGACGCCTTCAGCTGCTAAACACAAAATGTGCTGACAGATGCCCTTTAACCTCTTGGGGACACAGGGCGGTAGTTAAGGGATGTCCTGGTATTTCCGATCGCCGCTGCTCGTCGGGCAGTGATCGGAACAGAGTGCCTGCTGAAATCATTCAGCAGGCAATCTGTGACAATGCCGAGGGGGGAGGGTCCTGTGACCCCCCATATCGGCGATCGCAGCAAACCGCAGGTCAATTGAGACCTGCAGTTTGCTGCGTTTCCGGGTTATTCGGGTCTCTGGTGACCCGATAACCCGGAATAGGATGGTGATCAGTGGTGTGATAATACACCACCAATCACCATCCATAGATCCTGGTTGCAGAGTGCCATTGCATTTTTGTTTTTACGTTTGTATGTGTATTTCGCCATAGCAATGTGCACCTGCATATAGGGTTGTGCTGACTGAACCCCCCACCTTTTTTTTCTTTGATAGTGACATCACCTCACAGGATTGCTTCATTTTGGATGCATGGGCGAGCAGGGGTTATCTCCCCCCAGCTCTCCTCTCCTCCTCCATTCTGCTTCCGGGAGCGAGGAGAGAAAGCAGCACCCCCATCTGTGCCCAGCATCCCCAGATCTGACCCTGACCCAACCACAGTGCCATCTGGCACTAAAAGGTACATAGGGACAGGTTAGGGAAAGGTCAGGTTGTGTCTGGGGTCCACAGCACAGCTATGTGACTCTAGACCCCCCAGGGGTGCTGTAGCTTGCCCTCAGGGTACAATTACAAGTTTCGTGTGTACGAGGGGTGAGATTCCCGTATCAAACCCCCAGAATGTCCCTTTACTCTGGCTGTTAGCGGGAAAATTGTGTGGGACCTTATTCACCCACTGCTAGATAAGGGTTACCACCTGTACGTGGATAACTTTTATACTAGTATCCCCTTGTTCCAGTCGCTTGCCGCCAGTTCCACGTCCGCTTGTGGGACCGTGCGGAGAAATCAATGCGGCCTCCCTAGCTATCCCCAGGGGTGAGACCGGTGCCCTTACCAGTGGAAACCTATTGCTGGTAACATATAAGGACAAGAGGGATGTCCTTGTACTGTCCACAATTACCCGGTAACGGCATCACCCCTGTCCCTGTGCGAGGTACCGCAGCAACAGTCCGCAAGCCCGATTGTATCGTCGACTACAATCGGTATATGGGAGGAGTTGATCTCTCTGATCAAGTCCTCAAGCCATATAACGCCAGGCGCAAAACCCGGACATAGTACAAAAAAGTTGCGGTCTACTTGGTACAGGTTGCCTTGTACAACTCTTTTGTGCTGTCCCAGAGCACTGGCAACACAGGGAAATTCCTGCAGATCTATGAGGCAGTCCTCAAAGACCTGATCTTTTCTGACCGGGAAGAGCAGGCTGGAGTACCTCGGTAACTGGAGGCGCCCGGATCGTCCCTGGCCAACACTTTCCAGATGTGGTCCCCCATACTGAAAAGAAGGGATGGTCCCCAAAAAAATGCCGAGTGTGTAACAGGAGGGGGATACGAAAGGATCATCCGGGCCTCTGCATTGACGGTTGCTTCAGGGAGTACCACACTTTCATGGAGTACTAAATTTATAATCTCCTTCCCCAATTTTAATTCTATTTAGACACTGACAATCGAAAAAAAACTATGGTTCTCAGACTTGAGACACCAAAAAAAATATTTTATTTTTTTGTAAAACTAAAAAAAATAAAAAAATAGACATATAAGGTATCTCCGCGTCTGTAAGAATCTGCTCTATAAAAATACCCATGACCTAACCCCTCAGATTAACCTGGTCAAAAAAATAGAATAAAAACGTTGCAAAAAAAGGTATTTTTGTCACCTTACATCACAGAAAGTGTAATAGCAAGCGATCAAAAAGTCATATGCCCCCCAAAATAGTGCCAATAAAACCGTCCTCTCATCCCGCAAAAATAATGAGCCCCTACCTAAGACAATCGGCTAAAAAAAATTAAAAAACTGACTCTAAGACTATGGAGATACTAAAATGTTTTTGTTTTTTTTTTAAACGGATAATATAGTGTAAAACAATATGCGGGGTGAAATGAATAGTAGTATCACCTGCCAGATAAAAGTTATTGTGAGTTTTTGTATGATTGTAGCAATCTCAATGCTTAGTCCATGGCATAACTTTGTATCAGATATGTATTCAACAACAGTACACCTAGCTGCTTGAATGCTCAAAGGACAATGCATAAGTGACTTATGTGGCAAAGGTTGTGGTTGTAGAGGTCGATGCCACACTCTTAAAGTTCAGCAAATGTTATATAAGATCCGCTGGTAATCAGTTCCCCTATTTAGGGGGATCGCTGGAAAAGAACTGCCGTAATACTGTTCCTACTTAAGAAGAGGCAAACATAAGCCGATCTTAAAGAGGACCTTTCATCACCCTAACAAATGTAAACTAAGTACACATACATGGAGAGCGGTGCCCAGGGATCTCCCTGCACTTACTATTATCCCTGGGCGCCGCTCCGTTCTGCCGGTATAGGCTCCGGTAACTTCAGCTCTGCGTCTCAACTGGGAGGAGCCTGCCCTTGTTCCCCTGTACGTCTCCTTCTCCCAGGCTGTAGCGCTGACCAACCGCAGCGCTCAGCTCATAGCCTGGGAGAAGAAAAGTCAGTCCAGACTTCGAAACGCGTCTGGTTGGGACCCGTTCGGACACCGCCATACTATACCGACTGTAGATCGATCCCTTGAGAAGCGCTTCTCCATTAGACCCGGAAATCGGCTTCTTGGACCTCCTCCTCTTGATCGCGTGGGACGCGCTATATATCATGCGAAATACTGCTGCAGCACATATCTCCCACTACGATCCGCACTCACATGTGATACGCCGTATCAGAAGCCGTACTGGATAACACTGCCGATACCTTCAGCATCCATTAGAGGTAACTGCCCATCCGACCACCAAGGTAAGCAGCCAACATCGTGTTTTCAAGAGCTGGGACGCCACCATGAACTACCGCGCTGCCTGGGTGAGTCCATCTAAGGATTCAAGATCGGCTTATGTTTTCCTCTACTTAAGTAGGAACAGCATTACGGCAGTTCTTTTCCAGCGATCCCCCTAAATAGGGGAACTGATTACCAGTGGATCTTATATAACATTTGCTGAACTTTAAGGCTGAATGCACACGATCAGGATTGCGTGCGGATTTTCCGCGCGGATTTGCGTGCGGAAAATCCGCACCGTACATCTTGTACATTGTATTGTATGAGAATTTGAAATTCTTAATGCACACGATGCGGATTTTTTCTGCGCGGATTTTGACCTGCGGTGCGGATTTTAAAATCCGCAGCATGTCAATTCTTTTTTTTTTTCCTGTCCGGATATCTTGCGGATTTTCTCAATTCACTTCAATGTGGAGGATAAAATCCGGATGGTGCACGCACACAGTGCGGATTTTGATGCGGATCCGCATGCGGAAAATCCGCATGCAAATCCGCATGCAAATCCGCATGCAAATCCGCACCTATTGATGCGGATTTACCGCACGGATTTGCCTGCGAACACCGACGGATTTCAGTGCGGATTCTCCGCACATGAATCCTGAACGTGTGCATGTAGCCTAAGAGTGTGGCATCGACCTCTACAACCACAACCTTTGCCACATAAGTCACTTGTGCATTGTCCTTTCAGCTTTCAGGCAGCTAGGTGTACTGTTGTTGAATACATATCTGATACAAAGTTACGCCATGGACTAAGCATTAAGATTGCTACAAATATACAAAAACTCACAATAACTTTTATCTGGCAGGTGAAGCCTTGTAACGTCCCCAAAAAATAAAATGGCATTCCCAAAACGATCCAAACATGAAGTAGACATATGGGGAATGTAAATTAATAACTATTTTTGGAGGTATTACTATGTATTATAGAAGTAGAGAAATTGAAACTTGGAAATTCGCTAATTTTTCCAAATTTGGGGGAAATTTTTTATTTTTTTATAAATAAAAATTTATTTATTTTTTTACTTCATTTTACCAGTGTCATGAAGTACAATATGTGACGAAAAAACAATCTCAGAATGGCCTGGATAAGTAAAAGCGTTTTAAAGTTATTCACACATAAAGTGACACTGGTCAGATTTGCAAGAAATGGCCTGGTCCTTAAGGTGAAATGTGGCCGTGTCCTTAAGGGGTTAAGTACTGTGCCTCCACCTGCTATTTTTCCACACCATTCAAAAAAAAAAAAACATAAGGGTGCACGCCCAACCCCCCCTCTTCCCCTTCACTAACCGGGTGCACTCCTTACAGTTGTGGTTTACAGTCTGTTGTAAATGAATAACTGCAAACAATAAAATTACAAATCTCTGCAAAACTGAACCTATGTGTACAGCTGCAATACATCTAAAATGTACGTGTTTCGCAATACACGCCTCATACCTTCTTGTCTTGTGCCTTTTATAACATTCAGAACATAAAAACACTTTATTTCCCCTCACCATCAGGTCACCTATCTGTCCTTAATGTCAACTTACTGATACCAGATAAAATGCACTGCACTGAAAATGCATTCTGTACTAGAGGAAACGTGTAACTTGGGGCATACCCACAGATACGCTGTGGTTTTCCTGCCGCTAATTTTCATGTTGCAGATCTGTAGCGTTGTACAGTACCAGCAAAGTGGATGAGATTTTAAGAAAAAAAATCTGCAGTATAAATAACCTGTCGTGAAGATTTTAAACCCTCAGCATGCCAATTTATGCTGTGGTTTTTCACCATGGATTTCACGCTTTGCAATGCATAGGGTGATATATGCAGCAAAAAATGTGACAAATCCACAGCTGGAAATCTGTTGCCGAAACCCAGCCAAATCCACGAGGGAAATTCTTCTGCGGAAATTCCACCCTTTGTGGCCGTAGCCTTATAACAGGTTAAATAACTAAGGAGATGTCATATCCCAATTTACTTTTTGTGGACATAAATAACATGTGGCTGGGACACAGCACGCTATTCACAGATTAACTGGATACTAGAGATTAAAGGTGAAAAAGGTTTAAGGGTATATGCACATGGTGTATATTACACACAGAAAATTCGCAATGTAATACAGTACTAGCTAAGTAGATGGGATCTTCAAATTTTGAGATTTTCAAGATTTTATCTACACGTGCTGAAAATTTGTCCACGGAAAATGCAGCTAAACCGGTGGTAAATAAAAAAGTTATGGCTTTTGAAATGCGGCAATAAAAAACAAAAAAATAGTGGAGCCTTTTCCGGTTTGTATCAACATCCTAGAAAATAATCATTTATGAAGGTAGCTGTTATTTTGTAATGTATTTCTTATTCGCTGTGGTCACATGTCTATGTCCATGCAGCTCTTTCTTATTTCCTGGGATGTTATGTCCATGGGTGTGTCAAAGCAGCAACAGGGGCAGTGATAGGGGAGTGTCTATGTAACTGGCTGTGCAGTGAGCCCAGGAGAAGCGAGTGGAGGATGGGAGTGGTAGTAACTCTGGCAATGATAGCTGTACACATGGATGACGATGGCAATCCTCACACCAATGGTTCGTAGGGATGTGTAGTCACAGGAGGAAACACCCTTTGTTCCTCAGAGCACAGCCTGATGTTAGGGCTCTTACTGGTGGTGACTGGGGTTATCTTGCTCTTAGGTATTTTGGCAGGGTGCGAGGCAGGAATGTGGATGAAGTAGTCAGTGCATGGTTGTAAAGTGGTAGTAAATAAATAAGTCTCTCTTTACTAAAGTGCAGGATAGGAGTAGCAGTACATCCAACAGTATCAAGGCACAGTTTCGAGCAGTTCACAATGCAAATCTTCCCCAGCAGCAGTGTATGGAAAGCAGCAATGAAGGGGGCAGGGCCGTCTTTAATATTGATTGGACTCTGGGCAAGAATTTACTTGAGCTCCCTGGATCCCGCCTTCCCACACCCTAGCATGCAATCATGCCCTCCATCACAACACACACAAAAAAACGAAATCCACACACCTCGTAGAGTAGTAAACTTTAATAATGTAAACATAAAGAACTGGTTCACAAATAAGTCCTATAATACTAACCCCTCCATCCACCCCTCCCTCCCCCTTCTCCATCCCCCACCTGTCGTTTAATTTTTGTTAAAAATAGGTTTTATGTATATGGTCATTACCTTCTTAACGTGCCCAAGGGGCTGTCACTCCGGCTGTTTGTGCCCAGCCGCGCCCCTGATCTCGGAGCCCAGCGCTGTTAATTTATTTACTCCTCTCCGGTCTTTTCTTTTTCCCAGTGCGCCATAATCCCGCGCATGCGCCGATGTTACATATGTCCAGGCTCGATGAGGCTGCTGCCAGGACACCGCGCGGGGCCACAGACACGTGTAACATCGGCGCATGCATGGGATTACAGCGCACACTGAGTAAAAAAAGCCCGGAAAGGAGTGAATAAATTAACAGCGGGGCGGCGCTGGGCTCAGAGATCAGGGGCGCAGCTGTGCACAAATGGCCAGAGGGACAGCCCCTTGGGCACATTAAGAAGGTAATTAATTACCATATACATAAAACACATTTTTATCAAAAATTAAAACGACAGTTGGGGGTAAAACTAGTATATTTTTAATGAGATAATGGAGACTAATATGATGATACCACAATCTCAGTATCAAAAATCGGGCTGACAGAATCCCTTTCACTATGCGAGCCATGCCACTCGCACAGTGAAGGATAGGATCGGGACAGCAGAGCGGAGGCAAGATATTTGACGACGGTGTCATTAAATTTGTGGGCCTTTATAGGATAAGTAATGGTGCTTCACCAATGGCCCAGTGATGTACCTGCAATAGGATTTGTCAGTGCCATAATTTTGCGCTTCCCCTATTGGTTCATTTAGATGTCAATTTCAATCATCAGGTCATTTATACCTCGTTTTCTGCCTTCCCCCTCAATGCTGCCCAACCCCTGATGAAGCTAGTCCTTCTGGTTAAACATGTCGGGGGGCAGATAGTTGTTTTTTAGTTGTCTTTGTTCAGTCCTATGTAATTATTAATTTCAATTGTAACCAGTCTATGGTGTTACAAGCGCTCACAAATAGTAATGCAACCAGTCTATGGTGTTACATTGTTATCGGTGAGATACAATAAGTCAGTGAGTAGCTGAGGTAACACTGCTGTACTAAGGGCTAGTTTTGTCACTAGCAACAGTGTTCAGGTAGTTTGATAGGGGAAGTGCACGTCCCCCTAAAGCTACAAGTGTCACATCACAGCACCATTCCATACATATGGACAGAACTTTGCGGGCTTTAACCTCTTGTGGGTGCTCACGTAGCATATTTTAGTGTGATCATTAAAAGTTACATTATATAAGCATTTATATCTGGGTCAAGTTTGGGCATTCAGCCACATGGCTTTTTGTTGTTAACTTAAGTATACCCATACCCAGATAGGGTCCATGAATTAATTCCTTGTGGTTTAATTTCGGCTTAAAAGCCGTTTTGTTAGGAGTGGACCCATCTAACTAGCCAGTGTTCACATATATGGCTGGGTTTCTGTCCAGTAAGCCCACCCCAAGCCCCTTTACAGCTGAGGCTGAGCAGGTCTTCTGAGTAGGCAGTTTACCGATCAATCAGACTGACATACATACGGCGTTTAAAGAAATCCATAGGACCTATAAGCAATACATTAGGTCGCTATGGGAGATTACCAGTTTGGAAACTTATTTTCAACAAAGTATTGTGTTTAGGGGGATGGAATTGGCATAGTCCCTAACTCACATCAAGAGGACGCTGCCTTTATTAAGGGCTGGCAACAATTACTTACTGAAAAGTCACTGCGTATGCAGCAATATCTGTTAGATTACGAAAATAGGAGCGTTTGGCAGGATAACTTCATAGTTAGAAAAGGAGATTTTGCAAATCCAATGTTTCAGATCCCTACCCGAGTTCACTCAGTGTGAACAGAGGTTACTAAAAAATATAGTCTTTCCAGAGAGAAATCAAAGAACACAAACATAGAAAATATATCAGGGACAGACATTATTTTGACACTGGGCTAATTTATATTAACAAAACGAACACCAACCGCGTAGCCAAGACTGACATCTCTGAGTCTGACTGGTCAGGATCAGAAGATCCAACGTCTAAAAATCAGCCTACTAGTCACACAGGCACTAAACGCAAGAATAAAGGACGTAGTTCCGTTTCACAAAGAAAGGCCCTGACACCACAGTCTCTGTGCTCATCGTCTATTAACCAAACATGTAGTTCGAACAATATCTACATGACTGGTGGATACAAGCCCACCGTCTCTGGTGTCATCTTCACAATCTGTGTTGCTGCCATCAGTCTCCATTGCACTGGCCTCCTCATTGTCGATTATGACAACACCAGCGACTACGTTCACTCAGGGGTTTTTACCATCGGCCCCTCCCCCTACACCTATTGTGTCATCTTTTTTATACAAGATAACTGAAAGGTAGCATGAAGCAGGATGTGCTCAAACCAAAAATGCAGTTGTGCATATATATACAGGGGAGCAGATCCTGCACTTGTGGCCCGTTGCTAATGGCGATGCCCAGCAAAAATGCATACGGTGGAGGATGCCCGCAGCAGACCACAAGTACCACAATAGACATCCTACACAAGATGGCAATTGTGTGGATGTGATAAACAATATAACAATATAGCAATAACAAATGACAAGACAGGTGCACACTGCGGTCTTACTAAGCCCTCAAACTGATGTTAAAAATGAGAGATTAGTCAACATATCCTGCTGTGGAGGAAATGTCTAAGCCCGAGCACCACGCCAAGGTTTCTCAAGTAGCTCGGGACCTAACACTCACCTACCTGTGCCGTATGGGCAATACCAGGGGCCAGTGGGCTAAATTACAGAAATGTAAAGGTCGACTCGCAGCAAACTCCTAAGTTACCTCCAGCATGTAACCATGCCTGCAATGGGAGGAGGGCCATATCAGCCAGTCTTGGGTGGGGCTCACAGCCTTCTCCCTCCTCCCATTGCAGGCATGGTTACATGCTGGAGGTAACAGGAGTTTGCTGCGAGTTGGCCTTTACATTCCTGTAATTTAGCCCACTGGCCCCTGGTATTGCCCATACGGCACAGGTAGGTGAGTGTTAGGTCCCGAGCTACTTGAGAAACCTTGGCGTGGTGCTCGGGTTTAGACATGTCCTCCACAGCAGGATATGTTGACTAATCTCTCAATTTTAACATCAGTTTGAGGGTTTAGTAAGACCGCAGTGTGCACCTGTCTTGTCATTTATTATTGCTATATTGTCATATTTTTTGATGGAGTACCATCCAGGGACAGGGATAAATGGGAGAACAACGCCAGGATGTATCACTTTCCTCAGGGGACAATTTTAAATTATCAATCTTTCTAAATTACATTTGGAAGAAAGACACTATAGGCTTTTGGGTAAAGGTTTGTCATTTACACCTACACCATCTACACATGGGTAAAAGATATCAATTTATTCGCTCGCAAAACTCATAAACAACAACAAAAAGACTTTAATTTCCAACAGAAACAGGAAAAACTGCTTTAGCTATACTTGAATCGCTAGATACTGAAAATAGCGGACAAATTGATATCATTGAGCCACCGTTCTCGTCCCTCAAACCACGGTCCAAACATACACCTTTCTCACAAACAGAAGATGCCAGGAGCTGATGGGATAAGAAATAACAAGCTGAGAGTCTTGTCTACAAATGCTTTCAGTTTAGGGAATAAGATCAATGAACTTGGCATCTGAGAATATAGATTTAGTGGCTGTTACTGATACATGGTTCAATGAGAGTAATGACTGGGATATAACAATACCTGGGTTCTCTCTATATAGGAAAGACAGAGAAGGCAAGAAAGCGGGTGGGTGGCCCTATATGTGAAATATAGCATAAAATCTAATCTAATACAAGTCAGCAAGACCAATTTAAAGTCAGTTTGGGTTACGTAGCAGCTTGGTAATCATAAGGTAACTCGTGTAGGTGTCATATATAGACCACCTAGCCGAGTCAAGGAATTAGATGATCTACTAGTTGAGGAAATGGTTAAAATGACATTGAAAGGGGAAGTTGTCATTATAGGAGACTTTAATCTTCCTGATATAAACTGGAAAACCAAAATAGCTAGTTCTGCCAGGAGTACAGACATTCTAAATTCCCTACTGGGAGTATCTCTAAAGCAAGTAGTTGAGGAGCCAACCCGGAAGGAGGCCATTTTAGATTTAGTATTCACAAATGGCAATTTGGTATCAGATATTACTGTAGGGGAAAGCTTAGGATCTAGTGATCACCAGTCAGTGCGGTTTACTATAAGTACAGTGACTGAGTCACTCCACACGAAAACAAAAGTTTTAGATTTTCGAAAAACAGACTTTTCTGAAATTAGATCAGTGGTATACGGGTCCCTATCAGACTGGAACAATTTCAATGGAGTCCAAGAGAAATGGGACTACTTAAAAGTGGCACTATTGAAGGCAACAGAAAAGTGCATTAGGCTTGTCAGTAAAAGCAAAAAAAGGAAGAGACCACTGTGGTACTCAGCAGAAGTGGCCAAAATCATTAAAAACAAAAAGATGGCATTTAGTAAGTATAAAAACACCCAAAACGAGGATGACAGGGAAATCTATAAGATGAGGCAGAGAGAGGCCAAGCAAGTTATAAGAGCTTCTAAAGCTCAGGCAGAAGAGAAATTAGCTCAGTCAGTGAAAAAAGGTGATGAGACATTCTTCAGATACATACATGAAAAAAGGAAATTAAAACAAGGAATTACCAAATTAAAAACAAAAGAATGAAGTTATATGGAAGAGGATAAAGAACTAGCTGACTGCCTCAATTAATACTTCTGTTCAGTTTTTACAAAGGAAAATGAAGGAGAAGGACCTCAGTTAGGGAAGAAGACTAATGAATCCTTTGATGCATGTGTCTTTACAGAGGAAGAGGTTCTAAGTCAGCTGTCTAAAATTAATATAAATAAGTCACACGGGTCTGATGGGATACACCCAAAGCTATTAAAAGAGCTTAGAGGTGTACTAGCAAAACCAGTAACAGATTTATTTAACCAATCACTGGTAACAGGAGTCGTCCCAGAAGATTGGAAATTAGCAAACGTTGTGCCAATTCACAAGAAAGGTAGTAGAGAGGAATCGGGCAACTATAGGCCAGTAAGCCTGACATCAATAGTGGGGAAATTAATGGAAACCATACTCAAGGAGAGGATTGTGGAACATCTAAAAACCCATGGGTTGATTGATAAAAAACAGCATGGGTTTACTTCAGGGAGATCATGTCAAACTAATCTTTTTGACTTTTTTGATTGGGTGACTACAATAATAGATGGCGGAGGTGCAGTAGACATCGCTTATCTGGACTTTAGTAAGGCTTTTGATACTGTCCCACATAGAAGGCTTATCAATAAACTGCAGTCTTTGAGCTTGGGCTCACATATTGATGAATGGATTAGGCAGTGGCTGAAGGACAGAAAACAGAGGGTTGTAGTCAATGGAGTATATTTAGAACATGGTATTGTTACCAGTGGGGTACCTCAGGGATCTGTTCTGGGACCCATATTGTTTAATATCTTTATTAGCGAAATTGCAGAAGGCCTCAATGGTAAGGTGTGTCTTTTTGATGATGACAAAAAGATTTGTAACAGGGTTGATGTTCCTGGAGGGATACACCAAATGGAAAAGTATTTAGGAAAACTAGAGGAATAGCCAAAAATCTGGCAACTAAAATTTAATGTCGATAAGTGCAAGATAATGCACCTGGGGCGTAAAAACCCAAGAGCAGAATATAAAATCAGTGATACAGTACTAACCTCAGTATCTGAGGAAAGGGATTTAGGGGTCATTATATCAGACGACCTAAAGGTGGGCAGACAATGTCATAGAGCAGCAGGTAATGCCAGCAGAATGCTTTGGTGTATAGGGAGAGGCATTAACAGTAGAAAGAGGGAGGTGCTCGTGCCGCTCTACAGAGCACTAGTGAGACCTCATTTGGAGTATTGTGTGCAGTACTGGAGACCATATCTGCAGAAGGATATTGAAACTTTAGAGAGAGTTCAGAGAAGAGCTACTAAACTAGTACATGGATTGCAGGACAAAACTTACCAGGAAAGGTTAAAGGACCTTAACATGTATAGCTTGGAAGTAAGAAGAGACAGGGGGGATATGATAGAAACTTTTAAATACATAAAGGGCATCAACACGGTAAAAGAGGAGAGAATATTTAAAAGAAGAAAAACTGCTGCAAGAGGACATAGTTTTAAATTAGAGGGGCAAAGGTTTAAAAGTAATATCAGGAAGAATTACTTTACTGAAAGAGTAGTGGACGCATGGAATAGCCTTCCTGCAGAAGTGGTAACTGCAAATACAGTGAAGGAGTTTAAGCATGCATGGGATAGGCAACAATAAAGATGTGGTCATAAAACCGTCTGAAAAGGGCGGCAACATTGTCCTGATGGATAACTCCACCTATCAGGAAATGATGATGGCCCTCCTAAAAGATATGTGGACGTACAAAAAATTAGAGAGCAATCCCACAGAGATCTTTCTCTGTGATCTCCAAAAAATACTGAACAAAGCCAAAGAGGACAACCTTATTTCCAAGGATGAATTAAAATACCTGTATAATCTACATCCTACAATTGCGACGATCTATGCCATTCCCAAAGTACACAAACAACTAGTACCAATCCCTGGCAGACCCATTATTTCTGGAAATAACAGTCTCACAGAAGACATCAGCCAATACGTTGACGAATTTCTATCTTCATTTGTCCCCAGTTTACCATCTTAGATTAAAGATACAAAGGATATGGTCACCAGGCTCCAGGAGATCCAGGTCACAGCTGGACACAAAATTGGCAAGTTTAGATATTGAAGCTCTGTACACTAACATTTGACATGATTTGGGGATTCAAGCAGTCTCCTCTTTTCTTCACACCAAGGGCACGCAATTTCACGCACATAATGAATTCATTTTGTCACTTTTACGTTTTGTACTTACACACAACTATTTTATTTTTAACAGCCACTACTATTTACAAATTAACGGGACCGAGAGGGGTATTAAATTTGCATTAAATTACGCAAATTTATTTTTGGGTGGTGGGAGGACACCATTGTTTTCACGGAACACTTTCAAAAATACACTAGTCACATTTTGTTTTGGGGTAGATTTATAGATAAAGTTTTAATTTTTTGGGAAGACACCACTTCACTTTTCAATGAATTTGTCAAGGACCTTAACCAGAATGACATTGGTATGAAGTTCACTTCAGAAATTGATACGCATTCGCTGACGTTTTTGGACCTTAGGATCTCTGTGGACCCTGGTGGCCGCATCTCAGCAGAGGTGTATTGTATACCTACATCCACTAACAATCTTTTACATTGGCTGAGTTTTCATTTATTACCATTAAGGAAAGGTATCCCAACTGGCCAGTACATTAGGGCTCGCAGAAATTGTACAGATGAATCCAGTTTTCTTAAAGAAAGTGAGATTTTATATCAACGATTTAGATGGAGTGGCAATCGCAAAAGAGTTTTGCACAGGGCATTTGCAAGGGCACAAGTCGCTCTGACCTCGTGAATAATACCACACATAGGACCAACTCCAAGGTCATCAGATGTGTGGGCACGTATGACATGCAGAATCCCAATGTCTTTCAGATACTCACCAAATATTGGCACGTTCTCCAGGGCGATCCTGATCTGCGAGATGTGTTGACTACACATCCCAGTATCACCTTTCGTATAGGTAAGAACCTTATGGACACTTTGGTTCACAGCCTTTTTTCCCTGAACATCGTCCTACCACATGGCTAAGATCCAAGACAATAGGTACGTACCCATGTGGCGGATGTTCCTTCTGTCCTTACATTCAGAAAGGTAAAACAATCAAGAATCCCATTGATGGTACAGATTATTGTATTAAAGAATTCATCAATTGTCAGACTTCAGGCATTGTGTACATTGCCCAATGTCCCTGTTTAAAAATGTATGTGGGCAAAACCACACAAGAATTTAGACGCCATATCTAACATGCCAACATGTCAGCAGTATCAACACCAAGGCGGATACCGCCATCTCAAGACATGTCAGACGCTATTATGATGGTGACCCCAGCAGCCTTAAATTGTGGGGCATTTGTAAAAGGTCCTTGGGGGTTAGGAAGGGCAATCTGGACAAAGTCCTATTACAAGAAGAGACCAGATGGATTTACCGTTTGGATAGTTTGAGCCCCAAAGGTCTCAATGAGGGGTTCACCTGTTCGTCATTTTTGTAAATATTATGCAAACACTGACACAAGCTATATGTAGTTCCATCCATGGAATTGTCGCAATTTGCGTGAGCAGTGTGTAGGCAGCTATAGGTGACCAATGACCCTCTTACAAATCTTTGGATATTTTTGGGAGTTTTTTGCCACGAGTTGTTTCTGACACCACTAGGCTGTTGTTCTGACATCCATCTGCAGTACCGTAGGGGAGTGTGTCTGCTTACATATTTGTTTTATAAGGGGAAGGAAAGAGAAGAAGGGAATGGGGAAGGGAAAGAAAACATTTTTTTAAAGTTTTTTTTTTTTAAAGTTTTTTTTTTAAGGGATTCCCCCCCCCCCCTTCGATAAAAAGATTGTGGGTCATACTGGTTTTGTAGTTACTATTTGATATGATTTTGGTGTATTTACTATGACCAATGGGTATTGTTCGTACCCCCAAATAAGATCTGCCTGGCCAGAGAGCAGGTTTGATACCTACTAGCATATTACTCCTAGGCTAAGTATGGAGATTACTATTTTATTTTCTTCATTACTAGTGATTTTATCTATGCACCCCAGTAATAGAGGGGCTCACTGCACTGCTCGTTCGGCCAAGAGCTTTCTCCCTGTATCCCTCATACATGCATGACAGCCAAACAGGCATATGTACTGAATGGAGAGACGGGAGAAAGCGGCTGCCAGACACCTCTTGGCAGCATCTTATCTCCTGAGAACAAAAGCATTGGCCAGCTAAACTCCAACATGCCCGATCCTTATCTCTCTTGACATCAGCTGTCAGGGAATAGTGTTGGGCGCGAATATTCGAATCGCGAATTTTAATCGCGAATATCGCCACTTTGAGAATTCGCGAAGATTTAGAGTATAGTGCTATATATTCGTATTCGCGAATATTCTAGATTTCTTTTCCTCTGAACCCATGATACCTCCCTGTGGGCCAATGAGAAGACAGCAATGTCTTTGTCTGAGCTTAGCAACTCCGCCTTTTTATACCTTAAATAAAATATTAATAACCTTTGTTGACTCACTCTGCACTGAACTATATGCGACCTACTGTTACTATACTACGGTGGCGACTACTAATACAATAAATGACCACAAGCTGTACTAAGAATAATAAAATTTATTAAACAAACTCAAGCTATACAGTCTACTTATTGCTATAATTATATATATTTAACCATAGCAAAGGCAGGTGCACTCTGCGGCAATACTAAACCCTCACACTGATAAAATTGAGAGGTTAGTTCGACATATTCTACTAGGAGGACATGTCTTAAGCTCGGACACCACGGCAAAGTCTCTCAAGTAGCCCGAGGCCCTACCACTCAACCTACCTGTGCCGTATGGGCGATACCAGGGGCCGTTGGGCATTACGGGAGAGTAAGGCCTGACTCACAGACTGCTCACCAGTGACCTCCAGCATGTAATCATGCTTGCAATAGAAGGTGGGAGGTGCCTGTGAGCCCCACCCGAGACCAGCTGATATGGCCCAGAGCCTCCCAGGTGCACCTGAATGTAGCCTATAGATAAAAAGCAAGCACATTTAAATCAGAGTTTATACACCTCTAAACATATTATACAAACCATTAGAAAACGTGGTGTGGTGTTTAACAAGCAGGATATGCTCAACCCATATGCAGTTGTGCATGTATATAGGGGAGCACATCCTGCACTTGTAGTCCGTTGCTAGGGGCAATCAACAGCAAAAAATGCATACAATGAAAGATGCCAGCAATGGACTACAAGTACCACAATAAGCATCCTACATACGATAGCGATAATGTGGATGTGGAAAACAATCAAAAACATAACCATAGCAAAGGCAGGTTCACTCTGCGGCAATACTAAACCCTCACACTGATAAAATTGAGAGGTTAGTTCAAAATATCCTACTAGGAGGACATGTCTTAAGCTCAGACACCACGGCAAGGTCTCTCAAGTAGCCCGAGGCCCTACCACTCAACCTACCTGTGCCGTATGGGCGATACGGGAGAGTAAGGCCTGACTCAGACTGCTCACCAGTGACCTCCAGCATGTAACCATGCTTGCAATGGGAGGTGGGAGGTGCCTGTGAGCCCCACCCGAGACCAGCTGATATGGCCCAGATCCTCCCAGGTGCACCTGAATGTAGCCTGTAGATGAAAAGCAGGCACATTTAAATCAGAGTTTATACACCTCCAAACATATTATACAAACCATTAGAAAACGTGGTGTGGTGTTTAAACACCACACCACGTTTTCTAATGGTTTGAATTATATATATTTATATCAATATATATTTATAAATATATATATTTATAGTCGCACACAGTAATATATTAAACACACTACAACACAGCAATATAATATTACACCTAGCTACACTACACACACAATGTACAATTCCACCCCAAATCTATCTAAACAATACACTTACTTACAACATACATTACCGTGCTCACCCACCTGGCTACTTACTGTCCTTATAGAGGTGGTTGTGGCACTGCAAGGGTAAACACATGCAGGCCAGGGAACACAATGCAGACCAGGGGTATAGCAGGGGTAAATCCGGGGTGATGGTGGCACTGCAAGGATTAATGTACCATTTACAGGGTACCGGATGAAGCACGCCAGGGATATCACAGGAGTGGTCCTGCAAGGGTTAATGCAGGGTTGGTGAATCTGCAAGGGTTTATATTTATTGGAATATAGCAGGGAAGGGGTTTTTATTGGTGGTATAGTTAGTCTAGGGGGGTAAAGGGTTACTTAGCCATCTCCAAGGGCACGTGGGGCTGCTATGCCTCTCTTCATGGCCTCTCTTAGAACGAGCCTTTGTCCTGGTTTGGGCTAATATAAGCCCAAAAGCAGCCCACCTCCCCCCTCCCCCTCCTCAAGCTAAGGTGCAGGGATATGACATCATTCTGTGCATGTGATGGAATGCATGCACTCAGGCTGTAGCCGATAACTGCCAATTTGCCCTCTAAAGCTAGCTCAGGATCTGTACAGACAAAGGCCTCATGCACACGAACGTGTGCACCCCGTGCCCGTATTGCGGACCGCATTTGCGGATCCGCAATACACGGGCACCATTCCGTGGCCATTCCGCATCACGGATGCGGACCCATTCATTTCAATGGGTCCGCAAATCTGGAGATGCGGAACGGTGCGGAATGGAATGACGGAACTGAACACTACGGAAGCACTACGGAGTGCTTCCGCGGGGTTCCGTTCCGTACTTCCGTCCCGCAAAAAGATAGAACATGTCCTATCTTTTTGCGGAACGGGCAGATCGCGGACCCATTCAAGTGAATGGGTCCGCGATCCGCTGCGGCTGCCCCACGGCCGGTGCCCGAGCATTGCGGGCCGCAATTTGCGACCCGCAGCACGGGCACGGGGTGCACATGTTCGTGTGCATGAGGCCAAAGAAATCAAAAGGAATTCCTGCCCAATGTGTAACTGAGAGCACCCCCCAGATACATCATGGCACTACACACACACACACACGTCATAACAGAAGGTGGGGGAGAGCATAATAACTAGGCTGGTGTGTGTGTGTGTGTATATATATATATATATATATATTACAGATAGCTAGCAGGAGATAGTCAGTGTAGGTTAGATTGTGATATACGGTAGTGTAGCTGATCATCATTAATTGACATTTGAGAAATCGCGAATATATCGGAGCACTCTATCTGCATATAAAGCTATTATAATGTTCTGCCGTGCCAACCATTTTCTCCAGTCTCAGGAAACTTCTAGCAGCTTGAAAAACGTAGCAATAGTGACCCACGCCTCTATTGCACTCACATTACGCGAATATTACATTGCCGATTTTTGCAATATAAAAAAAATCTCGAATTCTCGAATTCGCTAATTTATGACGAATATTCGGCCAAATTTTCGTGAAATATCGCAAATTCAAATATTTCCTGATTCTATTTGAAGGGATCACATTTTGTCGTTGGCACTAGTATTAGGACTCCAAAGGCTCTTTTACACTACCCAAACATAGGGAAGATTATCACTAAAAAGCAGTCGTTAGTGATAATCTGCCAGTGTAAAGGTGCTGACGATTACCAGATGAACAAGATGATTATTTTTTATAGGGATGAGTGATGGCATTAGCGACCACTCCTCCCCATACTGTGGAGGAGATCGATGCATGTAAATGCAGCGGTCTCCTTCACTGACAAGCGGGCGCTTGCCAGGAAGGAACACTTTCGTCCCAACAATCGTCTGCTCAATTGGGCAATGTAAAGGAGCTTTTATATGGAGCTGTAATACAGCGATGTGCAGGAGCCATAACACTGAGAAGCTCGACAAGACTGTTTACAAGTTCAAACACAAGCATATGGATATATGTTACTAGAAAAGCAGATCTTATCTGTATTCTCTTGCTATTAAAAGATTCTTTGTAGCTGTGAGCTTGAAACAGTTGTCTGACTGGTGTTAATGCAGTAGGTGTGGAAACTCTGTGTTAACCAAAAGATCTTGAGGCTCCTCCTAATGGTGCAAATCCTGGCAGTTCCCTGGTTTCTTTCAGCTTTTTAGGCCCCGGTTTATAGAGGTGAGTCGCCTATACTTGGTATACAATACACAAGAAAACTGTTGAGATTGACCATCTTGCTTGAGTAGAATTGTTACTAGCCATATTGTCTACAGGCAGGTATGACATGACTTACTTGGTCATGTCAGAGACGGTAGTATATTCTTTGTGGCATTATTAGCATTGATGATTTCTCCTTCTGCTTATGCTGTTTGCAGACTCACTCTATTCATTTATAATTAATAAATAACATATGTACACCTTGTGTGATTTGTATACATATATTTTACCTTCCAATAATCATGTATTTCTCAATTGTATGTAGTGTAATCATGACCTGGGCCACTGGGATGGTGTTTTCTGTCCCCTATCCCCTTTTTTAACATTTATTTATATTATGTGACAATAAAGATATATATATTTTTTAAAATTTGGAAAGTTGTGGGCTCTGGTTTCTTTCTTGTTTTTTTGTTGACAGCTGAATCCCAGGAGTCAGAGACAGCAGAGCAGAACAACGAGGGATTAGGAAGAACCATAGTCAGTGACAGGCTGAGGTCTGGGCAGGCAGAGTACAAGCAACCCAATAAGCAGTCCGAGGACAGGACAGGCAGCGAAAGGTCAATACAGCTTATGTGAATTAAGGTGCGACGCGACCGCTAGCCCTTTAAGAGCCAGGGTGCGCGAGCGTGCCCTACGGGCACAGGGGAGATGCCTTGCCAACTAGAAGAAAGCTGCAGCCTGCATAGGAGCGGGATAGAGGCGATTTCAGCAGTGGCATCCATTGCAAGAAAGCAGAGAAAAGCTGGCAAGTTCGGCCCACCGGAAATGTGGTATGCAGAACCCATGCCTACCTGGGAGAGTGAGACAGTGGCGAGCATGGCCAGCCAACGTAACAACTGGTTTGCAAGTGTTATTGTGAAAACTTTACGGCTAGTCTTATTTGAGACAGAGTAGGGGTGGCTTAGCTAATAATCCAAGTGTTTCACACCTAACACTGGTGGGGCTGGGGTTTCGATTCTTTATTCATACAGCCATTTGCAATAAGGAATGGACATGAATCAAAAATGGAGATGTGATCAGACCTCACATCTTTTAGTAACCTGGTGTGCACTACAATAAGTGTCTCATCAGAAGCACTGCCCTGAGTTAGACTCTAGTGTGTTACAGGACATGTATATTACTATTCTCACTCCTACTAATGTCAGAAGGGTGGGTGATTCTCACACAAGTCAGCCAGACAGACAAACACCTTCAAACACCTCACCAAATTCTCATCCAAATCCATGTGCCTCATTAGCTCTCGGCATATGTTCACACTGCTAAAATCTGCAGCAGAAAAATCAGTAGCAGATCAGTAGCTGAAAATAGGTCTTTTTTAGAGGCAGATTTGTAATGTGGTAGCGGTTTTAGTGGAGTTTTTACAAGGGTTTTAGAATAGTTATTGATTGAGGTTTTTCTGCTTCCCCATTGATTTCTATAGAATTCACAATCAAATCTGCTTCTAAGAAGCAACAAGTCACTTCTCAATGTTTTTCTTATCAGCTGCTTTGCACAATTTTGCACATGGTCGAGCTTTTTTACACTGAAGTCAGTGGGAAACTGTTGATGGCGTTTTGAATGTGGATTTAGCAGTAAAAAATGGCTATTTTCCATTGCTGAATCAGTGGCAGATTTTAGCCACAACCCTGCCCATTTTACAAGCTGTAGTCCACAATATTCAGCAATTCCCAAAGATCTAGTTTCCTGGTTTTGTGGAAAATAGATGTACTTGTTATACATGACATAAACAAGAATGTTCATTATGAACATTGGGTATTGTTCGTGATCCGGTTGACCGTACCCAATGCAGTCCCACAGCGGCATCTCCATGCAAATCACCGTTAATTGCCTGTGCAAAGAGACCCTGAGGAGCCAGTGCAGAGAATGAGAGGGATAGTGTCCATGATGGGATGTTGTGTCACGGTGTACTCCCTCAATCTGTTGCTCTCTGGGGATCGGTGCAGTGAAAAGGGGGTTTGAGTAATCAGGCGAAATGTAAAAGTATAAAAAAGTAACATAGTAACATAGTTTATAACGATGAAAAAAGACAACTGTTGATCTAGTTGAGCCTATTATCCTGCAAGTTGATCCAGAGGCAAAAAACCTGTGAGGTTGAAGCCAATTTTCCTCACTTTAGGGGAAAAAAAAATTCCTTCCCGACTCCAATCAGGCAATCAGAATAACTCCCTGGATCAACAACCCATCTCAAAAGTCTGGGCAAAAGATAAATTGTAGTGCATCCAGCAGTCGTTTGAACTAAGTGCAGTTTCTGGTGACTGGCAAAGAGGCAATTAATGGAATCTGATGACTCTCTCTTGAACTTCTGCCTAACAGCTGCGTGCTGGCACTCACATTGTGTAATACAGGATTTGGGTTGGTCTGGCCTGGATGTAATCTAGGTTACAGGTGTCTGAGCCGTTGTCCCTCACCTGCAGCAGGGTCTGTAAGGCTGTTTATTTACATTGCACCTACATATTCCGTAGCACTTTTTGCTAAAATTGTCCCCTGTAAATAAGTTGATCATAGGGGTCCCACTGCTGGGACTCCCAGTAATTAGATGCAATTTATGCATTAACCTGGCAGCAATTTAAATTCCCCTGCAGGAGAACTGAAGCATTACACATTTCCTCATGAACTCAACAGGCAATATGTTTAACACACAGATCTGCAAGTTCCTCTATAGCCACAGATGCTCTTGGTAGCCACGCCTCGTTTAAACTAGAAAAAGAGGATCCCGCATGGAGTACCCCCTAATACAATGTTTGAAAGCTGCAATACCAAACACAGCTCTTGGAAGAGACTTCTGTGAGCGATGGGCACCTTGGGTCTTATGATCACTAAAGGTCCCAAGGGTTAGATTTCCACAATCACATATTGGTAGCTCATCCTAGGCATATTTCATCAGTATTAAAGGGGTTATGCAAGCCATATATATTGATGACCTAATCTTCAGGATAGGTCATCAATATCAGATCGGTGAGGGTCCGACACCGGGCACTCCCGCCAATCAGCTGTTTTAAAGAGGGGGCAAGTACCCCAGAGCAGGGGATACTTGCAAACTGTTTGCTGTTCAAAGCGTGTCATGTTATTTGATGTAATTTTATGCTGTGTATACGAGTATGGTAATGTATGGAAGTGACAGAGTTAATCAACCTACAGGAAGCCTGGTTGTGGATCCTGGCTCCGCCCCTAGCTCAGTCTAGTTAGAGTTAGCTGTGTCAGCCAAAGAAGGGTGAGGAAGAAACTCCATGTACTCTAGTTCTCCCAGGACTGGGACCCACTGATCTCTGGATGATCTACAGACAGAGACAAGAAGGTTCAGAAATCTGCATGGCTGAGCACTGGAGTCAGTAGGGTAACCTGCCAATACAGCCATTCACTTACTGCAGTGAGGGGAAGACTGTTAAGACACCCTTCACACTTGGATATGACTTGGCCGGTGTCTCTGAAACCTCTACGCCTCAATTACACATTACAGGCATAATTGCAAAAGTGATATTGCCAGCCATAGATTCTGCAGGACAAGACTTGCGAAAAATAGAGGAAAGAGTACAATAATCTCAATCCTTGCTCAACACCATACAAAACCAAAGGAGATTCATAGTGTTTATTGTGGGAACTTTGTTTTTGCTATTGTGGGATGTAATACAACTTCCATTTTGCACTAAAGTAAAGAGAGAGGCGTTTATTCTATTCAATCTGATCTGGTTACTGACACCTGCACCATACGCCAGCCATGGCACACTACATGCCCTGCCTGGCACCCATACGAACACTTAACATCACAGGCATCCCAACTACCATCAGGCAGGGCTGCTAGAACCAGGGTGTGCTCCAGGGGAAGAAAGTGTGCACCATCCTTTCACTGCTCTGCCCTAGGAAGCAAAAGTGTGAGTAAAGCAAAGAGGTTTGTGTCAGGTCCGTTGGTCACATTCTACTGAATGGAACAGAGCTGCAACACAAAGCGACTACACAATGTACAGTACTATACTTGATATAGTATAAAGAGGCCATAACAGCGATATGGCCTCTTCAAACAGCTGATCAGGGACCTGGGAGATTGAGAATATTTAAAAGCGTTTTCCGAGATATTTTTACTGATGATCTATCCTCTGGTGACTAGAGATGAGTGAATCGAAGATGACAAAGTGGAATTCGATCCGAATTTCAGGAATTATTCGATTTGCACCGAATCCGAATTTCCTCATGCTTCGTGGTAACGAATCACATTTTTTCCTAAAATGGCTGCTGCACGTGTGGAGACATGAAGCAAGGAACTCTGGGGAAGCGGGATCACCCATAATGCCATGCATGCAACCAATCATCAGCCAGCCCTGTGAGGTCACAGCCCTATAAATACCCTCAGCCATCTTGGATTCTGAGACTTTCCAGTGTACTTAGTGCAGGGAGAGAAGTCAGCAGGCGCTAGGGACAGTGCTAGAAAAAACTTTATTGTGCTAAAAAAATTATTTACAAGTGCAAGGAAAGATTACTCAAGGAGTAGGGAAAGGATAGGGAGAAATCATTCTGCAGCATTTATGTTGCACAGGGTTCAGTAGGGGAGGTTACAGCCTGGGTAATAGGAGCAATCCTATTACACCTTGCTGCACTGACTGGGCACCCAAATTGCTATTATACAGCTCTGTAATTCCAGCAAACCGTTCTTATTAGGGTGCAAGTGCGGTTTGATACAGTCATTAATAGGGTTTATTACAAGGAAATATTTGTATGTCTTATTTGCCCTTGTGCGGTGCAGTTATATGTTCTAAAGCATTTTTTGACTTGTATTAGTGGGGAAAAAAGGGCTCATTAGTCATTGTGTGGTGAAGTGTGAAAATTACAGCTTTTTGTCGTGTATTAGTGGCAAAAGTAAAATATATTTGCCATTCAGCAGTGTAGTTATATGTTTTAAAGCCCTTTTTTGGCGTGTAATAGTGGCAAAAGTAAAATATATTTGCCGTTCAGCGGTGCAGTTATATATTCTAAAGCCCCTTTTGGCATGTAATAGTGGCAAAATAAAAATATATTTGCCGTTCCGCAGTGCAGTTACGTATATGTTCTAAAGCCCTTTTTGTCATGTATTAGTGGCAAAAGAAAAATGTATTTGCCGTTCAGCGGTGCAGTTATATGTTCTAAAGCCTTTTTTAGCGTGTATAAGTGGAAAAAAGAAAAACATATTTGCCGTTCAGCGTTGCAGTTATATATTCTAACGTCTGTTGTGTCATGCATAAGTGGAAAATATGTTATATGTTAAAAAGCCCATTTTGGCGTGTAATAGTGGCAAAATAAAAATATATTTGCCGTTCAGCGGTGCAGTTATATTTTCTAAAGCCTTTTGTTACGTGTATAAGTGGAGAAAAGAAATATATATTTGCCGTTCAGCGGTGCAGTTTTATATTCTGAAGCCTTTTGTGTCGTGTATAAGTGGAAAAAAGAAAAATATATTTGCCGTTCAGCGTTGCAGTTATATGTTCTAAAGCCTTTTGTGGCGTGTATAATTGGAAAAAATATATATATATTTGCCATTCAGCGGTGCAGTTATATATTTTAAAGCCTTTTGTGTCGTGTATAAGTGGAAAAAAGACAAATATATTTGCTATTCAGCGGTGCAGTTATATGTTCTAAAACCCATTTTGGCATGTAATAGTGGCAAAATAAAAATCTATTTGCCGTTCAGCGGTGCAGTTATATGTTCTAAAGCCCTTTTTGTTGTCTATCAGTGGCAAAATAAAAATCTATTTGCCGTTCAGCGGTGCAGTTATATTTTCTAAAGCCTTTTGTGACGTGTATAAGTGGAGAAAAGAAATATATATTTGCCGTTCAGCGGTGCAGTTTTATATTCTAAAGCCTTTTGTGGCGTGTATAAGTGAAAAAAAGAAAAATATATTTGCTGTTCATCGGGGCAGTTATATGTTCTAAAACCCATTTTGGCATGTAATAGTGGCATAATAAAAATCTATTTGCCATTCAGCGGTGCAGTTATATGTTCTAAAGCCCTTTTTGTTGTCTATCAGTGGCAAAATAAAAATCTATTTGCCGTTCAGCGGTGCAGTTATATGTTCTAAAGACCTTTTTGTCATGTATTAGTGGCAAAAGAAAAATATATTTGCCGTTCAGCTGTGAAGTTATATGTTCTAAAGCCATTTTTGGCATGTAATAATGGCAAAATAAAAATATATTTGCCGTTTAGCGGTGCAGTTATATGTTCTAAAGCTCTTTTTGTCGTGTATCAGTGGCAAAATAAAATATATTGGCCGTTCAGCATTGCAGTCATATGTTCTAAAGCCTTTTGTGGCGTGTATAATTGGAAAAAAGAAATATATATTTGCCGTTCAGCGGTGCAGTTATATATTCTGAAGCCTTTTGTGTCGTGTATAAGTGGAAAAAAGAAAAATATATTTGCCGTTCAGCGTTGCAGTTATATGTTCTAAAGCCTTTTGTGACGTGTATAATTGGAAAAAAAATATATATATTTGCCATTCAGCGGTGCAGTTATATATTTTAAAGCCTCTTGTGTCGTGTATAAGTGGAAAAAAGACAAATATATTTGCTATTCAGCGGTGCAGTTATATGTTCTAAAACCTATTTTGGCATGTAATAGTGGCAAAATAAAAATCTATTTGCCGTTCAGCGGTGCAGTTATATCTTCTAAAGCCCTTTTTGTTGTCTATCAGTGGCAAAAGAAAAATCTATTTGCCGTTCAGCGGTGCAGTTATATCTTCTAAAGCCTTTTGTGATGTGTATAAGTGGAGAAAAGAAATATATATTTGCCGTTCAGCGGTGCAGTCATATGTTCTAAAGCCTTTTGTGGCGTGTATAATTGGAAAAAAGAAATATATATTTGCCGTTCAGCGGTGCAGTTATATATTCTGAAGCCTTTTGTGTCGTGTATAATTGGAAAAGAAAAATATATTTGCCATTCAGCGGTGCAGTTATATATTCTAAAGCCTTTTGTGTCATGTATAAGTGGAAAAAAGACAAATATATTTGCTATTCAGCGGTGCAGTTATATGTTCTAAAACCCATTTTGGCATGTAATAGTGGCAAAATAAAAATCTATTTGCCGTTCAGCGGTGCAGTTATATCTTCTAAAGCCTTTTGTGACGTGTATAAGTGGAGAAAAGAAATATATATTTGCCGTTCAGCAGTGCAGTTTTATATTCTAAAGCCTTTTGTGGCGTGTATAAGTGAAAAAAAGAAAAATATATTTGCTGTTCATCGGGGCAGTTATATGTTATAAAACCCATTTTGGCATGTAATAGTGGCAAAATAAAAATATATTTCCCGTTCAGCGGTGCAGTTATATGTTTTAAAGCCCTTCTTGTCATGTATTAGTGGCAAAAGAAAAATATATTTGCCGTTCAGCTGTGAAGTTATATGTTCTAAAGCCATTTTTGGCATGTAATAATAGCAAAATAAAAATATATTTTCCGTTCAGCGGTGCAGTTATATTTTCTAAAGCTCTTTTTGTTGTGTATCAGTGGCAAAATAAAATATATTGGCCGTTCAGCATTGCAGTCATATGTTCTAAAGCCTATTGTGGCGTGTATAATTGGAAAAAAGAAATATATATTTGCCGTTCAGCGGAGCAGTTATATATTCTGAAGCCTTTTGTGTCGTGTATAAGTGGAAAAAAGAAAAATATATTTGCCGTTCAGCGTTGCAGTTATACGTTCTAAAGCCTTTTGTGGCGTGTATAATTGGAAAAGAAAAATATATTTGCCATTCAACGGTGCAGTTATATATTCTAAAGCCTTTTGTGTCGTGTATAAGTGGAAAAAAGAAAAATATATTTGCCGTTCAGCGGTGCAGTTATATGTTCTAAAGCCCTTTTTAATAGTGGCAAAATAAAAATATATCTGTCGTTCAGCTGTGCAGTTATATGTTCTAAAGCCCTTTTTGGCGTGTAATAGTGGCAAAATAAAAATATATTTGCCGTTCAGTGGTGCAGTTATATGTTCTAAAGCCCTTTTGTGGCGTGTATAAGTGGAGAAAAGAAAAATATAATTGCCATTCAGCGGTGCAATTATATGTCCTAAAGCCTTTTGCGGTGTGTATAAGTGGGAAAAAAATGTATATTTGCCGTTCAGCGGTGCAGTTATATATTTTAAAGCCTTTTGTGGGGTGTATAATTTAAAAAAAGAAATATATATTTGCCGTTCAGCGGTGCAGTTATATGTTCTAAAGCCCTTTTTAATAGTGGCAAAATAAAAATATATTTGCCGTTCAGCGGTGCAGTTATATGTTCTAAAGCCTTTTATGGCGTGTATAATTGGAAAAAAGAAATATATATTTGCCGTTCAGTGGTGCAGTTATATGTTCTAAAGCCTTTTATGGTGTGTATAATTGGAAAAAACAAAAATATATTTGCAGTTCAGTGGTGCAGTTATATGTTCTAAAGCCCCTTTTGTCGTGTATTAGTGGCAAAATAAAAAAATATATTTGTCGTTTAGCGGTGCAGATATATTTTCTAAAGCCTTTTGTAGCGTGTATAAGTGGAAATATATATATATATATATATATATATTTATATATATTTGCAGTTCAGCAGTGCAGTTATATGTTCTAAAGCCCTTTTTGGCATGTAATAATGGCAAAATAAAAATATATTTGCCATTCAGCGTTACAGTTATAGTTTCTAAAGCCTTTTGTGGTGTGTATAATTGGAAAAAAGAAAAATATATTTGCCATTCAGCGGTGCAGTTATATATTCTAAAGCCTTTTGTGGCGTGTATAAGTGGAAAAAAGAAAAATATATTTGCCGTTCAGCGGTGCAGTTATATGTTCTAAAGCCCTTTTTAATAGTGGCAAAATAAAAATATATCTGTCGTTCAGCTGTGCAGTTATATGTTCTAAAGCCCTTTTTGGCGTGTAATAGTGGCAAAATAAAAATATATTTGCCGTTCAGTGGTGCAGTTATATGTTCTAAAGCCCTTTTGTGGCGTGTATAAGTGGAGAAAAGAAAAATATAATTGCCATTCAGCGGTGCAATTATATGTCCTAAAGCCTTTTGCGGTGTGTATAAGTGGGAAAAAAATGTATATTTGCCGTTCAGCGGTGCAGTTATATATTTTAAAGCCTTTTGTGGGGTGTATAATTTAAAAAAAGAAATATATATTTGCCGTTCAGCGGTGCAGTTATATGTTCTAAAGCCCTTTTTAATAGTGGCAAAATAAAAATATATTTGCCGTTCAGCGGTGCAGTTATATGTTCTAAAGCCTTTTATGGCGTGTATAATTGGAAAAAAGAAATATATATTTGCCGTTCAGTGGTGCAGTTATATGTTCTAAAGCCTTTTATGGTGTGTATAATTGGAAAAAACAAAAATATATTTGCAGTTCAGTGGTGCAGTTATATGTTCTAAAGCCCCTTTTGTCGTGTATTAGTGGCAAAATAAAAAAATATATTTGTCGTTTAGCGGTGCAGATATATTTTCTAAAGCCTTTTGTAGCGTGTATAAGTGGAAATATATATATATATATATATATATATATATATATATATATATTTGCAGTTCAGCAGTGCAGTTATATGTTCTAAAGCCCTTTTTGGCATGTAATAATGGCAAAATAAAAATATATTTGCCATTCAGCGTTACAGTTATATTTTCTAAAGCCTTTTGTGGTGTGTATAATTGGAAAAAAGAAAAATATATTTGCCATTCAGCGGTGCAGTTATAATATTCTAAAGCCTTTTGTGGCGTGTATAAGTAGAGAAAAGAAAAATATATTTGCCATTCAGCAGTGCAATTATATGTTCTAAAAGCCTTTTGTGACGTGTATAAGCGGAGAAAAGAAAAATATATTTGCAGTTCAGCGGTGCAGTTATATATTCTAAAGCCCATTTTGGCATGTAATAGTGGCAAAATAAAAATATATTTGCCATTCAGTGGTGCAGTTATATGTTCTAAAGCCCTTTTTGTTGTGTATTAGTGGCAAAATAAAAAAATATATTTGTCGTTCAGCGGTTCAGTGGTGCAATTATATATTCTAAAGCCCATTTTGGCATGTAATAGTGGCAAAAGAAAAATATATTTGCCATTCAGCAGTGCAATTATATGTTCTAAAGCCCTTTTTGGCTTGTATTAGTGGCAAAAAAATATATATATTTGCCGTTCAGCCGATATGTTCTAAAGCCCTTTTTGGCGTGTATTAATGGAGAAAAAGAAAAAGGGCTTATAAGTCGTTGTGTGTTGAATTGAAAGAATTACAGCCCTTTTTGGTGTGTATTAGCGGCAAAAAAAAAAAATTTGCCGTTCAGCGGTGAAGTTCCATTGTACTACAGTCCTTTACAGGGTTTATAATTAGGATAGATACGTACGTCCTATTAGCCGTTCTGCGGAGAATTGCGATTGTTAGATTTATTTTTTGGGGGTGTATTAATAGGAGAAAGAATAAGGGAAAATTCATGGGTGATTGTAGACTTTCTTCTGCATGAATCGAATTACGTTGATTAGCCATTCAGTGTTGAAATTTATTTGTGATACACCCTTTTAGGGAAAATTGGTTGGTAGCTGTAAATAAGGTCCAGGACAATATATGTCCTTTACAGCCCACTGGGTAAATGTGGTTCCTGCCCAGCCACACCAGCAACTTGGCCAGGTGACGCCGCTTTTTCCTCCACGTTCTCACACCGTTGGCCCTGCGACAATGTCCGCCTTTGTCTCTTCTTCCTCCACCGTGTCCTCAACCTCCACTGCAGGGACAATTCACAGTGCCCCTCGTACATACCACATGTGCAGGGCACGGCGGGGTCACGCTCTTCTACACCTCGTTTGCCTGGGCAGGTCTGACCGGGGGGGCCTTCTGCGCTCACTTTCCTCTGCCATGGCTGCTGTGGCAGGGTGGGGTAGGGGGGGTGGGGTAGGAACAGTTTCAGCTCCATCAGCAGCAACTTGAGTCTAGAGTCGCTGATGAGCAGATTTCTTCACCCGCCTAGTGAAGAAACTACTCACCAGCAGCTGCAGCTAGACTAGGAGAAGGACCTGAACCAGCAGGTGGTGGCATACTTTGACAGCGCCCTGCCACCCCACATTGAAGATCTGCTGGACTACTGGGCAGCCAAACTGGATTTGTGGCTGCAACTAGCAGAGTTTGCCCTGGAAAAGCTGTTCTGCCCAGCCAGTATTGTGGCATCAGAGCGGGTGTTTAGTGCGGCGGAGAGGCTGGCCCTTGTCAAGATGAATCAGGCGTGGATCAGCCAGGATTTCCACCCACCAATGCCTGTTGCACCAGACTAGATCATCCATGCTGCCACACCAACACTTTGATAAAAGAGACCGGTTTCTTCTGGCTACCTGCCTCAGCTACTATTCTGATGCTGCCACCCGCCTGATGCCACACATCTGATGCCAATTGCGCCTTCTTTCACCCACCATCTTCAGATGGTACTCATATTGCCACCCACCTCCCCACTCTGTCACCGGGTCACTCTGTGGTCTCCTGATGCTGCTGCCACCTCCTCACTACGTCATCTTGCCACTCTGTGGTCTCCTGATGCTGCTGTCAGCTCCACACTATGTCACCTTGCCACTCTGTGGTCTCCTGATGCTGCTGCCACCTCCACACTATGTCACCTTGCTACTTTGTGGTCTCCTTATGCTGTTGCTACCTCAACACTATGTCACCTTGCCACTCTGTGGCCTCCTGATGATGCTGCTGCCACCTTTACGCTGTCATTGGGCCACTCTGTGGTCTCCTCATTCACGTGTCATCTCTGTTTTGGATCCACTCCTGTTTTTTTTGCATTAGCAATACTGATGGATTACTGACCAAATACTGACAGAGTGAAGGCGGATGCTCAACAGACAGGATCCGTTTTTTTGGGGTTATTGTTCTGACGGATCAGAGGAAGGGCAAAATATTCAGTGACGTCAACACAAACTTACTGCTGACATCCTCTCCACTCTGTCGGGGGGCTCTATTTGTATAAGCGTTTAATTGAACAGGTTCTGTAGACATCTATGTGGAATCAGCTGACGATGGTGTAAAAGGAGTGCGCTCCTTCTTGGCGCTAACATCGACCTGTAAGGCTGAGTTGATACTTGAGTTTTTTTGGTCAGTTTTGGCCCCGTGACTGCCCAAATAGGTGAAGTGTGCAGTGATTCTAAGAGCGACTCCTGTCATCTGCATGTCATACTGACTCACAGTATTATTTCACTACCCAAGCAGGCTCCCTATGCGTGTTACTGCAAGGCACAGTGTTCTACACCACTATAAAGGCTCTCTGAAGCCAGGAAATAGCCTTTTTTAACGCGATTCACCGCAAATAAATTCAAATCGAAACAAATTTTTTTAAAAAATCCTGTGAACCGGCCAAATCAAAATTTTTGAAAAATTCGCTCATCTCTACTGGTGACCAATAAAAGTAACATCACATGGTCTAGGGAAACCTGAGAGAAGGCCATGGCTTTACTGCGTACCTTTTCAAACAGCAGAATTGCAGGGATCCCAGATATCAGACCCCCACCAATCAGATACTAATGAGCTATCCAGAGGATACTGTAGGTCATCAGTAAATATATCTTGGAAATCCCCTTTAAAACCATGAAAACAGTTTTCAATGTAACATTGATAGATAAAAAACTAAATAACAGAAAACAAAAAAATCTAATAATTTCCTAAAAGTCACATTTTTGGGTGGAATCTTTTTAGCTAGATATTAATATATAAACCTGTATTCTATACATCTTTTATATAAAAAGAAACAAGTGAAAGGCTAATTAATTTAGCACATGTACACGCCAGCATTTTAATCTAGCTAATCCTCCTTGACAAAAACACATTGAGTGAATAAGTCCTTCAAGCTTATGAATATCTACTTATAGAACATGCCCTTTGCTTCACCTACAGTCCTGCAGAAGCAGATCAAAAGACTGTGCACCTACTGTATTATGCAGAACGATTTCCATAGCTATATCTACGGTCCTAAATATCCTTTTCACCATTACACATGAAATAGTCACTGGACCTGCCTATACCTAGAGTAGGTTAAAGGGTTTCTGTTACCAGATTTTGGCCTCATAAGCTGTCTGAAATTAGCTATGGGCCAATGTCAGACCAACCTAATAATGTAAATTAAATGCCTCTCTGACCTGTGATAACTCTAAAAAACGAATTGATATAATATGCAAATTAGCCTTTAGGAGTAGGGAGGGCGTTGCCCCTGCTCCTAGAGACTCCGTGTTCCCACCTGTGGCCACGCCCCTCTTCTTTTGATTGACAGTGTCGGCAGCTCAGCTCTCCTGCCTCCGGCCGAAATCCCGCTCCTGCGATGTCCGCTTGTGTATTCGGCGCAGGCGCAGTAAGCTTAGGACACAGGCCCCCAATCCTTTATGACACAGCAGACACTACTTACTGTCCCCTATTGCAGGAGTTGAGTTTTGCTCCCTATGCTGTTAGGAAACACAAACTAGTAGTAAAGACTCACAACACTAGCTTTACCATGGAAAAGATTTCCAAGTTGCGCTTAGTCCACAAACATGCTGGGACCTCCAAGATTCTGTGGAATAAGGGAAAATAGGAGGCACCTAAAATCCTAAATATGCTATATGTGGCTTTACCCTTACAGGTTATTTTGTAAAGAAATGTTTATATATATATATATATGTTACAGAATATCAATCAATTAACCAATCACCACATACCCTATAAAGCTAAGCAGATGGCATGTCTTTAGGTCATGATGGAGATGCAATCCGGAAGGAGACGAGTCACCTTTTTTCCTCTTTTCTCACTTCAAAGTGTCTTTTTTCTATACCATGAAAATGATTGATCTCCTCACTTGATTGTCCCTCAGGATACAATATCTTCAACATACAATGGTCTTTTCTGACCCATAGTAAATTGAAACCCAGCATACAATGACCTCAGGCTCCGATCCAACCAATCCAGGCTGTTTCTTTGGTAAAACAGTGGTATTAGTTGCAGGTTCGCATCTATCCCTGACTGTCATATAAGGACTTGTTGAAGAGTATCTCACAAAAGTGAGTTCACCCCTTACATTTTTGTAAATATTTTATTATAACTTTTCATGGGACAACACTGAAGATATGACACTTTGATACAATGTAAAGTAGTCAGTATACAGCTTGTATAACAGTGTAAATTTAGTGTGCCCTCAAAATAACTCAAAACACAGCCATTAATGTCTAAACCGCTAGCAACAAAAGTGAGTACACCGCTAAGTGAAAAAAGCCAAATTGTGCCCAAAGTGATGATATTTTGTGTGGCCACCATTATTTTCCAGCACTGCCTTAACTCTCTTGGGCATGGAGCTTCACAGATTGCCACTGGTACCCTCTTCCACTCCTCCATAACGAAATCACGGAACTGGTGGATGTTAGAAAGCTTGCGCTCCTCCACCTTTCATTTGAGGATGCCCTGCAGATGCTCAATAGGGTTTAGGTTGGGAGACATGCTTGGCCAGTCCAGCACCTTTACCCTCAGTTTCTTTAGCAAGGCAGTGGTTGTCTTGGAGGTGTGTTTGGGGTCATTATCAAGTTGGAATACTGTCCTGCGGCCCAGAAGGGATCATGCTCTGATTCAGTATTTCACAGTACATGTTCGCATTCATGGTTCCCTCAATGAACTGTAGCTCCCCACAGCCGGCACCACTCATGCAGCCCCAAACCATGACACTCCCACCACCATGCTTGACTTTAGGCAAGACACACTTGTCTTTGTACTCCTCTTCTGGTTGCTGCCACACACACTTGACACCATCTGAACCAAAAAATATGTTTATCTTGGTCTCATCAGACCACAGGACATGGTTCCAGTAATCCATGTCCTTAGCTTGCTTGTTCTTAGCAGACTGTTTGTGGGCTTTCTTGTGCATCATCTTTAGAAGAGGCTTCCTTCTCGGACGACAGCAATGCAGACCAATTTGATGCAGTGTGCGGCATATGGTCTAAGCACTGACAGGCTGACACCCCGCCCCTTTAACCTCATACATTTATTTTGATAAGACAGCCTTTGGAAATGAGGCTGAGCACGTGCACTCAACTTCTTTGGTCTACCATTTCGAGGCCTGTTTTGAGTGGAACCTGTCTTGTTAAACCGCTGTATGGTCTTGGCCACCGCGCTGCAGCTCAGTTTCAGGGCATTGGCAATCTTCTTATAGCCTAGACCATCTTTATGTAGAGCAACAAGTCTATATTTCAGATCCTCAGAGAGTTCTTAGCCATGAGGTGCCATGTTGAACTTCCAGTGACCTGTATGAGAGTGTGAGAGCGATAACACCTGCTCCCCATTCACACCTGAGACCTTGCAACACTAACGAGTCACATGATGTCAGCGAGGGAAATTAGCTAATTTGCACAATTTGGCCATTTTCACTTAGGGGTGTACTCAGTTTTGTTGGCAGCGGTTTAGACATTAATGGCTGTATGTTGAGTTATTTTGAGGGCACACCAAATTTACACTGTTAGGGTACTTTCACACTAGCGTTTTGGATTCCGTTTGTGAGATCCGTTTCAGGGCTCTCACAAACGGTCCAAAACGGATCAGTTAAGCCCCAATGCATTCTGAATGGATAAGGATCCGTTCAGAATGCATCAGTTCGGCTCCGTTCCGCCTCTATTACGTTTTGGAGGCGGACACCAAAACGCAGCATGCAGCATTTTGGTGTCCGTCTGAAGAGGCGAAGCCTAACGGATCCATTTTTTTTTTTTACAATGTAAGTCAATGGGGACGGATCCGTTGTCAGTGACACAATATGGTGCATTTGAAAACGGATCCGTTCCCCATTGACTTTTAATATAATTCAAGACGGATCCGTTTTGGACTTTGTCATTTTTCTTTAAACCTAATGCAAACGGATCCGTTCTGAACGGATACAAACGTTTGCATTAGAGGTGCGGATCCGTCTGTGAAAATAAACAGACGGATCCGCACCAACGCTAGTGTGAAAGTACCCTAATACAGGCTGTACACTGACTACTATACATTGTATCAAAGTGTCATATCTTCAGTGTTGTCCTATACAAAGATATAATAAAATATTTACAAAAATGTGAGGGGTGTACTCACTTTTGAGAGATATTGTTTCTGCTTTTTTTCTTAAATCTTCATTTTCTGTTATCTTGGATGACTTTTTGGGGCTTTGGAACTGATTACTCAAGTTATAATGGTTTTAACATACAATGGTCGTCCTAGAACCAATTAATATTGTAACTTGAGGGACCACTGCATATGTAATACTATGTGCAATTGCTCATGTCCACTCCCTTAAAGAAAATATACAGCACACACTTCTTGGGACACAGGCCACAAGAGCCTAGAGAACGTGCATTTGGGTGTATTCATCAACTAAGCTGAAGCAGTAGCTAAAACTTCAGTATCTGTTACACAGCAAATCTCTGATTCCCAGCCTCAGAATGTCCTCTCTACAGATGACTCTGCCTTGGGCTGGAGTGCACATATAGACAGATTGCGGATCCAGAAAAGAATGGGTTTTCATCCAACCTTAAAAATTTCAGGTTGTTAGACTGGCCTTAGCTCATTTCCAACTTTACCATCACAACCACCAAATACTTGTTCAGTCAAACAACTTACTAAAGGTTTGTGTCAACAATCAGGCTGGAAAGGAGCCTCAACTCTACAATATCCTCTCAGATAGTGAGGAAATCCAATTCTGGATGCATGGTGACAAAGCAGAATACAAGAATCTCTGTTTTGCTCTCATCATGCTCTAGTGACAGACGGTCTGTGGGAGGAGAAGCTAGTGTATGTATTCCCACTGCTTCCATTAGTACCAAGAGTGCTCAGCAAGATTATGGAGGACTAGGCAGCAATTCTACCATTCGTCCCTCACAGGGCTGATTCTTGCTTCTGTGGTTACTCTTGAACAGCAGGAATGGCTGCCTGCCAGACATTCCAGATCTTCTCTCCCACAAGGGGGATTCTTCTTTCTTATCCTCGCAACTCGCATGTCATGGCCTAAAGGCTATTAAGGACAACTTCTTAGACCTAGGATTTTGCACAGCGTTGTGGGTGCCACATTAGCTTCCAAAAGGCCTACAAAAATGTTTAAGAATGGCTCCTTTTTTTGTATTTTATTAGCAAAAAAAAAAGATTAAAAAAAAAAAAGAATGGACTGAAGAGACTGAAGAGAGTGCAATTAACCTGTAGACTCTTCTGGATAGTTGCCATCACCACTGCAAGGCATATTAGTAAGCTACAGGATTTGTCTTGCAAGGATCCTTATCTCAGAGATCTATGGGATTGTCTAATTTATTTTATAAAGTATGCCTGGTTTCTTCCCTAAAGTTCCATTAAGTAAGAATATTAATATGGAGATTGTCCTGTTTTTTTTTTCAGATCCACAAGATAAGGAACAGAAAGAATAGTACTTAGATGATGTACATATATCTAAAAGACAGATACCTTCAGAATATCTGAGACCCTGTTTTTTCTACATCAAGGGTCCAATAAGAGCCAGAGAGCAAGTAAGGACACTATCTTGGTGGCTCAGGAAACTATTGAGAAGTGCTACAAGATTCTTGATGTAAGAGATAACTATTCCTGCTCTGTTGCCACTTCCTTGACCAAACTGGGGCATATTCCACTGGAACAGATATGCCACTCTTCCACATTGTTAACATTTTTATCCCATAATGAAGAGTTACAGGCTAGACAGCCTCACTGCAAAGGACTCTTATTTTGGTAAAATAGTGGTTGGAATGGCGTCATCTATCCCACCCACTTATAAGCTGCTTTACTTATTGTGCTGCCTATGGACGATCAGGAAAACAAAAATTTACTTACCAAAATTTTTATTTTCTGGATTCTGTAGGCAGAACAAGTTTCCCTCCCTTTAATATATTTTAAAATTCTTTATAAAAATAAATAAATCGCTCTTTCCATCTGCTCAGCTTTATAGGAGCCATTGTGATGGGTTAATTGACTGATTGATTACTGCTTATTAACCTGTCTCTGTCTGGTTGTACCTAAGGGGCTTAAAACCATTTGTTATTGTGCTGCCTAAAGAGTGCAAGAAATGACATTTTTGGTAAGTAACTTTTAGTTTTTTACAGTATAGAAAATCAGCAGGGGATCTAGCCGAAAACTACCCCGGCAAAAATGCTTTACATGGGCTGTTTTTTGAGGTGGCATTGCTGTGAGAATCGAAGCAAGTCTTCTGCTGGTTTAAATTTTTGCACCTTTGCATCCCACAGCAAAAATTTACATGCTGTCGACTGAAAACCTGAAGCACAAGTCAGTTTATACTGCAAGTTTTTTCTTTTTCTAAAATCCCATCCATTTTGCTTGTAAATGAAAATTTTCCTGACACAAATTTGTTGTGGAGACTCCGCAGCATTTATACCACATGTGGCTGTATCCTAAAGGCAGGAATGTTAAAAAATAAAATTACTGATGTGAAATTACCCCCCCCCCCAATAATAATCCTATTGGTTAGCAAAATAAATTATGGATGACAGAAGACACAAATATCCATACTATTTTGTTGTTGATAACCCTATCACATTTTGATAGGAGTGTCTTTGCATGTGTCTATAAGTGGAATACATATTATGTACTGAGCTCTTGGGGAGAGATGTATTGTCCTTCAAAGCCATGGATTTGGCATTAAAAAGTCACAAATACCAATTTTTCAACTTGATAAATGTGTCACTACCAGAGCTTTGAGACGTTCTCACAGCTCTGTTTCTCCACCCCTGTGATGATGTAACTACTAGAGCTTTGAGACGTTCCCACAGCTCTGTTTCTCCGCCCCTGTGATGAGGTCTTTACTTTCTGTTTCCTTCCTCCCAGCTGTCCCTCCTGTGTTTGATTGCTCTGCCTTTAAATCACCTCTCTTCCTTTGTACGGTGCGGATTATACTACTTCATTTGACCTGTATCTCTCGCTTGAGTATCTTCACTGGTGTGATATCTTTTCTGGACCTGTGTTCTGCTGAAGCAAGTACTTCGGACATTGTCTGCTGACTTTGGATCTGTTTTCACTGCTGCTGCAGCTCCTTCAGTTAAGTGTGCAGACATTGTGTGTTTCTGTTTGTTTTGCTGACTGGATCCGAGGCGACCCCGGTTCCGTCCATATACTGAGCAGGGCACCGGTGGCCGTGCCCCTTCCACTACTGTAGGGGTTACAGTGGTCATCAGCCTTAGGTACGCGGGCATGTCTCGATCCACCATCTGGATCTGGACATGGGCTTAGCAGCATAGGGAGAGCTTTTAGGGACTGACAGGGGTCACCCTTTATGTTCCCTAGTTTGGGTCCGGTCAGTAGCTAACTCACTGTGTATGCTCTTGTTGCTCACATACAGCCGTGACAAAATGCCATTGCGGCTAGATTTTGTTGCTGCGGTATATTTTAGTCTGGCCAAAGAAGGCATTTAAAAGAGTTGTACAGGCAGTATACATTGATGACCTATTATCAGGATGGGTCAATCAATATCTGATCAGTGGCAGTCTGACACCCAGCATTCCCGCCAAACAGCTCTTTGAAGAGGAAGCAGCGCTCCATGTGAGCACTACTTCCTCTTCATTACCCTGCCTGTTGTCTCCTTTGCAGTGGTGACGTTGAGTAATTCTTGCGGGAGGGGAGTTTAGCAGTTGGGACAGACAGGAAAATGGGATGCAGTGTGTATGGGAGGTACAGTGCTGGTCTTCATCATTGTCACCTCCTGTAGCTTGATCCAGACCTGGCAGTACTGAGCCCAGTGTAAAGTTCCTGGCCTGCACTCTCTGGTTACAGAGCAGTGAATAACACTGGAGGACAGTGCTACCTCACAGAGCAGGCGCACAAATTTTCACTGCAGGCGCACAAACTGCCGGAGGCAGCGCCTAATTTATGACGAGGCATATGCGTAAAATGCCGGTCTATGATCAATTTCCTCCATGTTCTTTTTTTGGCATTTCGGGCCTTTTTAATAGACCATTTTTTTTGCAAAAAACACCAGCTCCAGAGGTTGTATGGAAGTCGATGGGAATGATTAACCCCTTTCGGACCCTTGCCGTATATATACAGTGCAGCGGGAAGGGAGTTAAACCCTTCAGGACCAAGTCAGTTTTTACCTTAAAGGGGTAGCATCATCTTGCTCTTTCATTTGCAGTCCAACACAGCAGCTCCCTACTTCCTGTTTTTGCTGGGGGTGGGAACCTCCTGTGTGATTGGCATAGTGGTACTTGCCTGTATGAGCGCACTGCCGATGCCAACCGTGATATGACTAAATTTGTCAAGTGCCCTCCCCCACAGGCCTCCCCAGGGCACCAAACACCACGACACAATGAAATAGTTTAACATAGATCAATCTCTCAGTGTGTAATAATATGCCAGTTGTCTTGCTGCTGATAGTCAGGATTTTCTTCAGCAGCTGATAGCAATCTGTAGCCACATTCAGCAGCTCCAAGCATCATTCACAGACAAGAACTTTTAAGATAGCATTCCGATAGGTAAGCGCATTATTTGGACAATATGCATGATATGTAGTGAGCACTTCGCAGAATTTATGAACCCTTGGCTGCTTAAGGGTACTTTCACACTAGTGTTATTCTTTTCCGGCATAGAGTTCCGTCGTCAGGGCTTTATGCCGGAAAAGAACTGATCAGTCACATCCCCATGCATTCTGAATGGAGAGAAATCCATTCAGGATGTCATCATCAGTTCAGCCTTTTTGACATTTCAGGATGGAGATAATACCGCAGCATGCTGCAGTATTATCTCCGTCCAAAATTCCGGAACACATGCCGGAATGCCATATCCGGCATTTTTTCCCATTAAAATGTATTAGTGCCGGATCTGGCATTTAAAATACCGCAATGCCTGATCAGGCCTTCCTGTCTGCGCATGAGCAGACCAGTAAAAATTTTTAAAAAAACATATAACGGATCCATTTCTCCACATGACAAGCGGAGAGACGGATACATTCTTGCAATGCATTTGTAAGACGTTATCCGTAGCCGGATCCGTCTTCAAATGCTTTCAGTTTGCATGCAGATTGCCGGATCCGGCAGGCAGTTCCGGTAACGGAACTGCTTGCCAGATCACTCTGCCGCAGGTGTGAAAGTACCCTTAGCCCCACCTTTTTCATTACCACAAGGGGTAACAGGAGAAAAAGCATCCTACATTTAGTTATCCATTTTTCTTGAATGCGGCAACATCCCATATGTGGTCGTAAACTGCTGTATGGGCACACTGCAGGGTCCAGAAGGGAAGGAACATGCTGTGATTTTTCCTGAACGCAAAGATGATGCATGAAAAACGATGCTCATGTTCACAGACCCAGAAAATGTCACTGCGTCTAATGGGGCGAATACTAATGAGCACTTCCCTATGGAAGCACTAATTAGTACCTGTGGACCAGGAAGCGGTGAATGCAGCACTCTCCGGGCTCTGTACTCAACACTTTCTAGTCCTCTGCCGTCGGCTGTGCTGTGACTGTGCACAGCTTGAGGACGCTCTGTCACCTCACGCTGTGAGCGTCAGGAAGAAGAGAGAGAGAGCTGGATCCTGGGAGCCTGCGGTGTCCAGAGCTGAAGAGGTATGTTAATTTTTTTTTTTTTTATTTGCTCTGAGCCATGGGGGCTGATCTGAGGAACAGATCTGAGGCATGGGGGGGGGGGTCTGATCTGAGGCATGGGGGTCTGATCTGAGGTATGGGGGTCTCATCTGAGGTCTGAGTTTTTTTATTTATTTATATTGGGGCTCTTATCTAAGATCTGATTGGGAGTCATTTACATTGGGGCCTGAGCTGAGGTCTGATTGGTGGTCTGAGTTCTAATGAAAAATATTTTTTTCTTACTGTCCTCTAAAACCTAGGTGCGTCTTATAGGGCGAAAAATATGTTACCCAGCTTTTTTAGATGTTATAAGCTGCCTATCTATATGTAGTGTAGTCAGTCTTCTGTGCCATGTGCCGGGGATAGGAGGCTAGGGACCCTCCTTGTTCAAGGGCCCACTGGGGTATTCACATGTTCCCCTCTGGGCCAGTCTGAGCTTCCTGAAGAGGTTAAAGGCAGCAAACAATGGCAATGTTGGCATTTTTTTAAATCGCAGCATGCTCTGGGGTGGAGTTTTTTCCCTTATTTTCTGGTGTTTTTGTTCCATAGACCTCCATTGCTTTTTTGTCCTGCTTGGAAGAAAAAAAAACAAGTGCCAGCTTGTGTTGCATTTTTTTAATAGCATTATGGTATTGGGATTTTTACCAACACATTTTTGCACACTGCTCTACAGAGGAAGTGACATTACAGGGGGTAGATACTTTTTTACACTATATAAAAATGCCAACAAAACGCCTTTGGTTTACTTGGCCAAAAAAATCACAAAACCCCCAAATTTATCTTAGACCAGAGTTTTACACTAGTTCATTATATCCCCTGTCCTCAGTCTTCTTTTACAACAGAAAACTGTTGTAAAAGAAGACACATTTTCTGGGCCCACTAGAGAAAGTGGCAAAGGTGAAGTAGAAACACTACTTGAACCTAGATTTGGCATTAAGATGCACGGGGGAATGATAAACCCCCTCAAGTGTAGCAGCACTCTGAAAAATTGATGACAATTATGGTGTGTTTTGCAAGCCAAATACAGGGCAAGATAAAGACGTAGTGTAGTAACAGCCTAAGGCCTCATGCACATGACCGTATTTATGGTGTCACGCAGACCTATGCATTTCTATAGGGTCTCAAAAAACGCAGACATCACACGGATGTCATCCAAGTGCTATCTGCATCCGTTCTGAAAATCACGGAATATGTCCTATTCTTGTCCGATTTGCAGACAAGAATGGGCATTTCTATAACAAGAACCGAAGAAAGTGCGGGATGCACATGGCTTGTATTTTGCGGAACTGCGCAGTTCGGCAATGCCAAGGCCTAAAGAGGATCTTCACAGATTTCACAAATGAAGACTGCACAAATTATTAAAAGACGTAGTGTAGTAACAGCCTAAGGCCTCATGCACATGACCGTATTTATGGTTTCTGTCCGATCCGTATTTTTTGTGTCACGCAGACCTATGCATTTCTATAGGGTCTCAAAAAACGCAGACATCACACGGATGTCATCCAAGTGCTATCTGCATCCGTTCTGAAAATCAGTTCTGAAGACTGCACAAATTATTAAGCAGATTTCTTAGACCTGATGAAGTTGGTGTACTTTTAAAATATGTGTCGGAATGACTGTACATTCACTGTACAGGTCACTGACAGCGCTTATGCATAGAGTTCGACAAAGCCAGCCGAACTGCCGGCTGTCAGTCACAGCAAAGGGGCAGGGAAGGGGGCGCGGTTACCTTGACTTGAAGCAAGGAGGCCGCTGCCCCCTTGACTTCAAGCATGTCTAGAGAAGCGAGCCGGCAGGGAATAAAGGAAGGTTTTTAGAGCTTCTGCCACATCTGCCTTCAGGAACAAAACAATCGTCAGAAACACACTGCTGGCTACACTCAGGTACTGCTGGCTGCTTCAGATGTTTTTTGGAGGTGACAGGTTCCCTCTAAAGGGCATCTGTCAGATTTGCACCGATGAAACTATGTGCTTGGTAGCTGAAGACATCTGTGTTGGTCATATGTTCATATGTGCCTGCATTGCTGAGAAAAAATGTATATATGCAAATGAGCCTCTAGGAGCAGCGGGCTCTGCTATCTCTGCAACTGCGGAGTCCTCTGCACTTTGACAGGGCCAGGTAGTGTGACTATCATCACACCTGCCCCTGTCAATCAAAGTGCAGAGGGCAAGGCAGTTGTAGAAAAAGCAGAGCCTCTAGGTGTAAAGGAGGTGATTTCTCCCTGCTATGCCATAAGATTTGGCTAGTTTATGACAAGGCTGGAGTTGTTCTTTAAGGAAAGAAATCTGCAGCACTCCTCAAGTTTCTTATCAATCCAGACGATTTATTTCCGTGCAGCAAATACAGGCGACGTTTCGACCGGCAGGTCTTTATCAAGCTTGCGCTCCCTCACCAGCTGAGAAATCAGTGACGGTGCCACGGCATTCCTAGAAGATTAAAACCACAGCAAGGTACATATTTATAAATATCAAAGCACATAGTGATACATCTTAAAGAGTCCATAAATAGCCGGACAACAAAAATGGTCACATTACATCACAAAACAAGTCCTGATGGAGTACGCCAATACATAGGGAACGAAAACACGTATCTGTTCACACGAGCTACAGTTCACATTAAAAGGATCTATCACAATCCAACATGTCAGAGACAAAGGAAGCAGGTTAGAACAGGTTAATACCTACTTAAGAGGTAGCGTGGACACAAATTATGCCGAAAATATGGGGCAAAGGGTGAAGCGCAAATATTGGGGCTATCGCCCATATAACGGCATCTAAATAAACATGCCTAGATCAGTGCGATCATTCAATCCTAGCCCTTCTGCCGCCCTGGTGCGAAGTATCCATCTCGCCTCTCGTTGGAGGAGAAGAAGGTGTCTGTCACCCACTTGAACAGGAGGAGGCACCATCTCCAGCCCCGAGAAGGAGAGGGAACTAACGTCACCACCATGCGCCAAATTCACATGTTCTATTACTCTGGGGCAGCCTTTTCCTGAGGTGATGGAGTTAAAGTGTTCACGGATTCGTTCATACAGGCACCTAATGGTTTTGCCTATGTAAAAACGTCCGCAAGTGCAACTTAACATGTAAACCACATAAGTGCTCCTACAGTTAATAAAGCTGCCCACTCTGTGATGTACATCTGCGACCACCAAGGTCTTCTTGCACGAGTTATATTTGCAAAACGAACAACTACCACACTTGAAATTGCCTTTAGGCCGGTTCATATTGAGCCATTGAGTCGATCGTACCGGCGGTAATCTACTCCTGACTAATTTGTCACGCAATGTATGGGTACGTCTAAATGCAATAATAGGTCTCTGTTCAGTCAACTCCGCCAGGGTGCCATCCCGTTTAAGTATATCCCAATTCTTATGGATAGCGGTACGTATGATGTCCGCCATCGGGCTAAATTTAAAAGAGAACACAAATCTGCCTGTGTTAGGATTCTTCTTAGGGGCCCTCGATCTATTACAGTCCCTATTTTTATGTAACAAGTCAGTTTGAGAGAACCTCTTCTCCACCTCTTCCATGTCTCTATCGAGGGCATGTTGGGGATAGCCCCTTTTCATTAATCGATGCTTAAGTTCCAACGCTTGTCGCCGGTATCCTTCCACCTCACTATTGATTCTACGCAGTCTAATAAACTGCCCATATGGTAGCGACCTTTTGACTGTCTCGGGATGAAAGCTGTCATGGCGGAGCAAGGAGTTGGTCGCCGTGGACTTACGAAAACCCTCCGTGACCAACCCATCGCTGACCGCCACCACAGCCACATCCAGAAACTCTAGTCGTGAACCCCCGAAATTAAGGGTGAATTTCATACCCATGGCATTATTATTGAGGTACTGTACAAACTCCTCGCATTGGTCCCTATTGCCTGACCACACAATGAAAACATCATCGACAAAACGGAAGAAACATTTAAGGAACTGGGCAAATGGATTTGACACTGAGAAGACAAGCTTGTCCTCCAATCTAGCGAGATACATATTGGCAAATGTACATGAAACGGGGGTCCCCATCGCGGTCCCCAGTTTTTGTCTGTACCAATCGTTGCCAAACTTGAATGCATTATTCGCGAGTATGAGGTGCAGCGCTTCACACACAAAACTACAAAACAGCGCACTCTTTCCTGCACTTTCTAGGATGTCACGTATGGCCTCCACACCCCCATCATGTGTGATGCGGGTGTAGAGGCTCTCGACATCCAGCGAGACGAGATGAAAACCATCCTGCCAGTGCACTTGTTCCAACGACAACAGAAAATCATTTGTGACTTTAAGATAGGCTGGGGCACTGGGAAGTAGTGGTCTCAATAGCCAATCCAGATATTTAGATAGAGGCTCAGTAACTGACCCCACCCCGGATACTTCGCACCAGGGCGGCAGAAGGGCTAGGATTGAATGATCGCACTGATCTAGGCATGTTTATTTAGATGCCGTTATATGGGCGATAGCCCCAATATTTGCGCTTCACCCTTTGCCCCATATTTTCGGCATAATTTGTGTCCACGCTACCTCTTAAGTAGGTATTAACCTGTTCTAACCTGCTTCCTTTGTCTCTGACATGTTGGATTGTGATAGATCCTTTTAATGTGAACTGTAGCTCACAGATACGTGTTTTCGTTCCCTATGTATTGGCGTACTCCATCAGGACCATTTTTGTTGTCCGGCTATTTATGGACTCTTTAAGATGTATCACTATGTGCTTTGATATTTATAAATATGTACCTTGCTGTGGTTTTAATCTTCTAGGAATGCCGTGGCACCGTCACTGATTTCTCAGCTGGTGAGGGAGCGCACGGCTTAAGAAGACGGCTCATGACGTAACAGCCTGACGAAGCGCGTTCAGCGCGAAACGGCCGTCGCTCCGTTCACCGTGTGAAACTGTTGGCGTCCTGCCCGACATCGCCTACATGTGATTTCCTGAAATAAAGTGAATTCCTAACTCCACTGGTGAGTGCCGCCCCGTTCCAGATCATTTTTAGCAAATCTGACATGTGTCACTTTATGTGGTGATAACTTTAAAACGCTTTATTTTCTCGTCACATATTGAACTTCATGACAGTGGTCAATTTGAGTCAAAAATCTCATTTTTATTTATAATAAAATACCAAATTTACCAAAATTCTGGAAAAATTAGCAAATTTCTCTACTTTAATAATAAATAGTAATACCTCCAAAAATAGTTACTAATTTACATTTCCCATATGTCTACTTCATGTTTGGATCATTTTGAAAATGACATTTTTTTTTTTTTAGGAGGCTTAGAAGGCTTAGCAGTTAATCTTGAAATTTTTAAGAAAATTTCCAAAACCCAATTTTTTCAGAACCAGTTCAGTTATGAAGTCATTTTCTGCTGTATGGGCACACAGCAGGGCTCTAGAGGCAAAGTGCAAAATATGGATTTTGCTGGCAGCCTGAATTGGCAGACATAGATTTTAGGCGCCATGTCGCATTAAAAAATTTCATGAGGTCCCCAGAAATTTAAAACCCCAAGAAGTGGCCCTATTTTGGAAAAAGCACCCCCGTACGAACATTTTAAGGGGTGGAAAGGGCAGCTTTTTGTACCACACTTTTGTTTTTCATGCGGCACTGTAGGGCTTCTGAAGCTGATCCGAAAGATCCACACCTCCCATGTGCCTGTTGTAGTCCAGTATACAAACTTGTTTGGAAGCAGTGGTTGTGGTACCTCATACAGGAGCAGGGGAGCTGGCGTTATTGTGAATGGTGGTCAGTATATAAGAAATTATTATATACCTAAGTATATATTATATATATTGTACCCTCTTACTGTGTCTGATTCTTTAAGTTGGGTGTATAAATGAGACACAAGAGTGAAATTATAAAATATGTATATTGTACAGTGAAGAATGTTGTTATTGCAATTAGTTTCAAATAAGTAAACACGGAAGTATAAAGGAACAAATACAGGTATATATCACATACAGGGTGACTTATACACAATGATAGTTACAATTGTTTAAGCTACAAAATTACAATATAAAGATACCCCAAGACCATGTGGTAACTAAACAACTAAATCACTCTTACTCTACAGTAATTACCATACATGGGTTTCTCTAGGTCTCTCAATCAGTCCTTCTTCTGTCCCCTCAAGTTTCTATGTCCGCCTCCTTTGTCTGTGCCTTCTTCTTTTCTCACTTGGCTGGAGCAGAGTAGTTTTGTACGAAAGGCGTTTAGATCCAGGAAATTCTAGGTGATAGATCTGTTGGCGTCCTCTTAGTGGTTTCCTTCTAGTATCTTCAGTCTCTTCTTCCTCTTCTCTTCCTTGCTGACCAGTCCCCCTCTTTCCTTGCTGTCCAGTCCCCGTCCTCCTTTGGGTCTCACACTGGCCTTTTATATGATTAACAACCAGTTCTAGAATCTTCTAGAACATGACCTGGACACATCTGATTGGTTGCTTCCTATTATTTTCTAGCACTTTCTGGTTAACTCTGGTTAAGCTAGATAGAAGTGGGGGCATGGCCAGCAGCCGACATGGACAGTCGCATCTAAGGAGAGCTCTGCGGCTGGAGCCACAACATGGGACAAATCCTGGCTAAAACCATAGCCTTTTGCTAAAATACAGACCCCTGATAGAGCCCTGAGGATCAGAGCTGCGCAGACTTACCGGAGGACGAGTGCAGGGGAGCAAGAGCGGTAGCTAGCGGTGCCGCCCTGGGAGTAGGAGCAGTGTGCCACGTGGGAGACGTGGGAAAAGGAGTTATGTGGGTGCGAGAAAAACGTGTAGTCTTTTTCATTGGCGTGGAGGGTTTGCCAAATATCATAGAGACCTTCTTTAAATAGGTGCTCTTGTAAGGTAGAGTGTTTTTTAGATTGAGCAAAGGGAGGGTTTGATCTGTCAATCAGAGGATTTGGGCAAATATTAAAATCTCCACAAATTAAAAGGGAGCCTTGCTTAATTTCTTGCGCTCGTTTAATAACTTTGTTGATGAATCTCAATTGATTTGTGTTAGGGGCGTAGAGATTGACTAAAGTACAAGGGATATTATTAATAGAGCATATAAGTATTATATATCTACCCTCCCTGTCAATTTCAGAGTTGTGGAGCTGAAAAGAAATGGAATTTTTTATTCCTATAACCACCCCTCCTCTTTTATTATGAGGGAATGAAGCGTGATGCAGTCTGTGTGAGTCTGGTTCATTCAGGTGTGATTCCTGGAGACAAATAATGACACACTTTTGTCTTTTGATCTATCTCCAAAGAGTTGACCTTTTAAAAGGGTTGTTTAACCCCTTTACATTTAGGGACATTAACTTGATCCCCATTTTGGAGAGAGAAGAACACTGAGCTTAAACAAACATGTACCATAGTATATAAAATGAAAAGATCTTGTTAAATACAGAAGTGTCCATTGATACTGACTTGATGAAGATACTGTGTTGATACGAGTTTGCTTATCTTCAAGTGAGCTCTGTAACTGACCAGAGGATTGATGACCAATAGATGAAGACCTGTGGTAAAAAGAACTTAAAAGAAAAAACATAACAAATACAAACATTGGTCCAGCAAGGACCTTGTAGAAAGACTTAAGGTCTCAAGAACACTTCTATCAGGAAGTGAATTGAAGAAGTTGGATTAGAGGTGACAGACACAAAAGAAGCGTGCCCACTGTGGATTCTTGAATTTCAGTAAATGAGGGAACTCAGCTGTATTGATAAGGAGATGATAATCCATTCCTCTGAAGGAGTGGAAAGTTTCTTTCTAGAAGGTGAGGGTGAAGATGTTGTCTACTTGTCTTTACCCCCCTCTAGAGGATTAAGAAGGTTCCATTTGCAGAGTGTTTCTGCCGCCTCGGACGGGGAAGAGATAATATGCGTAAAGTTGTGATAGCGAACTATTAATTTAACTGGGTAACCCCATTTGTACGTGTGGCGAAACCAACCTGGCCACTGGGTGCTGGAGAAGTCTTGTTGCCCACCTGCTGCCCCAGGATTATGGCCCCTCTCATCAGCCCATGCTAAGCTTAAACCCCATGGCAATGTGACTGTGTTTGTGGCATCTGAGCGCTGTTCGGATATATTGAGCGCTCAGATCCAAGCCATCTGGGGATAGGCTGAATGTGGGGGTCCTGTTCAGCATAATAGGAGTTATGTATATTTGTGTATTTTTGTGTCTTTAACCCCTTAGTGACCACCCATACGTGTTTTTACAGCGGTCACTAAGGGGCCTTAGGCTGGGCTGCCGCGTTTTTACGGCGGCCCAGTCTAAGCGCTGCACGGGTCCCCCGTGCAGCGGGGAGCGCGGGCCCGGCTCTCACATGAGAGCCGCGACCCTGCTCTAACAGCCCGGGCCGGCAGGAGTGCCGATCCGGGCTGTTTAACCCCTTACATGCCGGGCGCAATGGCGCCTGCGCATGTAAAGGGTTGACAGAGGGAGCGAACTCCTTCTGTCACCCATCAGCACCCCGCAGATGCGATCGCAGGGTGCTGATGGGCTGGGAAGCTCACCTTCCTTCCGGCAGGGCCCTGAGCCTGCCCTGAAGTATTCACCAGCAGGCTATGCCTCTCTGGCGTAGCCTGCTGGTCAAAGGTAGAATTAGCACTGCATTTAAAATGTAATGCATTATAGATATAATGCATTACATTTTAAAAGCAATCAAAATACTGTATATTATAGTCCTCATGTGGGACTATTAAGTAGTAAAAAAATTAGAAAAAATACACATTTATTAAATAAAAAATTCCATGAAATATAAAAATATGCTTTTTTTTCCATTGAAAATACGCTTTTCAATGAAAAAATTGCAAAAAAATTATCCCCACATGTTTGGTATTGCAGCGTCCGTAACAACCGGCACTACATAAATATTACATAAATTATCCCCTATAGTACACGCCGTTAAAAATAAATAAAAAAAGCCAGAATTTCTCATTTATTCTTAATTTTCACAGAAAAAACGAAATAACAAGCGATCAAAAAGCGGAATTTACTAAAAATTATACCAATGAAAAATAGAAGTCGTCCCGCAAAAATCAAGCCCTCACACAACTCCATAGAAAAAAAATTAAAAAGTTATGGGTCCTGGGAAGTGGCAATGCAAAATCTTTTTTTTGTTAAAAAAGGGGTTTTATTGAAAAAAAGTAGTAAAACTTAAAAAAAACTATAAGTATTTGGTATCCCTGTAATCGTACTGACCCAGGGAATGAAAATATTATGTTACTTTTACCGAATAATGAACACCGTAAAATTTATAATGTACAAACGCAGTGGCAGTAGTACTATTTTTCCCCTTCTTCCTCCCAGAAAGAGTTAATAAAAGTTAATAACATAGTTATGTGTACCCCAAAACGGCGCTATTAAAAACTACAACTTGTCCCGCAAAAAACAAGCCCTCATACTGCTATATAGACGGAAAAATAAAAAAGTTATAGCTCTGGGAACGAGACCATGAAAAAAGGACGAAAAACGCTTGGTCATAAAGGCCCAAACAGGCTTGGTCACTAAGGGGTTAACTAACATGCGCACAATGGAGTTTTGCCTCTGTCCTGGGAGATAATTGGATTACTTCCCAGTTGTCCCCAGTACAGAGGACTCTGTGACCTACTGCCAGCATGGCTTTCCGGCCCAAACCAGTTCCACAAAGACACTTTTTACTCATTTCTGAACCCCTGGTCTAACTCGTACCATTTTTGGATATGTTGTTCCCCTGAATGGATTGATGATTAATATGTAATTTTTATTGAAATCCCATGCATAGTTTTGAAGTTATGAACGTTGTATAAAACTGTATATTTTCCTGCCAGTGATAATAAGTTCGTCCATTGTGTTTAGTAATTATATCACTGGCAGAGGGGAGGGAATGTGTACTCTGTGCGGGAGGGTCATTCCTTTGTTATTTTATGATTGGTTAATGTAGAAGTCCAGGGGGTATTCCTCTGGACTGGACATGTGAATAAAAAGAGGCTGTATGGGCCAGTACATGTGTTCTGCTTAACCCTCAAGCGACGTGTCGTCTCGTTCTTGGGGGGAATTGGAGTGTATGCTGTTACAGTGCGACTGCCAGGAGTGTAAACCGTTCCTAGGGTTTTTCCTGTTCGGCTGTATACTGTTTCCGGTTCGGGAGTCTGGAGCATTCATGTGCTTGCAGTTCGGGAAATTGGTGCTGGCAGTAACTGCCGGTGTGTCTGAAAGGGGAATATCGTCTAAACGGAGTTGTGTGCGTAACGGTCCGTTACAGTACGGGATGTTATATAGCATTAGGGTTTTAGTGAATTGAGAATATTCCCTTCTCCTTGCTAAGGTCACTGGAGAAAGATCCGTGAATAAAGCTACTTTTTGAAATCTTTCAGGTATCTCTCTTTTTTTTTGCCCTGCTTTCATTAATTCTTCTATTAGGTGAAAAAAAATGGAGTCTAGCCAGAACGTCCCGTGGAACAAAAGTAGGCAATGATTTAGGCTTGGGGACTCTGTGAGCCCTGTCAATTATTAACTCAATGCTGGGAGTATCGGGCAAGTAAGCCACTATCAGATCAGTAATAAACTCCATGAGCTGGGAGTCTTGCATGCTTTCTGGGATATTTCTGAACCTTATATTGTTCCTTCTAGAACGATCTTCAAGGTCAGCAATTTTTAGTTTAATGACAGCAAGCTCATCTTCTACTACAATATGTCCATCAACCAATGTGTTACGGGCGGACACAAATTCTTCAATTTTTTCTTCCAAATGGGATGTGCGTTCCCCAATTGATATTAAATCAGCATGTATAGTGGCAGTAGTATCTCTAAAGTCCCTTTGTATGGACTCTTTAAGGTCTCTGAACATGTTTTGCATGGTGCTTAAAGAAATAGTGGAAGGTAGTTGTTCCTTATGAGTCCCACTTTTATCTGAGATGGGCGGTTGGTTGAAGTCACTCACCACTTTCTTGGAGTTGCTGTTCTGCGATTGTGGGTTAATGTGAGCTAGATCTGGAGGAGACCTTGGTGAGTGAGATGCAGATGATCCTGCAGAGGAGGCGCTGTGTGCCGTCTGAGTGGCGGGAAGCGTCGCCATCTTGTGAGAGCCCAGGCGCTGGAGGGAGGAACGCCGTCATTTTCTTTGGGCTGGTGGTTCTCTTTTTACCCCTCGTCATCATCTGGGCCACATTCAAGGGTAAGTGGAGGGTGAGGGGAATCCTGAAGGGTTAAAAGATCCCCTGTCGGGTAGTTCTTTGAGCCGCTGTGTTTCACTAAGCACGCAGCTCACCTCCTACACGTCTGCAACTCTCGGCATCGGGCCACGCCCCCCGCCCTCACAGTATTTTAAGGAGGGACTGCACAGACACTTATACTGGCAGGTTCCCGCGCTGCAGCAGAGCAAAGTGGCCATCCTAACCCCACAGAACAGATATACTCAGCCATTCCAACACTGCTGTACCAAATACTGTACATCAACCATAAATCAGCAAATAGTGAAGCAGGATAACTCCAAAGGCACATAACCTCTCAAAAGTCCAGCAGAGGAGAGCTTCACAGGAGAGCGCCCTGCCCCAGAGAAGCCCTGAACTTGCAGTATTCATACGCTGCACATAAAGAATCTGGTGCATCAATTGGATCGCAAAAAAAAACAGAGCGCAGTGGAAAAACTGCGTAAATTTGCCAGACAACCAGATGGTGGACCACAGTCACCATTACCGCAACGGAATGTCCACCACACAAGGGCAAGTACAGCATCAGAACCTTTGGCGCCTGTAACACCTGGTGTGGCGGATCAGGAAGAACCCACGTTGAAACAAGTTACCGCACAAGTCCTGGAGGCCATTACTGCTTGTAAGACATCCCTCACAGGGAAACTAGACAAGGTCAAAATTGATCTAGGGTTATTGCGTCAAGACCTGCATAACTTACGAGAAAGGGTTCAGCACTCTGAAGAACGTATCTCCTGCATAGAAGATGCAACCGCCACCATCCATATCAGAGCTAAACACCAAAGCGGAACAATGGAAACAAAAAGCAGACGACCTGGAAAACAGGTTCCGTAGTAAAAATATTGGAATTATTGGCCAGCCTAAAAGAGCTGAAGGTCGTACACCAGATGACTTCATAGAAAAATGGATAAAAGAACTTTCCCCAGATGCAGAGTTTTCATCAGCATATGCCATTGAAAGGGCCCACAGAGTACCAGCAAGACCTCCACCACCAGGGGCTGCACCTCATCCCATGCTCGCCAGGTTCCTCAATTGCAAGGACAGAGGCAAGATATTAGTACTGGCAAGAAATTAAATTTGAAGGCGCTAGGGTCTCTATTTTTCCAGACTATTCCATGGAGCTTCAAAAACAATGCGCTACATTTATGGATGTAAAACGACATCTGAGAGAAGCCAGCATCACATACTCTATGGGCTACCTGCGAAAGTAGTGGACGGTGAAAGAGCAGTCTTCTTTTTCTCCCCTGAGGAAGCCTCGGAGTGTCTGTCCCTACACAGAAGATCCCCAAGACGCTGAGCTCCAGACTTTATCTAGAGACCAACACCATGCTGCATGCGGTGAACTGGTTTAATTTGGTTTCCAAGCTTAGTTTCAGATAGTCACATAGTGCGGCAAGATCAAATTAACACTAGTATAGCTTAAACCTTAAGGCTCTAACTCGTGTTCTTAGTTATTGTTGAAATGGTTGTAATATGGTTGTGACTGCAGCCTGCATGCTTCTGCCGATAAACATCATAAGCGGGGGCATAACGGACTTACTGGCCTATAGTTTGGGATTTTACCCCAGGGTCTTATTATATGTAAGAAAAAAACTGTTCAGGTTCTGGACTATTTCCAGGCGTTGTATGCTAATGTTTAACCGGTTAAATTCAACTATTCATGTAGAAATGTTATTCACGTCTGATGTCATTGCCCTGCGCCCTGCCCTGAATGACACGTCTGCCTTGAATTCCATGGCTGAGTTAAAAATCTTATCATGGAATGTTAGGGGAATGGGCACACCACAAAAGAGATCTATGGTGCTTGCCTTTATTAGGAATTCTAATCTGCAAATTATATGTCTTCAAGAGACACATCTTATCTCTACTGCATCTAGAGTATTGCAGAAACCTTGAGTAGAATGGGCCGCACACTCCTATCACTCCTCTTCTTCCTTATTAATTCACAAACAATTACACTGGGAGGTAAAGGAACTGGCTATTGATTCGGAAGGCAGATATGTTTTTGTCCACTCTCTAATTGACAATGTACAGTACACATTATTATGTATTTATAACCCTTCTCCCGGCACTATGCATGTAATACAATTAGCTGCCACCTATCCACAGTCTAGAATAATTTGTATGGGAGATTTAAACATGATACTAGATCAATCGTTTGACAGATTTGCAGAAATAGCAGGCAGAACAGGAACAGGGGGCCCATCGCGACTCCAAAGGTTTCTAACTGAATTTGGGTGGATTGACAGATGGCGAAGTAGACATCTCAGTGATAGCTCATACTTCTGTCATAGCAGCAGTCACAATTCTTTAACCCGTATTGACTATATGTTGGGTAATGAGTTAGCTATGTTAAATCTACCCTCAATACTATACTTACCCAGGGGAATTTCAGACCACTCGCCAATGCTGGGCACTCAGATACAAGGCACTCCCTCGGTAATGTACAGAATGAGTATACACCCGTTCTGGTTGAACCTACTAGGTTCGGCAGACGGGACACCATTAGTGTTGAGCGCGAATATTCGGATAGCGAATTTTTATTGCGAATATTGCGAAAATACCGCTATATATTCGCAATTTCGAAATTTTTTTTTTTTTGTTAGATGTTTATCCTTGTTGCTCATCTGGTTGTCTTCCCACTTCCCAAAAGCTGTTCTTACCTGTCTGGAGGATTCCTGGCTCCCTGCCCCCTCCAGTCAATGCCCGTTGCCGCTTCTGTCGACTCCCTGTGTGGATGTGAACGCTCCATGCTAAAATGTACTGTCGGATGTAAGAATCACGATCTCACAAATTTGACTAAGTTGTAATCGCAATGCGATTAATATAACCGGAATTATTCGCATTGCGATATTCGTTATATTCTAGCAATACAACCATTAGGAACCCAGCTCTAAGTTGAATTCGCAATGCAAGCAATACAGGTTATATTAATCGCATTGCGAATTCAACTTAGAGCTGAGTTGCTAATGGTTGTTCTGCTAGAATATAATGAAGATTGAGAATATTGTGCTATATTCGTGTATTCGTGATATTCGTCGTCTTCGTTATATTCTAGATATACAACCATTGGGAATTGACTCTAAGATAAATTCGCAATTCGAGTATATGTTCGTTTCGCGAATGAAACTTTGAGCTGAGTTCCTAATGGTCGTTGCTAGAATATAACGAAGATTGAGAATATAGTGCTATATTCGTGATATTCGTTATATTCTAGCAATACAGCCATTAGGAACCCAGCTCTAAGTTGAATTCGCAATGCGAGTAATACAGGTTATATTAATCGCATGGCGAATTTAACTTAGATCTGAGTTCCTAATGGTTGTATTGCCAGAATATAACGAAGATTGAGAATATAGTGCTATATTTGTGATATTCGTTAGCTTCATCAATCATAGCAATACAAGTTAGTTACAACTATTAGGAACTCAGCTCTAAGTTTAATTCGCGATGCGAATATAAATTCGCGTAACATTCGCAATATATAGAATAATGACGAATATTCGATTCCGACGAATATTCAATCGAATATTCGCGAAATATCGCGAAATCGAATATGGCACCTCCCGCTCATCACTAGACACCATTCCAGATGAGAAAATTTTTGTGCTGGTATGGGACACTCTTAAAGCATTTCTGCGGGGGTCTTTACACTTGAGTATAGCTTAAATCAAAAGAGATACTATACGCATAGAAAAGGAGCTAGCAACACAGTGCAACACACTAGAACAACAATATGTCCAACACCCGACAGATTTCAATAGGAATGCCTAGCTTCAAGCAGGCAGGAAGTACCTAACGTTACTAAAAGACAAGGCAGACAGGAAACTATTCTTTTCAGAAGCAGACAGTATTTGAACTAGGAAATCAATCAGCTAAACTACTAGCTCAACTGGTCCGCCTCAATCAACCTTCCACAACAATCATATCAGTTATAAGTGCAACTGGTCAAGAGCTTAGCACACAAGAAACAATACTTCAGACTTTCCTGCAATTTTACCGGGAGCTGTATAGTTCTAGTATAACAGCATCAGAGGTAGACATAGCTGCATATCTCGAATACACCACGTTTCCCAAGCTCACCGCAACACAAAGTAACCAACTAGATCAACCAATTAGCCTTGAAGAAATAATACAAGCTATAGCTGATCTCAACAATGGGAAGTCTCCTGGCCCAGATGGACTTCCTAAGGAAGTTTATGCTAAATACGCAGAGGTATTAGCTCCGCAATTACTAACCACCCTACATGCAGCCCTAGAAACAGGACGAGTGCCTGTCATTTATGGAAGCTACCATTATTCTACTGCTAAAACCAGATAAGGACCTGCTGGAATGCAGTTCCTACAGACCTATTGCATTGCTAAATACAGACTACAAAATCTGGCAACTCAATTGAACCGGGTAATTCTGTCACTGATCCACCCAGATCAGACAGGATTTATGCCAGGGAAATCTACTACTGAAAATATCAGAAGCGTTCAAGTAGTTACACAATTGGGGCATTCCTTAAATGCAGGATTGGGCATTGGCTTCATTAGATGCAGCCCAGGTCTTTGATTCCATAGAATGGGCCTTCTTGCTTTAATGCCTAAAAGGTTATGGGTTTGGCCCACACTTCCTTAAATGGGTAACACTCTCATACAGCAAACCGGTAAGCAGTATTAATCAACGGGGAATTATCAAGGGGGAATTATTATTATTAAGTCTTTCCTGCTTCACAGAGGCACGAGACAGGGTTGACCTCTGTCTCCCCTCCTGTTTGCTCTGGCAATTGAGACACTGGCAATCAGGGTGAGACACATCGATAACATAGAAGGGGTGAAACTGAGAGAGTGGGAAGCCCGTATTGGACTATATGCTGACGACATGATCCTATACTTCTCAGCTCCCAATACATCCCTTAGGAACGCAATTAACTTGATAAATGAATTTGGAGATTTCTCGGGCCTCAGAATTAACTGGGAAAAATCAGTATACATGCCTTTACAGGGAGTGCAGAATTATTAGGCAAGTTGTATTTTTGAGGATTAATTTTATTATTGAACAACAACCATGTTCTCAATGAACCCAAAAAAACTCATTAATATCAAAGCTGAATATTTTTGGAAGTAGTTTTTAGTTTGTTTTTAGTTTTAGCTATTTTAGGGGGATATCTGTGTGTGCAGGTGACTATTACTGTGCATAATTATTAGGCAACTTAACAAAAAACAAATATATAACCATTTCAATTATTTATTTTTACCAGTGAAACCAATATAACATCTCAACATTCACAAATATACATTTCTGACATTCAAAAACAAAACAAAAACAAATCAGTGACCAATATAGCCACCTTTCTTTGCAAGGACACTCAAAAGCCTGCCATCCATGGATTCTGTCAGTGTTTTGATCTGTTCACCATCAACATTGCGTGCAGCAGCAACCACAGCCTCCCAGACACTGTTCAGAGAGGTGTACTGTTTTCCCTCCTTGTAAATCTCACATTTGATGATGGACCACAGGTTCTCAATGGGGTTCAGATCAGGTGAACAAGGAGGCCATGTCATTAGATTTTCTTCTTTTATACCCTTTCTTGCCAGCCACGCTGTGGAGTACTTGGACGCGTGTGATGGAGCATTGTCCTGCATGAAAATCATGTTTTTCTTGAAGGATGCAGACTTCTTCCTGTACCACTGCTTGAAGAAGGTGTCTTCCAGAAACTGGCAGTAGGACTGGGAGTTGAGCTTGACTCCATCCTCAACCCGAAAAGGCCCCACAAGCTCATCTTTGATACCAGCCCAAACCAGTACTCCACCTCCACCTTGCTGGCGTTTGAGTCGGACTGGAGCTCTCTGCCCTTTACCAATCCAGCCACGGGCCCATCCATCTGGCCCATCAAGACTCACTCTCACTCTCATTTCATCAGTCCATAAAACCTTAGAAAAATCAGTCTTGAGATATTTCTTGGCCCAGTCTTGACGTTTCAGCTTGTGTGTCTTGTTCAGTGGTGGTCGTCTTTCAGCCTTTCTTACCTTGGCCATGTCTCTGAGTATTGCACACCTTGTGCTTTTGGGAACTCCAGTGATGTTGCAGCTCTGAAATATGGCCAAACTGGTGGCAAGTGGCATCTTGGCAGCTGCACGCTTGACTTTTCTCAGTTCATGGGCAGTTATTTTGCGCCTTGGTTTTTCCACACGCTTCTTGCGACCCTGTTGACTATTTTGAATGAAACGCTTGATTGTTCGATGATCATGCTTCAGAAGCTTTGCAATTTTAAGAGTGCTGCATCCCTCTGCAAGATATCTCACTATTTTAGACTTTTCTGAGCCTGTCAAGTCCTTCTTTTGACCCATTGCGCATATAGGGTGTTGATGTCATTAGACCACACCCCTTCTCATTACAGAGATGCACATCACCTAATATGCTTAATTGGTAGTAGGCTTTCGAGCCTATACAGCTTGGAGTAAGACAACATGCATAAAGAGGATGATGTGGTCAAAATACTCATTTGCCTAATAATTCTGCACTCCCTGTAGGTAAAACGAACTGGGTAGGAACTACACATGAGGTGGTGGACACATTCAAATATCTCGGAGTTAATATAATAAAAAAAACTCCCAGGCTTTGGCAATTAACTTTTCTCCTTTAATTGGCCAGATACAGAACAAACTTCAGAATTGGAGGAATCTGCCTATTTCAGTGGCAGGATGCCTTAACCCAGGGATGCCCAACCTGTGGCCCTCCAGCTGTTGTAAAACTACAACTCCCACCATGCCCTGCTGTAGTCTGATAGCTGTAAGCTGTCCAGGCATGCTGGAAGTTGTAGTTTTGCAACAGCTGGAGGGCCGCAGGTTGGGCATCCCTGCCTTAACCTAATTAAAATGATTATACTACCCAAAGCCCTATATGTCCTTTCACACTCTGAAATACATGTTCCTAAATTAATATTCAGAGAACTAGACTCTCTAACTAGGGTGTTTATTTGGGGTAGATCTGGAGCCAAACTAAGCCTAGATACATTAAGACGTCCTAAAGCAGAGGGGGGTATGGCACTACCAGATTATCATTTATACCAGGCATCCTCAAACTGCGGCCCTCCAGCTGTTGCAAAACTACATCTCCCAGCATGCCTGAAAAGCCTACAGGTATCAGCCTACAGCAGGGTATTGTGGGAGTCGTAGTTTTACAACAGCTGGAGGGCCGCAGTTTGAGGATGCCTGATTTATACTATCTAGCAGGCCAACTGAGGCTCATTAGGTCCTGGTATGCCTCTGTGGAGCTGCCCACCTCAGATTATTTCTTGAAACAATATCTAAACTGCCACGCTTTATGGTCAATTCTGGAGATGCCTCCCAAATTCCAGAGACCGCTACTACCCCTTCATAAACTAGCACGACTAACCTGGAAGGAGGCTAAATATCTAACCCAATTTACAGGGGTCATATCAGACATTCCGCTGTGGTCTAACCAATCTCTGCCACAGATTCAGGTAGTTATGGGGGCAGATAAATGGCAGACGGCAGGAGTTCTAACCCTTGGAGAGGTGTATGACCAAGGTGTATTAATGACATTCGAAGCACTAGCGCAGAAATATCAGATCTCCCGGACACATTTCTTCTCTTACTTACAACTTAGATCCGCCATACAAACCACATTCCCAAACACGGACGCCCGCAATAGCTAAATACCCTCTCATAGGAATAGTTAAAACTCAGGGCCCTAGAGGACTGGTATCAGCAATCTACTCGCACTTGGTACAGGCAAGGTCGAGGCTAATCCCCTCAAGGTAATAGATAAATGGAATAGACTAATCCTTACACTTACTGAAGAATCAATATCAGATTTATTAGAATCGCATTTACAAGTGTCGTCAGCAGTCAATAATAAGATAATTCAATTATATATAATTCACCAGACATATCTCACACCCAGGGCTTTTTTTCTCAGAGAAAAGGTGGTGAAACTCACCCCCCCGCCCCTGACCACACCTTTACCCACCCCTAGGACCGCCCACTAAAACCGCCCCTTTAGAGAACAGGGATGCAAGTAAAATTTGGGGGGGCTATAAAAGTCCAGCCCAGCAAAGAAACCCCCCAGATGGGGATGGCACTGTTAATGGGGGATCTGGGGATGGCACTGTTAATGGGGGATCTGGGGATGGCACTGTTATGGGGTGGAGGATCTGTGGATGGCACTGTTATGGGGGATCTGTGGATGGAATCCACAGATCCCCCATCCTATATCAGTGCCATCCACAGACCCCCCCACACCATAACAGTGCCATCCACAGACCCCCCCCACCCCTTAACAGTGTCATCCACAGACCCCCCCATTGCCGCTCCAGTACAGTTATAAAATGTGCAATTCAATTAATATTGTGGGAGTCGTAGTTTTACAACAGCTGGAGGGCCGCAGTTTGAGGATGCCTGATTTATACTATCTAGCAGGCCAACTGAGGCTCATTAGGTCCTGGTATGCCTCTGTGGAGCTGCCCACCTCAGATTATTTCTTGAAACAATATCTAAACTGCCACGCTTTATGGTCAATTCTGGAGATGCCTCCCAAATTCCAGAGACCGCTACTACCCCTTCATAAACTAGCACGACTAACCTGGAAGGAGGCTAAATATCTAACCCAATTTACAGGGGTCATATCAGACATTCCGCTGTGGTCTAACCAATCTCTGCCACAGATTCAGGTAGTTATGGGGGCAGATAAATGGCAGACGGCAGGAGTTCTAACCCTTGGAGAGGTGTATGACCAAGGTGTATTAATGACATTCGAAGCACTAGCGCAGAAATATCAGATCTCCCGGACACATTTCTTCTCTTACTTACAACTTAGATCCGCCATACAAACCACATTCCCAAACACGGACGCCGCAATAGCTAAATACCCTCTCATAGGAATAGTTAAAACTCAGGGCCCTAGAGGACTGGTATCAGCAATCTACTCGCACTTGGTACAGGCAAAGGTCGAGGCTAATCCCCTCAAGGTAATAGATAAATGGAATAGACTAATCCTTACACTTACTGAAGAATCAATATCAGATTTATTAGAATCGCATTTACAAGTGTCGTCAGCAGTCAATAATAAGATAATTCAATTATATATAATTCACCAGACATATCTCACACCCAGGGCTTTTTTTCTCAGAGAAAAGGTGGTGAAACTCACCCCCCCTCCCCTGACCACACCTTTACCCACCCCTAGGACCGCCCACTAAAACCGCCCCTTTAGAGAACAGGGATGCAAGTAAAATTTGGGGGGGCTATAAAAGTCCAGCCCAGCAAAGAAACCCCCCAGATGGGGATGGCACTGTTAATGGGGGATCTGGGGATGGCACTGTTAATGGGGGATCTGGGGATGGCACTGTTATGGGGTGGAGGATCTGTGGATGGCACTGTTATGGGGGATCTGTGGATGGAATCCACAGATCCCCCATCCTATAACAGTGCCATCCACAGACCCCACACCATAACAGTGCCATCCACAGAACCCCCACCCTTAACAGTGTCATCCACAGACCCCCATTGCCGCTCAGTACAGTTATAAAATGTGCAATTCAATTAATATTGATTCATGCTGCCCCCTCTGTAGTATAACATTCAATATATCCTACTCACCGGGCTACTGATGTCACGTGCCTGCCCAGCCTATTTTATGAATGAAGCAGGCGGCGCAGGCACGTGATGTCAGTCAGTCACGCTGCCGCTCCTCAGAATTAATCATTTTATAACTGTACTGGAGCGGCGGGGCCGGAGCACAGTGAATGCACCGGCCCCGCCGCAGTTGCCAGTGTTCTGAGAGAAAACCTTACCTTGAAAAAAAACTTACCCCACGTGACTTCCGGGGGTGTGTGCACCTCCGTGCTTGCGCAGTACAACGGGCGACCAAGAACTTAGTGAACTCGATACAGTGCGCGCGAGAATAGCGCGCGTGCGCCTAGCCGTGCATGCGCCGTCAGGGTTAAGGAGATTTCACAGTCTTTCGACATGTAAAAAAATCTCCTTACCCTGACACTGCGCACGCGCGGATTTTCTAACATATATCACTACACAGCGCGCATTACATTGATTGCTGGCTGGCTTCTGGCAGGTCATTGCCCCCCAATATGCTGCAACCACCCCCCCTGCTAAAAGCCAGCCAGCAATTAATATAATCTAATGCGCGCTGTGTAGTGTGGAAAATCCGCGCGTGCACAGTGTCAGGGTAATTCAGCTGCATTCTCGCGCGCACCCGGGAATCGGCGCGCACTGTATCTTGAGTTCACTAAGTTCCTGGCCTCCTGTTGTACTGCACAAGCGAGGAGGCGCACACCCCCCCGGAAGTCACGTGGGGTAAGTTTCTTTTTCAAGGTAAGGTTTTTTCTCAGAACACCGGCCCCCAGCTCCTCCTCCCAGTCCCTCCCCGCTGATACATTGCAGCCTGCGATGCTGGAGCCTTCTATGATGTTCAAAACTGATACGTCTTGGCTGTGTTAAAGATAATACAAACAGATCCGTTCTGAACTGATGAAGACGGTTGTATTATCTGAACGCATCCTTGCATGACGGATCTGCACAAAACGCGGGGTGAAAGTAGCCTTACAAGTACAAGGACGTCCATCTTGTCCTTGTACTTAACCACCAGCATGTTCTCATGGACGAGAGCCCTTCTTTCACCCATTCTCAGTGGTTGCCGTAGGGAGGCCTCTCTGATTTTTGCGCACTGTGCCGCAAGCCACAGTACCTCTGGCAGTTAGGGACCTGAATATGGGTATGCTGGTATAATAGTTATCCACATGGGGGTGGTAACCCTTATCCTAAACCTTATCCTTATTCGTAAATGCGGAACTTGCCCGTTTGCTAGGCAGGTACTGGCGGAATCTAATCCTCCCTTTTGTATCCGGAGCTACTCTCACAAAGTTTGTAAATCTTTATGCCATACCTTGCCCGTTTGCTAGGCAGGTACTGGCGGAATCTAATCCTCCCTTTTGTATCCGGAGCTACTCTCACAAAGTTTGTAAATCTTTATGCCATACCTTGCCCGTTTGCTAGGCAGGTACTGGCGGAATCTAATCCTCCCTTTTGTATCCGGAGCTACTCTCACAAAGTTTGTAAATCTTTATGCCATACCTTGCCCGTTTGCTAGGCAGGTACTGGCGGAATCTAATCCTCCCTTTTGAAAAGTAATAGGGACTCATCTACACTGACATTCTTACCTGGGTTGTACACCTCAGCAAACTTGGTGTTAAAGTGGTCAATGACAGGCCTAACCTTGAACAGACGGTCAAATGTTGGGTTGTTGTAGTGTATTTGACTCAAATCGCTTCCGGGTCATGGTCTTAGTATAAATTGGAGTCTGGTAGAAAATGTCCGAACTCCAATATTGTCTAACGTTTTGGCTTCTTTACAACGCCCATATACAGCACCGGTCCCCAAAACTTCATCATCTTTGCTGCATCTACTGGGGTCCAACCTAGGGGGCTAGCGTATGCCGAAGTAGGGTTCTGATCAATAAATTGTTGGCCATATAAATTGGTTTGGGCCACCATCACATTTACAAAGTCTTCAGAGAAAAAGATTTAAAAAAAATCTAGTTCAGAGAAGCCCGCACAATCTATCTGTATTCAGGAGCTGCCCTGAAAATCCGGAATTTGGGGCTGATAATCGTCAGGGGGTGGGATCCATGTGGGCTCACTCTGGGGGCTGCCTCCTCTGATGTCCTGGGGCTCCTTCTAGAGGGTCCCTCATCAGCAGGTGATGATGATAATGACGGGGTAGAGGAGTAGAGGAAAGTGGCATCCTCTTCTCCCTCACTGGCAGACTCAGTATCGGAGGCAAGCATGGCGTATGCCTCTTCAGTTGCGTATACTCGTTGGGACGGATGGGAAATTTTTATTTTATTAGGGTGTGATGTGTGAAATGTGTAAACCTTTATTTAGTGTGAGGCGTGTGTTAAGTTGTGTTTTCACACGTTAAGGGGTAATAAATTTAAAATTAAATTTTAGAAGAAAAAAAAGGGGAAAAAACATTTCTAAACAAAAGTCTTTTCTGCACACACGAAAAAAACTTGCAGTGCAAACTGAGCAGATGCGATTAGTAATGGACACTACTGATCAGTGCTCAGTGGTTGCAAAATGCACGTACGCAGATGGTGTGTTCGTGCAAAATTCTAAACTGACACTAACGAAATTTATATGTATACTGTATATATATATATATATTAGGCCTGCACAATATATCGCGAAAGCAATCGTAATCGCAATTAATCGCCATATCGCAATTTGCTGACCCAAAAATGCTGCAATTATATTACCGTATTTTTCGCTTTATAAGACACACTTTTTTCCCCCCAAAAGTGTGGGGGGGAATGGCAGTGCGTCTTATAAAGCGATGGTTGACTTTCTACGTGACACTGACACTGTATCTCCGGCCGCTATGCTGCACAGTGCGGCCAGCGATACATCAGTTACAGTGCGGGGAGGGGGGAGGGGCTGGTGGAAAGTCGTTATTTTAAAGAGGACCTTTCACTGGTCCACAGTTTATTAGGCAAAGGTATGTACATGGAGAGCAGCACCCAGGGATGACCCTGCACTTACTTGTATCCCTGGGTGCCGCTCCGTTCGCCTGCTGTAGCCCCCGATACCGGCGCTCATGCTTCTCCAATTTTGCCTGGGGCGGAGACTTCTTCTTCTGCCCTGGGCGTCTCCTTCTCCCAGGGCTGGAGCGCTGGCCAATCACAGAGCTCAGCTCATATCCTGAATATGAGCTGAGCGCTGCGATTGGGGGAGAAGGAGACAAGTAAGTGCAGGGACATCCCTGGGTGCCGCTCTCCATGTACATAGCTTTGCCTAATAAACTGTGGACCAGTGAAAGGTCCTCTTTAATGAACACATGTCCTTTTATCTATTTTATTTATCTGTTCTGTCCAGCGCTATCAAAGAAAATGGCAAGTTTTGTATTTTGTACTTTTGCAGTAATGCAAATATGTATTTTATTTTTCAGTTCTTGAGTTCAGCATAACTACATTTCACATTATCAGTCATCTGTGGGTGCTTTTACCTTGAAAATCCAAGCAGATAGACCTCTAGCACAATTCCCTTAAAATATTGCATCGCATATCGTTATCGCAATTTTTAGGGCCCTAATCGCAATCGCACAAAATTCCCATATCGTGCAGCCCTAATATATATATATATATATATATATATATATATATTCAGGAACATGGACAGGGAAGGAGGGTGGTTTAGGGATCTGGAAAAAAAAAATCAGTGCAGCAATTTTCAATGTTGTTCTTTTTATTTCAGCAGGAAAGGGTTAAAAGTGCAGTGGTGGTGCACCACAAGTCCCAGCAAGCCAACAGCAGCACAGAACCTCTCTGCATGCAGTCACCAGCTAGAATGGCGGCATGCAGGGAGGTTCAGCCCTTTCCTGTGCAGCTATAGCGCTGCCATTGGCTGGAGCGTTGTTCCAGCCAATCGCAGCGCTGGCAGGGGACGCCAAACACCAGTGTCCACTGCCGTACCACGGAGGAGACCGGTGCTGACCAGTTCTTCATTGACCGGCCAATTGCAGCGCTTGGAGCTGCAGGGGGGGCGGTGCAGCACCATGCTGCCATTACCCGGCATGGCTGCCTCCTGTTAAGAAGCAGCCATGGTGCCCTGATTACCCCGCGTCATTCCCCAGAGCCCGGTGGACCTTGTGCCGTACATGTATGGCGCTGGTCTTTAAGTCACGTCCTGTTGCTCCGTACATGTACGGCGCGGGTCCTTAAGGGGTTAAGACTGACGTTTTCCACGCTGGTCTGAAGTCCTTTTGCACTGCCAGGGGAAGCACTAAAGTTATGTAGAACAGAAGCGCAGGCTTGGAAAAGTGCTGTGAGTGGGGAAAAATCCCAAGTTTTGGCACACATAAGCCATGCGCCAAGACCTGCAACACCTTTATGACACTTTTGGCGTGATAAGTGTCCCCCGAAAATGTGTGTGTGTGGGGCTATAACAAAAACCAACAGAATAACCCTATTTGCTTCTTTTTTTTAAAATTTTTTGCAAACAGTAGGGGTCATCATGGCCCCTTACGTCAATTGTTGGCGTAAATAAGTCACATGTACCCCTGAATTTTTTTGCCACCTTCGACACTTAGGAGTGGCTGGTGTAAATAATGATTAAAATTGAGAGGTTGGAGTAGATTTCAATCCAGGTGCGCTGGTGTCAGAGAATACTGGCTTAGTTGCCCATAATAACCAATCAGATTCGACCTTTCATTTTCCAAAATAGCTCTGAAAAATGAAAGGTGGAATCTCATTGGTTGCTGTGGGCAACAAAGCCAGTTTTCCTTTCCCCCAGCTTTGATAAATCTCCCCCACTGACTGGCAGGGAGAGGATGCTCCCAACACATTTATAAATTAGGTGCATCCTCTGGCAGGGCAGGGGATATCCTAAAACGGGATAAGAGTCGGTCTTTGATAAATGACCCCCATTTTGTTTGCCTACTAACATTTTCTTCGTGGCGTTTTTCACTATAGAGAAGGTGTTGCTTTTACACTTTTGCTTTTTTTTTTTACAAGCGTCTTTGGTGCGTTTGTGTTTTTTTTTTTGCAGCAAATATACCACCTCCAGATATTAGCTGAAGGTCTATGGAAAATATGAAATGCAGGACACTGTTGTTGTGAGCAGTATTTTTGTTCATTAGGCGGTGTTTTTTGCAGGGTGGATTTGATTTAAATCTTAGTTTTCTACATAAAGACTAATTCTTGCTGGTATAACTTATAATATGCACGTAGATGAAGATTTTTAGAATAACAACTTTTCATATTAGTTTTTTTATCCCCAGTTTAATAGGTTAATCATTCATATTTGGACAACTTTTCTGTTGTACTTGGGAAGGAGAAAAAATATTGTTTCTATTCACTGAACTTCTTTAAACTTAGCACTGAAAGGGCCGATTCTGGATTCATAGGTTTATAGAAGTTCGGATTAAGGTCTGTTTCTCAACTCTGTTCATGTTATAACATTTTTGCTGTGAAGAAATTAAATTCAGTTTTGAGAACTGCAAAAGTAACCCAAGCATCTGTGATAATATCTTGTAGGCAGAGAAACTGCCCAATAATCTTACAAAAACCTCTGGAAGAGCCTGACATTGGGAATGGATTAATGGAATTTATTTACCAAAAAAATAAACATATCCAGCCTTATTCTACACAATTAAAAAAACTAATCTTTATTTTATGATGGAATAACCTTTGGATGGTAATATATTTTCCTCAAAAAGCATTTTATATAAAAAAAAATCTGATTTAAATCAAAAAAATCCGATTTAAATAAAAAAAATCCGATTTAAATAAAAAAAAATCAGATTTAAAAAAAAAATCATTGATTTTTTTCCTCCCTGGTTTTTTGTCTTTCTGGCTTCTTTTCAAAAGCGCAGCAAATCATAACTCTTGGCCATGAAAACGCCATGAGGAAAATGCTAGTGGTAATACACAATGGAGGAGATTTAGCAAAACTAAGACAGTTTTCCTTTGCACCAGTTTTGATAAATCACTTCCACTGTGTGCAAAAAAAAGCCCACAAAAACCACAGGTAGCAAATAAAAAAACAAAAAAAAAACGATTCTTATTCTGGGATTCTTTATAGGTAGAAAAAAATGCCACAGACAAATTCATGTGTGTAAGGGCTCTTGCACACATCTGTAGCCGTTTTGGTGATGCGCAAATTGCAGATCCGCAAAACACTGATACCAGCCGTGTGCCTTTCGCATTTAGCCATAATACGGACAAGAATAGGACATGTTCTATTTTTTTGCAGGGCCGCAGAAAGGACATACCAATGCTGGCAGTACACAGATATGCTGTCCACATCTTTTGTGGCCTCTCTGAAGGAAATGGGTCTGCATCCGACTAGGGTTGTTTCGGGTACCGAAGTTTCGATACCCAATCGATACTTTTCTCTGGTATTGAGTTCGATACCAGGATTAGTATTTTATCGATACTGGGCTGCGCTACTTCACAGCCCAGTATCAGAGAACGTGGCTGCGCCGCTCTCAGCGGCCATGTTCTCCTCTGCAGCACAGGGAAAAGGAGGCAGTCTCTCCCTCCCCCTGTGCTGCTGCCACCAATAGAGGGAGAGGGGCGGGAGCACTGGCCACCAATGAGTAGTAATGTTTCATATATAAATACAGGCAGAAGAAACACACTGCCGCACCTGAAGGGTTAATTGCCTCTAATTGCAGCGCTCCGTCACAGGCAGGTGCCGGCAGTGTGTTTCTTCTGCCTGTATTTATATATAAAACGTTACTCCTCATTGGTGGCCAGTGTGCCCTCCCCCCGGCCCCCTTCCTCCACCCCCCCCACTACAGTATTAATATCGTTGGTGGCAGTGGCCACAGGGTCCCCTCACGTCCTCTCTTCTGATCGGAGCCCCAGCAGTGTAATGCTGGGGCTCCCATCGGTTACCATGGCAACCAGGACGATACTGAAGTCCTGGCTGCCATGGTCAGCTCCCTGCTGCTGTGTGCACTATGCACAGGGCAGCAGGGAGAGTGTGAGATCCTATTCACCCTGATAGAGCTGTATCAGGGTGAATAGGATGAAAAGATCCCAGGTTCTAGCCCCTAAGTTAATAAATAAACTGTAAAAAAATAAAATAAAGTTAAAAAAAGTACACCAAAATATTAAGTAGAAATCACCCCATTTACCAATTTTACATATAAAATATATAAACAATAAAAAAATAAAATACTACATATCGCCGCGTCTCAAAAGTTCAAACTATTAAAAAATCCTCTTTTATGTGGTGAACGCCGTAAAAAAAAAAAAGCAAAAAAAGCACGATTCACGTGGTATCAAATGGTATCGAGTATCGCAATACTTTTTTATGGCATCGAAACCGAATCAAAATTTTGGTATCGAAACAACTCTACATCCGACGCACAAAAAACGCGGACCGGATGTGGATTAAAACAACGGTTGTGTGCATGAGCCCTATAATACAACCGCACACAAATAAAAATAAAAAAAACTCTAAGGGTGGCTGCACACTGAATGGATTAGGCACAGATTTTGTGCTGAAAACACGAACCGTAACCCAGTACCAAAGTGTAAGAGATTAGACAGATCTCATGTACACTTTGCTTTTCTCTTAGGTGCGGAAATTGACCTGCCGTGCGGATTAGTTGTGCTATTTTGTATGGATTTCACGCTTTTCAATGGAAGGATGAGATCTGTGGAAAATCTGCATCAAATCCGCACCAAAAACGATTTCAGCCTCATTCACACATCCGTGTCCATGCTCAAATTCGTAAGAAGGTGGTCAGTGATGCCTCCGTGAAGGATCTGTGTTGGGTCCGTTTGTCCGTTTTTTGCTGTCTGTGTTTCACCGACACTGAACAGCTGAAAAATAATTTTCAAAGCATCTCTTTTTAATGATCCATGAAACAAGGATGCAACATGGATGCCATCCGTGTTTTTCATGGACCCATAGACTATAATGGGCGTGATGGATCTGTGAACCCAGACAAAATAGAGTATGCCTCTGTCACGGTCCCTCCCATGACAGAGGTGAGAAGATCTGAGAGACTGGCAGCACGTGAGGGTATCTGACAGTCTCTCGGTTTTCATCTTGCAGTGTTGTTGTTTGGTAACGACCACACCTCTTGTCAGGTGCAGCTTGTGGTCATTACTGAGGCTCTATTTAGTTCTGACTCACACTGGTTACCATGCGGTTGATATTTCCTGCTGGGGTTGGTTGAGCTGGTGTGTTGTTCCTTTGGATCTCCTGCTCCTCCATTCTTTAACCCTTTCAGGACCAGTGATGTACGTCACAGATCCGGTCTCTAAACATGGCACCCGCTCGCACGTGCAGCGGGCGCCTTAGCTGCGGGGTTTCTCCTATTTTAAATAGCAAAGACCCGTGGCACTTGTATACGATCAGCCATTGGGTGTGTTGTCTAGGCCTCAGGGAGAAGCTGGTTCCTTCATCTTGGGAGGAACCAGTAGTCTCATTCCCTGCCACCACTCCTAGGGCCTTCCAGGGCTAAGGTTCCGGTGTATGAGTATTTCCACCTTCTGGGTCTACTCTATACTGGCAGGAGTCAGAGAGAGGTCTAGGGATTCCTAGGAGATCACTATCTCTCTCCCTTAGGGCTCGTTCACCTGAACGTTTTTTGCTTTTTGTATATGGGCCGTTTTTTGCGTTCCGTATACGGAACCATTCATTTTAATGGGTCCGCAGCAAAAAAAAACTGAATGTACTCGGTATGCATTCCGTTTCCGTATTTCTGATCCGCAACATTTTCAGTCACGTCCTATTATTGTCTGCAAATCACGTTCAGTGGCTCCATTCAAGTCATTGGGTCCGTATAAAAACGGAATGCATACGGAACACATGTCCGTATGTCATCCGTTTTTTGCGGATCCATGCTGTAGAAATGCTATGCCCAGCCCATTTTGCACATGTGTTTGCAATGATTACAAAGTTCCTGTTTTTACGGAAAAACGGAAAGGAAACACAACTGATCCAAAAAACGGAACAGATCCTTGAAAAACGGACCGCAAAACCATACGGTTGTGTGAACGAGCCCTTAGCTTTGAGGCCTAGATTCCGGTCTATTCCTTCTGTGTGTTATCCCCTCCCCATTACCCGTGACAACATCCGTGCTAAAAACATGGACCCACGGACCGCACTAAAACACTGATGTGTGAATACACACATTAAAATGAATGGGGACGTGTTCTGTCTGTGGAGAACACAGCACATGTGTAAATGAGGCTTTTGTGTGGGTTTTTTTTGTGCAGGTTTGATGCGGATTTTCTGCACAGAAATCTGCACTGTGTACAGCCAGCCAAGGGAGCCTTCACATGATGCAGGATTTTCCGTGACTAAGGCCTCTTTCACACTTGCGTTCTGAGGATCCGGCAGGCACTTCCGTCCCGCCGGATCCGTCAGAACGCAAGTCGCCTGAAAGCATTAGAAGACCGATCAGGATCCTGATCAGTCTTCGAAATGCTTTCAGGTTACTATGGCAGCCAGGATGCTATTAAAGTCCTGGTTGCCATAGTAGTAGTGGGGAGCGGTATACTTACAGTCCGTGCGGCTCCTGGGGCGCTCCAGAATGACGTCAGAGCGCCCCATGCCCATGGATCACGTGATCCATGCGTGTAGGGCGCCCTGACGTCACTCTGGAGCGCCTCGGGAGCCGCACGGACTGTAAGTATACTGCTCCCCCGCTCCCCACTACACTTTACCATGGCAGCCGGGACTTTAGCGTCCTGGCTGCCATGGTAACCATTCAGAAAAAGCTAAACGTCGGATCCGGCGATGCGCCGAAACGACGTTTAGCCTAAGGCCGGATCCGGATTAATGCCTTTCAATGGACATTAATTCCGGATCTGGCCTTGCGGCAAGTGTTCCGGATTTTTGGCCGGAGCAAAAAGCGCAGCATGCTGCGGTATTTTCTCCGGCCAAAAAACGTTCCGGTCCTGAACTGAAGACATCCTGATGCATCCTGAACGGATTTCTCTCCATTCAGAATGCATGGGGATAAAACTGATCAGGATTCTTCCGGCATAGAGCCCCGACGACGGATCTCTATGCCGGAAAACAAAAACGCTAGTGTGAAAGAGCCCTGAAAATCAGTTCCATTCATCTGAATGTGGCGGCAAGCACGTGGATTTCTGCAAGCGCCATTCAGGGGAATAGAACTGATTTTCAGTCAAGGAAAATTCTGCAACAAAATCTGCGGCATGTGAAGGGGTCATGCACACGAATGTATTTGTTTTCTGTGTCCGTTTATTTTTATTTGCGGATAGGATGAAGACCTATTCATTTTAATGATTTTGCAAAAATTGCAGACAGCACACGGTGTGCTGTCCGCATCCATATGTCCGATCAGTAGCTCCACAAAAAAGATAGCACGTCTTGTTCTTGTCTGTTTTGTGGACAAGGACAGGCATTGTTACAATGGATCCGCAAAAATTTTTAAAAAAAGTCAATACGGATGTCACACGGACATCATCAGTATTTTTTGTGGGTCCGTGTTTTGCAAACCGCAAAATACACACAGTCATGTGCATGAGCCTTAAGGCTGGGTTCAGATGTGACTGATTACTAGCGGAATTAAAAAACAAAACAAAACACGTGTCTTGCCTTTTATATTTCCCAAAGACCTGCGCATACCTACCACAAAAAAAACAAAACAACAAAAATGCCACTAAAAACCCAAAAGTGCAGCAATACACCATTAAAAACCTGTGTGAAGATAACGACTTTCATACTGTCAGTATTTTTCATCAGTATTTGGCCTCATTCACACAACCGTACCAGATCCGTGCCCGTATTGCGGCCTGCAATATACGGGCACGGGCCGTGTGCGCACCGTATCACGCATACAGACCTACGTATTCACTTGAATGGATCCGCTATCTGGTAGATACGGTGCGGAACGGAGGCATGACTAGGGAGCAGACGTTAGCACTACGGAGCGCTTCCATGGCTTTTCTGTCCATGCCTCTGCATGCACTACTGTTGGAACGTTGGATGCGGATCGCGGACCTCATTTAAGTGAATGGGTCCACGTCCGCAGACAGCGGGTGCAAAGTCGGTTCCCCCTGCATTACGGACGGTCGTGTGCATGGACCCTGTGAAAGCCATACCCAGGAGCAGGTCTAAGGAGAGGAGACACGTTTTTCCATGATACTTTCTGGTTCCACTCCAAGTTTTGTCTTAAATACTGATGTAAAATACTGACCATGTGAAAGCGGCCATAGGGAAGGATTGTGAGACATTGGTGAAGCGCAATGAGCCGGTATTTCCAGCCGTTCTCCCGGTCCTCAGCCAGGACCGGACACCACGTGAACGATCCATCCCTTCCCCATTTACTACCATCACACCGCCTTACGAAACACGCGGCGGGATTGGCGCAGGCGCGTCACGTGACTCAATTGTATAACTGTGACTTTTTGTGTTACACAAGCTGTTGCTCCTTATCTTTCGCCCTGGACCCGGGGCCGGTGTAATAACGAGTCCTGGGCGGGGAGCGGCGCACACACAACTTTCCCTGAGGTGCCGAGTCCGGTGGAGCTGCCACACCAGGGAGGGGACGTCACCATGGAGATGCAATAGGCGGGGAGGGATGACTGCTCCTAGCGCGCGGACCGGGTCGTGTGTCGGACGTTCTGTCTAGAAAGTTACACAAGGTTCTGCAAAGAGAAGGCGGCGACCGGTGCACCGGCATCTCCAGGGAGCGACGCCCCGTGCCCGCACCCATCACTGTGTACCGGGAGCGGCCAGTGCCCGCACCCATCAATGTACCAGTAGCGGCCAGTGCCCGCACCCATCACTGTGTACCAGTAGCGGTCAGTGCCCGCATCCATCATTATACCAGGAGCGGTCAGTGCCCGCGTCCATCACTGTACCGGGAGCGGCCAGTGCCCGCACACCGCTTCTGCATGGAGCTGCTGGTCACCGGAGCCTCCTTCGCCTGTTTCCGCCTGTTGAATGGGAGGCTGGAGAGCCTGATTCCCCCACCCGGCTCCGCGCTCAGGAACCCCTGGAAATGGAGGAACATCTGGACATCGCTGGTGCACAGTCTGCTGACTGGGATCTGGGCACTGCTGGGGTAAGGACACCTGCTCCATAATATACTCACATGGGCACCCCAATATCAGCTGCTGCTCAGCCCTGGATGTGGGGTACACCTGTAGGGATCGTGTATGTATCTCAGCCCTGGATGTGGGGTACTTCTGTAGGGATCAAGTATGTATCTCAGCCCTGGATGTGGGGTACTTCTATAGGGATCATGTATGTATCTCAGCCCTGGATGTGGGGTACTCCTGTAGGGATCATGTATGTATCTCATCCCTGGATGTGGGGTACTCCTGTAGGGATCGTGTATGTATCTCAGCCCTGGATGTGGGGTACTTCTATAGGGATCATGTATGTATCTCAGCCCTGGATGTGGGGTACTCCTGTAGGGATCAAGTATGTATCTCAGCCCTGGATGTGGGGTACTCCTGTAGGGATCATGTATGTATCTCAGCCCTGGATATGGGGTACTTCTATGGGGATCATGTATGTATCTCGGCCCTGGATGTGGGGTACTCCTGTAGGGATCATGTATGTATCTCGGCCCTGGATGTGGGGTACTCCTGTAGGGATCATGTATGTATCTCAGCCCTGGATGTGGGGTACTCCTGTAGGGATCATGTATGTATCTCAGCCCTGGATGTGGGGTACTCCTGTAGGGATCATGTATGTATCTCGGCCCTGGATGTGGGGTACTCCTGTAGGGATCATGTATGTATCTCAGACCTGGATATGGGGTACTTCTATGGGGATCATGTATGTATCTCGGCCCTGGATATGGGGTACTCCTGTAGGGATCATGTATGTATCTCAGCCCTGGATATGGGGTACTTCTATGGGGATCATGTATGTATCTCGGCCCTGGATGTGGGGTACTCCTGTAGGGATCATGTATGTATCCCAGCCCTGAATATGGGGTACTTCTATGGGGATCATGTATGTATCCCAGCCCTGAATATGGGGTACTTCTATGGGGATCATGTATGTATCTCAGCCCTGGATGTGGGGTACTTCTATGGGGATCATGTATGTATCTCAGCCCTGGATGTGGGGTACTCCTGTAGGTATCATGTATGTATCTCAGCCCTGGATGTGGGGTACTCCTGTAGGTATCATGTATGTATCTCAGCCCTGGATATGGGGTACTCCTGTATCTATCTCATCCCTATAACTACCTGGAAAACAAAATTGGGGGTCAGTCAGCACATCCCAATACACAGGTGCACGTGGCGGAAGTACAAAGGTAAAAAACAAACACAGTGCGACAGCTCTCGGCACACAAACCATAAAATAAGTAATAATGCCATCCTCACTATGTAAGATATAAAGTACTAATGCTGCGTTGTAAATGGGAGATTCTTGGCAAATACATTTTGTACAAAATTATTTGTGCCCGTCTGCCAGTGTCAAGGTGATCTCTATAAGACAGGAACCTAACATTAAATACCATATGCACAAAGTGCCATACCAACCTCCATTACATTCAGGGGATGCAGATTCCACATGCATGCTGAGCCCACACTATATTATACTGCTTGTGGTGCCATACCAACCTCCATTACATTCTGGGAATGCAGTTTCCACATGCATGCTGAGCCCACACTATATTATACTGCTTGTGGTGCCATACCAACCTCCATTACATTCTGGGAATGCAGTTTCCACATGCATGCTGAGCCCACACTATATTATACTGCTTGTGGTGCCATACCAACCTTCATTACATTCAGGGGATGCAGTTTCCACATGCATGCTGAGCCCACACGATATTATACTGCTTGTGGTGCCATACCAACCTTCATTACATTCAGGGGATGCAGTTTCCACATGCATGCTGAGCCCACACTATATTATACTGCTTGTGGTGCCATACCAACCTTCATTACATTCAGGGGATGCAGTTTCCACATGCATGCTGAGCCCACACTATATTATACTGCTTGTAGCGCCATAATGGACTCCATTATATTCAGAGAACGCAGGTTCCACATGTCTGCTGAGCCCACCCTGTATTCCACCTCTGCTGGTGCCAAATCCCTATAACTACCCATCCCAGTATCTACCGTGGCTGATCTGGGGCGCAGTGTGAGATTTTTCCATGGAGGTCTTTGTCTTCTTCATTACCAGGGCACCAGGCTTCTTCCATACTGCACTGGGCATACAGTGCGGGCACGTGAGTATTCTCTATGGAGAGGAGCTGCTCCGAGCACAAAGGTTACTGCTGCAACAGAACATACAAAACGTGGTCACCGTGACCTCATGGGCACAGATATCATTGTGGTGGAGCATGAAGGCAACCTCATGGGCACAGGTGTAGTGGTCGTGCCCATCTGGGACTTGACAGCTGGAATATAGTCTCTGTGGCATTCATTTACGCTATCCCTGTTGAGATTTGTGCCCTGATATAGCCCAGGAAGCTGTGGGCGTACTGGTAACCATCACAGTGTTTATCTGGAAATGTCATCTGCTTTCTTTTTGTTTAGGTTTTACCTTCATCCTCAGATGGCAGAAGATCTGATCTCCACACATTCCCGCTTCTCGCATTGCCTCGTCGCTGTCTCAATAGGTTAGCTGCTTTTCCTGATTTCTCTGACCCACCCCATATATTAAAGGGGTATTCCGGTTGTTTCAAGTTATCCCCGATCCACAGGACAGATTGGTGAGGGTGGGGGGGGGGGTGTCCCACCTCTGTGACCCCACCTCTGGGACCCCACCTCTGGGACCCCAAACCAATTACGAGAATGGGGGCCCCATACCCCCTGCAGCCTCCCTGAACTAAACGGAGCGTCCGTTTGCACATGCGCACGGCCTCTCCATTCGAAATAAATGTGTGACTGGTCGCTCTTGTCATTTCATTTGGGCGTACGGAGCCCCCGTTCTCGTGATCGGTTTGGGGTCCCAGCGGTAGTACCCCACCGATCTGATAATTATCCTATACCCTGTGGCTTAGTTTCCCATAGCAGCCAATGAGATTCCACCTTTCATCTTTCAGAGCTCCTTTGGAAAATGAAAGTTGGAATCTGATTGGTTGCTATGGGCAACTAATCCAGTTTCCTTTACACCAGTTTCGAGAAATGTGATTTTTTTTTTTTTTTGTTCTCAGCTTAGAGACTTTGTATGGAGAAAGGTGCACACCAATATATGTGTATATCGTTTAAAGGGTTGGGGCGGTGACGGGGAGGGAGGCGGGAGACGCTAGGGAGGATCGTCCCTTTCACCGCCTGCCATTGGCTGCTGCCCCCCCAGACACCGGATATTTTCATCTGCGCACGGTGGGGAGCAGCTGCGACGGTGAGGGAACCAGGATCCAGGTAAGTAGAATCAGTATGAGGGGCCCGGCATATGGGGGAGCATTTGTTAGTGTCGAATAACCCCTTTAAGGTCCTATTAGACAGCACGATTATTGGGAACAAGCATTCATAGGAAGACTCGTTCATAATAATTGACTCGTATAATCAAGCAGCCGATCAGCCAATCAACGATCAGACGCTCATTCATCGGCAGGATGAAAGATGCCTGATTATCGGCAGCCCATCTTCCTGTGTCATCAGAGATGTGCTACCGATAATCACTAGACTCAATGGAGGAAAACAAATCCTTCCTCCCACATTCTGTTTGCATCTGTCTGTGTAATGAGGCCAGTGCTCATCCACCAGCGCCCGCACTGCCCGTACATCAGGCAGTGTAAAACCCGTATTAGATCAGCGATCATACTTGTGATTGTCGCGAAGGAAGTGTTCCTTCCCAGCAATCGCCTGCTCACTAGAGGAGGAGACCGCTGCTATTGCATGCAGCAATCTCCTCCACAGTATGGGAGGAGCGATCGCTATGCCATTGCTCATCCCCATGCTTGCTAGCTGTTTTTCCGGCAGCAGATCGTTTTTTTTAGCATGCTGAAAGATCATGATTGCCCGATGAACGAGCAAACGGGTAATCGGCGGCAAAATAAGGGTACTTTCACACTAGCGTTTTGAATTCCGTTTGTGAGATCCGTTTCAGGGCTCTCAAAAACAGTCCAAAACGGATCCGTTAAGCCCCAATGCATTCTGAATGGATAAGGCTCTGTTCCGCTTCTATTCTGTTTTGGAGGCAGACACCAAAAGGCAGCATGCAGCATTTTGGTGTCCGTCTGAAGAGGCGGAGCCTAACTGATCCGTTTTTTAATTACGATGGAAGTCAATAAGGACGGATCCGTTTTCAATGACACAATATGGTGCATTTGAAAACGGATCCTTTCCCCATTGACTTTCAATGTAATTCAAAACGGATCCGTTTTGGACTTTGTCATTTTTCTTTTAACTAATGCAAACGGATCCGTTCTGAACAGATACAAACATTTGCATTATAGGTGCGGATCCGTCTGTGCAAATAAACAGATGGATCCGCACCAACGCAAGTGTGAAAGTACCCTAACACTGCCAGATCATTACTAATGAGTTACTACAAACGCTTGTTAGCAATCATCCGTCAGAAAATCTGCCAGTGTAAAAGTTTTTAGATTTTCTGCAGACATTAGCCACAGCAACTCCTTCCCATATGGACTTGCCCTTGGTCTGTGTTCACACAATGGTATTTTAAAGCAGAATCGGCATCATTTTTTTTTTTTTCCCCCTAAAATGAGGAAGATTGGCTTCTACCGCTTGAGGTTTATTTTTTTTGCCTTCCTCTGGATAAACTTTGCATGATAAGGCCCCATTCGTATAATCGTGTCCATTTTCTCGATCGGTAAACACGGACACCGGCCGTGCGCACCCTAAGTCGCGGTGCTGACCCATTGGCGTCAATGGGTCCGCGATTTCCAAGGTGCGGCCAAAGGTAGGACATCTTCCATCTTTTGCGATGAGGCCGCATGGACCCAGAAGCCCTTTGTGGTCTGCAAAACGCACACGGTCGTGTAAATGAGGCCGAACCGGATGGACGCACGTCGGTTTTTTTCAGCCTTACGAACTGTGTTACGGTGTTACAGAAAAAACTGACACACAGCAAAACAAATCCTCATTGTGTAGTTGCTGTTTACACACCATAGGCATACACACAAGCATATACAGCATGTCACAAGACTAGAAGCGGCCCTCATTACCACATTCCAGTGTCCTCCCATCCCCTCATACGCTGTTTGTCCTCCCTCGTGATGTCTCCTTTCTGACCCCGAGACACTGAACATGGACGAGAGTCATTGAAACAAAGGAGATATTGTTAATACGATTATAAATGTTTAAAAATGATGGTGCTAGCATGGAGATGGTGACAAATTAGGGAAATATCCCAAAATCAAAGTAGAAAATAAATCCAATACGGACCAAGCGCGCCTAAGCGTTTTGCAGGCGTGCGGTTTTTCAAGCGTTTTTATGCGCGACAAACGCGCGATTGTATGCGCATTTTTGTCATTAATGAACGCGCGTTTTTCGCGCGTTTTTGTGATTGACAGGTGCAAGATCAACTAAAAATGCAGGCCTACCTATATGAAAGGTGTTGAATGTTTGCCAAATTGAGATTTTTATTGATTAGGTGTGTTTGAGAGTGTTGTACTGTTGGAGTTTGGTGTGGTTAATTTGGTGGATTTCTATGGAGTTTAGGAGACAAACGCAAGTGGCAGCAATGGTGTGTGGAGTGTTGCTCTTGCGGATGCGTCTTCGGAGAACGACCCGGCGACGTTTTTGGAACAGAAAACGCGCATTTCTTCATCTTTGCGCGTTCTAATACAATCCTATGGACGGAAACGCGTGCAAAAACGCCCTAAAGAAGCTCAAGTAGAAGCGACAGCGTTAGGCGCTTTCCAGCGCGTTCAAACGCGCTGTAAAACGCCCAAATGTAAACCATGCCCATAGGGAAGCATGGCTTTTCACATGTTGTGCGTTTTACAGCGCGTTTGAACGCGCTGTAAAACGCTTAGGTGTGTACCTAGGGTAAAGGTATTGTCCTGGATCAGAAAAACATGGCTGCTTTGTACCACAAAGATCACCACCCCTGTCCATGGGTCGTGTGCGGTATTGCAGCTCGGTCACAGGGGCAGCGCTGCATTGCCGCACACAACCTGTCGATAGGGGTTTTGGGAAGAAAGCAGCCATGTGTTTCTAATCCTGGACAACACCTTTACCCTCAGTTCACACTTGCGCGTTTTACAGCGCGTTCGAACGCGCTGTAAAACGCTCAACAGGAGAAAACTCATGTCTCCCTATGGGCATGGTTCTCACCTGAGCGTTTTACAGCGCGTTTGAATGCGCTGTAAAACGCCCTACGCTCAAAGAAGTTCTTGAGCTTCTTTGGGGCTTTTTGTCGCGCGTTTGCACCCATAGACTTCAATGGGAACGCGCGTAAAACGCGCGTTTATTCCGCGTTAAAGTGAAGATATGCCTTTTTCAACTGGTCTCCAGAGTCACGAACGCGCGTATGACGCGCGTTTCCTATTTGCGAAAACGCGCTGTAATACGCGCGACTAAAACGCGCGTCTCAGAAACGCTCAGGTGTGAACCCAGGGTTAAGGCTCCTCTATGTGCAGAGCTGTGATAGAACTGCCCTAGAGGTGCGTGGACCCCCCTACTGTGGCATGTTCAGTTGGATATGGTACACACTGGGTCTGACTGAGCTTGTATAGCTCTACGCCAAAGACTCTACAGTATCTAACAACAGGATTATCGGGGGGGGGGGTGACACCTGGGACCCCGAACCATCACTAGAACAGGTGTCCTGTGCCCCCTCCATATGAACGGAGCCGCGGTTGAGCACGTACGCTGTGCCTCCATTTATCTCTATGGAACTTTCTCCGGTAGTCCTATACAGATGAATAGCGTGTTAGTTCGCAGTGGCACAGGAGCCCTATTTTTGGGAGTAGTGGGGGAGCCTCCGGTCTGACACTTGTTGATCAGAATCTTGTCCACTATTCTGTGGATAGGGAATACATTTAAAACTTGGGAAGCCCAAGGGTTTGTCAATCTCCGATCCGGAGAGGTCCAACTCCCGGGACACTTCCACGGATCAGCTGCAAGCGCTGCTTTCTCTTAACTGTATACAGTACCTGCCCAGCGTCGAGCAGTGTAATTACAGCTCCTCCGTCGCATTCAGCTGTAATTACACTGCTCACCACCGCAGGGTTGGTGACGAGAACATAGCTGCGCTCTCTTCAAACAGCGGATTGGCGGGGGTGCCGGCAGTCAGGCCCCGCCAATCTGATCTGATAGTGATGACCTGTCCTGACGATAGGTCATCTATATGAGAAAGGCCGACAACCCCTTTAAGACTTGATTCACACAGCATTTTTAAGGGCATTTTTTTGTGTTAAAAAATGCTGCGGTCTGCAGCGGATTGGTTTTTACAAACACACGTGAAAAATGCGGCAAAACAATTTCTGTGAAAGGTTTTCTTCAGTCCTGGAAAAATCTTTTTCACCCAATATAAACCAGTTTGAAAGAAAAAAAAAATTCTAAGCGCATACTAATGACGGATCCGTTCAAGAGAAAAAATAACCCTGTTCCTTGTTTTCATTCTAGGTTATTTCATCCATGATTTTGTGGATATGCTGCAGAACCAGAAGCTGCATCAGTCCTGGGAACTGCTCTTCCATCACACCGTGGTATGTAGATGTCTTCTGCCTTCTGATCCTCTGAGCGAAATCTACCTGTAAAGGGTCCTCTTCACAAAAACTTCTTTTAAAGGGAGTCTGTCACCACATTTTCACGTTTTAAACAGTTCACATAGCGCTGTAGCCTAACCATAGATGATTGAAATGGTACCTTTCTTTGTTTCTGTTGAGCTTCAAAACAGGCAAAAACGCACTTTAATTCATATGTAAATGAGGGCTCGCAAGTGCCCAGGGAGGGGTTTACTTCGTTGGAGCCCAGGCTGCTCGGCCTCTTGGGCTCATATCCCCGCCCCATCCTCTGCCTCAGCCCGCCCTTCTGTTCCCTGGTGTTCGTCTTCTTTCTATTGCGATACAGTGATCTCGCGATGCCTGCGCTCTCCCTCGCTGGGCCGGGGCATGCGCACTGCGATGACCATTGTGGGCACGGCTTCACTGTCGCTACTGCGCATGCCCCGGCCCAGCGAGGGAGAGCGCAGGCATCGCGAGATCACTGTATCGCAATAGAAAGAAGACGAACACCAGGGAACAGAAGGGCGGGCTGAGGCAGAGGATGGGGCGGGGATATGAGCCCAAGAGGCCGAGCAGCCTGGGCTCCAACGAAGTAAACCCCTCCCTGGGCACTTGCGAGCCCTCATTTACATATGAATTAAAGTGCGTTTTTGCCTGTTTTGAAGCTCAACAGAAACAAAGAAAGGTACCATTTCAATCATCTATGGTTAGGCTACAGCGCTATGTGAATTGTTTAAAACGTGAAAATGTGGTGACAGACTCCCTTTTAAAGGGGTTGTCTGGGCTAGAGATATTGATGACGTATCCTCAGGAGGGGTCATCAATATCCGACCGGTGGGCTTTTGACACACGCATCCCCGCCGATTGGCCACTTCGGGCAGCCACAGCACCAGAAACTATACACTGATCCCTACACGGCGTAGTTTCTGGCGCCTGTGGAGTGCAGCTCCGTTCCCATTCACGTGAATAGTAGCAGAGCAGCAGTTCCCCCTGCACTGCCACTACACAGTGTATGGAGTTGACTGCTTTCAGCTGCGTTCACTGCACAGTTTAAAGCGCCATGGCTGTAAAACACCGGGTTATGATAAGCCACCGCCTTGCTTTAAGTGTGCTACATTTTTTGTGGTGTATTAACCCCTTCAGGACCCTGCCATTTTTCACATTAAAGGGGTTGTCTGGGTTCAAAATGTTAGCATCGGGGCATCTCCTGATCCGATGTGCTACCTTGCTCTACGCTAGATCGCGCCCCATTGAGAGCCCGGTTCGTCACCGGAACTCCAGAAAATGCCTTTGCCCTGCGCAATTTAGCGCAGGGCAAAGGAGAGCATCAGAGCATGAACTGCTCCGATGCTCCAGTCAGGGGGACTGAAAATGGAGGTATGTCCGGGTCTTTAAGGACCAGGCCATTTTTTGCAAATCTAATAATTTTAAGGCTAGGTTCACACCTGAGCGTTTTACAGCGCGTTCCTACATGCTGTAAAACGCTCAACAGCCGAAAACCCATGTTTCCCCATGGGCATAGTTCTCACCTGAGCGTTTTACAGCGCTTACGAATGCGCTGTAAAACGCCCTACGCCCAAAGAAGTACAGGAGCTTCTTTGGCGCGTTTTGTCGTGCGTATTGTGATTGACGCCAGAGTGGTCAATCACACCAACGCGCGTTTCCTATTTCCAAAAACACGCTGTAATACGCGCGACTAAAAAGCGAGTATCAAATACGCTCAAGTGTGAACCCAGCGTAAAAAACACTTTCTACTAATCCAAGCCATTCTGAGATTGTTTTCTCGTCACATATTATACTTCATGACAGTAGTAAATTTGAGTCAAAATATTTTACTTTTATTTGTAAAAAAAAAAAAAAAAAAAACATTTAAAAAGGAAAGTCATATGGTTTTTGGAAGGCCGATCTCACTGGGATCATTTTACGTTGCCATGTCACATTTAAAGACACCCTGATGCACCCCTATAGTAGAAACTCCAAAAAAGTGACCCCATTTTGGAAACTACAAGGTAAGGTGGCAGTTTTGTTGGTACGATTTTAGGGTAAATATGATTTTTGGTTGCTCTATATTACACTTTTTGTGAGGCAAGGTAACAAAAAATAGCTATTTTGGCACCTTTTTTATTTAATGCTATATAAAATGTTGATCTGACAGGTTAGGTCATGTGGTATTTTTATAGAGCAGGTTGTTACGGACGCAACAATACCAAATATGACCAACCCAAATATGCAGTTGTGCATATATATACATGGGAGCAGATCCTGCACTTGTGGCCCGTTGCTAATGGCGATCCCCAGCAAAAATGCATACGGTGGAGGATGCCCGCAGCGGACCACAAGTACCACAATAGAGTACGTTACGGACGTGGCAGTATCTAATATGTATACTTTTTTATTTAAGTTTTACACAATATCATTTTTGAAACAAAAAAAAATCATAAATCACTGAAAAAGGTGCACCACAATGATAAGCAACGAACAATGCTGGCTAATCCTTCAAGCTGATGTTAAAAGCTGAGACTTTCGCCAACATTTTTCAGTCCTTTTGCACCACCGTCAAGGTATCTCAGTGTGGCAACAGGTCCTACCACTAGACCACCTATGGTGTGTGAACAAGGTCTGATAGGTGCTCAGATCCAACTCGCAGCCAGACTCCAACATACCACCATAGTAGGACCACTAATGCAATGTCAGGTAGAATAAGGCTGCGAGCCCCACCTATAACAGACCATGTGACAGAGGCTACTAGGGGCAACAGAACGTTACCAGGCAAAGGCAATGGCACATTCATTACATATATAGAAAAAAATCACTAAAATAAAGTGGCCTAAATGGGAGGAACTACTTCACCTTTTGGGGGTCTGATCCCCTTTGCATTACAATACTTGTGTATTACAGCCCCCTGGATCTCACAGGCTGTCACGGAAGGCAGCCACGATGCCTAAGGAAGGCATCGGGCTGCCTTCCCTGCCATCTGGTCCCCGTCACAGTAGCGCGGGGACCCGATGGTCACCCGACGTGATCACGCACGTGCCGCGGCAGTGTGAGGGTTAATGCGCCAGCATCAGTGTTTTCACCATACAGCAGGGTCCGGCTATCTGTGTATGCTGGACCCCTGCCGCTGATCAGGCGGGCGCAGTTCCTGCACCCGCCCGATTAGCCCACTGTAAATGTACGGCGCTGGTTTTTAAGGGGTTAAAGAGGTTATCTGGAAAATGATAATGATGACCTAAGAATCGGTCATGATTAACACATCGGCAGGGATCACGGGACTTTAACTCCTGCCGATCAGCTGTCTTAAAGAGCTGCCGCGCTCACCGGAGGTCTGGTGAGTAATGCAGGCTCCTGACAGCTTTCCAAGGACAGCGCGCCGTACATCGTATAGTGGCAGTGCTTGGTATTGCAGCTCAGCCCTATTGACTTGAATGGAGCTGATCTGCCATTAGATCATGTGATCGATGTGCAGTGATGTCACTGGTTTAGGACGAGGCTGTGGTGCTCAAGGCCTCTTCTAAGAGCTGATTGGTGGGACTCCTGGATGTCACATCTGATGACCTCTCCTGAGGATAATTCGTGAATATATATTCCTGGATGACCCCTTTAAAGGGCATCTGTCAGCAGATTTGTACCTATGAAACTGGCTGACCTGTTATATGTGCGCTTGGCAGCTGAAGGCGTCTGTGTTGGTCCCATGTTCATATGTGTCCGCATTGCTGAGAAAAACATTATAATATATGCAAATGAGCCTCTGGGAGCAACTGAGGCGTTGCCGTTATACCTAGAGGCTCTGCTCTCTCTGCAACCGCAGACTTGCCCATGGGAAACATCTGGTTTAGCAGCTTGGCTCCATTGAAGTGTATTGAGCGACACACATGTGGACGGATGTGGCATTTTTTGAAAGAAAGCCGTTCTGTTTTCACTATTCCTGTACATGCTCATGCTTTAGTTATGTCTCCAGCCTATATAAAGGACACTGGTGCGCTAGCTTTGGGCGTGTTTATTTAACATTGTCATCTCTGACAGGGACTTGAAGGTGAGAAAAGGCTCATTGTCAGCTAAAACGCTGTTCATGTCCCCTCCTATCACTATCTGTCCTGATGGATTTTGTTTTGCTAAATGGGAGTTATGTATGTTACTAAAGACCCCTTTACGCGAGTGAAGAATCCGCTAGATAATCGCTAACGAGCATTCCTAGGATTATCTGGCGGTGTAAGGCTGGGTTCACACGAGCGTGTCCGGATTAGGTCCGGATGCGTTGCGGATGCGTTCAGTGAAAACTGTGCGATTTCACAGGCAAAGCCATTCAGTTTTGCCTGCGATTGCGCTCAGTTGTTCAGTTTTTTCCGTGCGGGTGCAATGCGTTTTGATGCGTTTTTCACGCGCGTGATATAAAAAAACGGAAGGTTTACAAACAACATCTCCTAGCAACCATCAGTGAAAAACGCAACGCACCCGCACTTGCTTGCGGATGCAATGCGTTTTTAACGCAGCCCCATTCACTTCTATGGGGCTAGGGCTGCGTGAAAAACGCAGAATATAGAACATGCTGCGATTTTCACGCAACGCATAAGTGATGCGTGAAAAAAAAAGCTCATGTACACAGCCCCATTGAAATGAATGGGTCAGGATTCAGTGCGGGTGCTATGCGTTCACGCTATGCCTATGCTATGCCTAAAGGTGCCGCCGATTAACGAGCAAAACACTCATTCGTCGGGTAATATGCTCCTTTGTGTAGATGCCTAAATCATTGTTTGTCGTTAAACAGCCTCTGCTATCGGCAAACAATGATTCTGTATGGGGACAAGCGATGGCATTAGCGGCCTCTCCTCCACCATACTGTGAAGGAGATTGTTACATGTAGATGCAGCGGTCTCCTCCACTGCTGAATTGTCCCGTGTAAAGGGACCTTAACACACAACCTCACAGAGAATAATGTCCCTTCTATAGCCAGTTTAGGAGAGATATGTTTCGGTGGCCACCAAGCTAAGCGGTCTATGAACCTAAGAAACTCCTCACTTGAACTACTGCTTGACCAGAACAGTTGTCGCAGAAATAAGATTGTTGGTAGACCCGCTAAAATGGCTGGGGTCTGCCGACAAAAATCTTATGAGCATCAAGTTACTGTTTGTTAGTCTGCAAAACTTTTGACATGATCCTACCACAAACAGCCTTGTAGAAATCCTGCAGGGAGGCTAATCTCCTGCTGATCTGCTCCATCTTTGGCTGGAGACTGACTGTGGGAGTGGGCCTTGGGCTTGTTTGCCGATCTGGCAGGCTGTTCTGCCGGGGTTGCCGTCGGGACTCATTAATTATAATGGGGTCTGGTGGTTCTCCGGCAAACATACAGAAAAAAAACAGCCGGACAAATACCGCCACGTGCAGTGTTTTTTATATCCAACCAATTCCCGGCATTCTATGCCGGAGCAGCCTGTCGGCAGTGTGAAACAGGCCTTGGCCAAAGGACAGGACTTAAGAATCTTTTTGTCCTGCTGCAGACAGGATACAGCAGGGAGGCTCCTGCTCCAGCTATTTGGCTTACAGCCTCTGAGGAGAAAGGACAAGATTTCTTTAGGAAGTTCTCAGTTTTAATTTTAATAAGAGACAAAGTGGGACCAAGGGAATGGAAATGATGGGGGAGGGAGTGCTGGGCATTTTCTGTGTTTTTAGTATTCCTTTCAACAAAATGACACCTTTATCTGGTTAGTCTTCAGGGGTGGGGTGGGCGTCATTCCGCATGTCTTTGTTTGTCTAAGCTCAGTAACCTGCGTGCTATGCACACCTTGTTTCTGCTTGACACTGTCCCTATACGTCGCTGACATCACTCTTGCTTAGGGAGCTGCCCAACCTAACTGGTTTTTTGAATTTTTCAGTGAGAAGTGATAATTGAGCTTCTTGTTGAAAATGGAAGACACACACACAGTGCATTCAGAAAGTCTTCACATCCTTTCACTTTTTTAACATTTTAATCTTGTAGCCTTGTACTATAATAAACACAAATTAATTTTTTTTTATTCAGCACTAAATACCCCATAATGACAATGTGAAAATAGAATTTTCCAAATCTTTGCTAATTTATTGATTGATTGGGTGGGGACTGTCCAGAGATGTTCGATTGAGTTCAAGTCAGGTCTCGGCTGGGCCACTCAAGGACATTCACAGAGTTGTCCCTAAGGCTTCACATTACCGTTCAGCCTTTCCGTTCTCCTGCTCTGTTTAGGAGCAGGAGAACGGAAAGGACGGATTCGGCACATAACTGAGCTGAACGGAACCTAAGGACCCCATAGACCAGGCATCCTCAAACTGCGGCCCTCCAGATGTTGTAAAACTACAACTCCCAGAATGCCCTGCTGTAGGCTGATACCTGTAGGCTGTTCGGGCATGCTGGGAGTTGTAGTTTTGCAACAGCTGGAGGGCCGCAGTTTGAGGATGCCTGCCATAGACTATAATGGGGTCCGTTAGGTATCCGCTCAGAAGAAGATTTTTGAAGCGGAGACAAAAGTCCTACATGCACTACTTTTGTCTCCGCTCCAAAATCATCTTCTGAGCGGAAACCTAACGAACCCCATTATAGTCTATGGGGTCCTTAGGTTCCGTTCACCTTAGTTATGTGCCGAATCCGAACTTTCCGTTATCCTGCTCCTAAACGGAGCAGGAGAAAAGAATGGCTGAACGGTGATGTGAACGAAGCCTAAACCACTCCTGTGTTGTCTTGGCTGTGTGCCTAGGGTCCTTGTCCTGTTGGAAGATGAACCTTCAGCCCAATCTGAAGTCAAGAGCAGTCTGGATCAGGTTCTCATTTAGACTGTACTTCTCTTTAGATTTTATAATGCATATATATATTTTTTGCATTTTTTTTTTTTATTATTAAAAAAAACCTGAAATATTATAATTCATACACTGGCCTCTAAACACTTGTAATAGGGAAAGTTTAAAGAGGACCTTTCACCTATTTAAAAACTAAAAACTAACTATATCTGTGGGCAGAGCGGCGCCCAGGGGTCCCCCTGCACTTACTAGTATATCTGGGCGCCGCTCCGTTCGCCCTGTATAGGCACCGGTGTCCGAGCTCCATCTATTGTATGGGGTGGGGACTTTGTATCAGGCGTGTCCCTTGCTGCAGAGCTGGCCAATCACAGCTCATAGCCTGGGACTCCCAGGCTATGAGCTGTGCGCTGTGATTGGCCAGCTCTGCAGCAAAGGATACGCCTGGTACAAAGTCCCCGCCCCATACAATAGAGGGAGCTCGGACACCGGAGCCTATACAGGGCGAACGGAGCGGCGCCCAGACATACTAGTAAGTGCAGGGGGACCCCTGGGCGCCGCTCTGCCCACAGATATAGTTAGTTTTTAGTTTTTAAATAGGTGAAAGGTCCTCTTTAAGATTATGCTATGCACACTGGGGCAGAGTACCTTTTATTGTTCTAGTAGGATTACAATGCAAGGTTACTCCTGTCATAAAGCTGGTAATGGATAATTCGGGATCTACCATAGATAGTAGGTGATAGACACAGATTACCTCTTCCCCTCACTGCACAATGACCTCTGCACAGGACACAGAACAGGTTCTCGACACTCTAAGAAGCCAGTTTGTCCCCTTTATTGGGTACTTGGCATTGGGTTCCTGACTGTACTTTAATTGATTTGAACCAAAAACGGGGCTCCTATGAAAATGTTTAACCACTTCTGGGCCGACCTTTGACTATAAACGTTTGGGCAGCCTTCACTGAGTGCTGTGTACACACATCAGGAAGTGGCAATGCTGCTTTCTGCTCTGGTCTTGGCGATCATGTGATCACTTGCTGCCAGGTGAATGCACAAGCTTTTGGGTCTTAGCAGACCCAGATCATCTCTGCAGTAAGGCTGAACAGCCACAACGTCTAGGGGCTCTTTCCCCCAAAGTATCTGGGGCGAATACAGTTACAGGAGAAATCGGCAATACAAAATGGTCGTTAGAGAAAGGAGACAAATTTTTAAAAAGTAGTATTTTAGTTGCAATTTCTGATATTAAAAGATTGTGATAAGTAGCCTATCCCCCACCTTTTTTTTTTTTTTTTTTTTTTAATTTTGGTTTACATTTTCCTGCCCCATGTTTGCCAGTACTGAAAAAATGGAAAATGTGCCTGGTTAGGAAAAGGGGGAGGGGGCGTAAATGGCCCAGTTTTGAACTGATGAATCTACTAGTTACTTGGGTCATGAGTTCAAGGCTGCATTGGCACTGGGCTGAAAGTGACAAGAGCTGAAGGGGCGCAATGCTCAGCAAAGTCCTTGTGACCCTTTGTCTTGAGAGCGAGTTATAACCTCCCTTCTGATCCTCAGCCGTGTCATGTGACCAACACTCTGATCTGACACAGTTACTTCCTCTCCCCACATAAGTTGCTGTGTTATTTGGAGAGTCAGACTGTTGGTCACATGACACAGCTGAGAATCAGAAGGGAGGTTATAACTCGCAAATACAGTCACTGGTAAGAAGATTACCGTCACTACAGTTTACATCATGTACTTTTAATAAGTCAGAGAATAAATTTTTAGGGAGTGCTTCTTTAGACCCCTTTCACACGGGCGAGTTTTCCGCGCAGGTGCAATGCGTGAGGTGGACGCATTGCACCCGCACTGAATCCGGACCCATTCATTTCTATGGGGCTATGCACATGAGCGGTGATTTTCACGCATCACTTCTGCGTTGGGTGAAAATTGCAGCATGCTCTATATTGTGCGTTTTTCACGCAACGCAGGCCCCATAGAAGTGAATGGGGCTGCGGGAAAATCGCAAGCATCCGCAATCAAGTGCGGATGCAGTGCGATTTTTTTTTTTTTTTTTTTTCCCCGCAAGGTTGCTAAGAGACGGGACCCGATCCTTATTATTTTCCCTTATAACATGGTTATAAGGGAAAATAATAGCATTCTCAATACAGAATGCTCATTAAAATGTGGATGGAGGGGTTAAAAATAAAAAAATTAACTCACCTAATCCACTTGATCGCGTAGTGGCCGTGGATAAGGTGAGTTAATTTTTTTATTTTTAACCCCTCCATCCACATTTTAATGAGCATTCTGTATTGAGAATGCTATTATTTTCCCTTATAACCATGTTATAAGGGAAAATAATAAAATCTACAGAATACTCAACCCAAACCCGAACTTCAGTGATGAAGTCCGGGTTCGGGTCTGGGTACCAAACATGCCGATTTTTCCCACGCGCGTGCAAAACGCATTAAAACGCTTTGCACTCTCGCTGGAAAATCGCGCATTTTCCCGCAACGCACCCGCCTCTTATCCGGTCGTCAAACGTGACGCCCGTGTGAAAGAGGCCTTAATGCTTACCTTGAGACTTTTGAAAAGTGCTTATTAAATGGACATTACCAACGTGTATTCTTTTTGGTGCCAAATACTGACGTGAAGTACGCCAGCCATGAGGGGGTGTATAATAGAGAGATACGTATAACATCCCTAGTGAGTTATTGTAAAAGTTACCACGTTACATGGCCCAGATTGTGCACCATTTATGCTATCTGGTAAAGTGATGTATCTTTTCGATAGTATTGGTATATGCTCCCAGCAGCAGCCATGTGCACATCATTAGCTGAGTTGAAAACTACCAGTAAGCAGCCATCAACCTTTGTATAAAAAAAAATCTGCCCCCCCCCCCTTTTTTTTATTTTTTTTTTAAACAAGGTCACTTGCAACTTTCTTTCACGTAGGGAAACATTAAAGTCACTTGTAACTTACAGTAGTAGCATTTTCCATGTATTGCAGCCAGTGACTCCTGTGGCTTTTTGTCGGACAAAAAGTCCTGCATACACAACTTTTTGTCTGACTGAAAGCCGTCATTTCTGCTGGAAAGCGGTTGGATCCCATTTTATAGTCTGTTCATGGCATCACCCGGCTATGCCAGACACTCTGAGCTCTGGCAGGCTATTCCTCTGCCAGAACAGCCTTCCAGATTTCTGAACGCAGAGACGAACGTACCCTTACCGTGTGCAGTGTTACACTGGTACTCTGGAGGAGTGGAATTGCATTCTTCGTAGTAATTGAAGGGGTTTTCTCACCAAGACCACCTGGCTCTTAAGGGTGGGTTCACATATAGGTTTTAGTGGCGTTTTGTTGTACTTCTACAGTTTTAGTGGTTACATTTCTATTTAATGAATTACTGCCACATCCATGGCCATAAACCTCACGCTTCATATGCAGTATAGAATTTCTCTTTCCTGCATGTAAAATCTATATGATCTTTGAGCGGCAGGAAAACAAGAAGTGCAGGAAACCTGCTGATGCCTCAGAATGTGGAGGGCATGGCTCATGTGAACATGAGAATGCAGAGCTAAAAATAAGTGAATTTATATAGAAACGACAGATCTTTGAGAGCCGCTCATGACCTCCCTATCAGCGGCTGCAATATATTTCAGTGGGCTTACTGTAATGCATCATTTCCCCTTCAATGGGGTTACAGGGAAACTGCACACTGGCTGCAAAATAATCTGCAGGCTGCATGTTATAGAGCAGGAGAAGCTGAGCAGATTGATATATAGACTTTTGAAAAAAGATTAACTTGTATTGCATTCATTGATATTCCTGCTCATTCTTGGCTTTAACGTTAAGGCGTCGGTCCTATCACTGACTGACACTGTCTCTGTATACACAGTCATAGAGGGAAGGCTGTCAATCACTGATAGGACCTAGTCCTTGACTTCAAAGCCTAGAATGGGCACAGATTTAAATGAATAAATTGGTGAAAAATTTCTCATAAAAGTATATACCAATCTGCTCTTCTCTTCCTGCTCTGTAACATGCTGCCTTCAGCTCTAATTAACATGACCAGTTCCCTTTAAGAGGCGTTTTAAAGAGTTTTTCGACATACCTAAATACCTAATAAAGGATAGGTCATGAGTATCTGATCGGTGGGGGTCCGACAACCAGGACCCCCGCCGATCAGCTATTTGAGAAAGCACCGGCGATCTTGTGAGTGCTGCGGCGTTCTTACAGCTTACCAAGCACAGCGCCGTACATAGTATAGTGGCAGTGTTAGGTATTACAGCTCACCCCCATTGACTTGAATGGGACTGAGCTGCGCCTCAACTATGTGACCGATGAATGTGATATCACTGGCACAGGAAGAGGCCCCAGCACTCATAGAGTGCCGCAGACTCTTCGTACAGCTGATAGGTGGGTGAGCCAGGAGTTGGACCCCACGATCAATATGAAAATCCGAGAGAACCCATTTAACCTGATTGACTGGGGTTCCGCTTTTCAAAGAACTAGTACAGCTCGAGAAAAGTCGTGAGTGGGATTATGGAGGATGTCTGTCTTAAGTCGCTGGCAGAATGGAGAGCACGGGTGGTATACAGAGATGAGGGAGGAGATGTGAGATGGTGCAGCAATGTGGGGAGCTTTGTGGGTGAGTGACAGTGCCAAATAATGCAGCAGCACACTGCAAACACAAATTATGTACAATAATGCTATAGTTACAGAAAATATTCTGGTGCTAATGCTACGGTTATTTTGTAAATGTGAGATTCCTGGCAAATACATTTTGTGCAAAATTTTTTGGGCCTGTCTGCCTGCGTCAAGGCGATCTCTGTAAGACGAGAACCTAACACTTAATTCTACCTGTTATGTGCCATAATGGCCTCCATTAAATCCAGGGAATGCAATTACCAACATGCATGCTGAGCCCACTCTACACCTCTCCTGGTGCCAGATGGCTTCCAATGAATGCAGGGAGAGCAGGCTACAGCTTTAGGGCTCATGCACATAACCGTTGCCCGGCCGTGGCCGTATTGAGGCCTGCATACAGCGGTTCCATAATACACGGGCACCGTCCATCACGGATGGGTTGTATGGCACATCACGGATGGGTTGTATGGGTCCGCAATCCGGGAGATGCAGTGCTTCCGTGGGTTTTCTGTCCATGCTTCCGCACTGCAAAAAAGTAGTGCATACACTAATTTTTTGCAATGTGGACCGTCGGATGCAGATCGCGGACCCGATTCAAGGGAATGGGTCTGCGATCCGCATGCGGCTGCGTCACGGTCGGTGCCCGTGCATTGCGGACCGCAATTTGCAGTCCACAGCACGTGCCCACACAGTCCTTTATACTCCTGTGGGGCAGACAGGTCAGGGGTGCAAGACCAACAGGAGTCAGCCACACCTCCAGCTCAGTACAACTGCAAGAAAAAGGGGGTCAGTCAGTCCATCCCAATGCGCAGGTGCACGCCTCCATGGCTAGAAACGCAGAGAAAAAGACAATGCAACAGCACTCTGCAAACACAAATAATGCCATAAATATAGAAAACATTCTGGTGCTAATGCTACGGTTATTTTGTAAATTTGAGATTCTTGGCAAATACATTTTGTACAAAATTACCTGGGCCTGTCTGCTGGCGTCAAGGCGAGGCCATTACGGCACAAAAAAAATGTTAAAAGGCAAAGGGGACCCAGCATGCATGTGGAACCTGCACTCCCTGAATTTTATGGTGGCCGTTATGGCACATAACAGGTAGTATTTAATGTTAGGTTCCCATCTAGAGATTCGCCTTGAAGTTTGGCAGACGGGCCCAAATCATTTTATAGCATTACCACCAGAATATTTTCTATACCTAAAGAATAACTGTACGTACTTTTTTTTTGCAGAGTACTGTTGCATTGTGTGTTGTTGTGTTTTTTGTTTTTTTTTGTTTTTTTTCCCCTTCGTGTTTCTAGCCATGGTGACGTGCACCTGCGCATTGGGATGTGCTGACTGACCCCCATTTTCTTGCAGTGCCAAATAATGGCTGTTGGGTGGAAGAAGAAAAAATGGACGGGCTGTTTTTTCTTGGTTGGGGTGTCTTATACAGAGATGGAAAACCTAACGTTATGTTCACATCATGTTTTAAGCCTGTTTCACACTTGCTGCAGGCTGTTACTGCTGAAACTCTCTGGATCCAGCATTGCTGGATGTTACCAGAATGCCCGCTGGCCCATTGACGATAATGGGGTCCGTCGGAGATCTGGCCTCTGTCCTGCAAACACGCCGGGATTCGGCCATAGGCCAAAAAGGCGGATAACCCCTTTAACAATGAACAATAGTTGTAGGCAACCTAAAATAGACCATCATTGTCTGAACAGAAGTCGGCCATATTTAAAATTTTCATTCTATTGCTGGATGAAAGATACTTCATTCAAAGAAAGGGCACTTGTGGACAAAAGAGATTTCTTTTAAAAAATGTTCGCAGAAAGATCTTTCTTCCGCCCCGGTTTCATTGAATTTATACGGGCAGTTTGAACAACTGTAATGGCCAACACAGACTAAAACGCGTCTGGCCGTGTCTGCAACATGATAGTAGTTATTATTATTCATTTAGTGCCTTTTATTCCAGGGGGCTGTACATATGTAAAGGGTGGATGTACATAATACAAAAACCAGTACAATAAGCATGAACGAGATGAGTTACAAACTGGTGCAGAAGGAGAGAGGACCTGCCGACGAGGGCTTACGGTTCAGCCAACTTCTATATGACCTTTAGAGACTACAGTCCACTAGGTCATCTCCCTGCATTTACCACCGACAGGTATTATACCTGCGTACATGCTGTAGGTAATCTGTAGCAATTGGTCTGGTTACACAACACGCTGTGATGACCTGGGAGATAGGATTACATATCTGAGGGAAATCAATAGCTAATCTCATGGTAATTGCTTACACTGAATGGCTGATGCTTTTTAACTAATCTTAATCCTATGCGTAGGCAATTATGTTCTCTTTGTGATCTATCTTAGCAACTTTAGGCCTCATGACCACCTGACTGGTATTTATTTGTGGTTTGCAGACCGCCAAGTGTGTGTGTGTGTGTATATGTGTGTATATATATATATATATATATATATATATATATATATATATATATATATATATATATATATATTGTGTACAAAGCACATGTTAAGGGGCTGTTCACATCTCATTTTTGAAGTATGTATTAGTGTTGCGCGTAGTTGGTTTCGGATACTTCATCCAAAGTCGCTTAGTTTGAAACTTCGAAAAAATACTGTACGGAAATCCATGTCCATACAGTATTAGAATGTATGGTCTCTGATGAGCCGAAGTTAGTTATTCGTGAAGTTGTGCGAGACTTCGTTAAGGTAATTGATTTTTTAAGTGGAAAACCACTTGAAAACAAACTCTGCTTCTGACTTGTACCTCTGAACTGAAACTCAGTTCGGTTTCAAGTTTTAAAGTTTTATGCGGCTCGGACGCGGACCGGAACAACGGCCGTGTGCATGAGCCCTTACTGAGGTCCCTCACAGCATTAAAGGGGTTTTCCGACCTTTTAATACTGATGACCTATCCCCTGTATAGGTAATCCGTATCTGATCAGTGGAGGTCTGACACCCGCTGATCAGCTGTTTGAGAGGGCACCATCGCTCGCAGTAGCGCTCAGCCTTCTCCAGCTTTTAGTAGTTCAGTGACGACACATTCTTCTGTCACGTGGCCTTGGTGCACCCCCCCATTCAAGTGAATGGGGCTGAGCGCAATACGAAGCACAGCCGCTATACAATGTACAGTGTTGTGCTTGGTCAGCTGCAAGAAAGAAGGCTGCGGTGCTCACAGGATCGACGGTGCTTTCTCAAATAACTGATCGGCAGGGATCCTGTATCTGATCTGGCCCCCACCGATCAGATACTTATGACCTATCCTGAGTAGAGGTCCTCAGTAATTAAATGTTGAAAAACCCTTTAAAACACCCCTTAAAGGGAACTGGTCATGTTAAATATGGTGTCTAAGCTGAAGGCAGGAAGAGCTGAGCACATTGGTATATAGTTTTACGGGAAAAGATCAGTATAATTTATTCATTTATATCTGTGCTCATTCTGAGCTTTGAAGTCCAAGAGGCGGTCCTATCAGTGACTGACAGCGATCTGTGTATACACAGTCATAGCGGGAAGGCTGTCAATCACTGATAGGACCGCCCCCTAAACTTCAAAGCCCAGAATGAGCACTGATATAAATGAATAAATAGTGACTATTTTCCCATAAAACTATATATCAATCTGTTCTGCTCCTCCTGATCTATAACATGCGGCCTGCAGATCAAAAGTGCCAGGTTCCCTGTAACACCAGTGCAGGGGAAATGATGTAAGCACGCTGAAATATATTGCAGCCACTGATAGGGAGGTCATGAGCGGCTCTCGCCGAGCTGTAGTTTCTATATAAATTCACTTATTTTTAGCTCCGCATTGTCATGTTCACACGAGCCATGCCCTCCACATTCTAAGGCCTCTTTCACATGGTCGTCGCGGGAGAGGGCCGGGTGCATTGCAGGAAACCAGCGCGAGTAGGCACGCAATTTCAGTTTTGTCTGCGATTTGCGGTCTGTTGTTCATTTATTCCGCGTGAGTGCAATGCGTTTTGCATGCGCGTGATAAAAGACTGAATGTGGTACCCAGACCCGAACCCGGACTTCACTGAAGTTCGGGTTTGGGTTCGGTGTTCTGTTGATTTGATTATTTTCCCTTCTAACATGGTTATAAGGGAAAATATTAGCATTCTTAATACAGAATGCTAACTAAAATGTCCATTGAGGGGTTAAAAATAAATAAAAATAAACTCGCCTCATCCAATTGATCATGCAGCCGGTATTGTCTTCTTTCTTCTTCCTGCAGGACCGGCAAAAGGACCTGCGCTGATGTAATCGTGCACACCACGTGGTCAGTGGGGTGACGTCAGCGCAGGTCCTGTTGAATGAAGATAGAAGGATCTTGCGTGGAAATTGCGTGCCTACTCGCGTGGGTTTCCCGCAATGCACCCGCATCACATCCGGCCCTCACCTGCGACGCTCGTGTGAAAGAGGCCTTAGAATGCGGAGGGCATGGCTCGTGTGAACATGAGGCCCTTGTGAAAGGGGCCTAAGGCATCAGCAGGTTTCCTGCACTTCTTGTTTTCCTGCCGCTCAAAGATTTTACATGCAGGAAAGAGAAATCCTACACTGCATATGAAGCGTGAGGTGGTTTATGGCCATGGATGGGCTGGATGTGGCAGTAATTCATTAAACAGAAATTTTGCTCTCAAGACATATTATCAAACAACCCAGCCTTATGTAAACCTCCTTTATCAGGTGCCGGATTCCGGGAGTTGTGACCTCCAAGAATCTGCTCCACCGCCCTCTTATCTCTAAGGATAGGTTATGAAACGCGAAGATTACGGCTTCCATTAGAGTTCCATATTTTGCTGACCGCTGAGCACTTAGTGTCTGAAGTAACTTCTTCCATGCTGACTGCTGGACCTAAATATTTTATTTATAGGTAATACGAGAAACGAAAAGTGATATCCGAATCAGTAAGACTGAGTCTATGCCGCAATCTTTGGTGTGACTAAGGATCGCAGTGTGGCAGGGCAGCCATAGAAATGATCAGGGTCACAGTGCGGCTCGCAAGTTGCCGTGAACACAAAATGGCAAAAAACCCAGCAGGGTTGGCTTTTGGGGTTGCAGCAACTTGTGAGACGTGCTTCGACCCCATTTATTTTGGAACCTTGGTCGCGCAGCAGCTTTTGCACCACCCAAGATCAGTGTGTAGCCACAGCTTATAGGGCAGGAATGCGCAACTTTTGGCCCTCCAGCTGTTGCAAAACTACAACTCCCAGCATGCCTGGACAGCCTACAGCTATTAGGGCATGCTGGGATTTGTAGTTTTGCTGGAGGGCCACTGGTTGAGCATCACTGCTTAGGGTTTTCAGCCCTTTTTTTTTTTTTTTTTTTTTTTTTGGCTGAAGGCTGTAGTGGTCCTGGCAGGAAGGAGAAGTCCATTCTTTATATTTTCCATTCCATTAGAGTACCTTATGGAAAAAACACTGATGGTCATTTACAGAGACTGGCCTTTCACGCCGCTCTTTCTTTCCCCCTCCACCCCCCTTTGTTGAGGGAGGATTCACCAAGTTTATGTTAAGGTGTGTAGCTTGTCCTTTATAGCTGTTTTCAGGAGCAAATCCTAATAAATTTCTCGAGTCCTGGACCTACCACTCCCAAGTAGCAAGGATGGCGTAAAAAAAAATATATATATATATATATATATATATATTTTATGCCAAAACCTGGAGTAAAAATGTTTGTAAGGCTACTTTTCACATTAGCGTTTTTTGCGGATCCGTCATGGATCTGCAAAAACGCTTGCGTTACAATAATACAACCGCATGCATCCGTCATGATCTGATCCCATTGTATTATGTCTTCTATAGCCATGACTGATCCATCATGAACACCATTGAAAATCAATGGGGGGGCGGATCCGTTTTCTATTGTGTCAAAGAAAACGGATCCGTCCCCATTGACTTACATTGTGTGTCCGTTTAGCTCCGCTTCGTACCCGCACCAGATGGCGGACAGAAAAACGCTGGAGGCAGCGTTCTGGTGTCCGCCTTCAGAGCGGAATGATGACTGAACGGAGGCAAACTGATGCATTCTGAGCGGATCCTTTTCCATTCAGAATGCATTAGGGCAAAACTGATCCGTTTTGGACCGCTTCTGAGAGCCCATGACGGATCTCAGAAACGGAAAGCCAAAACGCTAGTGTAAAAGTAGCCTAATTGCCATCTTCCTGAAAACGGCAGCACATTGTAGGTGCTCTCCATTGATGTGAATGGGACTGAGCAGCGATACCACACACATCCCATGGTGGTGCTGAAAAAGAGCAACCGTGTTTCTGATTCTGGACAAGCCCTTTAAGAAGAGTAACACTGCTTGACAAAAGGCAAATAAGTATTGCCACCATGAATTTCAATAGGAAACCGTTTTAAGAACATTTGGCCAAAAATGCCGCATTGACAGTTGCACCAATATAGTCTTGTGTAATTCTTGTCTAAAGGATCCAGGGAGAACAACTTCTGCTTCAGGTCAGTCAGCTATAATTATTATTAGGGCTTATTCACGTGCTTATTGGAGTCTCAGTGTGAGGCCTTTGTTGCCAAAAAGAGTGCTAAAAAAATCGGACACCTGAACGGAAACCAGGTGGACCCCATTATAGCTGATGGGGTCCGTTCTGCTCAATTTATTTCAGGTATGATCTGGCGCAGTTTTTTAGCACAGATGTGAACGTAGCCTCATTTTAATAGTTTTTTTGACTTTTTTTCATATCCCTCACCCATCACTTAAACGTTTGCCTTTCATTGTAGATATAACTGCAGGTCTCATCCAGGTACTTTTTCTGGCATTGCAGATCAGCCCCATTTAGCAGTTGGACCGCCACCAGTCACACCTTGATGACCGAGCCTAAGGATATGCCGTCAGTGTTCAGTCTGTAAAGCCCTTTAACGGGGCTTCAACCTTTACTAAAGGTGGATTTAGACGGGCAGATGAGCAGCACATTGTCCGGAAGGAAGCGTTTCTTCCGGACAGTCAGCAACATGGCGATCCCTCTTCGCTATCACTGTTTTAGGGTCCATTCACACGTCCGTGGTGTATTGCGGATCCGCAAAACACTGGGCTGCACATGGCCGGAACTAAATAGAGAAGTCCTATTCTTGTCCGCAGCTGTGGACAAGAATAGGACATGCTCTATTTTCTTGCGCAGCTGTGGACCGGAAGTTCGGGGCCACGCTCTGGAAATGCAGATGCGGAGAGCACATAGTGTTCCGTCTCCATAGAGAATTAATGGGTCCACACCCGTTCCGCAGAATTGCGGACCACATTCACGGATGTGTGAATGGACCCTAAACCGCACGATCTGCTGCCCAGAAACAATAATTTAGGTGCCTGCACAAACGGGATCAACAGATGAACGAGTGTTTTGCTCATTCATAGGGTGATCTGCGGCACCTCTACATAGGCAGATTGTCGAAAACGAGCATTTGCAGGAATGTTCGTTCTTAATAATCTGCTCAATTATTTGGCCGTTTAAATCCACCTTAAGTAATGGCCTGTCCACAGGATAGGTCATCACTAGCTGATCAGAGTGGGTCCTGCACCCATGCCAATCAGCTGTGTAGCTCGGCAGTGGAACTTCAGAGATTTGTCCACCTTGTAGTGGACAGAGCTCATTACTACAGAGCAGCCATCATTGACTTCAGTAGGAGCAGCGCTGTAGTAACAAACTCCATCCACTACAAGGTTGGCGGCGCTACACCCAAACAGCTGACCAACAGTGGCTGCGGGGTGTCAGCTAGTGAGGGCCTGTCACTTTGTAAAGGCTGGACAACCCCCTTTAACCTAATTCTCCTCAAAAAACTTGGGAGAATTATCAAAACTGGTGCAAGAGAAGCTGGTTTAGTTGCTCATAGCAACCAGTCAGATTCCACTTTTCAATTTTTTCTTTACGCCAGATTTGATAAATCTCCCCCACAGTAATTTAGAAAGGGAGGTGTAACAAAAATATATGTGCGATCTGATTTTCTGTGGATAAGGCTGGTCTACGACAGTCAACGTGTTTTTTCTAGTAATTGGCAGTATTCGCCCTCGCCATCTGTGTAATGAAATGCACGGAGCAGGATTCCTATCCTCATTATTGGATTTCATGGCATGGTTTGGGCAGATTATACTAATACCGGCACTGCGCCAGCTGCCACTTCTCAGAGCGTTTTACTACAGGGATTTCAAGGATGACGTCGGCTTGCAGAAGGATCTGTAGTACTGCCGCTCCTTCACTACCGATTGACTTGGCTAATTACCATCTAGTCTGGGTGAACGCATCCGTTTCAGAGGCGGCCACCTCATAGTTGCCAGCTTTATAACATATTGTGGGGTGGTGTATCTACTGTACTGTCTATACACTGCTTTCCCTCTTCCACATGTCCCCCTTATTTGGTTATTTAAGGGTTACTCCCTTCCCAGAAAGTGATGGTATAATCCAGCAGTCGAACCCCCACCAATCCTTTATTTTGCACCATTCACGTTACAGCATAAATAGCATTTCAGCTTTCTTCTGATCCGCAGAGAACAGAGTCTCTAGGTGTAACGACAACGCCCCCGTTGCTCCTAGAGGCTCATTTGCATATATTAAAACAATTTTTTTTTCTCAGCAACGCGGACACATATGAACATGGGACCAACACGGATGCGTTCAGCTGCCAAGAGCACATGGAATAGGTCAGCCAGTGTCATAGGTACAGATCTGCTGTCATGGGTTCTCCGAATGACAACAACTTATCCACAGGATAGCGAATATGTACCTGATCGGTGGGGGTCTGTTCACTAGAACAGGGGCCTGTGTTGCCCTTTTGAATGGAGCAGTTGCTGGAAATAGCTGAGTGCCTGTACTCTCTCCCAGTTCCAGTGATCGTGGGGGCCCCAGCAATCAGATCCCTACTCCCTGTGGATAGGGGATAAGTTGTGTCAAGGGACAACTCCTTTAAAGGGGTTGTCAAGGATTTTGATATTGATGGCCTATCCTCATGATAGGCCATCCATATCAGATCAGCGGGGGTCTGGCGCCCCAGACTCTTATCGATCAGCTACCCAGCTCCATCTATTGTATAATGGACAGAGCTATTGACTGCTGCACTGCTTCCATTGAAGTGAACAGGAGAAGAGCTCCTCTACACAATGGACGGCGCTGTGTAGTCCCAGCACCAGAGCTACAAGGTGACAGCAGATTGACGGTGGGTGTGCGGAGTCGGACTCTGATCTGATATTGATGGCCTATTTTGAGAAGTCCTTTAAGGTTATATGAACATCCTAAAACGAGGGGTCCACTGTTTAGACCCCACTCCTCAAGCAGAACAGGGAGCTGCTGGACTGAAACACCAGTGAAAATAGTGGAGCTTGATATACTCTGATCTCTCAAAGATGAAAGCCTCCATGCTGACGTATGATCACTTACACAGCCTGTTTATGAAGACAATTGCAGCTTTAAATTGTGAGGTGTCGTGTTGTCATGGAAGCGTGTTCTCCTCACCAAATACGTGGCTGAGATTGTTAAACTTGATTTGCCATGACAACACTGCAAGCGACAATTCAGAGGAGGAAGTATCATATTCAGAACCTCTATGAGATCTCAGCATCAAGAGAAAAAATGCCCATGACCACCTTGTCCATTTCTGCCTTAGATAGATGTACATGTATGGCTGTATGACCGCGTGTAAAATGGGATGAAAGGTCATATCCCTAATATCAATAAAAACACTAAAACCTATCTTTCATGTCATGGTCGTGTGAAACTTTGTATTGCATTTTTATTGCATTTTTTGAAAATAAAAAGAATTAAAAAAAAAAAAAAACACTGAAACCAGCAATTTTGTTTGGAAAATATTTTTCACTAATTAATAATTTAACATTAACAACTCAATTAAAACATTCCGTTGAACTCAATACACGAGCTCAGCCATAAGGTCAAGCTCATTACAAATTAATAATTTAACATTAGCAACTCAATTTAAACATTCATTTGAACTCGTATACAACAATACACGAGCTCAGCCATAAGCTCGAGCTCAAAATGGCAGATTATCAAACAACTCATACCCCCAGTTTAAAATAAAAACGACAGCCTATCGGGAAGGGCGGGCGGGGCGGCGATGATTCTTCCTTCACCGATGAGGTAATAACCCAGCTTCACCTGCACCCACATATTTATCCGCCCCAGCTCAACCAGATTAGCCAATCACAGCCCTGGCAGCACAAATATTACTAAACCAACTTAACCATTGGCTAAATATCAGCCAATAAAATAAGGGTTGCCACACCATGGCAGAATTGCCCAAACGGTGGCGACCCAATCAAAACCATGTTGCCACCCCAGGCAATCTGCCCGGAGATGGCAACAGTAAAAGGCGGGAAAAATTCCCGCCAAAACTATGTGGATCCTTCCCTAATGTCCAGGATCCCACCATTCTGATAAATAGCAGGGCACCCTTTTATTTCAGAAACGAAAGGGAAAATGAATTATCTGAATACTCCAGCAAGTAATAGATGAGGGGCCTATCTTTTAGGATATGTCTGGAACATGGTCACCATCTTGAAAAGCCACTATATTGGACCAAGGGCAAATTTTTCCAATGGGAAGGGGGTTATGTGGCATATCAGAGAAAAACAGAATTTTCTCAGAAATAGATTGCCGCAATCAGATTTGCCACATCTTGTGGTTCAAAAGTTACTGACAAGGAAAGCTCGAACAACAATCGGGAATGTTCCCTGTGATGCCCAGCTATCTGATGTGTTCAATGTGTTGTCCCTGGTGTTAAACACAGAACTTTGAACTTTCTTTGTTTAACTTTTGAACCACCAGGGATATTGTATATCTGATTGCGGCAATCGATTTAGTAACATATGGGGTCATTTTTCAAGCTGAAATACGCTTAAGCTAGGCATATTTCAGGTGCAGATTGCGGCGCAGCGGTTAGTTGCGCTGCAATATGCGACTTCGCCTTGCTCACGCCGGATCTAAAATTGCGGTGGGGACAGGCCGGCAGGCCCGTCTCATTTACCATTTTTTCTATACCTGTTTCAGGCATAAAAAAAGGTCTACATGTAAGACGCCTAGGAAGCTGTCTTACATTTAGCAGAGACGCAGGATACGCCCTGGATCCAACCCCAGCGATGGTGCTCTATTAAGACTGGCGTCTAAAATGCTGGTCTTATTAACTGTTCCCCATAGTTTGTAAGGCCGAAAAGACATCTGTCCATCCAGTTCAGCCTGTTATCCTGCAAGTTGATCCAGATAAAGGCAAAAAAAAAAAAAATGTGAGGTAGAAGCCAATTTTCCTCATTTTAGGGGAAAAAAAATTAATTCCTGACTCCAATCAGGCAATCAGAATAACTCCCTGGATCAATGACCCCTCTCTAGTAGCTGTAGACTGTAATATTATTACACTCCAGAAATACATCCAGGCTCCTCTTGAACTCTTTTATTGTACTCACCATCACCACCTCCTCAGGCAGAGGGTTTCATAGTCTCACTGCTCGTATTTGTCTTGGATCTAAATGTAAGCTGGCTATCCGCAGGAGCATTGCAAACCTGGAGAGAGGCTTAGACCTCACTGTGCAGGCACTGGCCAGGGTCAGTTAAAAGAAGGGGTAGAGGGAAATGTGCCAGGGAGGCTAGTCCTGAGCTGGAACACCCTAGTAAATATTTCTGTTTGGCTGGTATTAGGGATGAAAGCCCAGGTGTCACGACCTGTGGTGAGGTCGTGACTTGGTTTGGTGGCATGCTGTTGGCGGCAGTTCTGGGGGAAGAGACAGGCACCTCTCTGGCAGTGTCACCGGTGGTCTCCTTTCGACTGCCTCTGCGGTCGGCAGCCTGGGACCTTGGTTCGTTCCAGGTTTGTTGTCGGCAGTTCGGGAGGGAGACACCGGCGGTCATTTGGCATTGCGTCTCCCCTTGTTGTTTGCCCCTCAAACTTACCCTTTTCGGTTGGGGGGGCTTTGAGGGGTGGGAGTGTCACGACCTGTGGTGAGGTCGTGACTTGTTTTGGTGGCATGCTGTTGCCGGCGGTTTTGTTCTGGTAGCCGCACGTGTGGGCTATTACGCGGTAGCATGACGTGCGGTTGCCTTTGGCAACAGGTGTGCCACCACCCATGGTTTGGTCGTGATCCGCGGTCTCGCATGCTCTTGCCAGCGGCATAGTTTCTGGTTACCGCACATGTGGGCTATTACGTGGTAGCCTCACGTACCGTTGCCGCTGGCAACTTTGTGCTTTAGAGCATGCGAGACACTCACCTTTGTTCGTGTGCACTTTCCCTGGGTGCGTTCTGCACAGGGTTAATGTGTGTGTGCTGGGTTTGGTGGGTGTGACCTCAGGCCTCTTTGTATGTTTGTGTGTTGGAGCCTGAGGTCAGTTTGTTTCCATCCATGGTGTGTGCATGTGCTGGAGGTTGCTGGTTGTTTCCCCTGTATTGTCTGTGTGAGCCACCCTTATTTGTTATATTGTTTCCCTTTCTCAGTTTGTGTGTTCTCCTCCTGCGTGCTTCTGTTGGCCCTTCCCCACCTGGTGTATGTTGTTATGCTGTGGGCTTTGTTTGGAGGATTGTGTTATGGTGTGTCTCCTTCGGAAGGGGGTGGCTTTCCCGGAGGGGTTTAAGCAAAGTCCAGACTGTGTGCTGCCCTGCCTGGAGGCCCCATGTATCTGGTGTCCGCATGGGGATCCAGTAGGTCCTGGCATTGGTTCCATCTCTGCTGCGGCAGGTAAGCCTCGGTATGTTGGGTTAGTTGTATTTTCCTGTTCACTTACCTGTCGTGCAGGTTCGCACACTGTCTCGCCACTGTCCTCTACTGGGCCTCTGGAGACACCGCTCATCCGTGGTCTAGGATGAGCGTGTGGTCTCTGCCCTATCTCTGTCTTCTAGGGCTATGCAGGGATTCCTAAGGCTCCAGGTTCGTGGGCATGAGCCTCCTTACCATCTGAGGTGGCTCATGCATTAGGAGTCTAGGGGCAGTCATAGGGACTCGCAGGAGGTGACCTGCTCCCTTGTTCCCTGCATCCCTGCCCAGTAGTTGCGGACAATGCACGGTGGTGGCTTTCCCCCACTCCCCACCGTGACACCAGGGCTAGCAACACTGCAGCAGGGCGTTTCTCCTAGCAATCAGGAAGATGACTGCTGCAGGAAGGATGAGAAAAGGAGTGCAACAAAGGTCAGACAGATGCTGGTGGTAGGGGACTCTATTATTAGGAGGACAGACAGGGTCATCTGTTGCCGAGACCGTGAATGCCGAACAGTGTGTTGCCTTCCAGGTGCTTGGGTCTCGGCATATTGCGGATCAGATAGACAGATTGCTTGTTGGGGCTGAGGAAGACCCGGCAGTCATGGTCCGTATTGGTACCAATGACAAAGTCAGAGGAGATGGAAGGTCCTTAAAACAGATTTTAGGGAACTAGGAGAGAAGCTCAAGTTCAGGACCTCCAAGGTAGTATTTTCAGAAATACTACCAGTGCCACGAGCAACAACGGGAGCTTGGGCTACTTTCACACTAGCGTGGCGGGACTGACATACCATTTGCACAATGTGCGCAGCTGTGCCCGTCTCCACATTAGTATAGTGCTGCCATTAGATTGCAAGAGGTTATGCTAATTACTCCCAGAGCTCACAATTACTGGTGAACAATTTTTACTACGAGAGACGAATGCTCAGCTGCTTGAGAGAGGATTTGCAAACTGTTCTTTTTATTTTTGGTTATATTCCCTAATGCCTTATTCACACTTCTGTGTTTAGTCAATGATTTTGAGCTAAAACCTGGTGTGGCTCTAAACACAGAACAGGTGCAGATCCCTTATACCTTATGTCTGTGGAGGCTCCATTCCTGGTTTTGATGGAAATTGCTGACCAAAACTCTGACGTGTGAATGAGGCTTTATGGAGTCCTTCAGCAAAAAAAAAAAAAAAAAAAAAAACCTATGTATAAAGTTGGAGGCACTTGGAAGTACAGGTGCTATAATACGGATTTGTACAACACAGATTTGTAATGTGGTCCTGGGTTTCCACTACCTACTTCTTGGAATATTATCTGCCTCCGTAACATTTGTAATGTTCTTGGTTCATTGAGATCTTCTAAGGAATGCACGTTTGGCCCCCTCGTGTGGACATTTTAGTAATTACATCTCTGGAGTGGATACATGTTTCAGCTGTGGAAATCATGGCACACTTTGTAACCCCTCTCAATATGAGTCTTTATATGACTGTGCTGCAGAGCATCTCAGATGAGGCAAGGCTGCATTCACACGGGCGAGTTTTCCGCGCGGGTGCAATGCGTGATGTGAACGCATTGCACCCGCACTGAATCCTGACCCATTCATTTCAATGGGGCTGTGTACATGAGCGGTTTTTTTTTTTTTCACGCATCACTTATGCGTTGCGTGAAAATCGCAGCATGTTCTATATTCTGCGTTTTTCACGCATCCCTAGCCCCATAGAAATGAATGGGGCTGCGTGAAAAACGCATTGCATCCACAAGCAAGTGCGGGTGCGTTGCGTTTTTCACTGATGGTTACTAGGAGATGTTTGTAAACCTTCAGTTTTTTATCACACGCGTGAAAAACGCATCAAAACGCATTGCACCCGCGCGGAAAAAACTGAACGCAATCGCAGGCAAAACTGAATGGCTTTGCCTGTGAAATCGCACAGTTTTCACTGAACGCATCCGCAACGCATCCGGACCTAATCCGGACACGCTCGTGTGAACCCAGCCTAAAAGTTGCACGAAATAAATACAGTGGTCCCTCAAGTTACAATATTAATTGGTTCCAGGACGACCATTGTATGTTGAAACCATTGTAACTTGAGTGATTGGTTCCAAAGCTCCAAATGTCATCCAAGATGAGAGAAAATGAAAATGTAACAAAAGTAAGCAGATAACTAAGGCAGATAAAACAAGTCCTTACGTATAACAGTCAGGAATAGCTACTAATACAACTATTTTACCAGAGAAGTGGCCTTGAGTGGTTGGGTCCGAGTCTGGGATATTGTATGTTGAGTCTGGTTTCAACTTACAATGGGTCAGAAAAGACCACAGCAAAATTTTGAATGGGGCCCCCTCCCCCAGTAAGCTTCTGTACCCCTGGTACTGCTCGGCCACGCTACACTAGAGGTAGGGGGGAGAAAGAGAATGACGAGGGGGAGTGAAGAATGACAAGGGGGGAAAGAGAATGACAAGGGGGAGGGGGAGAGAACTGGCGTTAGTTAAAGGGGTTCTGCAGTTTATTTAAACTGATGATCTATCCTTTGGATAGATCAACAGCATCTGATCGGCAGGGGTCAGACACCCGGGACCCCCGCCGATCAGCTGTTTGAGAAGGCAGCGGCGCTGGCGGTAGCACCTCGGCCTTCTCGCTGTTTACCGCAGGCGCAGTGACGTCACGACTAGTATCATTTGCTTTGGCGCAGCTAAGCTCTGTTCACTTTAATGAAGCTTAGCCCCACCCAGGCCAATGATACTAGTTATGATGTCACTGCGAGAAGGCTGAGGCGCTACTGCCAGTGCCGCTGCTTTCTCAAACAGCTGATTGGCGGGGGTCCCGGGTGTCGGACCCCTGCCGATCAGTTTAAATAAACTGCAGAACCCCTTTAATATGGCAGATCATATGGGTGGGGCATTGTGGTGTCACATGGGGGGGGGGGGGGCAGCAAACTTTTATTTTGCCTAGGGCGGCAAAAACCCTTGCACCGGCCCTGCCTGAGGCCATTGTGTCTTGAGGGATCACTGTACTGACTAATACAGTGCTGATTGTTACACATTTCAGTTACTTTATTATGACCACCAGCTAATATCCAGAGCGACCGCCATGTACAGCACGGACAGCAGCTAGATGGGCTGGGAGTGACTCGGTAAAGTCCTAGTAGGCTGTCACAGGTATCTGGTAAAGATACCAAAATTTTCATTTGATTTTGATACCAAGAAAAAGTATTGCAATATTCGATACAATGCAAAAACACACACACACACGAGGCAACATGAGGTTAATGTGTATTTTTTGCAAAGTATCACTTGCCCTCCTCACATAATGGGCAGCATGTTGTTAATGCAGTGAGGTACACAATGGGTTACTTGCTATTAATGTGAGACACATGGTTTTATCAATTTGGACCTCTGGGTGCCTCACATTAATAGTTAGTAACCGCATCAAGTACCTCATATTAACCCCATGTTGTCTATTACATGTGGGGGTAGTTGGCAGGGTTACTGTTAACGTAAGGCACATGGCATTATTAAAGAGGACCTGTCAACCCATGAAGCAAATGCCTATAAAAACTACAGGGAACTTCTCCCGCGGCGAGATTGTTTTTTTTCGTTGAAGGATAAAGGACCTTTGTCATTGCCAGAAACAAGTGGATGTTACTGGTCATGTGGTGATGACATCATCAAAGGTCCTTTTACCCAGAGCACCGCAGTGAGTTTATCTCTCCCCTGTCCTGCTATTCTCCCCCTCCTTCCCTAATACTTCCCCCATCGGCCTCTCAGCGTTTTCATTGGTGGCAGTGGCCGGCCATGTCACAGTGAGGAGGTAGGGATGCTCTCCCTCCTTCTCCACTGTGCGGCATGCGCTGCTCTTGGTGCTTGCTATGTTCTCTAAGAAAAGATACCAAGCTGCGTAGTAGCGCAGCTTATTGTCGAAAAAAGGCAAATCCCGGTATTGTATCTGGCACAGATTGCGGCGCAACGGTCTAAAAAAGTAGCCAGGTCTAAAAAAGTGGGCAGGCCTGTCTCATTTATCATTTTCAATGGCTGTTTTAGGCGTAGAAAATGGTCTAAATGTAAGAGCAAGGAAGCTGGCTTACATGTAGACTGGTGCTGGATGTGCCGAAGTTATGTAGAGGCCGACGCCTCTTCATAACTTCTGCGAATCCACCACCAGGTATAAGGATTATTAAGACCGGTGTCTTAATAAATGACCCCCCCATGGTGTTTCTGCAGGTAAAATTGTCTGTGTGTGTGAGAGAGAGAGAGATAATATTTAAAGGGGTTTTCAGAGATTTTGATATTGACGGCCTATCCTCAGGTCATCACTATCTGATTGGCAGGGTCCGACTCCCAGCACCTTTGCTAATCAGCTGTTTTTTGAAGAGGCCTCGGCGCTCTGATGAGTGGACACAGGTTCGGTTTCACCGCTTAGGAAACGCCATAGAGTTAAAACCCGTAAAACTGGCGGAATTGCGTTTTTCCCCAGAGTCCACCCCATTTGGAAATTTTTCTTCTCCCCACTACATTCTATGTCCTATTATATGGTAGCATAAAAAAAAACTGTAAGCCCCGATACAGCTATGTGAATGGAAAAATAAAAAAGTTATGGCTCTGGGAAGACCAAGAAGTGAAATGAAAACACAAAAATGAAAAAACCTCTGGTATTCAAGGGGTTAAGCATTATTGGTCAGTAGTCTGTGGCCTGTTTGAGGTGAGTTGCCCTGGGTTGCCTTAAACCATATCAGAGACAGCTAACTTGCTTGCTGATAGTTGTCAGGTAGTTGAAGATTTGTTTCCTGTACTGTACAGGCTGAAAGATAAAGCCATAAAAGACCAGCCTCTCTCTTCTCTGATAATCAGAGGTCTGCTTCAGTTTAACATTAACAGGACTCTGTTTGGCTAAGTAGCTAATAAAATGTTTCTCTTCTTCCCATTTAATGTGTAAACTAACAGAGTGCAAGACCTTTGTGAATTGCGTCCAAACATATGTAACTAGGGTGGTCCTCATCAGCAGAGTGTCTTGCTTTCAGCCTTTTTCCTGACATCTTTGCCCTCTCTAACTTCTCCCTGGTTGCACCTGAAATCTCACTAGACAGAAGCGGGCAGAGTAGCCGTGAGGACAAGCTGTTGTACAGGGTTGTTACATTGTGCAGGCAGCGAAAAACAATTATCTGGGAGCAGATCTGAGCAGAACGGCAATCGATCGGCTATGGTGTAGTTGCTCCCCTAGTAGGATACAACCGGAATACACGTTTTCCAATTTACGTACAAGGCAGGTGCTACGCAGCAGGTATGCACCTACTCACTTGGAAAGATTGGACCTGTAGCTACTTGGAGCGTTATCTAAGTGGCCTACCTGGTATTCACCCAATTAGCTTTAGGCCTTATTCACACGTCCGTAGTGTTTATGGATCCGCAAATTGCGGATCCATAAACACACCCGGCCGGCAGCCCCATAGAAATGTCTATTCTTGTCCGCAATTGCGGGCAAGAATAGGACATGCTCTACTTTTTTGCGGAGCTGCGGCCGTAAGATAGGCGGCGCGCTCCGCAAAGACTGATGCAGAGAGCACAGTGTGTGCTCTCCGCATCGTTCCGTGCCCCATTCACAGTCAATGGGTCCGCATGTATTCCGCAGAATTGCGGAATACATGCGGACGTGTGAATAAGGCCTTATAAAGGGATCTCGACTCAGCTTCAGGGGAAGCATCAGGCCGGAGTAGTCTTTGTTCAAGTGACTGCTGACTCCCGGCGGTCAAGGGAAGCTGGTACGAAACACAGAGGGGTCAGGCAGAGTATGTGAAATCCAGTAAACAGTCTGAGGTTAGGTCAGGCAGCTTAGGGCCAATATGGAGCTCACACAGGAGTCAGACGCAGAACAGGCAGCAAGGAATCAAAATCCAGGAAGCAGGCAGGAGTTGGTACAAGGGCAAATGAATGTAAAGCAGTACAGCTTAGCAAACTGGAACCTATTGCTCAGGCACCCTCCCACAGTGAAAGGTACCCCAAGTACCCCTGGATAACCAGCCACTCACAGGGGAGGATTAGATGTGTGTGTGCTGGCTCTTAAAGAGTCATAGGGAGTGCGCACACCCTACATCTGGCAAGAGCAGAAAGCAAGCTTGTGGCCTGCAAGGTGAAGGAGGGAGCTACTCCGACTGCAGGAGTGGGTGAGTAAGGCTACTTTCACACTCGCATTTTGTATGGATCCGTCATGGACAGATCCGTTCAGATAACACAACCATCTGCATCCATTCAGAACGGATCAGTTTGTATTATCTTTAACAAATTGAAAGTCAATGGAGGACTCGGTTTCATCAGACGGACAACAATACGCTGCAAGCAGTGTTTTGGTGTCCGTCTCCAAAGCGGAATGGAGACTGAACTGATGCATTCTGAGCAGATCCTTTTCTATTCAGAATATACTAGAATGCAAACTGATCCGTTTTGGACCGCTTGTGGGAGCCTTGAACGGATGTCACAAACGGAAAGCCAAGACGTGAGTGTGAAAGTAGCCTAACGCAGGGCACGCCAGAGACACCAGGACGGCAACAGACACGGGCCGCCTTTGTAACAACAGTAAGGCCCCTTTCACACGGGCGAGTTTTCCGCACGGGTGCAATGCTGATGTGAACGCATTGCACCCGCACTGAATCCGGACCCATTCACTTCTATGGGGCTGTGCACATGACAGTTGATTTTCACGCATCACTTTTGCGATGCGTGAAAATCGCAGCATGCTCTATCTTCTGCGTTTTTAACAGAACGCAGGCCCCATAGAAGTGAATGGGGCTGCGGGAAAATCGGAAGCATCCGCAAGCAAGTGCGGATGCTTTGCGATGTTCCCGCATGGTTGCTATGCAACCATCGGGATGTGTAACCGGTTCTGTATTATTTCACATTATAACATAGTTATAATGTAAAATAATACCCTTGGCCATCTTCCTAATGTTTAAACGGTGCAGAATGGGTTAAAATAATAAACTAATAAGAAACTTACCTGTTCCATTTGATCGCGAGCCGGCATCCTCTCGTTAGCTTGCTAGTAGGAAAGGACCTGTGATGATGCACATGGTCACATGGCTCAATCACATGCTCCATCACTATGGTGATGGAGCATGTGATTGGGCCATGTGACATCATCACAGGTCCTTTACCTAGTAGCAAGCTAACGGAGAGGATGCCGGGCTTCGCGATCAAATGGAACAGGTAAGTTTCTTATTAGTTTATTATTTTTAACCCATTCTGCACCGGTTTAAACATTAGGAAGATGGCCAAGGGTATTATTTTACATTATAACTATGTTATAATCTGAAATAATACCAGCGGGACAATTTCTGACCCAAACATGCACTTCTGTGAAGAAGTGCAGGTTCGGGTCTGGGTACCAAAAGTGCCGATTTTTCTCCCGCGCGTGCAAAACGCATGACAGCGCTTTGCACTCGCAGGGAAACATCGCGGCGATTCCCGCAACGCACCCGCATTGTTTGACGGAGTGCACCCGCAACGCCCGTGTGAAAGAGGCCTAACACATGGGAACCAAATTGCAACAGTATCACACATTGATTACAAAAAGAAGATTTGAGGAATGAATATCATTTTGCTGTACATGCAGATGTGGGTGGTTTAGATGCCAAAATGGAGTTTTATGTTTTCCTTTGAAGCTGCAATATGTGACTTTCTCTTACCAGATGTTTCCCCTTTCTTTCAGGTTATCACTTGCTTTGGCATATCTGTGCTCCTCCATCGGTATGTTGGATTTTCAGTGGTGGCCCTGCTAGTGGAAATTAACTCCATCTTCCTGCATCTGAGACAAATACTGCTCATGGCCAACCTAGTAAAAACCACCGTGTATCGGCTGAACAGCTTACTGAACCTGGGGACGTATGTCATCTTCCGGATCAGCACGTTGGCTTGGATGACAAGGTGGCTGGTGATAAACCGAGAGAACATTCCTCTGCTGACCTACACCATTGGCAGTTTTGGGATGGCCATAATGACTGTGATGAATATAGTGCTTTTCTACCGACTCTTGAGAAGCGATTTCCTTAAGTCAGCCCGCGATATGCCAAACGAAAAGGATAAATAACAAGTAGAGCTTGATTCTGAAGATTCAGGGAGGCTTTTGGGCCATAATATTGTGAACAATATTTGTAGTTCTGCTTGTGATATTCACAAGAACCCAATACTGTAGAATTACCTTCTCTGAATCTGTCAGATGACATATCTACTACTCTAATCAGAAGACCAAAAGAAAGATTGCCAGGTGCGTCATACATTTACCGACAGTCTGGTCTAAAGGGATGCCCCTTCTTGAACCCTTTAGATGCCACCAGCCATCATGTTCCTCCAATCTCCAGTTCCATGCTACTAATAGCTCATCCAGCTACACCGACCTCACCTTTTCTGGATTTTCATAAAAAAATTATGTAGTGGATGGAAATCATGATATTTGTCTGAAATGGAAGCATTGGTATTGCCGAACACAGCAGATATTCAAAGGAAAAACTGAACTAGGCATGTAGGTTCATTCCAAACTAGTGAGATCTGTCTATGGTCTATAGTTTGGAGGTTGGAGGGTCTCGGTGATGTCACCAGATAATCACTGCAGCTTAGATCCCATTCACTTAAGTGGGAGCCAAGTTGCAGTAACCTTTCATGGCCATCAGATAAAATATTAAAGGCGATTAGAAAAAATAGTTTTTTTTTATATTTCCAGAAACAGCACCATTCTTTGTATAGGTTGTGTCTACTATTGCAACTCAACTCCATTCACTTAGCTGCAAGATTAGACACAGACCATGGACAAAAGGTAGTGGTGTTTCTGGATAAAACAGACCTGTTTTTCTATTACTATGAATGTGTGTTAGGGATTAGTGAACCGAGCTTCTGATTCGAGATCCGAAGTTGCTTCGCTCCATCTCCCTACAGCATTAAAATGTATGCGCTTCAGCAGGAGAAGTGAGTTATCACCAAAGTCCCAGGATTTGAATTTTGAACTTGAAAACTATTCAAAAACTACTGCGGATACCCGTTTTAAAATGGTTTTCAAGTTTAATGATAAAATGACGAAGTTTTGCGAGATGCATCTCCGTACAGCATTAAAACGAATTTTGGAGCAAACTGACTTCAGATTTTGGATCCGGAGCTCGCTTCGCTCATCTCTAATACGTGTCCCTTGATGATGCAGGCCAACATTGTGTTGACTAGCATGCCACCTTAAAGGGATTTTCCAGGCTTCTGATATTTATGGCCTGTCCTTAATATAGATCATTAATATACGATTGGTGAGGGTCTGACACCCCATACGCCATATCGATCAGCTGTTCAGAGTTCAGCGGCCATACGCAGTTACCGCACTTCAGCTCCCATTCACTTCATTAAATGGGAGCCTAGAAAATGTCGGTCAATGTCATCGCTTTCATATATCGATGTCAACAGCAGGTCTGTCAATCCAAAGGCTTACAACTAGGGATGAGTGAATTTCATATTTTAATATATTATAATCTGAATTGCGTTATGGATTCTGTTACCACGGACCTCAACGCAATTCCATGACGGAATGTATAATGGAATGCCTTTAGAGGCATTCCATTATTCATTCCGACATAATAGAGGTCTATGGCCCGCATAACGGATCCGTCCGGTTTCCGTTATGCAGGAGAGGACTGCATTCCGTCATGAAATTGCGTTATGGTCCGTGGTAACGGAATCCATAACGCAATTCAGATTATACCACAACCCGAACCTGAACTCGGATTTCAAAATATTAAATTCCCTCATCCCTACTTACAACCATCAGTGACTCTATTGCATCCTTTATGGTGGTTGTACTTGGTTTTCATCATCTTGGTTGTAAGGTTTTTACTACATATCACTTGAAATCTACCTCTCAATGGTGCTATGGACTTGAGCCGCTACCAGATCCGAGTCTTACATAGTTTAGGTTGCAGTAAAATTACAAGATAACAGTATTTGCCAGTGTGCAGGCCAAAGGTGTGTTCTTCCCCATCACTTGGCTACCTCACAAGTTTTTTCCTTGCCGTGTGTGGTGCTTTTTGTGATCTTTTTCCAGTGATAAGGCAGCAAACGACCGCTGACCTCATGTCATAGTGGAGGAGTGTTTCCTCCTGTGAATATTTGCCTACAACATAATAAGCTGAAGTTCCAACCAAAGAGCTAATTCTATACGGATACTGTACATTAGTTGCATATATTGCTAGAGAAGGAGTTGGCTTTTATTTCCAAGATGGAATCAAATATCCTTCTGCTCCAGCAAGTAGTCCGATCACTGTGAACATGGCAAAATGCTTGCATAGATATATCAAGTAAAATGCACCTGCTGAAGACGTGCAGTGAATGGCTAGATCCATATGTGATGATATCATCTATAGACCCCACGGAGCTATAGACATCTCGGGGCAATGGTGGGAATTTGTATGGCATTAAATACAGTTCTGGTCTTGCCGCACAATAAGCGCACTAGTGAGGAACACTGGAGCTGGAATAGTAGGGGATTTCATAGGTAAGTGAAGCCAACCACTGCCCTGGTTTTATTTTTTTCTTATTTTATTTTTGTTGATCCCAGACAGTCCCTTTAAGAAAAGCCAGAAACCAGCACTATAAAAAGACAGGACTGGGGCAGACGCCAATGTTTTACATCTTAGTGTACACTACTAGCCCCCTACTCCATTTATGCAGTTTCAGTCTGACATCTGCCTGTCTATGACTTAGTAGTGAGGTTGATTTTTTTTTATGCACTGTTTTATTTTTGCAATTGATGTCATTAATATTTAATTCTGTACTTTGATGAGCATGTAAATTATTTATACAAAAAGTACCACCCTTTTTCCCATTTAGAGCGTTTCCCCTTCTAGTATTTATATGTAGATGTAATTGACATTCGTACTTTGTCCCAGTTCAACCTTGATGAAACGTTTTGCAGTGGGGTTCTGGTTAGGGCATCTCCTCTGTTTCCCCAAAATGCCCTAAAAGAGCACTTAAAGGCCATCTGTCAGCAGATTTGTACCTATGACACTGGCTGACCTGTTACATGTGCGCTTGGCAGCTGAAGGCATCTGTATATGGTCCCATATGGTTCATATCAGCCCGCATTGCTGAGAAGAATGAAGTTGTAATATATGCAAAGGAGCCTGTAGGAGCAACGGGGGCGTTGCTATTACACCTAGAGACTGCTCTCTCTGCGACTGCTGCGCCCTCCGGACAAGGCAGTAAAAATGACGCAAACCTGCACTTGCTACAAAACTTTTTCTACGCCAGAAAACCACTGTAGAAGCTGGGTAACTCTTATCCTTTTTCTATCGCCCATTATAGTAGTATATAAAGTGTAAGATTTGTAAAATAGTCCTGAAAGAGCTTATTCTTTTATTCCATTTTGGAACTCCAGTTTCATAAAAACTATTTTTGACCTCCTGCATAAATACCAGTGCAGACAAGTGTTGGTTTTCCTGTGAAATGTTGAGATGTCCTCAAAGGGCATCTCTCACCAGTTTTATGCTGCCCTATCCGAGAAACTGGTGACTGAGAAACACACTGGGTCACTACCTTCACTGAGTATGAGGACATAAGGGTACACGCTGTGTATTGAGTGGACTCCAGCACTCGATTTTAGTAGAACAACTCGATCAATTCATGAGAATGACCCAGTGTTTTAATCCTGGTCTATGTGACCTGTTTATGTTACTCTCAGATTGGGCATTATAAAACCGATGACAAGTTCACTTCAATCTCCATGCTCCCGCTGTCCTCCATTGTTCACAAACCAAACTTCCAGGTTGTGGACGTAGATGAGCAGCAGCCACAACGCTTCCCATAGTGCTATGCACTGCAAGATCAGCCAGCAATGTAAACGCCTATTACATCCTTCCCTAGGCCGAAAACTTTGCCACTACACCCCCCTATCATCCCCTTGCATTTTCCTCCAACACAGCTTTGATATGACAAGCCTACCCTACTGGTGGATTGAGAGAGTCGACCTCCCCATTCTGGGATAACGTTGGCCTGACATCATGACCATTCTGACAGGGATTCTGACGGAGGGCAACATAGGGGATCTGGTTGTGAGGAAATAGTCTCCACAGAGGGTGCAGTCACGTGACCAATCTCCAGAGAGAGAGGCAGAAAAGGATAAGCCCATTAAGGTCTTGTGAATACGACTGTCTGTATTTCAGTCCAGAAAAAATGAATCCACGAAGTACAGAGCTTATATGACCATTCTGTATTTTTGTGACTCCCAACAAGACAAGAATAGGACCTGTTCTGTAATTTGCGGAACAGCGGCACGTATCCACAAACAAAAATCGGATGTGTGCCTGGCTCCATAGAAAGGTCCGCTCTGATTGGATCGCGATCATAGCCGGGGAAAAGGAGACCCTGTTGCGAGATTACAGCTCGCTCGCCAAAACAACGGGGCTCTGAACCGGCAGGATGGGGGAAAGGTATGAGAAAAAAAATACATCCTGGGCATCAGTGGGGGCTGCACTACAAGGTTTTGACATAGCCTATGTCAAAACCGATGAAAGGTCCTCCTAAGCGAAGAGAGCTCTGATACCACAATTGTATCTGGAAATTCAGGGGCTCATTGATTATGACTGTTGTTGTTTTAGAAGTGATTTTGACCTGTTTTCTAAGTCTAAGTGTACGCCTGATTTAACACCCATCGTCTAGCAATCATAAATCATGTGCATTTGTGTTGTTCGACGGTCTCCAGCAGAATCGTATATTAAGTCCTAATTGTAGTGCGCACGTTCCCATGCTGCAAGCATGTCTAGCTCTGTTATGCAACAAATTGTTATTGTACAAATTTTCCCCTGCAAAGTTCAATCCCGGACAAGCATCAGGCAGTTCTTTGTCGGCCTGCGACTTACCTGTCACCAAGAGAACGTTCCTCCGCTCCTGCAGTCTCCCTGTTCTACGAAGAATGTTATAAAAAAAATATATATATATATACATATATATGTAAATATTTTTCACATGAAGAGACAGTAATGTTAGCTGAGCTTGTAAGGTATTTAAGTATTTAATTTTTTCCTCCTGTTCCCCTTTTTTTTGTGCTAAAATCAACTAAATTGTGTTTTTTGTTTTTAATTTAATTTTTATCATAATAGGTTGTCCATAATTTTTTATAGTCTCTTTGTACAGACAGCAGATAAAGGACTCTTTAACACGAGCGGATCCCGTGTGGGTAATCGGCTGCGTGAAGAGAAAGCCAAGCCGTGCTCTGGACAGCAGAGACCCCGAGCATTAACATGAGTGATAATGCTCCGTGCCTCTCTGTGACCTTTTTGCTACAACATCACAGTGACAACTTTGTCATGTAAAAGAGCCCTAAGGTTTCCCAGAGTGGCAAATCTGCATTGTGGAACACCATCTCTGACAAAGTATTGAGTCTTAGGCTGCATTTACACGGGCGTGATTTCCGCGCGGGTGCAATGCGTGATGTGATTGCATTGCACCCGCACTGAATCCTGACCCATTCATTTCTATGGGGCTGTGTACATGAGCGTTTTTTTTTCACGCATCACTTCTGCAACGCATGTAAATCGCAGCATGCTCTATCTTATGCGTTATAAACGCATCTGCAGCCCCATAGAAATGAATGGGGCTGCGTGAAAAACGCATTGTATCCGCAAGCAAGTGCGGGTGCAATGCGTTTTTCACTGATGGTTGCTAGGAGATGTTGTTTGTAAACCTTCAGTTTTTTTATCACGCGCGTGAAAAACGCATCAAAAGTCATTGCACCCGCGCGTAAAAAACTGAACAACTGAACGCAATCGCAGGCAAAACTGAATGGCTTTGCCTGTGAAATCGCACAGTTTTCACTGAACGCATCCGGACCTAATCCGGACACACTCGTGTGAACCCAGCCTTAGCGTTGCTGTCAGAACGCGTTGCTGTCAGAACAGTTCCCGAATGTTTAAAAAAAATGAAATGATTTACGGCAGAAAAAGGAAGAGTAAAATGTCCAAGATGGCTCACTATTCTCAGCAAACAGGTGGTGGGCCTGTCACCAATATTGATTAAAATACATAAAATACATGATTGAGTGAAACATTGTGACAATTTGCAAAAAAAAACAACACATTACATTTACATTATACTCTGTTAGTGTGTAAAATATTGAAATCCATCCAAAACTATGATGTAGTTAATATGTAAAATAGGGGATAAATGTGGCCAAAAATTCCACATAAAATGTGTACCATTTAATTTATTTTGTTGCAAGTCTCAAAAATGTCAAAATGAAAATGAGAAAAATCGTGTGGAATCCAATGAATAAAACGTTCTAAATGACACAAGGAATGTCTCCGGGGATGTACAACTGTGATGTAAAAAAGCTCCTGCAGAGTAGGGGGAGGAACGATCGCTAATGCCATCGCTTTTCCCCATACTGTCTTGTTGTTTCTCGGCAGCAGGTCGTGTTTACACAGCACGATCTGCCACTGGGAAACAATGATCTTTTGTGCTGCACAAAAAATCCAGTTACCCGATGAACGAGCGTTTTGTTCGGCGGTGCATTTATACTGCAAGATCATTGCTAACAAGCGCTACTATGAACGCTCGTTAGCGATTGTGTTAAATTTTCGGCCAGTGTCAAGGGCCCTTTATTGTATTGTCTAGGCTCATGTGTTCTCGGCCCTTCATGTCTGCTGCAGCGCACATTCGAAGACTTCTATTTTAAGACAGGTGTCTTGATGGTATGATTTGCACAGAGTATGCGACTGATTTAGTCAGTCGCACTAATAAATCTAACCTAATTCGAGTTTAATCTGGGTTTGCAGTTCTAAATTTTGTTGCCGACGGATAAGTTCTAAAGTGCGCCAAAAACGCAAAAAAAATGTGCGCCAAAAATGAGACACAAATAGACCTAAAAAAAATTAATAAATGACTGCCTTGGTCTCTAAAATTTTACGTGTGCACTTAAAACACAAAAAATAAAGTTGACCAATTTACAAGCTATAAAGGTTGTGAATTAATGAATCATAGTAACATAGTTTATAAGACCACAAAAAGACATCTGTCCATCTAGTTCAGCCTCCTATCCTGCAAGTTGATCCAGAGGAATGCAAAAAAAAACCTGTGAGGTAGAATTTTCTCCACTTAAGGGGAAAAAGATTCCTTCCCGACTCCAATCAAGCAATCAGATAACGCTATAGCTATAGCCTGTAATATTATTACACTCCATAAATATATCCAGGCCCCTCTTGAATTCCTTTATTGTACTCGCCATCACCACCTCCTCAGGCAGAGAGTTCCATAGTCTCACTGCTCTTACTGTGAAGAATCTTTTTCTATGTTTGTGTACAAACCTTCTTTCCTCCAGACGCAGAGGATGTCCCCTCGTCACAGTGACAGTCCTGGGGATAAATAGATGATGGGACAGATCTCTGTACTGACCCCTGATATATTTATAGATGGATATTAGATCTTCCCTCAGTCGTCTTTTTTTCTAAAGTGAATAACCCTAATTTTAAAATCTTTCAGGGTACTGTAGTCCATCCATTCCAGTTATTTCTTTAGTTGCCCTCCTCTGAACCCTCTCCAGCTCTGCTATGTCTGCCTTGTTCACAGGAGCCCAGAACGGTACACTGTAATCCATGTGTGGTCTGACTAGTGATTTGTAAAGTGGTAGGAGTATGTTCTCATCACGGGCATCTATGCCCCTTTTGATACAACCCATTATCTTATTGGCCTTGGCAGTACCTGCCTGACACTGGTTTTTGCAGCTTAATTTGCTGTTTAATAATATTGCTAGATCCTTTTCCATGTCAATGTTACCAAGTGTTTTACCATTTAATATGTACGGGTGACTTGCATTATTCCTTCCCATGTGCATAACTTTACATTTGTCAGTGTTGAACCTCATCTGCCATTTCTCTGCCCAAGCCTCCAATCTATCCAGATCCCTCTGTAGCAGAAAACTGTCCTTTTCAGTGTTAATTACTTTACACAGTTTAGTGTCATCTGCAAAAATAGATATTTTTCTGTGAAGGCCTTCTACAGGATCATTAATAAATATATTGAAGAGAATAGGGCCCAATACTGACCCCCTGAGGTACCCCACTTTTGATGCAACGCAATATCTTATTGACACTGGTTTCTACAGCTTAGTTTGCTGTTCACTAAAATTCCTAGGTCCTTTTCCATGTCAGTGTTACCGAGTGTTTTACCATTTAGTATGTATGGGTGACATCTACAAGATCATTAATAAATATATGGAAAAGAATAGGGCCCAATACTGACCCCTGAGGTACCCCAGTAGTGACAGTGACCCAATCTGAGTATCTACCGTTAATAACCACCCTCTGTTTTCTGTCATTAAGCCAGTTACTTACCCAAATACAGACATTTTCTCCCAGTCCGAGCATTCTCATTTTATATACTAACCTTTTATGCGGTAGTGTTAAATACTTTGGAGAAGTCCAGATATATGACATCCATTGATTCACCGCTGTCAAGTCCAGAACTTACCTCCTCATAGAACCTGATTAAATTAGTTTGACATGACCGATCCCTCATGAAGCCATGCTGATATAGTGTTATTTGCTTATTTTCATTGACGTACTCCAAGATAGCATCTCTTAGAAAACCTTCAAACAGTTTACCCACGACAGATGTTAAACTTACTGGCCTATAGCTTCCGGGCTCTGTTTTTAGATTCTTTTTGAATATTGGCACCACATTTGCTATGCGCCAATCCTGTGGAAAACTCCCTGTCAGTATAGAGTCCGTAAATATCAGAAATTAGGGTCTGGCTCTGACATTACTTAATTCTCTTAGGATACGGGGGTGTATGCCATCTGGTTCTGGCGATTTTGTCTATTTTAATCTTTTTAAGACGCCGCTGTACTTCTCCCTGGGTCAGACTGGGCACTTTTAATGGTGAATTTACTTTTACATTCTGCATTTCATCTGACAGTTTATTAAGTGAATACAGTGGAGAAAAAAAATATTTAGTAGCTTTGCTTTCTCCTCATCATTCTCTGCAACTCCCCCCTCCTTACTCTGTAAAGGGCCGACACCTTCAGATTTATACTTTCTACTATTTATATAATTAAAGAACATTTTAGGGTTAGTTTTGCTTTCTTTGGCAATTAATCTCTCGGTCTCTAGTTTGGCTGCTTTTATTTGTCTCCTACATATTTTATTTTTTTCCTTATAGTTTTTCAGTGCTTCCTCGCTACCCTCTTGTTTTAGTGATTTATATGCTTTCTTTTTGTCATTTATTGCTTTCTTTACAGTTCTATTTATCGACATTGGTTTCTTTTTGTTCCTTAACCTTCCATACCCATAGGGTATGTTCCTCTCACAATGAGAATTTAGGATGCTTTTAAAATATCCCATTTTCTGGCTGTATTTTTACTTTTGATTACTTTTTCCCAGTTAGTTAGGCCTATGGCCTCTCTTAGTTGGCTAAATTTTGCTTTTTTGAAGTCCGGTATTCTTGTTCCTCCCTGTAGAAATTCTTTTTTGAATGACAATTGGAAGGTTATTACTTTATGGTCACTATTTCCCAGGTGTCCCCCAACCTGCACATCTGTTGTTCTATCAGGTCTATTGGTTAATACTAAGTCCAGTATGGCCGTCCCTCTAGTGGGGTCCTGAACGAGTTGGGAAAGGTAATTGTCTTTGGTTATTGCCAAGAACCTGTTTCCTTTTTGGGATGTACAGCTTTCAGTTTCCCAGTCTATATCTAGGTAGTTAAAGTCCCCCATGATAACGACTTTATTATGATTTGCCGCCTCGTCTATCTCATTTAGTAGTAGATTTTCTGTGGACTGGTATATTAGGTGGTTTATAGTAAACTCCTATTAGTAATTTATTATTGTTTTTTGCTCCATGTATTTCTACCCACAGTGACTCCACATGTTCTTGTCCCTCACAGATGTCTTCTCGAATTGTGGGCTTTAGACAGGACTTTACATAAAGGCAGACCCCTCTCCCTCTCCGGTTTTTACTATCCTTTCTAAACGGACTGTAACCCTGTACATTAACTGCCCAGTCATAGCTATCATCCAGCCATGTCTCAGTTATTCCCACTATATCATAGTCCTCCTGACACATCACTAATTCCAGTTCCCTAGTCTTGTTAGTCAGGCTTCTGGCATTAGTATACTTACAATTAAGAGGTTGATGTATATTATTTATCCTACACCTTTCCTTCTGAACTGTTCTAGTCCCTCCTTTCATTCCTTCCTCAGTCACACTACCTCGCCCCTGGTCTCTATCTGCACTATCTTCCCATCCTATAATGTAATTAACGTTCCCCCCCGCCCACAGTCCCTAGCTTAAACACTTCGTCAACCTTCTAGACGTCTTCTCTCCCAACACAGCTGCCCCTTCCCCATTGAGGTGCAGCCCGTCCCTACGATAGAGCCTGTAGCCCATTTCTCTAGGAACCCAAACCCCTCCTTCCTACACCAGTTCTTGAGCCACTTGTTAACCTCCCTAATCTCCCGCTGCCTTTCTTGTGTGGCTCGTGGTACAGGTAGTATTTTTGAAAACACTCCCTTTGAGGTCCTTGCCCTAAGCTTTTGACCTAAGATCGTTTTTAAGGACGTTCCACCTACCTCTAACTTTGTCATTTGTTCCAATATGGACCATGACCGCCTGATCTTCTCTAGCCCCTCCCAGTAATCTGTCAACCCGATCCGCAATGTGTCAAACTCAAGCGCTAGGAAAACAACACATCGTTCGACGATCCCGGTCTTTGTGACAGATCATCCTATCTGTTCCCCTAGTAATTGAGTTTCCTTTGATGTTGCCTTTAATGCCTCATGCACACGGATGCGGAAAAATATTCTATTTTTATGCAGAGCTGACGGATCATGGACCCATTCAAGTTGATTGAGTCCTGATTCGTTCTGGCCGCCGCACGGACGTTGCCCGTGCATTAGGGATCGCAAGTTGCAGTCCCCAATGCATGGAACGGCCATGTGCATGAGGCCTTAGTATTCTTTAAGTTAAAAAAAAATTTTTTTTTATTATTATTCTCTGTTTTGCTGATTTGCTTGAATTTTTATATATCTCCTAGCCTGCTCAGGCTTTAAATGAGACTTTCATTTTTTGTAATGATGTAAACCAATTTATGTACTGAGTTCACATATATGCCGGAGACTTCATCACAGATTCCGTCAAAAACCGTAGAGAAAATTGCAGGACCTTTCTCCACTAAAATGCGGACTCCCAAACAGACACCATTTTAGTCCGTGTGGTTCGATTGGTTCAGTTATGGCACTTATTGTTTATGGATCCTTCACGCCCATTATAGACTATGGGGCTGTGAAAAAATACAAGCACAACACACTGTTCTGTCCGTGTTTCACGGATCATTGCTAGGAGATGCTCTTGAAATGAATTTTTAGCTGAGCAGTGTCAATGGAATACGGATGACACACAGACCAAACACGGATCCTTCACTTCTAAACTGGTGACCATCTTGTCACTGATGTCAGGACATGTGAATGAGGCCTAACTCAGGCAGCTATGTGAACATTTGTTTCCGAGAGGCTTCTATCTGGATCAAGAAAATTTTGATTGTGCTGTAATTATTTTTATAGTTGCTATTTTTGTTTTCCTAAATAAATGGCTTTTGCGATTTTTCTTACTTGATTATAGTATGTTAAATATTTGACTAAAAATGTTATACTTTTTCCTCTGTGTTGTACATTGCAGTAAATTGAATGCAACAAACTGTTTTCATTTTACCTTTTGTTACTATTTGTCACACTTGTTAGATGTCAGAACGGAGAAGCACAAATCCGTTTTCTCACTTTAGCCAATGGCATTTATCATGTAGGCAGAGTTAATATAAGGCGCTTACTGATGTATTGTGACTGTCCATATTGCATCCTTTGCTGCCTTCATTCGTTTTCCAGTCACATTTGTTTCCAGGGGTCATGGCCACCACTACAATCCAGCAGCGGTGGCCATGCTTGCACAGTATAGGAAGAAGCGCTGGCCTCTCTGGTGGCCAAGACCGTAGGAATGCGCTTAGGCACCCATGCATAGCAGCACCGGTACCGGCCACCGCTCCAGCGCACATACAAAGTAACCCCTGGAAACTAGCAATCTATAATGCAATGGAAAATGAATGAAGCCAGCAAAGGAGACAATAAGGACAACCACAATACATTAGTAAGTGCCTTGTATTACCCTTGATGCCCTTTGCTGAACTGAGACAACACCTTTAAGGGCGTTTCCAGGGCTCAAATATTGATAACCTTCGGAATGAGCTCAAATCCCAAACACAAAAACTTTACAATGTACAGTGCTATGCTTGGTATAATAGGCCCCTTCAGACATCTGATTGGCACGAGTCCCAGGAGTCAACCTCCTACTATTCAGATTTAGATTGTCATCAGTATTTAAATCTCATAAGAAAAGTTTAGTGATCAGTGTTCAGCCTCTTACTAGAGCCTGGACAGGTAAGTAACCCAAGTATGAAGTATTAACCCATGTACAGCCCTAGACCACTTGGGAGTCAGGACCTTAAATTTATAGGGGTTTTCTGATATTTGTACACTGATGACCTGGGAGGGGCTGGAGAAGACCCAGCGGTCATGGTCCATATAGGAACCAATGACAAAGTTAGAGGAAGGTGGAGAGTCTTTAAAAATGATCTCAGGGAGTTAGGTCAAAAGCTTAGGGCAAGGACCTCAAAAGTAGTATTTTCTGAAATACTGCCTGTACCACAAGCCACACAAGAAAGGCAGCTGGAGATTAGGGAGGTTAACAAGTGGCTCAAGAACTGGTGTAGGAAGGAGGGGTTCGGGTTCCTGGAGAACTGGGACGACTTCTCTGTCGGCTACAGGCTCTACCGTAGGGACGGGCTGCACCTCAATGGGGAAGGGGCAGCTGTTTTGGGGGAGAAGATGGCTAGAAGGTTGGAGGAGTGTTTAAACTAGGGACTGGGGGGAGGGTAATTACATTATAGAAGGGGATTATAGAGACCAGGGGCGAGGTAGTGTGACGGGGAGGAATGGAAGGGGGGACTAGAACAGCTCAGAATGAAAGATGTAGGGTAAAAAAATATACATAAACCTCTCAAACGTATGTATACTAATGCCAGAAGCCTGACTAACAAGACTGGTGAACTGGAATTAGTGATGTGTGAGGAGGACTATGGTATAGTGCAGGGGTAGGCAACCTTTGGCTCCCAGCTGTTTTGAAACTACAACTCCCAGCATGCATAGTTGCTCTGTTCTTCTAAGAACTTGCAATGAATAGAGCATGCTGGGAATTGTAGTTTCACAACATCTGGGAGCCGAAGGTTGCTGATGCCTGGTATAGTGGGAATAACTGAGACATGGCTGGATGATAGCTATGACTGGGCAGTTAATATATAAGGTTACAATCTGTTGAGAAAGGATCGTCAAAACCGGAGAGGTGGAGGTCTCTGCCTCTATGTGAAGTCCTGTCTAAATCCCGTAATACGAGAATACATCTGTGAGGGACATGAACATGTGGAGTCACTGTGGGTAGAAATACATGGAGCAAAAAACAATAATAAATTACTAATAGGAGTTTACTATAAACCACCTAATATACCAGAGTCCACAGAAAATCTATTACTAAACGAGGCGGCAAATCATAATAAAGTCGTTATTATGGGGGAATTCAACTACCCAGATATAGACTGGGAAACTGAAAGCTGTACATCACATAAAGCAAACAGGTTCTCGGCAATAGCCAAAGACAATTACCTTTCCCACCTGGTTCAGGACCCAACTAGAGGGACGGCCATACTGGACTTAGTATTAACCAATAGACCTGACAGAACAACAGATGTGCAGGTCGGGGGACACCTGGGAAATAGTGACCATAAAGTAATAACCTTCCAATTATCCTTCAAACGAGAGTTTCTAAAGGGAGGAACAAAAATACCAAACTTCCAAAAAGCACAATTTAGCCAACTAAGCGAGGCCATAGGCCTAACTAACTGGGACAAAGTCCTCAAAAATAAAAATACAACCAGAAAATAGGAGATTTTTAACCACTACAGGACCGCCTAACGCAGGGATGCGTCCTGCAGTTCGCGAGACTTCCTGTGAACGCGCGTGCGTCTCAGGAGTTCTGCTACAGCCTGCCAGCGATGATCCATCGCTGGCAGGCTGTAGATGCGAATTAAATCGCATCAAAGAGCTATATCAGACGCTGTTTTGTGAACAGTGTCTGATATAGCTGCTACCTGGTCCTCTGGTGGTCCCATTTGCTGGGATCGACCACCAGAGGACCAGGTAACTATGTAAAGTTGCACCAAACACTACACTAACCCCCACCCCCTCACCTATTAACCCCTTGATCACCCCCCTGTCATTGATCACACCCCTTGTAAGGCTCCATTCAGATGTCCATATGTGTTTTGCGGATCCATGGATTCACGGATCCGCAGATCCTCAAAACACGGACACCGGCAATTTGTTTTCTGCATTTTGCATATCCGCACATTGCCAGAACTATATAGAAAATCCTTTTTCTTGTCCGCAATTGCGGACAAGAATAGGACATGTTCTATATTCTTGCGGAACGGAAGTGCAGACCCGGAAGCGCGGATCCGTAATTCCGGATCCGAGCGGGACAAAGTCTGTCCCCATAGAAATGAATGGGTCCGCAATTCCGTTCCGCAAACAGAATTGCGGACGTGTGAATGGGGCATAAGGGTCCCTTATCACCGCCAGTTAGTTAGCTACTTGTTAGGTAGCTAGCGCCCAGCCCACCGCACCGCAGTCACTGATTTTGGCAGAGATTTTTCATCCACATTGATCGATGCGAATGAAAAATCTGTGCCGTTCATATATTTTTTTTTCAGCCCAGAGGCTGAACGGAAAAAAATCTCATTACCCGTATGCTCAATATAAGGAGAATCGCAGAAACTCCTAATGCTGGCCATACGTGTAATGATTGCGGAGACCCTCAAATGCCAGGGCAGTACAAACACCTCACATGTGACCCCATTTTAGAAAGTAGACACCCCAAGGTATTCCGTGAGGGGTATGGCGAGTTCATGTAAAATTTTATTTTTTGTCACAAGTTAGTGGAATATAAGACTGTAAAAAAAAATCAATTTCCGCTAACTTGAGCCAATTTTTATTTTTTTCTGTGAACTCGCCATGCCCCTCACGGAATGCCTTGGGGTGTCTTCTTTCCACAATAGGGTCACTTGTGGGGTATTTATACTGCCCTGGCATTTTAGGGGTCCTAAAGCGTGAGAATCCAAATGCGTAAAAATGCCCTGTGAAATCCTAAAGGTACTCATTGGTTTTAGGGCCCCTTTGCGCATCTTGGCTGCAAAAAAGTGTCACTCATGTGGTTTTGCTGTACTCAGGAGAAGTAGGGCAATGTGTTTTGGGGTGTATTTTTATATATACCCATACTTTGTTTGAGAAATATTGCTGTAAACGACAACTTTTTAAATTTTTTTATTCAAAGTTGTCAATTTACAGATATTTCTCTCACCCAGCATGGGTATATGTAAAAATACACCCCAAAACACATTGCCCTACTTCTCCTGAGTGCGGCGATACCACATGTGATACTTCTTGCAGCCAAGATCGCAAAGGGACTCAAATTAATGAGTACCTTTTAGGAGGGCATTTTTACGCATTTTCTTCTCACGCTTTAGGGCCCCTAAAATGCCAGGGCAGTATAAATACCCCACATGTGACCCCATTTTGGAAAGAAGACACCCCAAGGTATTCGCTGAGCGGCATAGTGAGTCCATGAAAAATTAAACTTTTTGTCAAAAGTTAGCGGAAAGGGAGACTTTGTGAGAAAAACAATAAAAATCAATTTCCACTAACTTGTGCCAAAAAAATTCTTCTAAGAACTCGCCATGCCCCTCATGGAATACCTTGGGCTGTCTTTTTCCACAACAGGGTCACATGTGGGGTATTTATACTGCCCTGGCATTTTAGGGTCCTAAAGCGTGAGAAGACAAATGCGTAAAAATGCCCTCTGAAATCTAAAGGTACTCATTGGATTTAGGGCCCCTTGCGCATCTTGGCTGCAAAAAGTGTCACTCATGTGGTATTGCTGTACTCAGGAGAAGTAGGGCAATGTGTTTTGGGGTGTATTTTTACATATACCCATGCTGTGTTGAGAAATATCTGCTGTAAATTGACAACTTTGTATAAAAATTTTTATTCAAAGTTGTCAGTTTACAGCATATTTCTCTCACCCAGTATAGGTATATGTAAAAATACACCCCAAACACATTGCCCTACTTCTCCTGAGTACGTGATACCACATGAGTTACACTTTTGCAGCCAAATGCGCAAAGGCCTAATTCTAATGAGTACCTTTTAGACAGGGCATTTTTACGCATTTGCATTCTCACGCTTTAGGACCCCTAAAATGCCAGGACAGTATACATACCCCACATGTGACCCCATTTTGGAAAGAAGACACCCCAAGGTATTCTGCTGAGCGGCATGGTGAGTCCATGAAAATTAAACTTTTTGGCACAAGTTAGCGGAAAGTGATTATTTTTAATTTTGTTTTACAAAATTAAATTAATTTTAAATTAATTTAATTTTTTTAATTTGTTTTTACAAAGTCTCATATTCCACTAACTTGTGACAAAAAAAAATCTTCTACATGAACTTGCCATGCCCCTCATGGAATACCTTGGGGTGTCTTCTTTCCAAAATGGGGTCACATGTGGGGTATTTATACTGTCCTGGCATTTTAGGGGCCCCTAAAGCGTGAAGAAGTCTGGAATCAAATGCGTAAAAATGCACTGAAATCCTAAAGGTACTCATTGGAGTTTGGGCCCCTTTGCGCATCTTGGCTGCAAAAAGTGTCACACATGTGGTATCGCCGTACTCAGGAGAAGTAGGGCAATGTGTTTTGGGGTGTATTTTTACATATACCCATGCTGTGTGTGAGAAATATCTCTGTAAACTGACAACTTTGTATAAAAATTTTTAAAAAGTTGTCGTTTACAGCGATTTTTCTCACACACAGTATAGGTATATGTAAAAATACACCCCAAACCACATTGCCCTACTTCTCCTGAGTACGGTGATACCACATGAGTTACACTTTTTTGCAGCCAAGATGCGCAAAGGCCTAATTCCAATGAGTACCTTTAGGATTTCACAGGGCATTTTTACACATTTAGATTCTCACGCTTTAGGACCCCTAAAATGCCAGGACAGTATACATACCCCACAAGTGACCCCATTTTGGAAAGAAGACACCCCAAGGAATTCTGTGAGGGGCATGGCGAGTTCACAGAATTTTTTTTTTTTGGCACAAGTTAGCGGAAATTGATTATTTTTTTTAATTTTGTTTTTACAAAATTAAATTAATTTTTTTTAAATTAATTTAATTTTTTTTAATTTTGTTTTTTACAAAGTCTCATATTCCACTAACTTGTGACAAAAAATAAAATTTTACATGAACTTACCATACCCCTCACAGAATACCTTGGGGTGTCTTCTTTCTAAAATGGGGTCACATGTGGGGTATTTATACTGTCCTAGCATTTTAGGGGCCCCTAAAGCGTGCGAAGAAGTCTGGAATCCAAATGCGTAAAAATGCACTGTGAAATCCTAAAGGTACTCATTGGAGTTTGGGCCCCTTTGCGCACCCAGGCTGCAAAAAAGTGGCACACATGTGGTATCGCCGTACTCAGGAGAAGTAGGGCAATGTGTTTTGGGGTGTATTTTTATATATACCCATACTTTGTGTTAGAAATATCTCTGTAACGACAACTTTTAAAAATTTTTTATACAAAGTTGACAATTTACAGAGATATTTCTCTCACCCAACATGGGTATATGTAAAAATACACCCCAAAACACATTGCCCTACTTCTCCTGAGTACGGCGATACCACATAAGTGACACTTTTTTGCAGCCTGGGTGCGCAAAGGGGCCCAAATTCCAACGAGTATCTTTAGGTTTTACATGGCGGCTCACAATTTAGCCCCTCCCAAAATGCCAGAACAGTAAACACACCCCACAAATGACCCCATTTCGGAAAGTAGACACCCCAAGGTATTCACTGAGGGGCAAAGTGAGTCCGTCTGAGATTTTATTTTTTTATTTTTGCCAGAAGTTAGCAGAAATTGAAACTTTTATTTTTTTTTCTCAGAAAGTGTCATTTTCCGCTAACTTGTGAAAAAAAATGAAATGATACATGAACTCACCATGCCCCTCTGCGAATACTTTGGGGTGTCTTCTTTCTAAAATTGTGTCATTTGGGGGGTATTTATACTATCCTGACATTCTAGCACCTGAAGAAACATGACAGGTGCTCAGAAAGTCAGAGCTGCTTCAAAATGCCGAAATTCACTTTTTTGCACCATAGTTTGTAAACGCTATAACTTTTACCCGTCCAATAAATATACACTTATTGGATTTTTTTTTTATCAAAGACATGTAGAACAATAAATTTAGAGAAAAATTTATATAGAAATGTAATAAAAAAAATATAATTTACAACAGAAAGTGAAAAATGTCATTTTTTTGCAAAAATGTCGGTAAATTTTTATTAATGGCAAAAAAAGTTAAAATGTCAGCAACAATGAAATACCACCAAATGAAAGCTCTATTAGTGAGAAGAAAAGGAGGTAAAATTCATTTGGGTGGTAAGTTGCATGACGGAGCAATAAACGGTGAAATTAGTGTAGTGCAGAATTGTAAAAAGTGGCCTGGTCATTAAGGGTGTTTAAGAAAGGGGGCTGAGGTGGTTAAAAGCATTGTAACCTCTAATTGTGAGAGGTACAAACCTTATAGGAATAAAAGGCTAACAAACAATAAGAAACCAATGTGGATAAATAGAACCGTAAAGAAAGCAATAAATGACAAAAATAAATCATATAAATCACTAAAACAGGAGGGGAGTCAGGAAGCACTGAAACTATAAGGAAAAAAATTGAATATGTAAAAAACTAATAAAAATTGCCAAACTAGAGACCGAAAGATTAATTGCCAAAGAGAGTAAAACTAACCCTAAAATGTTCTTCAATTATATAAATAGTAAAAAATATAAATCTGAAGGAGTCGGCCCTCTACATAGCAATGAGGGGGGTGTTGCAGGGAGCGACGAGGATAAAGCAAAACTATTAAATATTTTTTTCTCCACTATATTCACTGAGGAAAATAAACTGTCAGATGAAATGCAGAATGTAAAAGTAAATCCCCCATTAAAAGTGCCCTGTCTGACCCAGGAAGAAGTACAACAGGGACTTAAAAATATTAAAATAGACAAATCGCCAGGACCGGATGGCATACACCCCCGTATCCTAAGGAAATTAAGTGATGTCGTAGCCAGACCTTTATTTCTGATATTTGCGGACTCTATACTGACAGGGAATGTTCCACAGGATTGACGCATAGCAAATGTGGTGCCAATATTCAAAAGGTCCAAAAACAGAGCCTGGAAATTATAGGCCGGTAAGTTTAACATCTGTTGTTGGTAAACTGTTTGAAGGGTTTCTAAGAGATGCTATTTTGGAATATCTCAATGAAAATAAGCAAATAATGCCATATCAGCATGGCTTCATGAGGGATCGGTCATGTCAAACTAATTTAATCAGCTTCTATGAGGAGGTAAGTTCTAGACTTGACAGCGGCGAATCAATGGATGTCGTATATCTGGACTTCTCCAAAGCATTTGACATTGTACCTCATAAAAGGTTAGTATATAAAATGAGGATGCTCGGACTGGGAGAAAATGTCTGTATGTGGGTAAGTAACTGGCTGAGTGACAGAAAACAGAGGGTGGTTATTAACGGTAGATACTCAGATTGGGTCACTGTCACTAGTGGGGTACCTCAGGGGTCAGTATTGGGCCCTATTCTCTTCAATATATTTATTAATGATCTTGTAGAAGGCTTGCACAGTAAAATATCTATTTTTGCAGATGACACTAAACTGTGTAAAGTAATTAACACTGAAGAGGACAGTTTTCTGCTACAGAGGGATCTGGATAGATTAGAGGCTTGGGCAGAGAATTGGCAGATGAGGTTTAACACTGACAAATGTAAAGTTATGCACATGGGAAGGAATAATGCAAGTCACCCGTACATATTAAATGGTAAAACACTAGGTAACACTGACATGGAAAAGGATCTAGGAATTTTAATAAACAGCAAACTAAGCTGTAAAAACCAGTGTCAGACAGCTACTGCCAAGGCCAATAAGATAATCGGTTGCATCAAAAGGGGCATAGACGCCCGTGATGAGAACATAGTCCTACCACTTTACAAATCACTAGTCAGACCACACATGGAGTACTGTGTACAGTTCTGGGCTCCTGTGAACAAGGCAGACATAGCAGAGCTGGAGAGGGTTCAGAGGAGGGCAACTAAAGTAATAACTGGAATGGGCAACTACAGTACCCTGAAAGGTTATCAAAATTAGGGTTATTCACTTTTGAAAAAAGACGACTGAGGAGAGATCTAATAACTATGTATAAATATATCAGGGGTCAGTACAGAGATCTCTCCCATCATCTATTTATCCCCAGGACTGTGACTGTGACGAAGGGACATCCTCTGCGTCTGGAGGAAAGAAGGTTTGTACACAAACATAGAAGAGGATTCTTCACTGTAAGAGCAGTGAGACTATGGAACTCCTGAGGAGGTGGTGATGGTGAGTACAATAAAGGAATTCAAGAGGGGACTGGATGTATTTCTGGAGTGTAATAATATTACAGGTTATAGCTACTAGACAGGGCAGGGGTCATTGATCCAGGGAGTTATTCTGATTGCCTGATTTGAGTTGGGAAGGAATTTTTTCCCCTTAAGTGGGGAAAATTGGCTTCTGCCTCACAGTTTTTTTTTCCCTTACTCTGGATCAACTTGTAGGAAACAGGCCGAACTGGATGGACAAATGTCTTTTTTCGGACTTATATACTATGTTACTATGACCTATCCTCAGGAAAGGTCATCAGTATCTGAGCAGTGGGGGTCCGACAACCGGGAGCACCGTCGATCAGCTGTTTGAGAAGGCAGCGGCACTCGCAGCAGTGTTGCGGCTTTCTCTGTCATTTTCCTAGGCCGAGTAACCACATGTTCATGTGTCACGTGGCCTAGGAGTAGATCATCCCCATTCAAGTGAATGGGGCTGAGCGCGATACCAAGCACAGTCGCAATATTATGTACAAAGCTGTGATTCATGACCTGTGGGAAGGCAGCAGCACTCACAGAAGCGTTGCTACTTGGCAGAGGTCCCAGTTGTCGGACCCCCACCGATCAGATACTGATTTGACCTATCCAGAGGATAGGTCATCGGTAAAACAAAAATCTTGGAAAACTTTTAACCATATAACTTCCCTAGATCCCTCCCTGCCCTTGAAACCAGTAGGTATACTGACAGTAGTTCCTTCAGTGGCAAAGAACACCAGAAATACTGGAATAAACCCTCTAATTATTCTAGACCATCAAATATAATGATATTAAATTCTTCCGTATCGTAGACTACCAGGGATATTGGCATTAAACACCTTACAGCCCTATAGCACCAGAGATAGTCTTTTTAACCCCTTCACTGACCTATACCACCAGGAATTCTAACATAAGCTTATTTACTGCAGTAGACTATCTGGAATTCTTACATGAACCCCATCACTGCCATGGACCACCACAGTAACGGTGTTTACTGCCCCCCAATAAAGCAAAGTCCGCTTCTATAATTTAGTTTTAGAACTGAGATCAGCTGTGGATCTAGGTAGTAGGGCCAGGCGGTTCTCAGGATGAGAGACTTGTTGTTCTACACCCTGCACCCACTCTCTTGTTTCTTTGAACATCAGTTCTGACAATTTTCTCAATCATGTCTTCCATGAGGCAATGGCCGCCATAAATGTGTTTACATGTTTAAAGGTGAATTCACCCGTATTACATATCCTAGATTTCATTTTTATGTGTTGCATTTCAGCATTTGGATGTGCCTGGGTTCACCATCCTTAGGCCTTCTGCATGCGGCCGTTGATCGTCCGTTCCATGCATTGGGGACCGCAATCTGTGCGGATTCCGCAGACAGATCCAGACCCATTTAACTTGAATGGGTCCATGCTCCGTCCCCACTGCAAAAAAGTAGTGCATGCACTACTTTTTTGTTCTACAGAGGCACCACGGAGGGTTCTGTGCCTGCGTTCCGCACCGACCTTCTGTATTGCGGATCCATTCAAGTGAACGGGTCCCCATCTGTGATGCAGGGTGCACACAGCTGCTGCCCACATATTGTGGGCCGCAATACGGGCAAGGCCAGGCAACGGCCGTGTGCATGAGCCCTCAGAACAATGCATTAACGTAAGTAGACAGTGATAGGATGCAGCAAACAGTAAAAGTACTGAAGGTGATGGGCCACCGGCAACTGCAACACTAAGGGAAAAGTGTACCAATGTCATGCATGGTAGTGTCATAGTTTCTCAGGCAATACGGCTAGCAGGTTATCATTGTTTGATGTATCTGCAGTGTGCCGGACCGCAAGGGAAACACATGGGGCTACGGTGAGCTAATGGGGGGTAGTAGTTCATTTGTACTCACAGTTAGCAGAGCCTCCCTGGGTCGGCAGTGCAGTGGACAGGAAGACAGCACGAAATCGGCACTTTCGGTTGCAGGGAACACCAGCCAGATGTTGGTTGAGGTGCCCTTGATGGTACTTGGTGTACGTAAGTTGCAAATGATGTGTAGCAGTAGAAATGATGAGGAGTCAGTAGTTATCAAACAGTTGAACATTTACTAAATCACTTGTCTTCAGGCAGTCAATACAGATAGAGTTCATTTGTATGTCATAAGTAATGACTCAGAAATAGGTTCAATTGTATAACTTTTATCAGGTTTAGACGATTGTCAGTTGAGGAGTTCCCTTCAAGGGTAAAACTTTACAGGCAAGACTTCGATAATTATTCTAAGTCCAAAACTATAGCACTCTGGTACTAAATATGCTGGTTTCTCCTTATCTTGAGCTATCCTATCGTCGCAGGCATCAGTCTTCTGCTTCATTATTTGCAGGATGCTCTTCTATAAAGGTTTTGGGTTTTCACTATGACCCGGAAGGCTTAAATAGTGAAGAAAGATAATTCTGTGCACTAAATTATCCATACGTGTCCCGGCACTTCTAGAGTTGCTATCAGGCACTTGTGCTGGTGAAGTCCATAGGCTGAGTTCAGCTCTAATCCTCACTAGGCTCACTGCATATTTATACATAGACTCACTGTCTGGTGCTTAACCTAGAAACATAGAATGTGTCGGCAGATAAGAACCATTTGGCCCATCTAGTCTGCCCAATATACTGAATACTATGGATAGCCCCGGGGGCGTGGCCTAACCTTCATGGAGTGAGGACGTGGTTCTCTTCGGCTCCGGCTTCATCCTGGCGTTATCCTGGGCATCCTTGGCCATCTTGCAGTTTACTGGCGAGCGTTGGGTTCCTCCGGTGGTCGGCCTTCTCCGGTGCCGGTCTGCGCCCCCTGTGTCCTCATCTTCTCCTGCTGCTGGCGGTGCGGCCTAGGTGTTCGGCCGCGGCGGTGAGCGGGCGCCATCTTGGGAGCGGTGCGGCCCTGTGAAGAAAGCCGGTGGAGCGGCTGCTTACTTACCTGCCCGGGGTCCCTGCTGCGTCCTCGGCGGGAGTCTTCCTGCGTTTGCCTGTGCGGCCGGCCCTCTCTGCTCCGGTGACTGGTGTGTCAGTGTCGGGTGTGCAGCTCCCCGGCACTGTTTCCTCTCTGAGCTCCTGCTGCTGCTGCTCCGGATCCCCTTCTGTGATTCGAGGAGGGACTGGGCCTGGAATCTTCTCAGGAGGATTGGAGGAAGGCAAGTCCAGCATTCATCTGGCAAGGTACTGTTGTGGGCCCCTGTGCCATATTCCACTACACATTATTTAGGGTGGCCCTCCTTTAGCCCAGCGCGGGGGGGGTGCCTGGATTATCTGCTTCTGGACTCTGTCCGTTTTCCCGCTTTGCCTGGATAGCCTGCATCAGGGTCCTATCGGTCCTATAATTATTTCTCTTCATGGGCCGGAAAACCGGGGGTGCTGGTGGCCCGCAACTGGTTAAATTGTTTGCTGACGCAATGAGTCAAACGGAGGAAAAGGGGGTTGGAGACAACCCTGAAGGAGACCAGGTCGATTTGAGTAAAATAATGGCGGCCATTACAAAATGTCAGTCCACCCTCACGATTAAAATTGATCACTTGCAGTCTGATATCACCTGTCTTAGACACGACATTGATAAGATCCGTGAAAGGACCACCGAAGTAGAAAGGCGGCTAGGTGAGGTGGAGGATGTGGCCCACTCTGGTAGTAATATGGTGCGTACCTTGCAGCAGCAGGTCAAATCGCTGATGGCGAAAGTGGATGATGCGGAAAACCGCAATAGAAGGAATAATATTCGTATTATGGGAATTCCTGAAAGAGCAGAAGGGACATCACCGGAACTTTTTGCTGAGCAACTCATCCAGAAGTGTCTTGACCCTATTCAACTCTCCTCTACCTTTGTGGTGGAACGTGCCCACAGGATTCCTACTAGATCTCCGCCTCCAGGGGCGCCTCCGCGTCCTTTCATCCTGAAAGTCCTGAATTATCGGGACCGTGATACAATTTTGGCGGCAGCTCGGAGAGTGCAGGAGATTCGATTTGAGAGCTCCAGATTGTCCTTTTACCCGGATTTCTCCTCTGAGGTTCAGCGGCTGAGAAGACAATTTACAGCGGTGAGGGCCCGTCTGAGAGGCAAAGGGATCCGTTACGCCATGTTATATCCGGCGAAGCTGCGTGTTCAGGATGGTGAAACCGTCCGATTCTTCACGACGGCGGAGGAGGCCTCGGAGTGGCTGGACGGTCTGGGGTGATGGCGGCCTATTGGTAGTGGGGTCCAGCTTTCAGTGACTTCACGGATGCCGTTTTATTCTTCTGTCTATGACTGCCGGAGCTGGGGTGCTTAGTCCCCTACCTGTTTCTTCGGCTCAGTTGCACTTGTTGTGCGTTTTCGGGACTGTTCCACGTTCCTGATTTAGCAACGGGATTGCTACTGTTAGTCAGTTGGGGATCTGGGCTCAGATAGGTTGGGTGGTCTGGGCAGGGAGGGGGATTGCTGTTCAAAGGGGTTCATTGCCAGTTAGTGGGTTCCTTATTTGTACCTGCTTTTTCAGTGTTTATGTGTGTATGTTTTGTCCTGTGGTGTGCATGTGAGTATGTCTGGCCCTGTGGTCCTGGTCGCCCTCCGCCGCCTGAGGTAGGTTTTGTTACGTGATGGCTAACTGTACTTTTATTTCCTGGAATGTGCGAGGGCTCAATGATAAAGTCAAACGCTCTCTTGTTTTTAACTTTCTGAGGAAATTTTCTCCAGATGTATTGTTGTTACAGGAGACGCACCTGATGGGACAGAAAACTTTGGCGTTGAAGAAACCGTGGATTGGCTGGTCATACCATGCGGTATATAGTAACCGGGCAAGGGGTGTGTCGGTATTGGTGGCCAGGTCTGTCCCTTTTCAGTTACATACGGTCCAGACTGACCTGTTGGGGCGGTATGTCATTGTACATGCGTCTATCAGAGGTAGGGATTATATTGTGGTTGGGGTATATGTCCCTCCTCCGTTTCAGAGGCGTTTTTGGACGACCTGATGAGCAAGATTGCGACTTTTCCTGTTGCTCCCTTGCTCATTATGGGCGATTTCAACTCAGTTCTGGATCCCTGGATGGATAGACTGCACCCCCTGCTTCGCATAGTAATGCGTTGGCTCAGTGGGCGGAAGGAAACGCTCTCTCTGAGGTCTGGAGGCACTTACATCCCGGGGTTCGCCAATATTCGTGCCACTCAGCATCTTACGAGTCATTGTCTAGGATTGACTTGGTATTTGCTGACAGAGATTTGTTGCCGTGGCTGTCTAAGGTGGAATATCTTCCCAGGGGTATATCTGACCATGCCCCTCTGCTGGTGTCCCTGAGAATTCCGGTTGGACTTCCCTTTAAACTTTGGCGCCTTAATCCACGCTGGTTGGAGGTACTTCCGGTGTCTTGGGCCGCTACAGAAGGGGCAAAGGAGTATTGGGAGACTAATGGTGGGTCTTCTGACCCGCTGACTGAATGGGATGCCTTTAAGGCTGTTCAAAGGGGGTCATTGTGCAGGCGATTGCGACACATAGAAAGGAGTTGGTTGTTACTAGGAATAAGCTAGAGAACGAGGTGACGTCTGCTGAAATGGCTTTCTCTCAGGATCCTACGATTGATAATCGCACTAGATGGGAGGAGGCGCAGCGTAATCTCCGTCTCCACTTAGTCGAGTTTACTCAAAAGAGATTGCTGTGTCAGAGGCAGGTAGTATTCGCTGAGGGGGACAAGAATGGGAGGACTTTAGCTTTTCTGGCAAAAACCGAGACCCCGCAGACGGTAGTGACTTGTATTGTTGACGGTGGGGGAGTCCTTTTCTCGTCCAGAGGATGTTTGTTCACAGTTTGCTAGATACTATACAGATTTGTACGACAGTAAGTCGGTCTTTGGTGAGGTGGATATTAGGGACTACTTGAGGACAATTACGGTTACTCCTCTTTCGCTGACGGACAGGGCTTATTTGGATATGCCTCTGGGGGTGTTGGAAGTCCGGGCAGCGATTGAGAGTATGGCAGTGGGCAGATCGCCTGGGCCGGATGGGCTTCGGTGGAATGGTACAAGATGAATCTTGAGCAACAAAGTGAGAGGTTGTACAAACTTTTCACCCATGCTTTTGAATGCAATAAATTGCCTGATTCTATGATGGAGGCCACGATTGTGGTTATACATAAACCGGGCGTCCACCGGAGTGCTGCAGCTCGTACAGGCCGATCTCCTTGCTTAATGTGGATGCGAAGGTATTAGCAAAGCTTCTGGCGAGAAGATTGAGGGAGGTTATTTTGTCTGTAATTGACCCGGACCAGTCGGGGTTCATGCCTGGGAAGACTACGGATATAAACCTTCGGAGACTCTTTACTAATCTGCAGGTTACTCATGACAATGCAGGGTCTCGGGCTATTGCTTCTCTGGATAATGAGAAAGCATTTGACTCGGTTGAATGGCATTTTATATGGCAGACGCTGGACCATCTGGGGTTTCCGTCCTCCTTTGTTAAATGGGTTAAGTTGCTATATCAGGCCCCGAGGGCACGAGTACGTGTGAATGGTTATTTATCGGAACCTTTTGTCCTTCATAGGGGACCAGACAAGGGTGCCCTTTGTCTCCAATGTTGTTTGCCCTAGTCATGGAGCCCTTGACGAGACTAGTGAATGCCTCTCAGCTAATAGAGGGTGGACAATTGCGGGGATAGAAGAAAAGTTGTCATTATATGCGGATGATCTATTAGTGTATCTGGCGGATGCGGGCCCCTCTTTGGAAGCCCTGTTGGAGATTATTGATGGGTTTGGAAAGTTCTCCGGTCTCAGAGTGAACTGGAGTAAGTCTAGCCTGTGTCTGGTAGATGATGAAGCTGGGAGGGGATTTCTCCGCTGTCTAGTCTGAGGGTGGTGGAACAATTTGTCTACTTGGGTGTGAGAATCCATAGGGATACCAACCGATTCTATCAACTGAATATTGTGCCGGCGGTCCAGCAGGTTTCTCGGAAGTTGGATGTGTGGACTAGTCTCCCGCTCACTTTGATGGGCAGGGTGAACTTGGTAAAGATGTCGGTGTTACCCAAGCTTTTGTATCTCTATAGGGCGGCCCGGTTGCATTGCCGCAATCTCACTTTGACCATTTGGACAGATTGATATCTCCCTTTCTGTGGGGTGGCCGACCTCCTAGACTGGCGAGGCAGACGTTGAAGGCCCTGTACACGCGGGGTGGCCTGAGACTCCCAGATTTCCGGGTATACTATGCTGCTGCGCAGTTGGTGTATGCTGCATGGTGGATACGAGCAGATGCGAATAACCCAGCTGTGGTACTGGAGGCTGCCTTGGCGGGATCCTTCGAGTCTTTGGCCAATCTGGTGTATAGGGGAGGCGACTTGGTCTTATACTATACTAAGGCTATGGCGGTGGTGGTGTCAGTATGGAAACGGTGGGTGGTGACGCACTGGGAGAAGGATGAGGGAGAGGTTTGGTCTCCGTATATGCCTTTGTGGAAGAATAACCGTTTGAAGGAGTTATTTCATCTGTCGGACTTCGAGTTTTGGCCCAAAGCAGGTCTTAAGTATCTCACCCAGCTGTATGTTAATGGGGTTTTTAGTGATTTTACGGCTTTAAGGCGACAGTTCAACCTGCCGAATGCGTGTTTCTATAGATATCTCCAGTTGAGACATGCGTGCGCTATTCAATTTCAATCTCTGACTCTTACTCTACAATGCGGCCCGCTGGAATCTGTGGCTAGAAGGGTGCAATTGTTTAAGCCCATTTCCTCGTTCTACTTAGAAATACTGAAATTGCAGGAATCGCCACTCTCTCGCTCGTTTGAGCGTTGGAGAGCTGATATTCAGGAGCTGGAAGCGGCGCACTTGGAGGAACTGTCGGTGGCGTGGAAATCATCTGTGATAAGTGCGAGGGACCAGGTAATTCAGTTGAAGTGGATGCATAGGGTGTATCTTACCCCGGTTCGGTTGTACCGTATGTGTCAACTTCCGGACCCCTTCTGTACCAGATGCGGGGGGGGGGGCACTTTTTTCCATATGGTCTGGGAATGCCCAATTGTACAATACTTCTGGCAGACAATATGTGATTTTATTGTGTCCAAGCTAGGTCTCCCAGGGATTCTGTCTCCATCAGTGTGTTTGCTGGGATTGGTGCGTGATGCGGATCCATCTAAATATGGAAGGATGCTTTTGCGCCTGCTCATGTTTTATGGGCGGAAAACTATCCTTTTACACTGGAAGCCTCCCAAGGCTCCTTCCTTGGACTCCTGGGTGCAACTGATTAATGCAGACCTCCAGTTTTACAAATTGACGTACGCAGCCAGAGGGGTTCCGGGTCGATTTGATCTTATTTGGGGGCTTTGGATTCAGGCACAGGCGACCACTTGAGACTCCTGGATTGGAAAGGGGGGTGATCTTGGGACTGCAGAGTGAGTGAATGCGTGTGTGAGTGTGTTCTCTCAGTCATACATGTATGTGGAGGATATCGCTTGATCATTGGAATATGCTACAGTATGTTTTGTACTAGCTGAAAAGTGCTTCCTGTTTATTGGAATTTTATACTGTAATTCTTCTAATGTACTGAGATGAGCCTGTACGTATTGTGGTTTGGTCTTGTCTAATGTTTTGTTATGACCTTAAAACTGCATAAATAAATACTTTAAAAAAAAACTATGGATAGCCCCAGGCCCTATCTTATATGAAGGATGGCCTTATGCCTATCCCATGCATGCTTAAACTCCTTCACTGTATTTACAGCTACCACTTCTGCAGGAAGGCTATTCCATGCGTCCACTACTCTCTCAGTAAAGTAATACTTCCTGATATTACTTTTAAACCTTTGCCCCTCTAATTTAACACTATGTCCTCTTGTAGCAGTTTTTCTTCTGTTAAATATTCTCTCCTCTTTTACCGTGATGATTCCCTTTATGTATTTAAAAGTTTCTATCATATCCCCTCTGTCTCTTCTTACTTCCAAGCTATACATGTTAAGGTCCTTTAACCTTTCCTGGTAAGTTTTGTCCTGAAATCCATGTACTAGTTTAGTAGCTCTTCTCTGAACTCTCTCCAAAGTTTCAATATCCTTCTGCAGATCTGGTCTCCAGTACTGCACACAATACTCCAAATGAGGTCTCACTAGTGCTCTGTAGAGCGGCACGAGCACCTCCCTCTTTCTACTGTTAATGCCTCTCCCTATACACCCAAGCATTCTGCTGGCATTACCTGCTGCTCTATGACATTGTCTGCCCACCTTTAGGTCGTCTGATATAATGACCCCTAAATCCCTTTCCTCAGATACTGAGGTTAGTACTGTATCACTGATTTTATATTCTGCTCTTGGGTTTTTACGCCCCAGGTGCATTATGTTACACTTATCGACATTAAATTTTAGTTGCCAGATTTTTGACCATTCCTCTAGTTTTCCTAAATCCTTTTCCATTTGGTGTATCCCTCCAGGAACATCAACCCTGTTACAAATATTTGTGTCATCAGCAAAAAGACCCACCTTACCATTGAGGCCTTCTGCAATTTCGCTGATAAAGATATTAAACAATATGGGTCCCAGAACAGATCCCTGAGGTACCCCACTGGTAACAATACCATGGTCTGAATATACTCCATTGACTACAACCCTCTGTTTTCTGTCCTTCAGCCACTGCCTAATCCATTCAACAATATGTGAGCCCAAGCTCAAAGACTGCAGTTTATTGATAAGCCTTCTATGTGGGACAGTATCAAATGCCTTACTAAAGTCCAGATAAGCGATGTCTACTGCACCTCCGCCATCTATTATTTTAGTCACCCAATCAAAAAAGTCAATAAGATTAGTTTGACATGATCTCCCTGAAGTAAACCCATGCTGTTTTTTTATCAATCAACCCATGGGTTTTTAGATGTTCCACAATCCTCTCCTTGAGTATGGTTTCCATTAATTTCCCCACTATTGATGTCAGGCTTACTGGCCTATAGTTGCCCGATTCCTTTCTACTACCTTTCTTGTAAATTGGCACAACATTTGCTAATTTCTAATCTTCTGGGATGACACCTGTTACCAGTGATTGGTTAAATAAATCTGTTAATGGTTTTGCTAGTACACCTCTAAGCTCTTTTAATAGCTTTGGGTGTATCCCATCAGGCCCCTGTGATTTATTTTTATTAATTTTAGACAGCTGACTTAGAACCTCTTTCTCTGTAAAGACACATGCATCAAAGGATTCATTAGTCTTCCTCCCTAACTGAGGTCCTTCTCCTTCATTTTCCTTTGTAAAAACTGAACAGACGTATTCATTGAGGCAGTCAGCTAGTTCTTTATCCTCTTCCATATACCTTCCTTCTTTTGTTTTTAATTTGGTAATTCCTTGTTTTAATTTCCTTTTTTCATTTATGTATCTGAAGAATGAAAAAGTTGAAAAAAATCACCTTTTTTGACTGACTGAGCTAATTTCTCTTCTGCCTGAGCTTTAGAAGCTCTTATAACTTGCTTGGCCTCTCTTTGCCTCATCTTATAGATTTCCCTGTCATCCTCGTTTTGGGTGTTTTTATACTTACTAAATGCCATCTTTTTGTTTTTAATGATTTTGGCCACTTCTGCTGAGTACCACAGTGGTCTCTTCCTTTTTTTGCTTTTACTGACAAGCCTAATGCACTTTTCTGTTGCCTTCAATAGTGCCACTTTTAAGTAGTCCCATTTCTCTTGGACTCCATTGAAATTGTTCCAGTCTGATAGGGACTCGTATACCACTGATGTCATTTTCGAAAAGTCTGTTTTCCGAAAATCTAAAGCTTTTGTTTTCGTGTGGAGTGACTAAGTCACTGTACTTATAGTAAACCACACTGACTGGTGATCACTATATCCTAAGCTTTCCCCTACAGTAATATCTGATACCAAATTGCCATTTGTGAATACCAAATCTAAAATGGCCTCCTTCCGGGTTGGCTCCTCAACTACTTGCTGTAGAGATAATCCCAGTAGGGAATTTAGAATGTCTGTACTCCTGGCAGAACTAGCTATTTTGGTTTTCCAGTTTATATCAGGAAGATTAAAGTCTCCCATAATGACAACTTCCCCTTTCAATGTCATTTTAGCCATTTCCTCATCTAGTAGATCATCTAATTCTTTGACTTGGCTTGGTGGTCTATATATGACACCTACACGAGTTACCTTATGATCACCAAGCTGCAACGTAATCCAAACTGACTCTAAATTGGTTTCGCTGACTTGTATTAGATTAGATTTTATGCTATCTTTGACATATGGGGCCTCTCCACCTCCTTTCTTGCCTTCTCGGTCTTTCCTATATAGAGAGAACCCAGGTATTGTTATATCCCAGTCATTACTCTCATTGAACCATGTCTCAGTAACAGCCACTAAATCTATATTCTCAGATGCCATTACAGACTCAAGTTCGTTGATCTTATTCCCTAAACTGCGAGCATTTGTAGACAAGACTCTCAGCTTGTCATTTCTTATCCTATCAGCTCCTGGCATCTTCTGGCATTGTTTTTTCGGGGGGCAGCCGAACTGATGGATTGTCTCTTTTGTGCCCCCCTTTCCTAGTTTAAATGTTCCTTTGCAAAAACTTTGAACTGTTCACTGAGGACATTCGTTCCCTTGAGAGAAAGATGCAAACCATCTTGGTTGCTGTATTTGTCTTCTCCAGGCTAGATCAGGGCCCAGAGGAAAGGAAAACAGCTACATGTTGGTTTGGGCCTGTTTCTCTTCTCCATACACACTCCTCTCCTCTTCACTCTACTCTGAAGCACTACTTTCTGCTTCTTGTTCTAACACAACCCAAGCTATATAAATGAGTGGCGCCAGCACCACCTAGAGGCGAATGGGTGAAATGACATTGCCAGCCTGATAAATAGGAAATACCATACATTCAGTACATTACATGAATACAGAGATTTAAAGTGTCTCTTTTCACACAAATGTGGGACGCTGCAGATCTGTTACACTTCTATAAAGTCTGGAGCTGTTATCTACTGCTGTATTATTCTGGGGCTGTTCTTTACTGATTTCTTTAGGACTGTTTCCCACTCCCTGATTATTTACGCTAGAGCTACCATTTACAACCAGCATCTTCTACACAGTGACCGTTGGCGAGATGTCTGCACTCAGCCTGACAAGAGCGGCACCAATCGCCAAACCAGAAGAGTGTACACTTTGTCCTGTTCAGCTGTTTCTGTAAAGGTAGAGGGGTGGACCGTGTCTGGAGAGTCGGGTGGTGAACCATTCTATTTAACTTTTTATTGCAATCACAGGATCTGTTCTTCCCCACAACCTTTGCATATTAAAGGGAATCTGTCACCAGCGACCCCTTATCCAACTGTTTGCATAGACACATAGTTGTAGTAGTTTTAACGCTTTTTCTTAATATGCAAATTAGGCCCGTGGTGCAATGAGGATGTCACCATTGCTCCTGTTGCATCCAAGCTCCACTCCTTTCCTGTGACTGATCGGGATCCAGGATGCTGCCCACAGCAACCACAACAGAAGAAGCAACCTACCAAGCTGATGACTTATATAAGCCTCAGAGATGATGATGGCAGTAGCTGCAGGTCTAATGTCTGCACCGTGGTCAGTGGCTATAACAATATAGAATATCTTGCTTCTTATTGTCGTGTTTATATAGCCAATTGCTATTTCAGCCACAAACAGGAGAGCTAGCATGCCCATAGCCCTCTCACTAAAGTGAGTCCGACCTACTTAGCTTTCCATGTTTCCACTTCAGTATCCAGTGGACATCATCACATTGTGCTTGATTGTTTGGAATACTGTGTGTCCGGCAGGTCACCGGATAAAATTAGCCTGTGGTCTACAAGGTAAATGGTGGAGCGGGGAGCTCCCTTCCACGTGTCAGATAACTGGTTCTCTTTGTAGTGTACGGGAGTTGTAATGCCCGCCACTACAGAAGGGTCACTTGAGTGCTGTCGTTCCTCTCATCTATGGGGAGGCTGGTATAAGTCCTATTCATAAAATGCAATGTAATTTAATGCTATGTAATTCCCTGTTACTGTGTTATTGCTATATTCAGGCCTGCTAGGGATGTCATTCCAGCTCTAGTCACTAGAGGGAGCTAGGGAGCCCTAGTTTATATAAGGCCCAGTCAGGGAAGGAGAAAGCAGATTAGGCTGTGTCTGAGTTAAGCACAGGCCATGGGCCTGTGAAAGCAGAGCAGGCCTGGAGCCTGCAGACTAGGAGAGGGCATTGCAGTCCCTGTAACCGGGTTCCAGATCCAAGGAGAAGGTTCCCTCCTACGTCCATATCTGCAGAAGCAGGAGTCAAGCTGAGGCAATCCCTAGAGCAAGAGGTACTGTAATGTCAGAGGAGGTACGCAGCAAACTGGAGATTCAAGGATATAAGCCAGAAGTAGGGCATTGGGGCCTTGAAGTATAATTGCCAGTCAGGACAAGCCAGGAAGAAAGTAAGGTTCACCTGCAATTCAAAAGTCCTGTTATTTAACCCTCTGTTTACCTTGCTGGATATAAGCCTGCTGTAATTGAGACTGTACCAAAGCCAATTGTCTGCAAAAGAACTGTTTAAGAGAGTGCTTTCTGTATTACCACTGTTTCAGTAAAGTTGGAATTCTGTTTCAAGATACAAGTCTGCACCTCCATTATTCCTACTATAAATACGGTGTGCCACCGTTTACTGGCACTGGCGTCACGAAACATCAGGGACTTAGCCATAGGCACGTTAATCTACAACACCAAGGGCACCTCACATTGCACCTGGCTGTGTCCCTCGAGAACCCAGAGAGTGCCCCAGAGGAACAGCGTGCCGACCTCTCCATCACTGGCATTCCCCAGGTTAGTCCCACACACTGCTCTGACTTGGGGATGCTACATTTTGGCGTCACGAACAGGATACGCACGTTTTACGGACTGTGAGCAAAACGTGAACTTTGTGCCTTAACCAGTTTGCCATGTGACAAAACGCCTGTTTATTTGAAGTGAACTTTGTGGACTGCAAAACATACAAAAAGTGTCCCTAAAACCCCCAGAAAGCGCTGTGCAGTGTTGCGCTATCAAGAGGAAGAAAATCGCCACTTCCAAGTGTGTTTTTGTGGCCTTTTTTTCATTCTGCTTGCTGTCACTGAATAACTGCATCATGGCGCCCAAGATGGCGCCATCACTGTCTTGCGCCATCACTGTCTGCTGTGGCACGAAAATTTGGCGCCAAAACCCTCCAAGAGGGAGGAGAAGACGACCTGGAGGTAACGCCTTCCTTTGAGGATTATAATATGGACACCGCCTACCCTATACTGAAATACCTAGGGGGCGTGCAAGAAACGACGGGGTGGAGCCTGCAGGAACAGTGGCTCACCCTGCTACGGAACTTCCTACCTGGGTCAGAGGGATCCGGAGCCGTAGTGAGAGCAATGGAGGCGACCTCAGGAGCGACTAGGTGTAGCATCCCCAAGTCAGGGCAATGTGTGGAACTAACCTGGGGAATGCCAGTGATGGAGAGGCCGGCACGCTGCTCCTCTGGGGCACTCTCTGGGTTCTTGAGGGACACAGCCAGGTGGAAGGTGAGGTGCCCTTGGTGTTATAGTTTAACGTGCCTATGGCTAAGTCCCTGATATGTCGTGACGCCAGTGCCAGTAAACGGTGGCACACCGTATTTACAGTAGGAATAACAGAGGTGCAGACTGGTAACTCGAAAACAGAATTCAAACTTTACTGAAGACAGTGATGATACAGTAAGCAGTCTTTCCAACAGTTCCTTTTGCAGACAATCAAAATTGCAGTGGTCTTACATCCAGCAAGGTTAAACAGAGGGTGATAATACAGGACTTGGAATTGCAGGTGAACCTTACTTTCTTCCTGACTCGTCCTGACTGGAATTGATGCTTCAAGGCCCCAATGCCCTACTTCTGGCTTATATCCTTGAATCTCCAGTTTATAGAGTACCTCCTCTTGACGTTTAGTACCTCTTGCTCTAGGGATTGCCTCCAGGTTGACTTCTGCTGAACTGGCCTAGGCCTGAGACATGTGGCCTTCACAGACTCCAGGGTCTGCACTGCACTAGCCTGCCTTGGCCTAGCTATATATATAAACTGCTCACCAGCTCCCCCAGTGGTCCAATACCTAAATGACACCCTTCAACATTGCTGCAGGCAATTACATGAAACACACAGCATAACAGAATGGTGGTAAACGGGTATCAAAGTGCCCGTATACTGCATACCCCACAACTTTAAACTGAGTACGACCTCGTACTCCACCACAGGGGTCCACCCAGCTGGATTCATCTCCTGAAAGACAAAAGGAAAACATGCAGGCATACATAAACACAAATGAATGACATCTGCATAATTTATATCAGGTCCAGCTGGAAAAGGTGGAGCGCGGTGACAAGGGGCGCGTTCTCTTCCTTCAGGATAAAGAGTGGAACTGGGGCGCTGACCTGGCACAGCGGATGTTAGGGAATACCAGGATAGTCCATGACAATGAGTGAGTCCATAAAAACATATCACAGAGGCTCGCACACAGGAGTCCATCTCTGGGCACAAACTTAAAAGGATGATGCTCACACAGAGGTTCCCTGGGGTGTATCACAGGCAAGGGCTCGCGTGGAGGAGTCCATTCTTGCGCACAAACGTCAAGCAAGGTATTTCCAGTAGTAACTGCCCGGGAGGAGACACCACCAGTATAATCAAAGTCCCCTAAACGGACTGGCGGACGCCCCTGTTCATCCGGGTGGACCTTCTCAACACAGGAGTTTCCTCCTCCCTTAGCACCGAGGTAGAAGGGAGAGGAGCAACAGGAGGGTCTCCACCAGTGAGACCCTGATCAGGAACAACAGGAGCCGGAGGATCCTCTACAAGGGGGACTGGATCCGGGACATTTTGAACCGGCTCTTCCGGGAGGTGAAGGCACAGTAGGTGCTGGAGCGGGCACCAACAAATTTAACCAAGGTGTGAGGAACCAATGGAGTGGTTCAGCATCATTGACTAGATCCGCCACAGCCTGCATAGGCTCCACAGGCTGAGCAGAAAGTCCTGGCACAGGAGACTGGGGTCCGGAGTCTCCAGCAGTGGGCCCCTTTGTCATGCAGAGTTTTAGGCGGTTTCTGTGAACAATTTGGGGACCTTTACCCTCTCGGGTGACCTCATAGGTATGAGTTTCAGCATTAGGGATGGCAGACACAAGATAGGGAGTTCTCTCCCATTTACTGTCCAGCTTACTGGTACGGTGATTGTTCTTCAACCACACGGTGTCCCCCACAGCCAAGGGCTCTGCATGGGCCGCCAAATCATAGTCTTTTTGTTGTCGCTCCCGGGCACCTTCCATGCGCTCCTGGACAATTTCTTTGGCATTAAGCAAGCGCCTTTGATGTTCCGCTACCCAGTCAGTTTTAGGCAGGGGATTAATGTCATCCAGCACTTGTACATCCAGGGAATGATCTGCAGGCAATTTACCCTGACGCCCAAACAACAGGTAGAAAGGAGTGTATCCAGTGGAACAATGGATAGTATTATTGTACGTATACATGAGCTGTGGTAACAGGTTAGGCCAATCTCCTCTGGTCTCAGGAGGCACGGCTCTCAACATTTCAATCAGGGTCTGATTCATCTTTTCACAGAGTCCATTACCTTGTGGATGATAGGCCGTGGTCCGGACCTTTGGCAATTGTGTAGTCGGCACAGCTCCTGGAACAGATGAGACTCAAACGCAGACCCCTGGTCGGTGAGGATCTTTTCTGGGCAGCCGTAAGGCAGGAGGAAGTGCTTCCAGAACAATTCAGCGGTCGTCTTGGCTGTCAGGTCCTTCACAGGCACTGCTACGGCAAACTTAGTGAAATGGTCAATAATAGTCATGGCATAGGCATACCCTGAGCGACTGGGTTCTAACTTTACGTGGTCAATCGCAACCAGTTCAAGAGGGGCGGTACTTATAATAGGGTGCAGCGGTGCTCTCTGATCATGATGTTCACCTCTCTTTAGGGCACAGGCTGTACATTCCCGACACCACCTCTCAATGTCCTCTCTGATTCCAACCCAGTAGAACCGCCTACGGATAGTGGCCTCAGTCTTTTGAACCCCAAAATGTCCAGACTTATCATGATACATTTCTAGAACCATACCTGCATCACGACGTGGGATGAGGATCTGGTGCACTCTGTCATTTGACACTGGATCCAGGCTTCGCCGCAGCAACAGGCCTTTTTGAAGGAACAGTTGTTGACGTTGCTTCCACAATTTGAGGAGTTCTGGGTCTGCGGTCTTTCGCCGAATTCTTTCAGGGGTTCTGCCACTGATGAAGAAGTCCAGCAGTTCACCGAGAACTCTACTCTCTGATTGCAACTTAATCCACTTTTCTTCTCTGGATGCAGGCTTATCAAAGGATGGTGGGTCAGAGGTTCCACTGTTGGCAGCTTGAGCTTGGTCCTGTTGAGCAAACCTGTTATAAAATGCTGGCATCTCTACATCTTCCCAGGCATCCCGTTTGTCATCTGGTGCTATCTCAGTGGGGAGCCTTGACAGGGCATCAGCATTATCGCTTGAACGGCCAGCCCGGTATTTTACAGTGAAGTCGTAATTAGCAAGGCGGGAGGCCCATCTCTGTTCTAAGGCCCCCAGTTTGGCGGTGTTCAGGTGGGCCAAAGGATTATTATCAGTGAAGGCAATAAATGGAGTGGCAGCCAAATAGTCTTTGAATTTTTCTGTTACCGCCCACACTAAGGCCAGAAACTCTAATTTGAAAGAGCTATAATTCTGATCATTCTTTTCAGCTCCCTTTAAGGACCGACTGGCATAAGCTATCACCCTTTCTTTCCCTTCTTGCACTTGAGCCAGCACCGCTCCCAGGCCTTTCTTACTGGCATCTGTGTAAAGGTGAAATGGCTTACTGTAATCTGGGTACCCCAGCACAGGAGGTTCAGTCAACTTCTTCTTTAACAACTGAAATGCAACCTCCCTCTCTTCATTCCATTCAATGGGGACAGGAGTCTTTGGGCTCTTTTTGGTTGCCCCTCAGGAGTTCCTGGATTGGATCCGCTATTTGAGCGAAGTGGGGATAAAGCGCCGGTAGTAGCCAGCGAAGCTAAGGAAACTCCTCACTTCCTTCACTGTAGTGGGAACCGGCCACTTCGGACAGCAGCCAACTTATCAGGATCAGGCTGGACCCCTCTGCGCTTACAACATGTCCCAAGTATTTTACAGCAGGTTTCAGCAGGTGACATTTGGACGGTTTAATCTTGAGGCCGTATTTAATAAGGATTTCAAACACCTCAGCTAGATGCTTTAAATGGTCCTCATACGTTTTAGAGTAGATGATAACGTCATCCAGGTACAACAGCACCGTCTCAAAGTTCTTATGGCCTAAGCACCGCTCCATTAATCTTTGAAAGGTCCCGGGGCATTACACAGTCCAAATGGCATGCAATTAAATTCAAACAGGCCCATAGGGGTGGTGAAAGCAGTCTTTTCCCTATCTTCAGGGGCCATGGGCACTTGCCAATATCCGCTGGTTAAATCTAAGGTGGAGAAATAGGCGGAGGAGCCTAGAGCAGTTAGAGACTCCTCAATACGCGGCAATGGGTAAGCATCTTTGTGAGTGATCTGATTTATCTTTCTATAGTCTACACAAAACCGGATGCCACCATCTTTCTTTTTACTAAAACCAGGGGGCAGCCCAGGGACTACGACTGTCCCGGATTACGCTTTGAGTCTTTCATTTCTTGGATCATCTCTTTAACAGTTTGGTATGAAGTTGGTGGTATGGGCCTATACCTCTCTTTAATGGGAGGATGAGAGCCAGTGGGTATGGTGTGTTGGATAACACTGACCTCTCCATAGTCCGTTGCATGCTTACTGAAGGCTTGATGATGTTGCTTTACTAGGTTCAGGAGTCCCTCTAGTTGATGCTGCGGGGTAGCTTCGTCCCCGACATGGAGTTCCTTCCACCAGGGCACTGGAGAGTCGTCCGCAGGAAGAGGTCCTCGAGTGGCAGCTGATGGCTTCTCGGTGACAGGCAGGCGGATGACATCCTGGAAGGAAACCTGGGAAAGCTGGGCAACAGGACAGTGCTTAGTAAGCACAGCAGGATGATCGCTGAGGTTAATCAGACGGACAGGTACTTTACCTTGGGAGACAGTCGCCAGGCACTTGGCAGCTCTCACATATGGGTAGTTCTCCATCTGGACAGGTTCCACCAGGGCCGGATAGTCTTGGCCCTGGACTCCCAGGACAGCACGGCACCACAGGAGGGTTTGAGAGTTTGGAGGTAGAGTCACTGGTCTATTATCACCGATCCTGGCGGTGCAGATCTCTCCTTTTTCATTTGCAAACCTCTGCTGAGCACACAGTACGCTGATGGTCTTTTGGAGGACCTTCTTGGAGGCAGAGGAAGCTGCAGGCAGGGACTGATGGAGAGCTTCAAGTACCTCAGGGTAGCAATTTTTGAAAACATTAGTCCCAACAATCACAGGGTGACCCCCTTTATCCCCGGTTTGTACCACGATCACTCCTTGCTGTGGTAAAGTGGCTTCTCCCACCTGGAGCGTGGGTTCCCAGTATCCATGGACCTTTATGGGCTTACCATTGCTTGCAATTATCTCCAACCAGGACTCAGGTGGCTGGGTAAGCAGGCTGGAACTCCAGAACTGATTAAAGGTGGACTGCTGAATAGTGGTGACTTGAGATCCAGTGTCCAGCAACGCTTCAAAAGGCACTCCATTGATCCGGACGTTTATTTTGGGACGGGACCCCACATAACGGGCATCCAGTTTGGATCCCTTGGACCTGTTGTTCTACCTCCCGAGGGGCGGTCCTCAGCCTCGAGGGTGACCCGCTTAACTGCCAGCAAGTAGATTCAGTATGACCCAACTTCTTGCAGTAATTACAGGAAGGTCGCTATGGTTCCTAAACCGGTCACTTGAACGTCTTCCAGGATCTCTGGGATAAACTTCTTGATACGCAGGGGGCCAGGCTTTTGAGGCAAAAGGAGTTCATCTTCCAGCATTAAGGGTTTCTCCCACTCTTCCAGTTTCCTGCAGACTTTTTCCAGGCTCTTAGTGAGGTAATTGACCTGTTCCATCAGAGCAGCTACTGTATCAGGAACTGGAGTCTGGGCGGCTTGGCTGGCCCCTGGCAGGCTGGTATCCGTCAGCTTGGGATTACGGACAGGAGGCTCGGGATGGGCCACTGGTTCCGTTGGCAGATGTTGTCCCAGAATACTGATGGCCAGTTCTTTAAAGTCCAGGAAAACACTGTTAGGGTGCTGAGCCGACAACATTTTCAGTTGTGTTTTTAAAGATTCGCTATTCACACCCGCAATAAATTGTTCTCTCAGAGTTTGATCCTGGGTGTCAACCTCTCTAGGGTCTATATGAATGACAGCCCTCCAGGCCTCTTGGAGGGATAAAGCAAAATCACGAAGTGACTCACCAGGTTTTTGTTTCTTGCTGAAGAAGCGCATCTTTATTTCAGACACCGTCCTGACTTCAAAGGTAGTGCTGAGGCGGTCAAAGATCTGCTCTATGGTACTCCTCTCAGAACTGGGCCAGGACATGACTTCTCGACGGGCCGCTCCTTCCAACTGGGCTAACAGAATCTCCATTTGCTGCTCCGGGTTAATAGGATAGAGCCGGAACAGAGCTAGGATTTTGTCTTGAAAGTCTTTTAAATTATGAGCCTCCCCGGCATAACGGGGAAACCATGGAGCCCCAAAGTAGTATGGCATCGTCAGCGGCATCATGTTGACAGGCGTAATACCGTTGGTGGCTACTGGCTCCCTGGGGGCAGGCTGCTCGGCTGCTTCTGAGTCCGACATGATGCAGATTATCTGGTTGAGCGGTCCCTTTAAGAGATAGCGATAGGTCCGATGTCGCGCCGGCGGGGTTACTGGCCGGTGAGCGCGATCGATGGGCAGAGTCCAGTATCCCTTTTTGGGCCTTGCTAACCAGGCGACCCCTCTCCGGTGTCGGATTATTTCTCCCAGGAGTTGGTACTTACTCCGGTGCAGGCGGTCCAAATCTCGCGAGATCCGGAAGGACGTCTTCGGGAATCCCTTGCGCAGCGTGCCTTCCCGCGAGGACGTCGGGCTGGAGGGGCGGAGCTTCGGACTTGCTCCGACGGGGAACAGCGTCTGCGTTCTTCTAAGTCCAAGGTAGGTGGAGTCCAGCTTGGAAAATTTGAATAAAGTGGTGACGCTGCAGAGTTTGGCGCTAAGTTTTCCGCCAGCGATGAGTAGTGATGGCGCAGTAGATAAGTCCACAGTTCAGGCGGCCATCTTGGGCGCCATGATGCATCAATTCAATGACAGCAAGCAGCGGTAGTGAAACAGCATAAAAGTCCACAAAAATGCACTTTGAAGTGGCGATTTTCTTCCTCTTGATAGCGCAACACTGCACAGCGCTTTTGGAGGTCTTTGGGACACTTTTCTGTACGTTTTAGGTCCGCAAAGTTCACTTCAAATAAACAGGCGTTTTGTCACTTGGCAAACTGGTTAAGGCACAAAGTTCACGTTTTTGATCACAGTCCATAAAACGTGCGTATCCTGTTCGTGACGCCAAAATGTAGCATCCCCAAGTCAGGGCAATGTGTGGAACTAACCTGGGGAATGCCAGTGATGGAGAGGCCGGCACGCTGCTCCTCTGGGGCACTCTCTGGGTTCTTGAGGGACACAGCCAGGTGGAAGGTGAGGTGCCCTTGGTGTTATAGTTTAACGTGCCTATGGCTAAGTCCCTGATATGTCGTGACGCCAGTGCCAGTAAACGGTGGCACACCGTATTTACAGTAGGAATAACAGAGGTGCAGACTGGTAACTTGAAAACAGAATTCAAACTTTACTGAAGACAGTGATGATACAGTAAGCAGTCTTTCCAACAGTTCCTTTTGCAGACAATCAAAATTGCAGTGGTCTTACATCCAGCAAGGTTAAACAGAGGGTGATAATACAGGACTTGGAATTGCAGGTGAACCTTACTTTCTTCCTGACTCGTCCTGACTGGAATTGATGCTTCAAGGCCCCAATGCCCTACTTCTGGCTTATATCCTTGAATCTCCAGTTTATAAAGTACCTCCTCTTGACGTTTAGTACCTCTTGCTCTAGGGATTGCCTCCAGGTTGACTTCTGCTGAACTGGCCTAGGCCTGAGACATGTGGCCTTCACAGACTCCAGGGTCTGCACTGCACTAGCCTGCCTTGGCCTAGCTATATATATAAACTGCTCACCAGCTCCCCCAGTGGTCCAATACCTAAATGACACCCTTAACATTGCTGCAGGCAATTACATGAAACACACAGCATAACAGAATGGTGGTAAACGGGTATCAAAGTGCCCGTATACTGCATAGGGAGCGCCCAGCGCCCCCAGCGTATACCCCCAGTGACATGACTCAGACCTGTCCATGGCCACAAGCCGAGCCGTGCCGTTTCCACCCGCCGCGAGAAGGCTTCCTCCCACGGAACCCCGCGTGGTCGGCCCTGATGGCCGAGATCCGAGTGGCGGCAACTTTAAAAACCACCACACAGAAAAAGTATTTCGAGGAAGTCACCAAGCGGATCTATGAAGATTCTAGGGACAGCAAGCCCCAACTCGAACGCCGCACCGGAGTTGTCCTGGAATTTGACAAGGTCAGAGGATTTGGATTCATCCAAGAGACCGGCACCAACCGGGACTATTATGTGAATCGCCGGTCCGTCAAGCACAGCTCTCTCCCAGGGCGACTGCATAATCTAGCGGTCGGAGAGAGAGTGGAGTTCACTCCCGCGGAGGGCCTGCGAGGCCCATATGCCACCGCGGTGACCCGTCCAGGACCGGTACCGGAAGACTGGGAAGAAACAGAAGATCCGGTGGAGGCAGAGGACCCGCCGGGACCCATCCGAAATACATACCAGGAGAAGACTTCTTTTCTCGGCCCGAACATCTTCTGGCAGCCGACGATTCTGGACAAGCCTCCCAGTCCTTACCCCTTTCCAGAGCTGCCGCGACGGGAGAAGACAGCTGCTGATTGGGCGCGGATGGCCCAGTTTAGTGAGGCTATGGATGACCTGCGGAAGAACCGCCATGAGAGAACCTCGTCTGAGCCTGCTGCAAGTGTGCCGGAATCCAGCAGTGAGATCTCCGCCCTGGAGGAGCGGATCGCTTCCTTACAAGTTTACCTGGATGGCCTGCGGCAGGTGGCAGATTCTAAGAAGACAGCGCAGCAGTCCAGCGGTGGTGAGTTACCTGTGACCCCTGTACCGCCCGAACCCGTAGTCCAAGGTCCTAGCGCTGAGCCACCCAAGGTCCGTGTAAAAGCGGATAAATTGACATATGCCAGGAGCCGAGTCCGCCTTGACAGGAGCATCATGTCCCGGCCAGAGGAAGCGCCTACCCCAGCGCCGGCCCGTGTCCCGAGACCAGCAGCTCCTATATGTCCGCAATCCATCGGGCCAGTGAGGTGGGTAGGCCCAATACCGGTGATGTTTCCAGCCCATTCTGTTTGGTGGGCACCCCCTCCAAGTGGCCCTGGTGCATGGCCCAGACTACCGGCAGCACAGGGCTGCACCACCTCTGATGAACAGGGTTCTTTTGATACCTACCTGTGAGTAGGCCGGCTAGGCCATTTTGCTCATCCTCACAGGGACATCATCTTTGCTGAAGGAACTGCCCCTTTAAGTTTGTCAGGCTGGTGGAGCTTGCTGCCAGTTCCCCATGGCCGGTGGCATTGTTGTGAAGCTAAGTTGCCACTGTGAACCACTGCTCCCAGCCTGCCTCTTTCTGTTTCCGGGACATCCTGCCTGCTTCTGAAAAAGTACTTTAACAAACCCAAGTTGTGTTTTTATTTGCACTTTATCCCTTTTTAACCCCCATTTCAGGTTGAAAGGGTGCTTTTATGTCAGCACTTTAAAAATACGCAGGACTTGCCAGGAAGGTGTTTCCCTGGTATTGTCAGAGTCCTGTATTGTCATTTTATGTATGCGCTGCTGACCGTATTTATTGCTCAAAAATTTTATCTAAGTCTATGTGCCCAGAGTTCCACTTGTTATCCTGAAGGAAGAGAACGACGCCCCTTGTCACCGCACTTCTCCTTAGCCAGCTGGACCTGATAATAATTGTCAATGCAGATGAAATTGATACCGATGTGTATCTATGCCTGCATGTTCCTTTTCTCTTTCAGGTGAAAATTCCAGACGGGCGGGGCCCTGTTAGAGTACGAGGTCGTACTCAGCTTAAAGCAGCGGGGTATGTAGTGTACGGGAGTTGTAATGCCCGCCACTACAGAAGGGTCACTTGAGTGCTGTCGTTCCTCTCATCTATGGGGAGGCTGGTATATGTCCTATTCATAAAATGCAATGTAATTTAATGCTATGTAATTCCCTGTTACTGTGTTATTGCTATATTCAGGCCTGCTAGGGATGTCATTCCAGCTCTAGTCACTAGAGGGAGCTAGGGAGCCCTAGTTTATATAAGGCCCAGTCAGGGAAGGAGAAAGCAGATTAGGCTGTGTCTGAGTTAAGCACAGGCCATGGGCCTGTGAAAGCAGAGCAGGCCTGGAGCCTGCAGACTAGGAGAGGGCATTGCAGTCCCTGTAACCGGGTTCCAGATCCAAGGAGAAGGTTCCCCTCCTACGTCCATATCTGCAGAAGCAGGAGTCAAGCTGAGGCAATCCCTAGAGCAAGAGGTACTGTAATGTCAGAGGAGGTACGCAGCAAACTGGAGATTCAAGGATATAAGCCAGAAGTAGGGCATTGGGGCCTTGAAGTATAATTTCCGGTCAGGACAAGCCAGGAAGAAAGTAAGGTTCACCTGCAATTCAAAAGTCCTGTTATTTAACCCTCTGTTTACCTTGCTGGATATAAGCCTGCTGTAATTGAGATTGTACCAAAGCCAATTGTCTGCAAAAGAACTGTTTAAGAGAGTGCTTTCTGTATTACCACTGTTTCAGTAAAGTTGGAATTCTGTTTCAAGATACAAGTCTGCACCTCCATTATTCCTACTATAAATACGGTGTGCCACCGTTTACTGGCACTGGCATCACGAAACATCAGGGACTTAGCCATAGGCACGTTAATCTACAACACCAAGGGCACCTCACATTGCACCTGGCTGTGTCCCTCGAGAACCCAGAGAGTGCCCCAGAGGAACAGCGTGCCGACCTCTCCATCACTGGCATTCCCCAGGTTAGTCCCACACATTGCTCTGACTTGGGGATGCTACATCTTGATCCGGTTGGGATTTTAACCAGATCACCAAGTTGCCTTGTGCACTTCCTATATTCTGGTCTTTTTGTTACCCAAGAATGAAAACGAAGATATATATTATAAAAGATCAGATTTTATTGTTGCTGAATTATAATTATTACTAATAATATTATTTTATGGTGTATTATCAGTATTTCTCCGGGATCAGTGAAAGACACATTCTCCAGTTTGTCATAGTCTTTTCATCAGATATTTAATGGTAAATGCTGAAAACGAGTCTGATTGTTGATGATCTTTTATCTTCCGCTGCAGTGACAGTGAAGCTGGAAATATATTTGAGGGACACGTTCTTTGGGTTTGTCACATTCATGTCCATCTTGTTGGATTTTTCTTCTCTCTATATGCTCCTCCTGATGTATCTGCCGGAATAAATCAGGTAGTTATTAGGGTGGCTTCGCACATAGGTTTTGTTTCTGGTGTTCTTTCTGAATCATCAAAACATGGATACCAGTCGTGTGGGTTTCGCGGTTTACCATTCCACGTGTCCCACCCTATGTTAAAAATGGCTATTCTTTTCCGCAAAACAGACAAGAATAGGACATGTTCTATCTTTTCCGCATAACGGACATATGGATGTGGACAGCACACGGTGTGTTGTGTTCATTTTTTGAGGCCTCATTCAAATAAATGGGTCCGCATCCAAAATGCAGATTAGGTGTAGACCAACTATATGTAATCTTATATAATGCCTTATTGTACTATGATTTGTACTTTTTTGCATATTCAGTTGTTACTCTTGTACTTCACATTTGACTATGCTTTCGTTAATTTGAAAGTTTTCTTGTATTGCAAATAATTATGCATAAAAAACTCAAAATAAACATAATTTAAACCAAAAATACAGTTATGTACATGAGGTCTAAATCCAAGAGTCATTTAAGGGCTCATGCACACGCCCGATAAGGTGGATCCACATCACATTTTATGCCTCAATTTGACGTATACGTTTCAAAAAAGAAAAAGGATACAAGAAGTTTAAAGGTGAATGGATGCCACTGTTTCGAATCAGTCTGTGGCATCCGTTTAACGCACACGTTTTATGTATACGTTAAAAGGATGGGAAAAACGTGATGTGAACCCACGCTTGCGGATATGCAAAACAGAGCATGCCACCATTTATTTTAGAACTTCTTTAGAAATTTCCTATCCTTGTCTGCAAAATGGACATGAATAGTAAATTTTGTATCTTTCTGGGGGGGGTCGCAGAATGGACATGCGGAAGCGGACACCACACAGTGCTCATTGAAATGAATGGGTCCGCATGTGATCCACAAAAATACTGATGGCATGCATACCGAATATACAGCCATGTGCATAAGCCCTAAGAGAGCACCGATATTAGAGTGCTAAAATGCAGCTTTATGTTGACACAGAAAGTAGATGAATCACCAATGGACTCTGGGGACAGTCTAAAAAATGTGATACAAAATATAGTACAAGTTAGATAACCAGATATATGTACCTGATGATATAAGCTCCTCTTTATAATGATAGGATCATCTACTCCCCCTGATGGTATAGATAAGATGGATGGCTATTCCTAAAGATGATAAGGGCACTTCTGCCCCTCAAGATGTCATGGAGCTCACTCTTTTCACAGAGATAAAGTGGTTGAATCTCTCCACAGTCCAGTTTCAGATGATAAAGGGGGCCTCCTCCTTAACCATGTGATCCACTATCTGATGGTAAAGGGGGGTCTCCTCCCCCCAGTGAGACAAATGAATCCTCCAGATGTTAATGGCGCCTCATTTGTCTCAAGATGGTACAGGCGCCGCCTCCGCCTTCAGACTCCTCCAGATCTTATTGGAGTCTGCTCCTCCACTTTCTGATGGTAAAGGGGTCTCCTCCTAATCCTCCTCCCCCTGGTGAGACAAATGAATCCTCCAGATGTTAATGGCGCCTCATTTGTCTCAAGATGGTACGGGCGCCGCCTCCGCCTTCAGACTCACAGGTGTTAATGGAGTCTGCTCCTCCACTTTCTGATGGTACCTACATGAGACATAAACAAAAAAAAAAATTTAAATATGAACATCAAATCTTTATAAAATTATAAATAAATCATGTTTCAAATTTATAAATTTCATATCAAACTAAAAAATAAAAACAGCATACTCCGTTCACAAGACATACAGGTCTGGCCTGTGGCACCTTTTTGTAGCCTATAAAAATGCTTCATCACATGGATAAATATTCTTAAGCTGACACTAAGGTTAGTTTCACACCAACTTTAAAATAATCCGTTCATCGTATCCAACATACCGGGAGAGGGCCGGAGCACTGCCAGACCCTATTGACTATAATGGGACCCAGCAGGAATCCGGCCAGTTTCTGGCATTAGGGCCAGTATTCGGCTGAACAATAACCAGTGCTTGGACCATTTTTTTTGTCCAGCCGAATCCTGTCACTAATGCCAGAAACAGGCCAGGTCCCCGCCAATGGGCTGCAGCCGGGAAAGGCAATATCCGGCTTTTTCAGTAACGATTAATTCCAGCAGACTGTTACAGCAGAGGATGATTTTAACGCTAGTGTGAAACCCATTTTTTGCACTTTGTACACGGATTCAAAAAATGTGGGGAGCACGCTGATGTCATCCATGTGGTGTCACCATTCATGACGTAAATTATAGAACAAATCCTATTCTTCTCCATTTTGCAGAAAAGAATAGGTATTTCTATGTAAGGGACTGAGGAAAGTACGGGATGCACGCGGCCGGTATCCGTATTTTGCATGAGATCTAAATCTGACCATACAGTTTAGATACATGGCCAACAGACACCCTATGCATATACATGCTCAGATAGACAGAGGCTGCATGTGATCTCCATAGGAGAGGGGAATAAACCCCTGGCACATATCTGTAGCAGTACCTTGTCTTTCTATAACAAAGGGATCAGACATGTCGAAATCCAATATGTCTGAACTTTCCCTTGACATCTGCCGGCAGGTGAAAGTCAGAAGGCACATGTATATTAGATGGTCGTTACTTTCTGAAATGGTAGGTTCAGCTCACATTAATCTAATACAGGCATCCTCAAACTGCGGCCCTCCAGCTGTTGTAAAACTACAACTCCCACAATGCCCTGCTGTCGGCTGATACCTGTAGGCTGTTCGGGCATGCTGGGAGTTGTAGTTTTGCAACAGCTGGAGGGCCGCAGTTTGAGGATGACTGATTCTAATATGTAGGGCCAGCTTAAAGGGCTTGTCTCACTTCAGCAAATGGCATTTATAATGTAGAGGACGTTATACCAAACACTTACTAATGTATTGTGATTCTCCATATTGCCTTCCTTTGCTGGCTTCATTCATTTTTTCATCACATTATACACTGCTTGTTTCTATGATTACGACCACCATTTAATCCAGCAGTGGTGGTCATGCTTGCACAGTATAGGAAAAAGCGCCGATCTCTCTGGTGGCTGGGACTCCGGGAGTGGGCATAGGCTGACCTTTTCTATACTGTGCAAGCACGACCACCAATGCTGAATTGTAGGGTGGTCGTAACCATGGAAATGTGCAGTGTAGCCAGCTAAGAAGACAATATGGACCCTGAGAGGCAGGGTGGCTTGCTGTGTGCTGATGAGGATTTTGGGTCCTTACTTTTAACCATCGTGAGTGCCCCAGCAGCAAAACAGAGATCTTAATCTGAAAAAAAGAAAAAACAGCATAAACCAGACATATCTTCAGGAGATACAGCAGCGATGGAGGAATAAGCTTTACCCTGGAGATCAGGGAGTCAGGCAGGGCCGGCGCCACCTGTAAGGCGACCTAGGCAATTGCCTAGGGCGCAATTTAGCAGGGGGCCCCGGAACCCTGCGATTGAAAAAAAAAAAAAAAAAACTTATGTGGTAACGGGGCGGCCGGCGCGCCGCCCCGCTATCATGTTGCACTGCCTGAGGGGGGGCGGACCGTACCGGGTGACACCAGTCCCTGGGGTGACACCCGGTGCGGTCTCCCCGCCCCCAGGCACCAGAGCAGAGTCGCGGCAGCGGAGCGTGCAGGAGGAGGGCGGGCCGGAGGCGTGTCCCGTCCTCCCCTGTTCATCTGATAGGCTGCCGGCCTAGTGCTGGCAGGCAGCCTATCAGTTCATCGCGCCGCCTGAGCCGTACAGCGCGGGACACAGGCCGGAAGAGGCCTGCATCGCATCGCTGCCAAGGAGGTAAGTATGTGTTTTTTGTTTTTTTGTGTTTTTTTTTACTCAAATCATATGTGGGGGCTACTGGCACATATAGGGGGTCACTGGCGCCTATAGGCTGGGCTACTGGAGCATAAGGGGACTACTGGCACATAAGGGGGCTTGCTGGCACATAAGGGGGCTTGCTGGCACATAAGGGGGCTACTGGTACATGGGGGGCTACTGGTATATAAGGGGCTTGCTGGCACATAAGGGGGCTACTGGCACATAAGGGGGCTACTGGCACATATAGGGGGTCACTGGCACATAAGGGGGCTACTGGAGCATAAGGGGACTACTGGCACATAAGGGGGCTTGCTGGCACATAAGGGGGCTACTGGCGCATAAGGGGGACTACTGGCACATAAGGGGGCTACTGGTACATGGGGGGCTACTGGTATATAAGGGGCTTGCTGGCACATAAGGGGCTTGCTGGCACATAAGGGGCTTGCTGGCACATAAGGGGCTTGCTGGCACATAAGGGGCTACTGGCACATAAGGGGCTTGCTGGCACATAAGGGGCTACTGGCACATAAGGGGGCTATTGGCACATAAAGGGGCTTGCTGGCACATAAAGGGGCTACTGGCACATAAGGGGGACTACTGGCACATAAGGGGCTACTGGCACATAAGGGGGCTACTGGCACATAAAGGGGCTTGCTGGCACATAAAGGGCTACTGGCACATAAGGGGGACTACTGGCACATAAGGGGCACTACTGGCACATAAGGGGGCTACTGGCACATAAGGGGGCTACTGGCACATAAGGGGGCTACTGGCACATAAGGGGGCTACTGGCACATAAAGGGGCTTGCTGGCACATAGAGGGGCTACTGGCACATAAGGGGGACTACTGGCACATAAGGGGCACTACTGGCACATAAGGGGAGCTACTGGCACATAAGGGGGCTTGCTGGCACATAAGGGGGCTACTGGCGCATAAGGGGCTTGCTGGCACATAAGGGGGCTACTGGCACATAAGGGGGCACTACTGGCACATAAGGCGGGCTATTATTATTGTTATAAGGCCGCCTCTGTATATTGTTATTATAATGGCCCCCTCTGTACTATTCTTATCTTAATAGCCCCCACTGTATTAGTATTATTATTATTTATACAGAGGGGGCCGTTATTATAATAATAGCACAGAGAGGGCCTTTATATTAATAATAATACCGAGCTGTGTTGCCATGTTGGAGGGGGAGAATTGGGATATACCCTATATACTGTGTATTATATTATGGGGGCACTAGGAGGAAGGCGGGAGAGGAGCACTATGGGGGCATTTACTAGGGGCACTATATAGGGGTATTTCATACTGGTACATTATGGGGACATTAGCTGAGCTGGGGTATTACAAGGGGGTATTTTTGCACTGTATATTAAAAGGAGAATTATTACTACAGGGGGTATTATGGTGGGCTTTATTACTCCCCATGTTATGACTCCCCAGTAGCAGCACCAGCCTCTCCCTGCTCTGCTATCCCTCTGATCCTTCTCCAAATCCTTATTCTGATATCTTTCTCTTTAGGATAAAACACATCATCAGCTCCGCCGATCCCCACAGTATACAGTATACCTCTACACCGATCCCCCAGCCAAAGTGTGAAGTGGTGTCCGAGATCCCCAAGGGCCAAGCAACTGTAAGTTTTCATGTGAAATATGTTTGTTATACACATATAGCATACACTGCGCACAGCGTCATTGATTACTATGACGCCGTGCGCTTCGTGTCGCCGCTACAGTACCGTAAGGGCAGATCATCTGATGGGGGCGTCAATTTTATCTTGCCTAGGGCGGCAAAAATTCTTGCACCGGCCCTGGAGTCAGGGATTTACAGGCAGTAACCGCACTTGTATTTACCTGTGCAGAAAGCTGCTGTTCCTGCGGCGACTGCTGGAGAGAAATGACCAAGAAATGGGGAGAAATAAATGATTTATTCAAGAAATCCAGAAGCATAGAAGACATTATATAGAAAAGGATATAAAGAAAACATATTCTTATAGTCCTCAGCGCCTGCAGCTACATATATTGGACCTGATTTATCAAGGTTCCCCAGTCTTAATAAGGCCTGCGCTGCCGGAGGAGGCATCTCATTTATGACAAGACGCAGGCCTCATCATAAATTATATGCCTCCTCCGGCAGTCTGGAGGTGTGAACAGAGTCTAACATTTCTGGACAAGGCCATATTTCTCTATACTTCAGAATGCTGAGCAGCTTCTGGCAAAGCCAAGTTATTGACCCCAATATTTTTTCTTTTACAATAATATCCCTTTATCACTACAATTACATTAAGCTCCCCCTATCCTCTCCACTTACTGCTCCTCTCCCTGCAAGTTACATTCAGAACCTTATTGCATTTGATTCCTCACCTGGGGATCACGATGGCCGCCTCCGGGTCAGTCTCTTCCAGCTCCTCTCTGTAATAACACAGTATCTCAGAAATACATATATACTTATTATAGCAGCCAGTGGACAGTGATTATATAGAGATCCGGGGAGAGTTATATGAGGCATACAGAGTATATGACAGAGGGCTCATATATCAAGCCAGAGACTCCAGCAGCGTGAGTTTAGCTCTGCAGCTTCTTCATACTTACATGATGGTCTCCAGAGCCGGACGGTACTGACGGTCGGCATATTTAAATGGTCTGTAACATAAAACACATCTTAGATTAGGATTATTGACCCTGTATTGATGATTAGTAAAAACATGAAGTAAAAGTCCAGGATTTCTTTCTCTTCCGTTCCCCATTGTCCATTATGTATCCTTGACACTTCTCCCATTTTGTTCTTATATTCCTCTGCCAAGATGGCGCCTGTACTGGGAGATAATTACCTGAATGCACGTGGTGCAGTCATCACCATCTTTTTCCAGCTATTGGAGGAAGAAGAAAATTGTAAAAATATTCAGTATTATGAGGGGGTAACAGCTACACCTCTATTATTGGAGAGTTATCAGAATTACTACAAGGGACACTTAGAGCCCATGGCAGCGAGAGTTCTGCTAAAGGTTCTGTGAGATATAAAAGCTGGAATCTCATTGGTATTGGTCACTATTGGAACTGCTCCACTTCTCCCTTGTATCAGTTTGGATAAATCTTTTCTATTCTCCGCATTCATTATATAATATCTCACAATGATATACTTACATCAGGTCTGCAATGTCATCATCAGTCCTGTTAGTCACAGAATAGAGAAAACAGTGAGAACCCGACACAATACGGATCCATTTATACAATTAGTGGACGTTTTATTTCTTCTTAAATCAGCTTAATAGACGGTTCACAAGAGGTGAGAGTCCATAGTCAGTATCAGGAAACATGTCCACACAATATATGCCATTCAGTAATAAGAATTACTAAAAAAACAGTTCAAAGGTGTTTATAGCAGTTAGAGGTTTTTTTTTCCCTATGCACGGAATGGGTACCCCGTACCCCTTGGAGCCACCCAAAATGAATGGAGCAGCAGGTCAGGCATACAATCTTCTGCTACATTCATCTCTATGGGAGATCCGGAAATAGACAGATTCTGTACTCTGCTTTCCAGAACTCCCATAGAGATGAGTGTGAATGCTCGACCTGCTGCTCTTTTCATTTCTGAGAGCACGGGGTATCTGTTCTCATGATCGGTGGGGTTCCAGCGTAGGACCCCCACCGGTCTAATAGGTATCCCCTATTCTGTGGATAGGGAATAGCTTTTAACAACTGGAATGGCCCTTTAAGTCAATGGCCATGTTGGTATATAAGTCGGGAGACGCTCGGACTGTACAGGACACACAGTATGACTTAACCCTTCACAGTTACATTAAACATTATTCACCTGACTCTGGGTTCTGCATCTAAAAAAAGGAAACAATTAGATTAAAATGAGATTTTCACAAGTAATTGTATAATGTAAGATAAACTGTAAAATTCCCTCATCATGCTGGATGACATAACCTAGCATAACACAATACCGCTGTACAAGTGACCAGTGCATTCATTAGATCTGATCTGAATAACCATTATGTGGCTGCATTTTCTAGCATCTCCATTATCGTGGTAAGACAAGGACACCACACAGTTCGATGGAGCGGCGTTTAGTTCTCCAGACAACCTCATCACCATTGATGGCCATGAACTTGCAGGTCTGGGTCTTATAGCCATAATATGGATGTGTAATATGTGTTATGGCCTGGACCTGATTGTAATCTAGGTCTTGGCTACATTGATCCCTGGGTTAATTGGGTTGTCAGGGAGTAGAATATTGATGACCTTTCATCAGGATAAGACATTAATATTTGATCGGTGTGGTTCTGACTCCTGACATTGGTACCAATCACATGTTTGAAGAGACTTTGGTGAGTACTGGGACCACCTGACTGCTTATCAAGCACAGGTCCGGATATTGTATAGTGGCTATGCTTGATATTACAGCCCAAACACAATCACTTGAATGGGACTAAGCTTCTCCTAGGCCATGTGACTGATGAACTGGTCTAGGAAGAGTCCATAGCGCTCACTGGAGCACCACTGCCTCTTTAAACAGTCGGACCCCCACCGATCAGATATTGATGACCTATCCTGAGGCTAGCTCATCAATATTCTACTCCCAGAAAACCTCTTTAATGGATGAATATTTATTCATTAGTTATACAGTATTATAACAGTGGGAAGGGGGCATGAAAAAACTATATGATGAGACAAATGTGTCAGACTCAGTAGAAGATCTCAGACATGGAGAGGATTGAGATCAGTTGTAGATGGCAGAACTCACCCTGTACACGGGTCACTGCGGCCTGCAATAGCAAAGACAGAGGTCAGCAGAGGCTGGAGGTCTATCACTTACTAGATTCTTCTATTACATTCAGTGGGGTAACTAGACTGGGCCCCACAGCAACTTCTTTGGATACCCCTCCTCCTGTGCAACTGCAACGGGCGCCTCCCCCCAGAGCCCTCCTATAACGCGACCCAGGTGTAGGAGGAATGCCGAGTGGTATATCGCGGCCTAAAATGTCTCTTATTGAGTGTCACGATGCTCCTACCTGGATACAGCTGGACCCCAGGCTTTGGCTCCGAAGCAATAAATAGGGGGAATAATTGAGGGGTTTGAAAGACTAACTTGGTGAACCAGGTTAATTACATTTATAACAGTTACATAACAATATTAGGAATGCACATTGTGGAGGACCTGGACAAAAATACATAAGATGACAATGTGTTAACCCATTAAAGACAGTAGCAGGGTGCAGGAGTGGTAACACCACTCTGGGGTGTTACACAACCATCACCCCTGTAGCTAGTCAAGATCGCTGTCAATGTATATAATGTCATTGTATAATACTGTTAAGGGGGCCCTGACAATAAAATCATTTAGTCCTCCTCCTGGGTGGGCCCTTCTGACTTTGAGCCCCAAAACAGCAGCTTCCCCTGCTTCCCCTATAGCTACACCCCTAGATACAGTCCATTTACCTTGATGTAACTCGGCGTCTGCAGCTCCCTGATGTACAGAGATGCCGGGACCTGGAAATGTCCAAAGAAAGCATGTCATCTACTGAGCAGCAATGTCCTACTTGGTTGGAGGGTTTCTTGGGTCATTTATGGGTTTCTCATGAATATCTCAGAGAGGACCCTTAGATACATGAGATAAAAGGGGACAAAGTGTCTCTCACCCATATTTTACCAAGAGAGTTAGAAAAGTTGCTGGGTGCAATCAAGAAATGTTAGGGCTCACATTTGTAGATTCTTTGCAGTGGAAAACCTAAAAGGGATCAAGAAGCAAACCACTGCAAGAGCCACCCAAATCAGTGCTGGGATTGGAGCAGGTCCTCCGCTGCTTTCAGTCTTTGCATCATGAGGTTGAAAGTCACAGGTAAAACCTGCAGCATAAATCGACATCCTGCAGATTCAGAGCTGATAGCGCAAGTCAGTCTTATCCACTTTGAAAGTACCGTAGAATGCTGCAGATCTGCCACATATAAAGCGTCTGCGGCAGATCCACAGCATTTATGCCACATGAGACCCCCTCACACCTTAAACTCTGAATACAGAAGGGATTGAAGAATCAGCCATCATAGAAGATTGTATGTTCCTTGTCTGCACATTGTAAAGACTTCATGATGCCGTTATTCACCTTCAATCACATATACAGGAGGACACCCAAAAAGAGAAGGGCACGTCTTACCATAGCAGAAAATATAAAGGGTGAAATAAACTTAAAATTAGATTTTTGCTGCAGATTTGAATACTAGTTTCTAACAATTTAAAGGGGTTTTCTTATCTCAGACAATGGGGCATATCGAGGATATGCCCCCATTGTCTGATAGGTGTGGGTCCCACCTCTGGGACCTGTGCTTACAGTGAGAACGGAAAGTTATGTTGGGTACACAGCGCACGCGCAGCCACACTCCATTCATTTCTATGGGGCTGCCGAAAATAGCCAAGCGCTGACTCAGCTATTTCTGTGGGCCCTATAGAAATGAACGAGAGCGGTGGCCCAAGTGCAGTGCGCTCACATTCACTATTATGGGGAGAGCTCTTGGTGGTGGCCACTACTTTCCCCGCTCAGTTCTTGGTATAGGTGCAGGTCGCAGAGATGGGACCGGCACCTATCAGAAAATGGGGGCATATCCTAGCGATATGTCCCAATTGTCTCAGATGGGAATACCCCTTTAAGGGCAGTACAAACCCCATTCGCATGTACCAGATTTCAGGGTATACTGCATCGTTTTTTTATTTATTTATAGCATCTCCATTATGTTGTAGAAATATTGTAGATTTCACAGTGGATTTCACTCAGGTAACACATACATTTTAGGGTACTTTCACACTTGCGTTTTTCTTTTCCGGCATTGAGTTCCGTCCTAGGGGCTCAATACCGGAAAAGAACTGATCAGTATTATCCCAATGCATTCTAAATGGAGAGAAATTCGTTCAGGATGCATCAGGATGTCTTCAGTTCAGTCACTGTCAGGCGTTTTGGACGGAGGAAATACCGCAGCATGCTGCGGTATTGTCTCCGTCCAAAATGCCTGATCAGTTGCCGGAATGCCGGATCCGGCATTCATTTACATTGAAATGTATTAGTGCCGGATCCGGCATTAAAAATACCGCAATGACGGATCCGGCATTCTGGTCTGAGCATGTGCAGACCTTTAAAAATGTGAAAATAAATAAATACCGGATCCGTTTTGCCTGATGACACCGCATCCGTTGTTGCAATGCATTTCTCTGACTGATCAGGCATTTTTCAGACCTGACCAGTCTGCCAGATCACACTGCCGCAAGTGTGAAAGTACCTTTAGCATAGCTTTGTGTAGAGAAACTCTGCGCTATTATTTACTCCTGAAAACAGGTGAAATAAAGCAGTAAACACTACTAATGACCCCCACTGACTATTGCGTGTAGTGGACGGAGCTGGTTACACGGCACTGCTCCCAGTGAAGTAAATGCTGCAGTAACGAGCTCCATCCACTACACACAGTGGGGGTCATTTACTAAGATCGAGTCTCTAGATTTTGGAGTAAAGAGAAGTTGCAAGATCCCTTTTTGTAACTTTTGAAGCATCAAAGCAACAATATTTAGTTTCCCAGGCATACTTACACTGTCCTCGCCACTTAGCAGTGGTGGGGACCCGGCCGGGGCATTGGCCCCAGCAAATTTACTAACGTTTACGCCTGGAAACAGTCATAAATGTGGGCTAAAAACTACTCCCCTGAGGGATTGGAGTCGTTTTTCACTCCAGGCCCACGGACTGCAGGAGGATGCTCCTAATTTATGATGAAGCGCACCCTCCGGCAGTGTCGGGGGAATCAAAACGCCGGTCTTTGTAAATGACCCCTAATGGATAGAGTTGTAGTTCCGTTGCTGACTTCCAGCGCCGAAGCTTCTGCAGAACAGCTGATTGGCGGGGGTGCAGGGTGTCGGACCCCACCAATCAGATATTGATAGCCTATCCTGGGGCTATGCCATCACTACAGAAGGACTGGAAAAGCCCTTTAATCCAGGGTCCATATACAACATAAAGAACAAGCTGTAAGACCAGCCTGAAAATCTGCACCCAAGTCTGTTACACAATCAGCTTGTGTTATACCCAGATTTTTCACAAGTTTTCATGTGGATTTAGACATTTTATTCAATGCAATGGGTGAAATCTGTAGAAAGAAAACTGAACGGTTGCAGATTTCCTAGAATTCACTGTTTGTTAATGTAGTTTATTAACAGGACACTGAGGAGGAGATTTATCAAACTGGTGTAAAGTAGAACTGGTTTAGTTGCCCATAGCAACCAATTAGATTCCAGCTTTCATTTAGTACTGTGAAAAATGAAAGGAGGAATCTGATCGGTTGCTATGGGCAACTAAGCCAGTTCTACTTTACATCAGCTTGATAAATCTCCCCCCGAGTTTTCAGCAAACTTTTGATACAGAGATTTGTCATAGAGACTTATCAAAAGGTTTTTTGAACGTTTTGGTTGGAGTTCTGAGACCACCCCACCAATTGCTAGAACGAGGAGAGAGGCGCTCGCATGTTGCCATCTATATCCTTGCTGCAGGGGATGGAGCTGAGACATCATATTGAGTCGGTCTCGTTTCCTCTCATGCAGTGAGGAGAGAGCATGGTACGAGCACTTGTCTCTCCTCATTCTAGGGATCGTGGGGGTCTCAGCACTCAGACCCCACCAATCAAAACTTTTGATATTTCTCTATGACATATATCAAACGTTTATGAAAACTTTAAAACCTGAACTAATAAGCCAGGTATAAAAAGCTGCAACTAGACCTGTATAGGAGGAATGTATTAGGACTGGCATTTCTGATGTGCTGACTAGCTTTGTGCTTCGTCTTTCCAGTCTGCCTTTAGAGGTATGCCTGTCTCCATTTTGGTCGTGGGCTCCCAATTAACCCTTCCTTTCCCCAGGCTATTTTATAGCTGTATTCTGCTCTCCCGGAATTTATTTGAGGGAGGCTGGAACATCCAGGAGGTCCATAGAAATCTGTGCCAGCAAGGAGCTGTGGTGCCGGCAAATGTATGTTATCCTTCTTCATGATTCACACTAAAAGTTGTAGACTGTAAGGTCTTAGACCAGGTTCAGGCCTTGTGTTTACCATAAGATTCCCCCTTAGATCCCCCTCTATGGACATATTCCTGTCTAGGAGAATACACTGAGGACAGGACAGGTGAGGAGCACATCAGACACACGGGGCAGGAGCCATAGAGCACATAATGACCACACATCAGCCGTCTGCTGCTCAGAGGCCGGCGCCAACTAAGCCCCGCCCACTCCAGGGAAGCTGCACAACTGGCAGTTGGAAATGGTGGATCCTGAGAAATAACTGCCATAAAATGTAAGGTATTTACACATCCCCATTCTACAGATCTCACCCCCAACATCACTGGTCTTCTATAGGGAGGTCATCAATCTGACATCATATCATCAGTGAAGGGTTTTCCACAGTTTTAGACAATCCTGGAATCCACAATCAGCCCACAGCGCTGCCTTTCTGCTAGAATCCCCTCCATAGTGTCCTGTACAAGTTAGGCCTTATTCACACGTCTGCAATGTTCGTCCGCACCCGTTCCGCAAATTTGCGGAACGGGTGCGGACCCATTCATTTTGAATGGGGACGTGATGGATGCGGAGAGCACACACTGATCACACTGATCTTCTGGACGGCGGCTCTGCAAAAAAGTAGAGCATGTCCTATTCTTGCCCGCAATTGCGGACAAGTATAGGCATCTCTATAGGGCTGGTGGCAAGGTGTTTTGCGGATCCGCAAAGTTGCGGATCCGCAAAACACAACGGACGTGTGAATAAGGCCTGAATCACAGGCTGGGGATTACCTGGATTATAGATTATGCAGTAAATAATCGGTTATTAATTCACCAACACTCTATTCACCCCCCATTCTCTGCTCATATTGGATTGGATGATGAATTCTGACTTACATAGTTCGGGAAAAATAGTGGATAGTCCATGTCCAGAGGATGGACGGACAAATCCACTAGGAAGAACTCCTGGTCGTCTGACTCAGTAGTCAAATGCTCAAATCTCACAGAAAAAGCCTAAAATAAGAAGTAAAGAACGATCACATGGCAGAAACATATAGAAAGTAGATGGGAAGTAACAAAAAATAAGGAGGTGTCACAGAAAGTCCATACTTACAATAAAACTCCAACTGAAACTCTCTAATCAGGTTCCGGCCGGCGGCTGCTTATATAACCTCCTGCATGATGTCATAATTCTGTGACATCATCAGCCTGACCAGGTTCCATTTAAAGCGGTACCGACTATATCATTCAACGTCATGGAAATAAACTATAAATCAGCCTCAGCATCCAAACATTATATATATTGAAATTAATATTTAGAGAGAAGCAGTGTAACAAATACAAATAAATGTTGGTAATTTATCTCTTTTATTAACCCCTTAACCGCTTCAGCCCCCCTAGCTTAAACACCCTTAATGACCAGGCCACTTTTTACAATTCCGCACTACACTACTTTCATCATTTATTGCTCGGTCATACAACTTACCATCCAAATGAATTTTACCTCCTTTTCTTCTCACTAATAGAGCTTTCATTTGGTGGTATTTCATTGTGGCTGACATTTTTACTTTTTTTGCCATTAATACAAATTTAACGACATTTTTGCAAAAAAATGACATTTTTCACTTTCTGTTGTAAAATTTAAAAAAAAAACTACATTTCTATATAAATTTTTCACAAAATTTATTGTTCTACATGTCTTTGATAAAAAAAAAAAAAAAAGTCCAATAAGTGTATATTTATTGGTTTGGGTAAAAGTTATAGCGTTTACAAACTATGGTGCAAAAAAGTGAATTTCGGCATTTTGAAGCAGCTCTGACTTTCTGAGCACCTGTCATGTTTCTTCAGGTGCTAGAATGCCAGGATAGTATAAATACCCCCCAAATCACACCATTTTAGAAAGAAGACACCCCAAAGTATTCGCGGAGGGGCATGGTGAGTTCATGTATCATTTAATTTTTTTTCACAAGTTAGCGGAAAATGACACTTTCTGAGAAAAAAAAAAAAAAAGTTTCAATTTCTGATAACTTCTGGCAAAAAAAAAAAAAATCTCAGACGGACTCACTATGCCCCTCAGTGAATACCTCGGGGTGTCTACTTTCCGAAATGGGGTCATTTGTGGGGTGTGTTTACTGTTCTGGCATTTTGGGCGGGGCTAAATTGTGAGCCGCCATGTAAAACCTAAAGGTACTCGTTGGAATTTGGGCCCCTTTGCGCACCCAGACTGCAAAAAAGTGTCACTTATGTGGTATCGCCGTACTCAGGAGAAGTAGGGCAATGTGGTTTAGGGTGTATTTTTACATATACCCATGTTGGGTGAGAGAAATATCTCTGTAAATTGTCAACTTTGTATAAAATTTTTTAAAAGTTGTCGTTTACAGAGATATTTTTCACACAAAGTATGGGTATATATAAAATATATTGTATATACAAAATGGCTAGGTGCAGGGAGGGGGGTTAATATTTACACGTTTGGGGCATATTTTAGTCTCTGATCCCCGCAGTCACAGACCGCGGGGATCAGAGACTACAGAAAGCGCAGCAAACCGCAGGTCTGAATTGACCCGCGGTTTGCTGCGATCGCTGACATGGGGCCTGCTGATTGATTTCAGCAGGCATCTTGTTCCGATCACCGCCACGTGCGCAGTGGTGATCGGATATTCGCAGGGTGTACATGTACGCCCTGGGTCCTTAAGTACCAGGACACAAGGGCGTACATGTACACCCTGCGTCCTAAAGAGGTTAAATATTAGACTATAAATGTAAAATGTGCATTTTATTGTTAGGACTAATAAAATATGTACTGTATTTTTCGCTTTATAAGATGAACTTTTTTCACTGGGGTAGAATGTCAGTGCGTCTTATAAAGCAAATACTAGTGAGTGCATTATGGAAGTGTTCACCAGTATGTAGTAGGTGTGAAGCACTGCCAGTACTAACCCTCCCTGGTCTTCTTCTCTGGGGCCACTCTGCAATGTCCTGACCACATACACCGTCAGGACGTAGTGCACGTACTATGACAGTTCAGCGCAGGCCGGAGAAGACAAGGGAGTGCAACTGCTGCAGAGACTGCCGGACCTTGAGAGGAGTGGCAGAGCAGGAGAGGTAAATACATATATTTATTTTAGATCTAATGGGGGTCTGGCATGGAACTCTGATCTGAGGTCTGATAGGGGTCTATTATTTATTATACTCACTTATAGATCTCATATGGAGGTCTGATGGGGGCCTGACATGGAGGTCTGATGGGGATCTAATATGAGGTCTGATAGGGGTCTGATATGAGGTCCTGATATGGTGGTCTGATGTGAAGTGCTGATATAGGGGTCCGGTCTTAGTTCCTGATATGGGTTTCTGATCTGAGTATCTGATATGGGGATTGAGAGAGGCAGAGTTGAGGATTGAGCTTACCAATGGAGTTTGAGCCCGCCCAGTACCTTATCATTTAAATGAGAGCCCGTGTCCCTGGCAAATTGGAGCTGTTTTTTGTCCCCCTGGAGCCCCCCAGGTGTGCATCCAGCATCTGTGAGAGGACTGGATTTATTTCTATATCTACCTGAATCAGCTAAGTTGTTTCTTTCTTAATACAGTGATGTTAAACTATTTAATTAGTATTGGATTTATATCAAGTATACTTTAGTGTTTATACACTGTTAAAAGTGCTCTATCCCAGAGACTTGTTCCCTCTACCTCATCACGGATGTATGCTGGCCTGGGGCGCTCCAGTAATTAATGATTTATCAGTTATTTATGTATCTCAAGGGCTGTATAAGGACAGGTTAGCCCAGGTATGTGGACAGAGCGCACCTACCTTCAAGGTGCATCTCTGGGCTGAGCAGTGTTGGTAAGGGCAAGAACAGGGACAGACATATTGTATCTTGATTCTCTGCCCCATCTTTTTGCACTATAGTTACCATGGTCCAGTTTGGACCACATTTATGTTTTGTATTTTAATTGTATGTAGATTAAAAATTAAGTTTTAGGAGGTTGCCCTCGGTGATTTATGTGTTTTTATAACTGTCCTTTGTAATATCCTGGCAGTCAGTGATTCCGATCTGATATGGGGGTCTGATCTGAGGACCTGATATGGGGGTCTGATCTGAGGATTTGATATGGGGCTCTGATCTGAAGACCTGATATGAGTCTTTTCCTCTTCTAAAACCTGGGGTGTATCTTATCATCAGGTGTGTCTTCTAAAGCAAAAATACGGTATATTTATGCTCTTAGCAGTATTTTAATATGGTTTAAATGGGTTGTCCAGGCTTTTTCTATTGATGACCTATCCTCAGGATAGGTAATCAATATCTGATCGGCAGGGGTCCGACTCCAGGCACCTCCGCTGATCAGCAGTACAAGGAGACGGCGCACGCAGTGTGCACTTTTCGTCTCCCGTCTCTCTTCCTGCTCACTGCTTCTTTGCCATAGACAGCAATGGTGAGCAGGAAGAGAGACGGGAGATGGCACATACACACTGCATGCGCCGTCTCCTCGTACGGCTGATCAGCAAGGGTGCCGGCTGTCGGACCCCCGCCTGTCTGATATTGATGACCTATCCTGAGGATAGGTCCTCAATATAGGAGAGTCCGGAGAACCCCTTTAAATTAGAATATATGGGTATCGGTCACACCAAAATACAGTGATCAAAAATGTAAAACAAGTTTCTTTTAAAGAGGTTCTGCAGCTATAATTTAAAATGTTTGGCAGCAACCTTTCCTAGAATGTGAGCAGGACGGGTGTTCTCCAATTGCAGAGCTACCTAGGGGGATGAGAGGCCAGGACCTCACTACACACCACACTGCTCTACAATAGATGGTAATGATATAATCCTTCAGGAAAACTCACCAATATGTAGTATGTGCAGGCAGCTCTGCAAGTGGAGTCAACCAGTGCTACCCACATTCTAGGACAGGTTGCTGGCAGTCATCAGGGGCGAAGTGAGGTGATGGCCCTAAGCGGCTCCACCTAGGTACAAGGCGGCAGGGCCATGAGCAATGCACGTTTCCATTGCAGAAGCGCTCATCTCTGGCTTTTCAACTGTATCACTGTCCTCAGGACACAATACAGTTAAATGGTGCAGCGGGGCACAGGAGTGATGTCTCCCTACACTGCCATTCCCTCTGATAGGCTTTAGGCATAGTGCCTGTAGCCTATCAGAGGCCGGTGCAGGCAGCGCTATGACATCATCATCTCGCTGCTTCAGCTGGGCAGCATATAGCTGAAGGAACGGACTGTAAGGGACCTATGTCCTTCACCACATTCTGACAGCCACATGGAAGTGAGTGAGCTGTTGGGCCACTATGGTGGGCATTATTATGAGTGTGTGTGTGTGGGGGGGGGGGGGGCACTATGGTTGCACTAAAAAGGGGCTAGTTCTGACACACATAATAGGGCTTTTTTTGGACTGGCACACATAAGGGGGCATTTTTTGGGATTGGCATATGTAGTAACCCAAAGTGGGCAACACCATTCCTACTACCTGCTCCACCCATATATCGCACCCATACCTCTTACATCCAGTGACGTCTCCTTTGATGTAGATGTTCTCTCCTTATCTTCTCCTTTCAGACCTTCAGACAAGACCACCATTTTGTTGCCATTTTACGTCTCTGCAGTTTGACAACAAAAAAAACCTTAGTTTACTACTTTTCCATCATCCTCCCATCTTCTGGACAAATCATCCTACTAGCCCCAATACTGTGCCGCTGTGCTCCCCAATACTATACAGCAGAAACAGATAAACCCCCTGATAATACTAGTACCGCACAGATCCCCCATATAAAATACCCCTTCTTTGTGGCCTCAGTAGAAGCCCCCATAGTGCCCCGTAAAAATGTGCCAGTAACAAGTGCCTCTCTTCCCACCATTTGCCAGTAAAAAGTGCCTCTCTTCCCCCACCCATGTGCTAGTAACAAGTGCCTCTCTTCCCCCACCCATGTGCTAGTAACAAGTGTCTCTCCATGCCCCCCATATTCCAGTAACAAGTGCCTCCCCATGCCCCACCATGTGCCAGTAACAAGTGCCATACCCCCCCATGTGCCAGTATCAAGTGCCAAACCTCCCATGTGCCAGTATTGAGTGCCAAACCCCCATGTGCCAGTATCAATTACCAAACCCCACCATGTGCCAATATCAAGTGCCAAACCCCACCATATGCCAGTATCAAGTGACCAATGCACCCCACATACCAGTATCAAGTTCCAAACCGCCAAACCCCCCATGTGCCAGTATCAAGTGCCAAACCCCTCCATGTGCCAGTATCAAGTTCCAAACCCCCATGTGCCAGTATCAAGTGCCAAACCACCCCATGTACTAGTATCAAGTGCCCAACCCCCATGTGCCAGTATCAAGTGCCAAACCCCTCCATGTGCCAGTATCAAGTGCCAAACCCCCCATGTGCCAGTATCAAGTGCCAAAACCCCCATGTGCCAGTATCAAGTGCCAACCCCCCCATGTGCCAGTATCAAGTGCCAAACCCCCTATGTGCTAAGATCAAGTGCCAACCCCACCCATGTGCCAGTATCAATTTCCAAATCCCCCTGTGCCAGTATCAAGTGCCAAACCCCCCATCTGCCATTATCAAGTGAGTGCCAAACAACCCCATGTGCCAGTATCAAGTGCCAAACCCTCCCCACCCCCATGTGCCAGTATCAAGTGCCAAACCCCCATATGCCAGTATCAAGTGCCAAACTCCCCCATGTCCCAGTATCAAGTGCCTTCCCCCCATGTACCAGTATCAAGTGGCAACTCCCCCACGTGCCAATATCAAGTGCCAAACCCCCCATGTGCCAGTACAAGTGCCAAACCCCCCCCCCCCATGTGCCAGTATCAAGTGCCAATCCCACCCCATGTGCCAGTATCAAGTGCATCCTGCTCCATGTGGCAGTAACAGATAGTCCGGTATAAAAAAAAAAAACATTTATAGTTACCTCCATCACACAGCGATGCGATGCAGGCCTCTTCTGGCCTGTGTCCCGCGCTGTACGGCTCAGGTGGCGCGATGATGACGCCTCTCCCTCCCCTGCCCCACAGCACAGCCATCTGTATCGCTGTCCTGAGGACGGCGATACAGATGACTATGGAAATGAACGCTTCCACAATGGAAGCGTTCATCTCCCTGTGACCTGCCGCCACCGTGGGCCCCCTTCCCGGAGCCAGGGTGAGGCCCCCACCAGCGCGAGGCCCTAGGCGGAAGCCTAATGGCAGAGCCGCCTCTGCCTGTATGTACGCCACACTTAAAGCGGCCCAGGGCTGGCAGCCTACCTGGAAATTTCCTGATATCCCGGTAGGCCAGTCCGGCCCTGAATGTGTCTGGTTTACCAGCAGGTGGCAGTGTGTGTGGCAATGAGCTATAGGAAGAATGGAACTTTCTATTACATTCTTTCCCCCTCCTTAGAGGAGTGGGCGCTACCAGATCTTCCAATGGGATGGGTGCCTTGCCTCTTCAGGGTTAATTGAGTCAGGGTTTTGGTCCTAGTCAGGGGCTAGAGAAGTAGTGCAGTCCTGGCCTAGAGGCCCAACAGGGGGCAAAGCAGGCAATCTGCAGCCAGAGTCAAGTCAGCCCTAACCCAGGGGTTGTATGAGTTGCAACTGAGACCCGACAGTTTATCACAGTGTGGTCAGAAGCCCACCGAGCACCGAGCCTGCTGTCAGTGGCATGTAGTCCAGATGAAAGAGGTCCCTTACAAGATGCCAGACAAGAGGGAGAGTTCAGTACAGCGGTAATAGAGTAAAGAACCCAGTTCACCTGCCAGTGCACCCTAAAACCTGCTGGAGCAAAGAGCTACTGCGATTCTCTATGAGCTGCTACCTGTTTCACATTTTTGTACTGGCACACAAAAAGGGGCATTTTTTGTACTGGCACACATTATAGGGGGCACTGAAAAGGGGCATTTTTGTACTGGAACACATAAGAGTATATTTTTTTTCTCTTACACATATTATTGGGGATCTATGGGGATTGGAGACATTAGTTTTACTGGGGCATTAAATGGGGTATCTTTTTGTACTGGCACATGTTAAAAGGGCATTTTTGCACTGGCACACAAAAGGCGGCTTTTTTGAACTGACACACATAAGAGGGCATTTTTCATTCTGGCACACCTTATAAGGGTCATTTTTTTACTGGCACACATTTTAAGTGGCTATTTTTTCTACTGGCACACAATATATGGGGTATTTTTTTTTTTACTGGCATAAAGTACAAGAGGCATTTTTTAAACGGACAGATATAAGGGGTTATTTTTTGTAGTGAGATGTAATATGGGACACTTTTGCACTGGCAAATATTGTAAAGGGGTATTATATTGTACTGGCACACATTACAGTTTATGAGAGAGTATTTCTTGTACTGGTACTTATTATCAGGAGATATTTTTTGTACTGGCACACATTGTAAGCGGGCATTTTTTGTAATGTCAGGGACTCTATTTGATGGACGCAGATATTTTTGAGCACAATGGGCACAATATTGAAGGTAACAGGATGGGGTGTTTAGAAAGTGAGGAGGATAATGGAAAAGTAGGTAACTAAGATGTCCATGTGTCAAACTCTGCAGAGGCAAGAAATGGCTCAAAGAAGTCATCTTGGTTGTTTGGTCCGAATAGAGATGAGGAAAGAGAACATCTACATCAGAGGAGACATCACTGGATGTAAGAGGTATGTAGTGCTGTATTACTCTGTATGTTTTGTAGTGCTGTATGTAAAGTTTCCCAAGTATGTGTTTAACAATTCGACTGTAGGGGAAGGGGTTCGGTTGAGAATTTGGCATGGGGTGGGCGGGGGGGGGGGGGGGGTTTATGGGGGGGCGGGGTGTTTCATGCCATTTCAGTTTTTGCCTCAAGCAGCAGAAAGACTAGGTGTACCCCTGGTGGCCATTTTAAATAATTCCTGGAGAAGCCCTTTAAGGTTAGTTACTCAAAGAGTATTATTACCATTTTCATTCATTGACATTCAAATCAAAGCCTGTTAATATAAAGGGGTTTTCTGGGAATATTATACTGATGACCTATTCTCTGGATACTCAGGACCCAGGCTGATCAGCTGTTTGAGAAGACACTGGTGCTCACAGTAGAGCCACAGCCTTCTCACAGCTTAGCCTAGGCCATGTGATGTGCAGAGTCTCACTTCATGCTAGAAGTGGGCCCCTAAACCTTTTATAATGTCATGTCATGCTATGTCAATTTTTTCTGTAATAGCTGCAAATTCCTCACAACAGGCTGGTCACTGTACTACACTTCAGTCACCATTAGGTGGTGCCATAACATCATATATATAGAACAGGTCAATAACAGAAAGTGAGATCAGGGCTTAGTGAAGGAGATGAGAGAAGTATAGCATGTAGCTGCTGATGTGTGCCCCCTCGGCACTCCCCAGTAGGGCAATATATAGAGAGAATCAAGGACAAGGTTACTGGATCCTTTCTGTAGTTCTACTGTCCAGCCATGAACGAAGTGGACTGTGGTGTGTTCAGGCAACCTGTCCAAAGAATCGAGCAGAAGACTGATGCCTGCCGCTAGGGAGACCACCCTGTTGGTTGCAAAGTTCTGGTCAAGATCCAGGTACCCGAAGTCTGGGTTTTTGGAGGGAAGCCACAGCGAAAGAAAGTACCTTTCCCACACCACTACTACTACTCCATCGACCTACTGTAACTCACATATTGCCCCTGCGGCATGGTCGCTGCAGATATTACATTCATTAGTCATGTAACATAGTAACATAGTACATAAGGCCGAAAAAAGACATCTGTCCATCCAGTTCGGCCTGTCATCCTGCTAGTTGATCCAGAGGAAATAAGTACTCCCTGAATCAACAACCCATCTCTAGTAGCTATAGCCTGTAATATTATTACACTCCAGGAATACATCCAGGCCCCTCTTGAATTCCTTTATTGTACTCACCATCACCACCTCCTTAGGCAGAGAGTTCCATAGTCTCACTGCTCTTACCGTAAAGAATCCTCTTCTATATTTGTGTACAAACCTTCTTTCCTCCAGATGCAGAGGATGTCCCCTCATCACAGTCACAGCCCTGGGGATAAATAGATGATGGGAGAGATCTCTGTACTGACCCCTGATATATTTATACATAGTTATTAGATCACCCCTCAATCGTCTTTTTCTAAAGTGAATAACCCTAATTTTGATAACCTTTCAGGGTACTGTAGTTGCCCCATTCCAGTTATTACTTTAGTTGCCCTCCTTCTAACCCTCTCCAGCTCTGCTATGTCTGCCTTGTTCACAGGAGCCCAGAACTGTACACAGTACTCCATGTGTGGTCTGACTAGCGATTTGTAAAGTGGTAGGACTATGTTCTCATCAAGGTCGTCTATGCCCTTTTTGATGCAACCCATTATCTTATTGGCCTTGGCGGCAGCTGCCTGACAGTGGTTTTTGCAGCTTAGTTTGCTGTTTATTAAAATTCCTAGATCATTTTCCATGTCAGTGTTACCGAGTGTTTTACCATTTAGTATGTACGGGTGACTTGCATTATTCCTTCCCATGTGCATAACTTTACATTTGTCAGTGTTAAACCTCATCTGCCACTTTTCTGCCCAAGCCTCCAATCTATCCAGATGCCTCTGTAGCAAAAAACTGTCCTCTTCAGTGTTAATTACTTTACACAGTTTAGTGTCATCTGCAAAAATTGATATTTTACTATGCAAGCCTTCTACAAGATCATTAATGAATATATTGAAGAGAATAGGACCCAATACTAACCCCTGAGGTACCCCACTAGTGACAGTGACCCAATCTGAGTGTGTACCGTTAATAACCTCCTTCTGTTTTCTCTCACTCAGCCAGTTACTTACCTATTTACAGACATTTTCTCCCAGTCCGAGCATCCTCATTTTATATACTAACCTTTTATGAGGTACGGTGTCAAATGCTTTGGAGAAGTCCAGATATACGACATCCATTGATTCGCTGCTGTCAAGTCTAGAACTTACCTCCTCATAGAAACTGATTAAATTCGCTTTGCATGACCGATCCCTCATTAAGCCATGCTGATATGGCGTTATTTGCTTATTTCTGTGGAGATCCTCTAAGATAGCATCTCTCAGAAAACCTTCAAACAGTTTCCCCACAACAGATGTTAAACTTACCGGCCTATAGTTTTTGGGCTCTGTTTTTGGACCCTTTTTGAATATTGGCACCACATTTGCTATGCGCCAATCCTGTGGACATTCCCTGTCAGTATAGAGTCCGTAAATATCAGAAATAAAGGTCTGGCTATGACATTACTTAATTCCCTTAGGATACGGGGGTGTATGCCATCCGGTCCTGGCGATTTGTCTATTTTAATCTTTTTAAGTCACTGTTGTACTTCTTCTTGGGTCAGACAGGACACTTTTAATGGGGGATTTATTTTTACATTCAGCATTTCATCTGACAGTTTATTTTCCTCAGTGAAGTAGACTAAGCGCAGCTCAGCCCCATTGAAGTAAATGGGGCTGAGCTGCAATTCCAAGCACAGCTACAATACAATATACGATGTGTGGTTGTTGAGGTGAGAGAAGGCCTCTGCAACTATCGATGTCCTCTCAAACAGCTGATCGCCAGGGGTGCTGGTGTCGGACCCACACTGATCAGATACTGTTGACATGTTTGCAGTGTGGTATTTATACCATGGTACTTTTATAAAGCAATTCATTATGATATTAGCAATAAAATGTGGATTTATTTTGCGTTATTGTGCTGATTGAATAAAATCCGTTTAAAAAAAAAATTGCAGCAGCTTTTTTTATATTATTATTATACTTTATTAATCATTTTATGATTCTATAGGTAAACTATAAATTGTAATACATTGAAATTCCTTTATAAGAAAGTCAAATGCAGACACCAATCAGGCTATAGCGAATGTTAGTTTTTTTTCACAGCGCGTCTGCAGTGTACATTTACCTGTATATGCTGGGAAAGGTCTCACACGTACGTTATGTTAAATGGACCCATAAAAAGGAGGCACAGTATATGTTTATCACTGGACGCCTCTGTATGGAATAGCGCAGTCTACCACACGTTTACAGCCACAGCTTGTCCCGCAGAAATGAACACTTTTTTGGCCTGTGTTGGTATAATGGGAGTCTATGGGTTCCTTATATCACTGCGCTGGGAGTTTTCCTGGCACATATGGTAATACTAGAGACACAGTGTAAAAAGACCCTCACGGCTATGTCCATTTGTGTAAATTGGTTCAAAAGAACTAAATCCGGTCTTTATATAATGACTTTACCATACTTAGAAAAGTAGTGAAAAGGAAGCTCTGGAGATGTTTTTAGCCTGCCCTAGATTCATCATCAGAGCGTGTACACTTTGGATAAATGTGGCACACGTCCAGGCTCGGACTGGCCCACAAGGGAACAGGTGAATCCCCCAGTGGGCCCTTGAGAAAGGTGGGCCAATAGTCTCTCACTCCCTGCACAATTGTCACATGACACAGTAGACTGACTCCACTACTTATAGATAGGCAGCGTACACCATCTCATCCATAAAAAAGACTGGGTAGACTAGCAGGGTGTAAGTATTAAGGCTGGTCACAGCCTGGATTTGTGGGAGGGGCTGCTGGTATTTTAACCCCGGGCGCTTCTGTAAGGGGGACGGTCGTCTCGTGCTGCAGAACCTCCGGTCAAGTCTGACGTCACTTCCTGGGTTCCCGGGCTCCACCATAGCCAGGTCACAGCGCGGCTGCAGGTAGTAAGCGGCATCCTCATCCGGGGCACAGCAATGCTGGCCGCCCGGCCTGTCATGGATCGCGGTCATAGGCCTTCACCTCCACTGGGGCCTCAAGATGCCGCGCGTCAACTGCGAGCCCCCGCAGCATCTACGGCTGTCGGCTCTTGTGTTTCCCCCCTGCCATTGGTTCATGGCAGCCCGGCGGTTCGCACCCCCCTGGGTCGGCCTGGCTGCATGCTCGGCTCTGCTATGCCCGGGTCATGAGATGCGTTGGGTGGCTCCACGTCTTGAGGTTCTATCCTGCCCTGGTGGCCGCCCGCAAGCACCCCAAACTGCCCATACTTTTTCCGCCCACTCAGTTCTGCTACCTCTGCCGCGGCCGCCGCATCCAGATGTAGCAGAGCTGAAATCACATTGGTTCAGGGCAGCCCGGCGGTTCTAGTGTTATTCACCTCCCTCCCAGCTCTGCTGCCTCTTGGTGTAAATACTCATAGTGTGCCCTCTTGGCCAAGGGGGGGGGGGGTTTGGCTTATACTGTATGTCCCACATCATGGAGCAGTCTCCTGCTGGTTGCTGCTGGCTGCGGGGAGATGGGGGGGGGGCCTGTCATCCCCTGGCCAGCCCAAGCTGATCCCGGCATTCACCATTGGCCCTCCCGTCCGGGGCAGTTTGGATCCCTCCCTCCCAGCTCCTCAGTTGATAAAAAAAAAAAAAAAGGGTGGTTCCAATCTTATATGTATCCGCTGGGATCTCCCCAGGTAGATGCTCCTCATGTTTGCTTTTGTGTCGCCCAGGTTCAAGGGTCCCCTGGGTATGCCCCTAAGTCGCCAAGGGCACGGATTCACCGCCCATGGTACCCAAATTACTCAGGTCCATACGGCCATCTCGCAGGTAGAACGAATCGCTCAGACCATGACACTGTCATGCATAGTTGCCCGAATCACTCAGGTCCAAGGGTCCGCCTTGCTTAAATTCCTGCATTGCTCAGGTTTGTGCGTCATGCATATGTAACTGCCTGAATCGCACAAGGTCAGGTCCATTCACGCAAGGTTCCCTCAATCATTCAGGTCCACGCACCATTCATGTGTAGTTGCCGATTCGCTCAGGTTCATGTTTCAGTCACATTTAACTGCTTGATTCGCCCAGGTTCATGTACTATCCATGTATATTTGCCCGAGTCGCCCAGATTCATGTATCATTCATTTATAGGTCCCTGAGTTTCAGGTTCATACTTCATTCAAGCACAGCTGTGGAGTCACCCGGGTTCATGTATTATTCACACTTAATTGCCTGAATCAATCAGGTACACATATCATCCATGTATAATTGCCTGAATCATTCCGTTCCATACATCATTCATGTGCAGTCGCTCTAATCACTCAGGCCATGCAACATCCACATGTAATTGCCTGAAACGCCCAGGTATATACATCATTCACGTGCAGTGGCCTGATTCGCTCAGGTCCATGTATCTTCACATTCAACTGCCCGAATCGCTCAGGTTCAGGTATTGTTCACATACAACTGCCTGGATCGCCCAGGTCCGTGTATCATCTGCGTATAATTGCCCGAAACGCTCATGTTCATACATCATACAGGTATTTTGCCCGTAATCGGTTCATGTATCTCCATGTATAATTGCCCGAATCACCCTGGTTCATGCATAGTTGCCTGAACCGTATCATCATCATTCATGTGCAGTTGCTTCATCGCTCAAGTCTATGTAGCATTCACACATAATTGCCTGAAACGCTCAGGTTCATTCACCATTCACATATGTCTACCTGAATCGCTCAGGTCCATGTACCATTCACGGATAATTGTCTGAATCGCTCAGGCTCATACATCTGCATGTGCTGTTGCCTGAATCGCTCGGGTTCACGTATTGTTCCTATACAACTGCCCGTTTTACTTGGGTTCATGCGTTATTCACTCACAACTACCTGAATCGCCGAGGTTCATATATAAGCCACGTATAGCTACTTGAATCGCTCAGGCTCATGTATCATTCACACATAGCTGCCTGAATCGCTCAGGTCTGTGTATCACCCATGTATAACGGCCCGAACCGCTCGGGTACCATTTATGCATAAGTGCCTGAATCGCTCAGGTACATACATTAGTCACGTATAGCGGCCTGAATCGCTCAGGTTCACGTACTATTCATGCATAGTTGCCTGATTCGCTCAGATTCACGTACCAGCCATGTATCACCGCCCAAATCGCTCAGGTTCATACATCAGTTGCGTATAGCTGCCTGAATCGCTTCAGGTATTTTTCATGTATAGTCGCCTGAATCACTCAGGTGCATGTGTCATCCATGTATAATTGTCTAAACCACTCAGGTTCATATACCAGTCCGGTATAGCTGCCGATTCGCTCAGGTTCACGCATCATTCACGCATAGTTGCCTGAATCGCTCAGGTTCATGTTTCATTCACGTACAGTCGCCTGAATCGCTCAGGTTCATGTTTCATTCACGTACAGTCGCCTGAATCGCTCAGGGTCATGTCTCATAGGTCCATGTGTCATCCAGGTTTAGTTGCCTGAATCACTCAGGTTCATATATCAGTTATATATAGCCGCCTGAATCGCTCAGGTTCATGTATTATTCACGCACAGTCACACGAAGCACTCAGGTTCATGTGTTACTCACGCACAGTTGCCTGAATCGCTCAGGTTCATGTCTCATTCAGGGTCAACAGCACGATTCGCCCAGGTGCATGTGTCACCCAGTTATAGTTGCCTGAATCGCTCAGGTACATCTTTCAGTCACGTATAGCTGCCTGAAGCGATCAGGTTCATTTATTATTCATGCACAACTGTCTGAATCGCTCAGGGTCATATATCATTCACGTATAGTCGCCTGGATCACTCAGGTTCATGTCTCATTCAGGGTTAACAGCCCGATTCGCTCAGGTGCATGTGTCATCCATGCATAGTTGCCTGAATCGCTCAGGTCCATATATCAGTCACGTATAGCTGCTGAATCGCTCAGGTTCTTGTTTTATTCACGCACAGTGAATCGTCTGAACCGCTCAGGTTTAGGGATTGTTCACGCACAGTCGCCTGAATCGCTTAGGTTCATGTATCATTCATGTATAGTTGCCTGAATCTTCAGGCTCGTGTATCAATCTTGTATAGCTGTCTGCTTCACTCAGGTTCAACTATCATTCACGCATAACTGCCTGAATTGCCCAGGTCATGTACTATTCGCACATAGTCTCCTGAATCGCTCAGGTTCATGTTCCATTCATTTATGGTTGACTGATTTTCAGGTTCAGGTTCCAGTCATGTATGACTGCTTGTATATCCCAGGGTCAGGTTTCATTTATGTATTATGGCCTGAATGGCTCAGGTTCACGTATCATTTACGCATAATTGGCCGAATCACTCTGGTCCAGGCATCATTCACTTATAGCCTTCCGAATCGCTCAGGTCCACATACCTTTCATGCAAGGCTGCCTCAATCACTCAGGTTCATGTATTTTTTATGCATAACTGCCGGAATCTCCCAGGTTCACTTGCCGAATCATACCCAGCTTCGTGTTCCTTTCGAGTATAGTCGCCTGAGCCACTCTGTTGATGTCTCTTTCATGCAATGTCAAAACAATTAATTAGTCACCAGTGAAGATCCTATGGTACTACGCTGCAGGTCTTGTATGTGTGTGGAGATCAGTTCACACTTTGCGGTATAGAGAGAAAGGGGTTAAGACCGCGCGTCCAAACATCAGGTGTATACTTCTTCTGGGAGAAAAAGGATCCAAGGTGGAGTTCAATCCCAGATGCCTTCACCTCGTAAAGGGCTCTGCGGATATCCAGAAATACATATAATCGTGAAATACCGTTGAGACACTTTCCCCACTTAGTTTCACCAGTCTACTTACTAGATGCCGGCAGATCTTATGCAGTGGTAAATCTCAATTGTGGTGTCTTTCTTCATCAATATATATACTTCATGCAAAGAGTCAGAATTAAAACAGCATTAAGCACATCCAGTCGCTTGCCCGACCCGGGTTTCACTCACAGAGCTTCGTCAGGGCGCCCTGACGAAGCTCTGTGAGTGAAACCCGAGTCGGGCAAGCGACTGGATGTGCTTAATGCTGTTTTAATTCTGACTCTTTGCATGAAGTATATATATTGATGAAGAAAGACACCACAATTGAGATTTACCACTGCATAAGATCTGCCGGCATCTAGTAAGTAGACTGGTGAAACTAAGTGGGGAAAGTGTCTCAACGGTATTTCACGATTATATGTATTTCTGGATATCCGCAGAGCCCTTTACGAGGTGAAGGCATCTGGGATTGAACTCCACCTTGGATCCTTTTTCTCCCAGAAGAAGTATACACCTGATGTTTGGACGCGCGGTCTTAACCCCTTTCTCTCTTTCATGCAATGGCCTGAATCGCTCATGGCATATCTAATTTTCGGCACTTTTGCACGAAATCGCTCAGGTCCCGTTCCCTTATGTCCATTGGCCAGATCCGCTCAGGTCTCGTTCCGTGGATGCCCGGTTTGCGACCCTTGTTAGTTCAGATCTCTCAGGTTTCCTTCTTCCACGTAAGGGGCTCCCTGCATTTCTCTGGTCACGTGTCATGCCGCATTGCCTCCAGAATCACGTCTCTTTCCCGCCGGTCCTGCTTTTGATGTTCGGCCTCCACCCACTTCATTCAGTCTCGTGCAGTGCACCGGGTCCTCATGCAGTTACATCCCCGGTTCAACCCTACTGAATCCGCATGATTCCGTCCCTCTTTCGTCCCTGGCATGACCACTGCCTCCTCTCGGTTCACCTGTTCCGCTTAGGCTTCATCCCATCTTAGTTATTTCCGGGTGGCGGGCATAGGCCCTGTTGGTTCACACGCAAGTTCTTGTAATCGTCCGATCCTTCCTGTTCGCTCCGTGTTTTCCCAGTCACAGATCCTCGTACGGCCGATATAATCAAGATTGTAATTGGGTTAGGATAGGATTCAGCAGGCTTTTTCCTGGCGTACTCCTAGTCTCTTGAATCACTTTGGGTCATTTATTTGCCTGAGGTCGCTCAGGTCATTTTCACAGGGATGTTCGGGTTCGGAATCACCCTGGACACCAACACTCTGGTCATGTCTCATTTTTGCGTAGTGTGCTGGACCGTTCAGGTCGCCTCTTTGACACCATCCTTGCCCCGTATCTCGCATCATCAGGACACGCGCCTGCCAGCTTTGGGCAGCATCCCATTCCCAGACTATTTGCCCCCTCCTGGTTACGCGGGTCGGGTTTCAGGCACATCCTCGGGCACCTTCCAATTTGTACAGGTCCAATCCCCTTCCTCACGCTTCCTGGCACGCCTTGGAACTTCCGTTTGTCCATCCGATTCACTCAGACTTCATTCCGTCACTTCACGTTCCATGTATCGGTGCACTTTAGTTCAATATTGGCTGCCAGTTGTTTCATACGCTAGTCCGAATGCGTGGTTCATAGGTTCCTACGGATTATCGCATTCCATCATTTCCATTCATTCTGAGCATCTCAGGTAAGTTGAGGAACACCACTGTTCCGGGCGTTATGGCTTGTTCATGGTAAATGTCATTTCCAGGTCCCCAGTCCTGCCAGAGTAAGTTGGTCAGGGTTGACGGTCAGTTCGAGTAGGATTCAAGGATTAATTATTCCACACGCCTTTCCAGTTCTCGCCCCTAGTCGTTCATAATCCAGTACAGTCGGTGGAACCTGCAAGGTAGTTGGTGCAAGGGTTCTTTGCTTGGCTCTTCCGGCAGTAAGCTCCACGACAAGGTTCAAGGTGTTCAGCGCCGCATGCCACCTGCTGGGTGACTGGGACGCAGTCACTTTGCGCTCTACCATCCTCAGCTGTACCCTTCTTATAACATGGTCAAGTGTTTCTAACCGGAATCCATCATCACCGTGCGCTCGCGCACCCGTCGTGTCAGTCAATGCAAACTGTTCCGGAACTGTCCCTGACCCTAGATGCTGCTCCCTTTTTTTGGCGCCCAACCAGCGGTACCACCAGGCTGCCATGTGTTTAGGATCTAACGGTTCCTCAGGTCTAGGGATTTCACCTGTAGCACACGATCACGCGCTTTCCTTCCCAAGCAGCTTCCAGCTTGGCACGGCATTTACCTTTCCCTACTCGTGTCATCTTCAGGACCGCCGGGTAGGTTCCCCGTGGAGGTAAAGTGCTTTCCTCATTAACATGGGTGCCTACTTATGGTGCCCAGGGATCTCTCCGAGGTACTTCATCATATGGTCCAGCTGACCACCGCTACCATTACCGGACAGTCCGTCATCCCCCTTCCGTTCATTTCCCAGATCCGCTCCGTCGGCACTTCCGCACGGGATCTGCCTCTTCAGCTACCCGGCAGCCAGGGCCAGCGCTTGTCACTTGCACAAGGGGGCAGAGGAGGTCTTAATGTTGTCCCATGTCCATTCCCAAATTTCTAGCAAAGTCCTAGGGCATTCTGCTCTATCGCCTCACGAATTTCACGAGTTGTACTATTAAGTTCCTTTCACCTAACAGGTTGTGAAGCACATTTTTGCCCACTCTTCTAGGCCTACCACGCTCCTGGCTTCGGGCACACTTCAGCCAGATAGGTCTCGGGGGTTGCTTAGGCTAGCCTTCTCCCTCTCCCCTTGTCTCTTACCTCAGACCCTACCACAACTATAATTAAAGGAATGTATAATGGCACAATATCAGAAAACTCACATTACATCATAAAGCCACCATATTGTTATTCCCCACAAAAAGGTACAATGTTCTTGCACCTGATTGGGCCTCCCAACCTCAGGGCCCCATAGCAAGTGCAATGGCTGCTATGGTTATAGTTACGTCCATGCTTTCTAGCAACTACCCAGTTTATTATAATAGATGCATCAGGTGGCTGAGATGACTTCGGTCCTCTTTCTACAGATACGTTACCTGTACCTGCCATGACAGGGGTATTGGTTAAGCATAGCTCGCCCCTTTCTTACCTCATTGCACTTTCTTATGTCTCCCCAACACCCCCATTACATCTCCCCGTCACCACCCCACGATAGAGATGTCACGAACATAAAATTTTCCGTTCACGAACGCGAATTTATGCAAATGTTCGCGAACGGCCGAACAGGGCGAACCGCCATAGACTTCAATAGACAGACGAATTTTAAAACCCACAGGCACTCTTTCTGACCACAATAGTGATGGAAAAGTTGTTTCAAGGGGACTAACACCTGTACTGTGGCATGCCGGAGGGGGATCCATTGCAAAACTGCCATGGAAAATTACGTAGTTGACACAGAGTGTGGTAAGTTGAATTAGCAATGAGATTAATATAACCTGCATTAATCGCATTGCGAATATATAACGAAGATTAAGAATATAGTGCTATATTCTCAATCTTCGTTATATAATTCTAGCAATACAACCATTAGGAACCCAGCTCTAAGTTAAATTTGCAATGCGATTAATACAGGTTATATTAATCGCATTGCGATTACAACTACTAACACTGCAGCTTCAGAATGAATCTAAGATGGATGCCGTCCTTGCTTTTTGATAGGAGGTGGGAGGGTCTGGGAGGGAGGGTATGCTGATTGGCTGGAATGTGTCTGACTGACCAAACTCTGACAGACCAAACTCCTCGTTTAACGCACCGCAAACAACCGCAAACAGTCCATTTGAACAACCGCAAACTCTCCATTTGCACAAAGTTGTATACCAAGCTAGCCATGTCCCGTTCCTTGTCCTCACTGATGTCATTGAAGGTCTCTTCCTCCACCCAGCCACGTACAACACCAAGGGTCCCCGAAAGGTGACAACAAGTCCCCTGGGACACCTGCTGTGGTTGGTCTTCCACCTCCTTAAAACCACCTTCCTCCTCTGACTCCTCTTCTTCAGACTCCTCTCTCTGCGTTGCCGCAGGTCCAGCAATCGACGACGACAAGCTTGCTTCTGGTGGTGATGGTGACCACAACTCTTCCTCTTCATGCTCATCTATGGCCTGATCCAGCACTCTTCGCAGGGCACGCTCCAGAAAAAACGCATATGGGATGAGGTCGATGATGTTGCCTTGGGTTTGACTGACCAGGTTTGTCACCTCCGCAAAAGGACGTATGAGCCTACAGCCATTGTGCATGAGCGTTCATTAACGCGTCCCAAAAATACCCAGGTCCGCAGAGGCTGTCCTCTTTTTTTTTTTTAATTAAAAATATCTATTCTTAACAGTTTAATCTCTGTTTTGTCCTCTATCAGGGGCCGGTGTATGGAATAGATTTTTGGAACCGGGAGATGGAAAAAGATGCTTGGTCGGTCCTCTTACTTCCAATTTGGGGCACTGCACGTGCGCCGTGTAATGTACTGTGCCACTAGATATGAGTGGTGTGTTTAAGTAGTACTATTCCTATCAGTTTTATCCCTGTTACATCCCCTATCAGGGGCCGGTGTATGGAACAGATTTTAGACAACCGCAAAGAGTTGTCAATAGTTGACACACTCGTGACATAAACTTTATTCCTCTATGCGTCAATCTTGGTGTAGTGATGACTGTGCTCGTGTGCACGTTTGGGAGATTGCAGGCGTTACGGGTTTTTCAAAGCCTATGGTCATGCTGAGGTAGTTCAGTGACAGTTAAGTGACCCAGAAAACAATGATTCTGCAGTGTGGGCCCAGTGTTGGCCTAGTAGGCTTTAATGATTACCTTAGATGATCACAAAGAAAATAATGTTTTTTTCTATGCAAAATTATCCAGCCGATTGCTTTTGGTCTGTTCACAATGAAGCAACGACTAGAGTTGAGCAAACTTGTGTTTTAAGTTCGGCGTCCAAAGTTCGGGTTATCCAAGCATCCCGTTATGGATTCCGCTACCACGGACCATAACGGCATTTGGAATCCATAAGGGGATTCTTCAATGAACCCAAACCTTGGACAACACGGAGGACCTGGGGTGACGTCATCATCATGTGATCAGTGCAGGGGGCGGTGGCTCAGTACTGGATTAGATAAGAGGTGGTAGCCTACGACCTCTTATTCAATCCTGTACTGAGCCACGCCCCCTGCACTGATCACATGACGGTGACGTCACCCCAGGTCCTTCACCCTGTGTTCCAAATGCTGTTATGGTCCGTGGTAGCGGAATCCATAACGGGATGCTTGGATAACCCGAACCCAAACTTTGGAAGCCGAACTTAAAACACAAGTTCGCTCAACTCTAGCAACGACCTTATCATCTGGGGTGTGCCAACATTGCCAACACACTCATAGAGGTGGTCACTTCATTGTGATACGCAAGCCCCTTCACCACAACAAGGTAACGATCACGAAGGGGAATTGACACATTTCGTTTCATTTTGTTTTGTTTTTGCAGCCACAGTGCAACAGAAAAATTAGGCATGTACACATCCCAGAAAAATGAGGTATTGTTGCAGCCACTGATGTAGCAGCGGCTAGAAATATTTATGTTTTCCAGGCAGAAAGTGCACTAAAACATTGCGGCTTGAACCCTAGTTGGTGGCGGATAAGTCATGCAAATCATCCGGCATGCAGAGATAAAATACAGCAGCGTGTGGACCATTTTTAGCCCAAGGCAGCTCATCTCATCAGGCCTTTTTAAGTCAAATGTATCGCCCACTGTCAGTCCCTTCGGGATCCATGCCTCATTCATCTTAATAAAAGTGAGGTAATCTAGACTTTTTTGACCTAGGCGACTTCTCTTCTCAGTGACAATACCTCCTGCTGCACTGAAGGTCCTTTCTGACAGGACACTTGAAGCAGGGCAGGCCAGAAGTTCTATCGCAAATTGGGATAGCTCAGGCCACAGGTCAAGCCTGCACACCCATTAGTCAAGGGGTTCATCGCTCCTCAGAGTGTCGATATCTGCAGTTAAGGAGAGGTAGTCTGCTACCTGTCAGTCGAGTCGTTCTCTGAGGGTGGACCACGAAGGGCTGTGGCGATGCTTAGTACTTAAAAAGCCCTGCATGTCCTCCATCAACAACACGTCTGTAAAGTGTCCTATCCTTGCCGGCGTGGTCGTGGTAGCAGGAGGATTACTTTCACCTCTTCCCCTGTTAGATACCCGTTGTGCTGTGACATCACCCTTATATGCTGTGTAAAGCATACTTTTTAATTTATTTTGGAACTGCTGCATCCTTTCCGACTTCCGGGAATTCGGTAACATTTCTGCCACTTTCTGCTTATACCGGGGGTCTAGTAGCGTGGCCACCCAGTACAGGTCGTTCTCCTTCAGTCTTTTTATATGAGGGTCTCTCAACAGGCATGACAGCATGAAAGACCCCATTTGCACAAGGTTGGATGCCGAGCTACTCATGTCCCGTTCCTCGTCCTCACTGATGTCATTGACGGTCTGTTCTTCCCCCCAACTACGTACAACACCATGGGTCCCAGATAGGTGACAACAACGAGCACCCTGGGATGCCTGCTGTGGTTGGTCTTCCTCCTCCTCAAAGCCACATTCCTCCTCTTACTCCTCAGACTCCTCTTCCAGCGTTGCCGCAGGTCCAGCAAGCAATGCTGATATGGCTGTTTCTGGTGGTGATGGTGACCACAACTCTTCCTCTTCACGCTCATCTACAGCCTGATCCAGCACTCTTCGCAGGGCACGCTCCGGGAAGAAAACAAATGGGATGATGTCGCTGATGGTGCTTTCAGTGCGACTGACTAGGTTTTTCACCTCCTCAAAAGGACGCATGAGCTTACAGGCATTGCGCATGAGCATCCAGTAACGTGGCAAAAAAATTCCCAGCTCCGCAGGGGCTGTCCTAGAACCCCGGTCATACAAATACTCGTTGACAGCTTTTTCTTGTTGGAGCAGGTGGTCGAATATTAGGAGTGTTGAATTCCAACGTGTCGGGCTGTCACAAATCAAGCGCCTCACTGGCATGTTGTTTCGGCGCTGGATATCTGAAAAGTGTGCCATGGCCGTGCAGGAACGCCTGAAATGGCCACACACCTTCTTGGCCTGCTTGAAGACGTCCTGTAAGCCTGGGTACTTATGCACAAGGCATTGTACAATCAGATTCAACACATGCACGGCACATGTGTCAACTTGCCCAAATTCAATGCCGCCAACAAATTGCTTCCGTTGTCACACACCACTTTGCTGATCTCCAGTTGGTGCGGAGCCAGCCACTGATCCACTTGTGCATTCAGGGCGGACAGGAGTGCTGGTCCGGTGTGACTCTCTGCTTTCAGGCAAGTCAACCCCAAGACAGCGTGACACTGTCGTATCCGGAATGTGGAATAGCCCCTGGGGAGCTGGGGGGGTGCATTTGATGATGTGGAGCAAGACACAGCAGCAGAAGAGGACTCAGCCGAGGAGGTTAGCGAAAAGGATGGAGTAGAGGAGGTGGCAGCAGGCCTGCCTGCAAGTCGTGGCGGTGTCACCAACTCCGCTGCAGAGCCACGCATTCCATGCTTGGCAGCCGTCAGCAGGTTTACCCAATGAGCAGTGTACGTGATATACCTGCCCTGACCATGCTTTGCAGACCAGGTATCAGTGGTCAGATGGACCCTTGCCCAACACTGTGTGCCAGACATGCCATGACTTCCTTTTGCACAATAGAGTACAGGTTGGGGATTGCCTTTTGTGAAAAGAAATTTCGTCCGGGTACCTTCCACTGCGGTGCCCCAATAGCTACAAATTTTTTGAAGGCCTCATACTCCACCAGCTTGTATGGTAAAAGCTGGCGGGCTAAGAGTTCCGACAAGCCAGCTGTCAGACGCCGGGCAAGGGGGTGACTCTGTGACATTGGCTTCTTATGCTCAAACATGTCCTTGACAGACACCTGACTGTGGGCAGATGAGCAGGGACTGCTGAAGGTGAGAGGCGGAGTGGCGGGTGGTTGAGAGGGGGCAGGGAGGACAGCAGTGGTTGACGTGGCTGAAGATGCTGGACCAGGAGGAGCATGGTGGCTTTGAGTTTGTGTGCTGCTTGTACTCATGTGTTGATCCCATAGGCGTTTGTGATGTGAGATCATGTGCCTTCGCAAAGCAGTTGTACCTAGGTGAGTGTTGGACTTCCCACGACTCAGTTTCTTTTTGCACAGGTTGCAAATGGCATCGCTGTTATCAGAGGCAGACACACAAAAAAAATGCCACACTGCTGAGCTTTGCAATGACGGCATTCTGGTGGTGGCAACAGCATGCGTTGACTGCCGTGCTGTCTGGCTGACCCCGGGTGCCGATACATGCTGTCTGACTGTGCCACTAGCTCCTTGCGACGACCTCCTCCTGCTTCCAACTCGTCTCCTCCTCCTCTCTGTCTCCCCATCTGAACTTTCCCCCTGTTCTTCCTCTCTTCGAGCAGGCACCCACGTGACATCCACGGACACATCGTCATCATCAACCGCTTCACTTGTATCTGACAACTCAGCAAAGCAAGCAGCAGCAGGTACAACATCATCATCATCATCACACCGTATGTCCATGTGTGTAATGCTGCCTGACTGAGACATATCCCTGTTTTCCCCTTTCGTCCTCCGGCAGCACAGAATGGGTTAAACTGTCGTCTTCTTCTTTCTAGGACCGCCCACCTAGTAAAAAAACTATTAAACAATTAATTATCCAGGGACATGCCCTATAAATGACTCCTCCCCTATAGCATTCCTGTGTTTTTTTTTATGTCCTCTTCATGGAGCCCACCTAAGGATGTCTATGGATATCATGAGCCCTTCATACCTTGTGGCAAGGTTACTCAGGACCAGGAGTGGGAATAGCCATGTGTGTGCCCCTGGCTCCACTCCTCTCCGCTCCAGCGTCATCCCTGAAGTTCTTCTGAAACTTCCGCAGCGGGGATTAGAGATCCGGGCGAGCGCGCTCCTCCAGTGGATGGCCGAACTTCCGTTTTTTTTCTCCTGTGGAACGCACAGGCAACACGCAGGCGCGGCACTTCTGACGTCATGGGAGCTCCGCCTCTCTTCCCGTTCGGCGCGCTCTTTCAGATAAGTATATAACAGCGGAGGTAGCGGAGCTCGGTGCCCATTGTGCCAGGCAGCCGAGCTCCCGCCTGTTAAAGGTACACAGCCTGTCTTTAATCAGGCAAAAAGCCTTCCTGACTCTCTTCCCTCTGCCCTTTTATCTTACCTTTTCGGTTCTGGGGTCTGTATTCCTCATACCTCCTGCTCATTATGTTTTGCAGATGTCCAGTTCTTCAGGTAGAGGGGAATAGAGAAGCAGAAAAAGCCAACACAGAATATGTGAATCCTGCGAACAGCCCTTGCCAGAAGATTTCCTGCAAGATTTATGTGTGAGGTGTCACCGCGATACGCAGGAAACCTCTCCCTAAGGAAAAGGAAAAAGTCCCAAACTAGGGGGAACGCTTCAGTTTGCATTTCTTGTTTGCATCAGCTTCCTACGGATCACTCCTCCAACATTTGTGAAAATTGCACTCAACCTGAAGATGTTTCAGACATTGAAACAAACAAGATTATGGGCCAGATTTATCATTAGCCTAAGTCACTTTTCTGGAGTTGAAAAGTCGCAAAAAATTGCGCAAAAAGCCAAATTGCGCAATTTTTTGCGACTTTTTGGAGACTTACGCCACTCACTCCAAAACCAAGTTTATGGGCGTTTTGTCGTATGTAAATCACTTGCAAGACAGATTTATTATTGCGACTTTTTAAATAGTCGCAAAAAAGTCGCAAAAAATTGCGCAAACTCACTCCACTCATGACCATGCTTATGTTTGACAAAATCACTTTTTTAAAATGGCGACTTTTCCAAAGACAAAGCCAAAATACAACTAGGAACCAGAAATACACCAGATTTATCAACCTCTGAAAGAGCCCATGATAAATTTGACTTGACTCAAATACACATACGCCTTCTTTGAAAGTGGAGTGAACTGCAAGAGTAATGATAAATCTGGCCCTATGTCTTTATTCAAGGCATTTCTTAAACAATCCAGAAAAAAGGGCACAAAAAAGTCATATTTATATCTGTCCTCTTCTGAGCAGTCCCTTCGTTCAGAGGGTGAGGTCTCTTCAGATGCAGAGTCTTCCTTCATTGAAGATAACTTCTTGTTTAATAAAAAAGATGCTAACCGCCTCATAAAAGAAGTTAAAAATATTATGGAGTCCAGCAAGGAAAGGTCCGGAGATCGTGAAAAGGAAGATCTCTTTTACTTCCCAAAACAGAAGGCTCCTGTGTTTCCCAGTCATCCGGTCCTTGATGCGATTATGCACAAAGAGTGGGAACAGCCGATTGGAAGAATTAATCTGGGGTCTAGATTTTAAAATATTTACAAGACGGATCCTGCTGAATCCACAAGCTGGGAATCTCCGACCAGGGTAGATGCAGCAGTGACCAGACTGGCCAAAAAATCGTTTTTTCCCTCGGATGATTCGGCCTTACTAAAGGATCCCATGGAGAAGAAGGCAGATGGTCTTCTTAAGAGACTGCACACCTATCTGGCGTCCCTTAACAAGGCAGCCATGGCCACGGTTCCGGTAGCCCGTGCAGTGAGGGTCTGGCTCAGCCACTTAGGTCGAGATATTGAGGATGGGGTTTCCAGAGAGGAGCTTCTTCAACAATTGCCTACCCTGAAGCTAGCGGCGGAATTCCTCTGCGATTTTCCGGTAGACTCCTTAAGGCTGATCGCTAAAAATATGGCACTTACAAATTCCATAAGAAGAACAATATGGTTGAAACTTTGGTCTGGAGATCCTTCTTCAAAGAATAATCTGTGCTCCCTTCCCTTCGAGCCGGGTAAACTTTTTGGCTCTCACTTGGACAAGCTCCTTGAAGCCAATATGGAGAATAAAGCGCTATCTTTTCCACAGACTAAGCGAAGAGATAGAAACCGTTTTTTTTCGTTCCTATGAAGGGGCGGATTACAGAAGATCTAATTTTAGAGGACGCTATAATCAGGGAAGGTCTGACCGAAGAACTTGGCCATCTTCAGAGAAACCAAGAAGAAAGACAGAGGAAAACAAATCCTCTAAACCTGAATTCTGACGCCAGAAGTCAGGAAGTAGGGGGACGTTTGACAACCTTTTATTCCAGTTGGCTGCAGATCACCACAGATTGCTGGGCGCTAAATATAGTCCAAAACGGGTACAAGCTAGAATTCAATCATCTTCCGGAAAATCGTTTTCTTCTCAACAAAGAAGGAGATGTAGAGATATTCCAGCTTCTGAAAGATTTCATCAAAAAAGGAGTACTAGAACCCGTGCCAGACCATCAAGTATATTCAGGCGTCTATTCCAGAATTTTTCGCGTACCCAAGCCAGGCGGAAAAAGCCGCCTAATCATAGATCTGCGTTACGTAAACCGTTGTATGGAGAAGACCCATTTCAAAATGGAGACAATAAGATCAATTTCTGCGATCCTCAGAAAAAAGCACTTTATGGCGTCTTTGGATTTAAAAGATGCATACCTGCATATACCGATCCACCCAAACTCAAGAAGGTTTCTGCGAGTAGCCATCAGAAAGGGGAAGAAGATAATGCACCTTCAATTCAAGGTTTTGTCATTCGGTCTGTGTTCTGCTCCAAGGATCTTCACAAAGATCGCTATTATCATTGTCGTGAAACTTCGTCTTCAGGGGATTCAGATCTTCCCCTATCTAGACGATTGGCTGGTCGTTGCAGAATCAAGATCCCTGCTTCAGCAGCATCTAGAGGAGACCATAAAACTTCTCCAGTCTACAGGTTTTCTCCTAAATTGGGAAAAATCAGATTTAATCCCATCCACCTCGAAGGTCTTTCTCGGCTTCCTCATCGATACGATGTCCATGAAGTTATATCTTCCTCCTCAGAAAATTACAGCATTAAAAAGAGAAGTGAAGACTCTAATATCTCTACGATCACCTTCGGTTCGAAGAGTCATGAAGACGTTAGGGCACCTGACATCTGTAGCAGATGCTGTCCCTTGGGCAAACATCCATTTCAGGGACCTCCAGCAGAACCTACTGCAAGCCTGGCGTCGCAGCAATTATCAATTGGGGGCGAGGCTAAAATTGTACCCTTCCACAATACAGAGTCTCAGTTGGTGGCTTCACACCAAGAATCTTACCAAGGGGAAGAATTTCCAATTTCTCTCTCCAACAGTCATCACAACGGATGCTTCAGGTCAAGGATGGGGAGCTTATCTCCAGGACAGATAGGTGCAGGGCCTCTGGTCTCCCAAGGAGAAGATCCAGTCCTCCAACTACAAAGAACTGAAGGCAGTCTTGCTAGCTCTCCAGAGGTTCAAAACGTATGTATTAGGAAAGCCAGTGCTAATACGATCAGACAACCTGGGGACAGTTTTTTATTTAAACAAACAAGGCAGAACGAGAAGTGCCTCGCTACTACACCTTTGCAAGAAAATTTTTCATTGGGCAGAATTACACTTAACAGAATTAAGAGCCATGCATATCAGAGGTTGCTCCAATACTCAGGCGGATCTTCTGAGCAGGAAGACAATCAATCAGACAGAATGGGAGCTGAATCCAGAAGTTTTCAGAAGCATTGTAACCAGATGGGAGTTGCCCACTTGGGATCTGATGGCCTCGGCCAAGAACAGGAAACTAAACAGATTCTGTTCTCTAAAGGAGTCCGACAATCCTACAGTTGTGGATGCCTTCTCCATGAGCTGGAGAGATCTGTCTGCCTACATCTTTCCCCCAGTGCCTCTCATTCCGAGGGTCTTGCGGAAGGTAATTGAAGAGAAGCCTCAAGTGGTGATAATGATAACTCCTTTTTGGCCAAGGAGATCTTGGTTTCCCCTTCTTCTCCATCTAGCCAAATGGGAATACTTGAAACTTCCGCTTCGTCCAGATCTGCTTCTTCAGAACGGTCTCTGTCACCAGAACCTAGGCCGTCTACATCTCACGGCCTGGAGACTGAAAGATCCAAATTAGAGAAGAAGGGCCTCTCTCAATCAGTTATAGGTACTCTTCTCGCCTCTCGCAAAGACTCTACTAACAAAAGATATGCTAAAATATGGAAAAGATTCAGTTCCTGGATGTCAGATTCATGCTATGAAGATATTAATGTATCCTCAGTAGAGATGAGCGAACTTTAAAACAAAGTTCGGCGTTCAGCGTTCGGGTTGTGGTAATCACTGCATCCCGTTATGGATTCCACTACCGCGGACTATCGCGGCATATGGGATCCATAAGGGGCGGCTTCCACGAACACGAACTGTTGAACAGCCGAAGGACCTGGGGTGACGTCACCGTCATGTGATCAGTGCAGGGGCGTGGCTCAGCACTGGATTTGATCCAGTGCTGAGCCACGCCCCATGCACTGATCACATGACAGTGACGTCACCCCAGGTCCTTCGGCTGTTCAACAGTTCGTGTTCGTGGAAGCCGCCCCTTATGGATTCCATATGCCGCGATAGTCCGCGGTAGTGGAATCCATAACGGGATGCGGCGATTACCACAACCCAAACGCTGAACGCCGAACTTTTTTTTAAAGTTCGCTCATCTCTAATCCTCAGTCCTACAATTTCTTCAAAATGGCTTTTAGAAGGGTCTCAAGACCAATACTTTATGAGCGCACATGACAGCCATAAACTCTATGACGGAGAATAAGTTCCTTCATCACCCATTGATCTTCAGATTCTTCAAAGCAGTTAAAAGACTAAAACCAGTACACAGGGATCCTATACCAATTTGGGACCTCTCAGTAGTCTTAAAAAGACTTATGTCAGCCCCGTTCGAGCCTCTACAAGAAGCAGACCTTAAATGTCTATCCTACAAAACTTTGTTTTTGACGGCTATTACATCTGCCAAGAGACTGGGAGAACTACAAGCTTTATCTTATAAACTCCCTTATCTAAGGTTCCCTCCAGACGGAGTCTTACTGCGTACAGTACCTGTTTTTCTTCCTAAAGTTCCTTCTTCAGCCAACAAAAATCGGGAATTATTTCTTCCGGTCTTTCTACCTGACCCGGTCAGTGAAGAGCAGAATCTTCTGCATACTCTTGATAATTTTACTATCTTTCTAATAATTGAGATCTGTCAGTGTGTGCACCAGTTACCTGACACATCTTCGCCCCATAATTGGGCTTGTTTTTTGTGTCCGGAATTTATGTCGTCTTTCTGACCCATCTGTCCTGGGTAATTACTTGGACTACCTGTTTCCTAGATACCAGTACTCCAACATATATCTTAGGAGACATGCATTAATATAAGGTCTAGCGTTCCTGTATAGTGGTATATTAAGTAACTCTATACTTTGTCATCATACTGTGTCATTGATTGGTCAGTATCTATATCTTTACTGCCGATTAAATATCTAGGGTATTCCCCCTTTGTTTATGTATAGTCCCCTTATGAACCACATCGGGCTCGATGTGGGGAAACGCGTTGGGACAAGGGACATGGAGAACTGTCTATTAGGGGTAGAATATAACCCCTAGGACAATAAATTACCAAACATCTGGGGGGGTCCATCTTACCCCTGGGCCATTGGGCGAATTGTATATAAATAAAAATCTTTTTGTTTTTTGTATTTTGACTGACCTGCAGACGGCACGACATTCTTGGTGGTGGGTCTCTTCTGCATCAGGGACAGTTGAGGGTCTATAGGAGGTTTCTGATGCGGGATCGCCCCTATCGGGGCGGCTATTCTGCGGTGCTAGGCAGGGTATCTAGCAACCAGGGTAAGTGTGAGGGATAGGTCATTCCTCCCTGCATATCCGATACCTGCCTGGTCTAACGATTATCACACATTAGAGTAAGTTATTGACAAAACCTGTCTGAAATGACATTCTATCTTTTAAGCTAATCTAATAAAAGTTACATTTTAGTGGTGCTTCCTGTGATTTCTTTCAATTTTGCATCACTATACCAAATATACTAACTGACGGTTGACTAATCAGTACTGTGCTTTTTTTTTTTTTTCCTCTTGATATAAAAAGAGCCTTACAGATCTACATTCAAAGAACCCAGGATTTCAGGAAATCAGAAAACCTTTTTGTCCTTTTTTCTGGTGCAAGAAAAGGACAAAGGCCTTCCAGAGACTCTCTCGCTAGGTGGATAAAATCCACAATTTCCGAAGCCTACTCGCTTGAATCCTTACCTCTCCCGTTTCCAGTCAAGGCCCATTCCACCAGGACCGCAGCAACCTCCTGGGCAGAAATGGCTCAAGTCCCGATAGAAGACATTTGCAATGCGGCATCATGGTCTTCATCACTGACGTTTGCAAAGCACTATCCCCTGGACATCAATGCTAGGAGCTCAGCCTTTGGTACTGGGGTACTGTCAGCAGCTTTGGGTGAAGTTCCCTCCCTTTGAGATCTATAAAAATCCCATTCTGTGCTGCCAGAGGACGAAAGGGGAAAGGGAAATTCTTACCTGGGATTTTACTTTCCTTGAGTCTGGAGGCAGCACAACTATACCCTCCCTAATAAAACTTTTTTTGTCATTGCATATATCTTGTGTCGGAGTCAATTTTTAAACACAGGAATGCTATAGGGGAGGAGTCATTTATAGGGCATGTCCCTGGATAATTAATTGTTTAATTGTTTTTTTACTAGGTGGGCGGTCCTAGAAAGAAGAAGACGACAGTTTAACCCATTCTGTGCTGCCTCCGGACTCAAGGAAAGTAAAATCCCAGGTAAGATTTTCCCTATTTACATCCTCTGGCAATAATGCTTGCGCATCACTCATTTCTTCCAACTGATAAATCCTGTAATATTCCTGTAAATAAATTCTCTGACAGATCAAATGAAGTGGCTGTGGTGCTAGTGTTGGTGGTGGCAGCGGGCGGGCGAGTGGTAACTTGAGAGGTGCCCAAAGCTGAGCTGGAGGAGGATGGTGCGTCAAGGTTCCAAGCGGAAGCTGTAGAAGATTGGGTATCCTGTGTTAGCCAGTCAACTATGTTCAGGGTACGTGGCCTCCCAACACTGGGAATCACAGCACCATGACCACGACGGCCCCTGCAGGGAGGCCTTCCTCTGCCTGTCATTTTTTTTAGATTAGTTTAGTTGTACTATGCATGCAAGCTACTGTGACACCAGATATGAGTGGCACTGTGCACTGGCAGAAGTTGGCAGAGTAGACGCTGTAGGCCTGACACACACGCTTGCAGACAACTGCTATTCAATCTATTACAGTCAAAATTGTTGTTGTTTTTTTAAATGTAATCTACTGTGACACCAGATATGAGTTGCGCTGGTGACACTATGCACTTGCAGGGCCTGAAACACACACGTGCAGGCAACTGACTGCTATTATATTACAGTCAAAATTGTGTGTTTTTTTTTAAAATGCAAGCTACTGTGACACCAGTTATGAGTGGCACTGTGCACTGGCAGAAGTTGGCAGAGTAGACGCTGTAGGCCTGACACACACGCTTGCAGACAACTAACTGCTATTCAATCTATTACAGTCAAAATTGTTGTTGTTTTTTAAATGTAATCTACTGTGACACCAGATATGAGTTGCACTGGTGACACTGTGCACTTGCAGGGCCTGAAACACAGACGCATGCGGGCAACTGACTGCTATTACTTTACAGTAAACATTTTTGTGTTTTTTAAATGTAATCTACTGTGACACCAGATATGAGTTGCGCTGGTGACACTATGCACTTGCAGGGCCTGAAACAAACACGCTTGCAGGCAACTGACTGCTATTATATTACAGTCAAAAAGTTTTTTTTTTTTTTTTCTAATGCAAGCTACTGTGACACCAGATATGAGTGGTGGCACTGGGCAAGTGGGCACAGTATACGCTGTGAGCCTGACACGCATGCTGGCAGGCAACTGCAATTAGATTACACAGGCTGATGTACTAGCCCTAAAAAAGGCTTTTTGGGGTACTGTCAGGACGCTGTCCTTACAGCAGAGGTCAGATGAGTCTTTCAGGACTGGAGTGGACACTGAATACACTAGCCTAGCTATCGATTCCCCTATTAAATTAGCAGCAGCTACACTGTCCCTCCTCTCACTAAGACTGCAGCTTCCGAATGAATCTAAAATGGATGCTGTCCAGGAGATGGGAGCGTCTGGGAGGGAGGGTATGCTGCTGATTGGCTGGAATGTGTCTGCTGACTGTGAGGTACAGGGTCAAAGTTTACTCAATGATGACGAATAGGGGGCGGACCGAACATCGCATATGTTTGCCTGCCGCGGCGAACGCGCACAAGCTATGTTCGCCGGCGAATAGTTCGGGACATCTTATTTGCGAATTCAACTTAGAGCTGGGTTCCTAATGGTTGTATTAAATTCGCAGTGCGATTAGTACAGGTTATATTAATTGCATTGCGATTACAACTACTAACACTTGCAGCTTCAGAATGAATCTAAGATGGATGCCGTCCTTGCTTTTTGATAGTAGGTGGGAGGGTCTGGGAGGGAGGGTATGCTGATTGGCTGGAATGTGTCTGCTGACTGTGAGGTACAGGGTCAAAGTTTGCTCAATGATAAAGTATAGGGGCTGTGGTAAGGTGCAAGGTACTGTGGTCGACGGGAGGTACGTGTCACCGAGGTTCCTGGCCTCGGTGAGGTAAGAGCCGGATTTTTGGTGTGTCAGCAGCAGCTAGTGCTGCTTGACACCTTGCTATTTAGTTTGGCTGCAAAGCCAATCCGGGCCGGCTCTTACTGGGAGTAGGCAAAGAGTTGGGTGGGTGCCTACTCCCCACGGTCCAAGCCGGGTTTTCCAGGGCCTTTATAACACAGATAGCAGCTGGGTGTGGAGGGTGTGATTGTCCTGGAGCTGCTGTTAGACTGTATTACTTGTGTTTGGAAGTTCTCTGGGCTGGAAGCAAGAGCCCAGCAAGGAGGAGTGCAGACGACCTGGAAGCCTGACGGCGACTGTCTTACGGCTGGACTGACAGCCAGGTGTGAACCTGCATCTAAAAACCTCCCAGGTGACTGGAGCCTGTTTTGGACTGTCTTGTTTTTCCGCTTGATTTCTTATGTGTGTGAATTAACACCAAGAGACTGTTTTATTTTGTGCAAGTGTGAATAAAACACTGTTTATTGCACTATCTGGACTCCCTGTTTTGCCTCTATACTGCACCCGCACTGCTATCTACCAGAGCGACTCCCCACATTTGGTGGAGGATGCGGGCATGCGCAGTGAGGCTGGCGTGACCGCCGAAGTTTGTTTTGTTTTGCTGGGCACAAGTGCATGGCATATATTAAGCCAGCAAAGCTACAAGTAGGAGTTGCTGGCAACATGGAGGCGGCTGTGAAAGCTCTCATAGAGGCTAACGTGCAGCAGCGGGAGACCAACCAGCTACTGTTACAGCACGTGATGGCGTTACAAGCTGCAGGAGCGTCTCACCACGACCATGATGCCCGGAAAGCGGTCCGTGCGGCGATCCCAAAGATGACCCCTTCGGACGACGTTGAGACATATCTGGCGGTCTTTGACAAGGTAGCCGTGAGGGAAAAGTTACCCCGTGACCAGTGGGCCGAGGTGGTCGCTCCGTTCCTGGCATCCGGGCCCCAGCAAGTTTTTTGACTTGGCAGATGCCCAGGCTGCTGATTACCCCACGGTGAAGGGTGAGATCCTGGCCAGATTGGGGGTAAACGTGTTGGTCCGGGCTCAGCGGGTCCACCAGTGGGACTTTAAAGCGACTGAACCCGCCAGGCCGCAGTACTATGAGTTGCTGCATCGGTTGCAAAAGTGGCTGCAGCCTGATGTTCTAAGTCCGACTGCTATGCTGGACCGTCTACTGGCCGACATGTTCTGGAGGGCCCTGCCTTATCCCCTCCAACACTGGGTCGGCCAGGCGTCTCCGGTAAGTGCCCTGGAGATGGTCGACCTGGTGGAGCGTTACGAGGCCACCAGAAACCTGCAGGGGAATCTTGCTGGGAAGGGGTCAGTCAAACCCGGATCCGCCTCCCGTGGTATGCTGGAGGTGTCAGGAGCCAGGCCACATCAGGGCCGACTGTCCGCATCGGGATGAGCCGATGGATGTGAACTATGGCTATCGCCACTCCCTGTATGCACGGAAGCTGTGTGCAACTGGCACCCGTGAGGGGCAGGACAATAACCACCTGTGTCAGGTAGAGGTGGGAGATTCTCTGGCGGTGGCCCTGCTGGACTCCGGGAGTCTAGTCTCCCTGGTAAGGGCTGCCCTGGTACGGCCTGTGGAGTATACCGGCCGTAAAATCGGGGTCCTGTGCATCCACGGAGACCTAAAAGACTACCCCACTGCACTAGTGACTTTGTCCACAGCGGCTGGTAAGTGGACCCACGAGGTGGCTGTTGCTACCAAACTCCCACATGAATTGATACTTGGGAGGGACTTCCCAGGTTTCCCGGCGCTGTGGCCGGCGATAAAACTGTCTGATGGACCCGAGACAGGGGTAACCCTAGGAGAGTGGCCTGATACCACTGGAAGGCCAGAACCCTGGGAGCCTGAGTCTGAAGGGCCAGCGGTAGGGGTGACCACTGCTCCAGCGGTAGAGGGGAGACAACCCCACTGAGTGTAATGGTGGGAGACACGGAGGACTTGCCACCGGGACCTGAGTTGGCAGACCTCAATGTCTCCGGGGAAAATTTTGGGACCGCACAACACCGGGACCAAACCCTAACCAGGGCCTGGGAAAGTGTCATAATAATTGATGGTAAACCCCAGAAACCTGGGGCTGAATTAATGTTTCCGCGATTCAGTGTTCTTCAGGATATGTTGTATCGAGTGAACCAAATCCGAGGTGAGCCTGTTGAACAGTTGGTGGTGCCCACAGCGTATCGCAAGCTGGTCATGGAGCTTGCCCACCAACATGTTCTTGGGGACACCTGGGGTGGCAGAAAACGCAGGACCGCATACTACAGCGATTTTACTGGCCCGGTTTGTTTAAGGAAGTAGAGGAGTATTGTAAGTCCTGTCCCACCTGTCAGATAAATAGCCCCCAGCCACATTTCCGTAGTCCTCTGGTACCTCTTCCAATTATTGAGGTCCCGTTTGAGCGAATCGCTATGGATCTAGTTGGGCCTGTACCAAAGTCTGCCAGGGGCCACCAACACATTCTGGTAGTTCTCGACTATGCCACTCGATATCCGGAGGCGGTGCCTCTGCGACATACCTCAGCTAAGCTCATTGCCAAAGAGTTAATGGAAATGTTTTCCCGTGTGGGCCTGCCAAAAGAGGTTCTGACAGACCAAGGGACCCCTTTTATGTCCAAAGTTATGAGGGAACTGTGTAAATTGTTGCGTATAAAGCAGTTACGGACGTCCGTTTACCATCCACAAACAGACGGTCTTGTCGAGAGGTTTAATCAAACTTTAAAAAACATGTTAAAAGGGTGGTGTCTAGAGATGGGAAGGACTGGGATCTGCTTCTGCCCTATCTCATGTTCGCAGTGCGAGAGGTGCCCCAGGCCTCTACTGGGTTCTCGCCCTTCGAACTGCTTTATGGCAGACACCCTCGGGGCCTGTTGGATATCGCCAAGGAAGCGTGGGAACAACAGCCTGTCCCCCACAAAAGTGTCATTGAGTATGTCACCCAGATGCAGGAACGGATGGAAAGGGTGTTGCCGCTGGTCCGGGAGCATATGGAGGCAGCGCAACAAGCCCAGAGTAGGGTGTACAATCGTCAGGCTCGGGTGCGGAGCTTCAACCCGGGAGATCGGGTTTTGGTTCTGGTGCCCACCCTTGACAGCAAGTTCCTAGCCAGGTGGCAGGGCCCCTATGAGGTTATTGAGAAGGTAGGGAAGTAAATTACAAAGTACACCAGCCGGGCGGCGCAAGCCGGAGCAGGTGTACCACGTGAATTTACTGAAGCCGTGGAAAGACAGGGACATGGCCGACGACAACAGCCCCCGGCCAGGGCTTCTAGGTGACAAGGGTCCAGCCCCACAGTTCGAGGCCTGCGAGCGGTAACCACGGTAAAAATCGCAGACAGCCTGTCTTCCAAACAAGTTCAGGATGTCAGGGAGTTCGTCAGTCGGAACACGGATGTGTTCTCGGACCTCCCTGGCCGCACGTCTCTCATCCAACATGACATCGTCACTGAGCCTCAGGCCAAGATCCGGTTAAAACCCTACCGGGTACCCGAGGCTCGGCGACGGGCCATCGCGGAGGAAGTGCAGTTAATGTTGAAGCTTGATGTCATTGAGGAGTCGAAAAGTGAGTGGGCCAGTCCCATAGTTCTAATACCCAAGCCGGATGGGACGTTGCGGTTCTGCAACGATTTTCATAAATTAAATGAAGTGTCCAAGTTCGATGCGTATCCCATGCCCCGGGTAGACGAGCTTGTTGAGAATTTAGGGCAAGCCCGTTATTTTTCTGTGCTAGACCTCACTAAAGGATACTGGCAGGTACCCTTAACGGAGGCGGCCAAGGAAAAAACCGCTTTGTTACCCGCAGGGCCTGTATCATTACAAGGTGTTACCCTTTGGCCTGCATGGCGCCCCGCCACCTTCCAAAGGTTAATGGATATTGTACTGCGACCTCATCGTCGGTACGCTCGGCCTACTTAGATGATGTAATCATCCACAGCACCGACTGGGAAAGCCATTTGCCCAAAGTGCAGGCGGTAGTGGATGCCCTGAGGAAAGCTGGACTAACCGCCAATCCAAAGAAGTGTGCGATTGGGTTGGAAGAGACCAAATACCTGGGATATGTTATTGGGCGGGAGTCATCAAGCCGCAGGTAACTAAAGTAGAAGCCATACGTAACTGGCCCCGACCGGTCACTACCAGGCAGGTAAAATCGTTCCTGGGGATTGTAGGGTACTACATGAGGTTTGTGCCCCACTTTGCCACGATAGCAGCACCATTGACAGACCTATTGAAGGGACGAAAGTCTGGAAAGGTTCACTGGAGTGAGAAGGCAGAAGAGGCTTTCTCTGCATTGAAGTCGGCCCTGTGTGGGTCCCCGGTTTTGGTGACACCCGACTTCAACAGGGAATTCATAGTACAGACGGATGCCTCAGAGGTAGGCCTCGGTGCTGTACTGTCTCAGGAGGTCAACGGGGAAGAACATCCCGTTGTCTTCCTGAGCCGTAAGCTCAGTCCCGCCGAGACCAGGTATAGCATAGTGGAGAGGGAGTGCCTGGCTATCAAGTGGGCACTCGAATCTCTCCGCTACTACCTGTTAGGGAGGAGGTTCCGTCTGGTGACCGACCATTCCCCTCTCAAGTGGATGAGCCAGGCAAAGGAGAGGAATGCTCGGGTCACCAGGTGGTTCCTATCCCTGCAGAACTTCAAGTTCTCCGTGGAACACAGGGCAGGCCGCTTGCAGGGTAACGCAGATGCCCTGTCCCGCGTCTACTGCCTCACATGTGTTCACCCCTCAGGGTTGAACAAAGGGGGTATGTGGTAAGGTGCAAGGTACTGTGGTCGACGGGAGGTACGTGTCACCGAGGTTCCTGGCCTCGGTGAGGTAGAGCCGGATTTTTGGTGTGTCAGCAGCAGCTAGTGCTGCTTGACACCTTGCTATTTAGTTTGGCTGCAAAGCCAATCCGGGCCGGCTCTTACTGGGAGTAGGCAAAGAGTTGGGTGGGTGCCTACTCCCCACGGTCCAGGCCGGGTTTTCCAGGGCCTTTATAACACAGCCAGCAGCTGGGTGTGGAGGGTGTGATTGTCCTGGAGCTGCTGTTAGACTGTATTACTTGTGTTTGGAAGTTCTCTGGGCTGGAAGCAAGAGCCCAGCAAGGAGGAGTGCAGACGACCTGGAAGCCTGACGGCGACTGTCTTACGGCTGGACTGACAGCCAGGTGTGAACCTGCATCTAAAAACCTCCCAGGTGACTGGAGCCTGTTTTGGACTGTCTTGTTTTTCCGCTTGATTTCTTATGTGTGTGAATTAACACCAAGAGACTGTTTTATTTTGTGCAAGTGTGAATAAAACACTGTTTATTGCACTATCTGGACTCCCTGTTTTGCCTCTATACTGCACCCGCACTGCTATCTACCAGAGCGACTCCCACATTTGGTGGAGGATGCGGGCATGCGCAGTGAGGCTGGCGTGACCGCCGAAGTTTGTTTTGTTTTGCTGGGCACAAGTGCATGGCATATATTAAGCCAGCAAAGCTACAAGTAGGAGTTGCTGGCAACATGGAGGAGGCTGTGAAAGCTCTCATAGAGGCTAACGTGCAGCAGCGGGAGACCAACCAGCTACTGTTACAGCACGTGATGGCGTTACAAGCTGCAGGAGCGTCTCACCACGACCATGATGCCCGGAAAGCGGTCCGTGCGGCGATCCCAAAGATGACCCCTTCGGACGACGTTGAGACATATCTGGCGGTCTTTGAGAAGGTAGCCGTGAGGGAAAAGTTACCCCGTGACCAGTGGGCCGAGGTGGTCGCTCCGTTCCTGGCATCCGGGCCCCAGCAAGTTTTTTTTGACTTGGTAGATGCCCAGGCTGCTGATTACCCCACGGTGAAGGGTGAGATCCTGGCCAGATTGGGGGTAAACGTGTTGGTCCGGGCTCAGCGGGTCCACCAGTGGGACTTTAAAACGACTGAACCCGCCAGGCCGCAGTACTATGAGTTGCTGCATCGGTTGCAAAAGTGGCTGCAGCCTGATGTTCTAAGTCCGACTGCTATGCTGGACCGTCTACTGGCCGACATGTTCTGGAGGGCCCTGCCTTATCCCCTCCAACACTGGGTCGGCCAGGCGTCTCCGGTAAGTGCCCTGGAGATGGTCGACCTGGTGGAGCGTTACGAGGCCACCAGAAACCTGCAGGGGAATCTTGCTGGGAAGGGGTCAGTCAAACCCCGGATCCGCCTCCCGTGGTATGCTGGAGGTGTCAGGAGCCAGGCCACATCAGGGCCGACTGTCCGCATCGGGATGAGCCGATGGATGTGAACTATGGCTATCGCCACTCCCTGTATGCACGGAAGCTGTGTGCAACTGGCACCCGTGAGGGGCAGGACAATAACCACCTGTGTCAGGTAGAGGTGGGAGATTCTCTGGCGGTGGCCCTGCTGGACTCCGGGGAGTCTAGTCTCCCTGGTAAGGGCTGCCCTGGTACGGCCTGTGGAGTATACCGGCCGTAAAATCGGGTCCTGTGCATCCACGGAGACCTAAAAGACTACCCCACTGCACTAGTGACTTTGTCCACAGCGGCTGGTAAGTGGACCCACGAGGTGGCTGTTGCTACCAAACTCCCACATGAATTGATACTTGGGAGGGACTTCCCAGGTTTCCCGGCGCTGTGGCCGGCGATAAAACTGTCTGATGGACCCGAGACAGGGGTAACCCTAGGAGAGTGGCCTGATACCACTGGAAGGCCAGACCCCTGGGAGCCTGAGTCTGAAGGGCCAGCGGTAGGGGTGACCACTGCTCCAGCGGTAGAGGGGGAGACAACCCCACTGAGTGTAATGGTGGGAGACACGGAGGACTTGCCACCGGGACCTGAGTTGGCAGACCTCAATGTCTCCGGGGAAAATTTTGGGACCGCACAACACCGGGACACACTATCTGGACTCCCTGTTTTGCCTCTATACTGCACCCGCACTGCTATCTACAAGAGCGACTCCCCACAGGGCGAACGCGAACATCGCACATGTTCGCCCGCCGCGGCGGACGTGAACAAGCTATGTTCGCCGGGAACCGTTCGCCGCCGAATAGTTCGGGACATCTCTACCCCCCGAAACCCACATAAAACTCAGACCACGGATTGGAAATGTAATGGCCACAGCAGCTGTTTATTAAACAATAAATGCATAAATAACCACAACAATAACCATAATAATAATAAATAACCTAATAACTTAACCCAATGGCTTGAAGCCCCAAAACATCGAGCTGCCGAACCAGGGTGAGCCATTCTTGCCTCCAGCCATTACCCCCAGCTCAAAGGCACCACCGAATGACCCCCCCTCAATTCACCACAACTGCTCGGTCCACCTGGGAGTCCAGCCCCAACCGTGGGGCCCTCCCAATGTCCTCAAATTCCACCATGACCAACTCCAAGGCGCCTAGCCGCCGTGACATAATCAAGCCCCCCCAACCTATCTCATCCCCTTGTTCCAACCAACCCCCAAAACAGGGGAGGGTGGGTGGGAGCTTCCTTCTCACCTAAAATGGCTCCCTCCTTCTTCTTCCCTGCAGTATTTATGTTTAAACAGATTTTATTAGTTTTGATGTTGAGACAGTGTAAAGTACAAACATCAGTCAATAATAAGTTTCAATATACCAGATCACATAGGCCAAGATAATAAGATGAAGAATCAGGTGCACCAGGCTCCCGATGTAATGTCGATAAATATAACAGTCTATGCGATATAACTCACAAAGTCCGATATTTAAGCATAAGAGAGAGAAGCAGAGGAAAGAAAGTGGTAGAGAAGATTAGGGGACAGGAAGGGGAAGGAATGAGAAAGAAAGAAAAAAGAAAAAAGAAAAAAAAGGGGGGGGGAGGAGGGGGGGTGTTTGCCACACACCCCATTGGTCTATGAGGCAACCAATGCCAAGAATTCGGCCTTGTCCTGCGCTGCAATCCACTCAGACCAAACTCTGTGGTACTTAGAGGAAGCATTAGACATTTCTGCAGAAATCTCCTCCATCCTTGCTATATGCTGCATTTCCTGGAACCATTCTCGTAAGGAAGGAGTATGTACTGACCTCCAGTGTCTAGGGATCACCAGCTTAGCTGCTGTAATACAAAATCGCAAAATGTCTTTTTTGCGGGAGGCAATAGTGCCCGGCAGGATGGAGAGGAGCGCTATCTTCGGGGATAAAGGAACCGTTTTCTGTGATACCAAGCGGTAAATATCAAAGATTTTCTTCCAGAACGGATTAATCAAGGCACAGCCCCACCAAATATGGAGCATAGTACCCCGTTCCATGCTTCCCCTGCAGTATTTAACCCCTTAACTCCTTCCCCCTTATCTCAAACTGACCTCTCCTAACCCTTTTTACCCTTTTGCCCCCCCCCCCAACCACACCCTCCTATCACACGAAATCCGGGGCTCCCTAACCAAACCCCTGTCATGGAGGCCTCCCCTAAAGGGCTTCGCCAGTCCGGCCATTGCTTGACGGGGGTATTGGTTAAGCATAGCCTAAAAATATTGCCCCTATAGAGACTAATTTTGCAGATAAGTTTAAGATATGGAAATCCTTACCCTTATCTATAATGGGGAGGATTAACCTTATAAAAATGGTGTTATTACCTAAGGGGTTGTTTTTACTAGAACATGCCTGTTCTCCGTTTCCTCATCACTTCTTTGATCGGCTCCACTCGCTAATTACAGGTTTTGTGTGGGGGGACGCCAGGCGTAAGTTATCTCTAGATACTCTGCAGAGGTCGAAATTGCAAGGAGGGGCAGCGCTTCCAAACTTTCATCTGTATTTTTTAGCAGGGAAACTGGGTTATTTGTCCACATGGGTTACGGAGGCACCACATCAAAATGGGGAATACTTCTTACAATATTATCTGGGACTCTCAACATTATGGCCGATCCTAGAGAATATTGGTTTGTACTCGGAACGAGCATTGCAAATCTACAGACTGGATCACCAGGTGTAGAGGGACGCTAAGCAACACCAATATAAGGACTGGGCGGATGTTATTCCATTATGGGATAATCCCTTATTCCCTCACCTTTGGGGCATTGAAGGGACCAGTAGCTGGAGGGAAAGCGTATCATTGCTGTGTGAGATCTATATCATTGCCGTGTTCTCCGCTCTTTCTCTCAGCTACAGGAACAATTAGGCCTGATGAGGTCACAATTTTTTAGGTACCTACAAACCAGGCATGCCCTGAAGGACCAATTCAAGGATACAGACAGAGCTATATCCTCCTACCCCTTGATAGGGATTAATAAGTCTCAGGGCCCGCGAGGGATCATCTCTGCTCTTTACACATATCTCCTAGGGAATCACATGTCATCATGAGCAGATGGAAGGGGAATATCCCTCAATTGACGGCAGATGATTGGTCGGGGGCACTGAAGGCCTGCACTTTAGTTTCACCGTCTATCAATAATAGGCTTATACAAATGTTTATTTTGCAAAGGATCTATTTAACTCCCTCTAGATTGTATAAAATGGGAAGAATGACGGACTCTAGATGTCTTAGATGTTCTCTCTCAAACGCCGACTTTTGGCATATGATATGGGAATGTACATATATTAGATCGTTCTGGAAATAAGTGCTGGATATCTTGACAACTTTAGGCCTGGGTCCTATCCCATTGTGTCCTAAGGCATGCATCCTTGGCATCCTGGAACAGGATGGATGGACCCACTATAACAAAATTCTGCTTAGGGAGACTCTATTCCTGGCCAGGAAAGTTATAGCTCTCAAGTGGATGGCAGATGATTTACCCACAGTAGGTCTTTGGAAAAGGTTAGTAAACCAGCTGATTCCATTGGAAAACGTAATTTTCATACATAGGAAATGCCCTCAAAAGTTCCTGAAGGTGTGGGGTCCATGGTGCGACTCGCCACTAACCATGTCCAACAACGCAAATATACCTGCAGGCTGCCCTTTACAAAGGGAAATAACACAGTAGACACTTTGATCTCTTTCCTATTGTTTTTATTGTACAGTACTGAATTGATGTACATGTATATCAATATATCTGTCTGAGATTTGTTCATTACTGTATCGTGACTGGAGTTAACCATAACTTTGTCCTATGTGAACCAATTGTATGACAATGTACTACTGCCTGAGACATGTCCTGCCGTGCTCTTTTTCAATAAACCGAGTTTTAAAAAAAAGAAATCATGGAGGGGTCTGAAATTTACATTGTAGGTGCATTCCCACTCTGAGAGACAGAATAAAAAAATAAAAAACAGGAAATCACATTGTATAATTTTTAAAGAATTTAATTGTCTTGCACTGCACATAAGTATTTGAACACCTGGCAATCAGCAAGAATTCTAGCTCTCAAAGACCTGTTACTGAGCCTTTAAAAAGTCCACCTCTACTCCACTCATTAATCTAACTTAGTAGCATCTGTCTGAGCTCTTTAAAAACACTTGTCCACCCCACAGTCAGTCAGACGCCAACTACTACTATGGGCAAGACCAAAGAGCTGTCTAAAGACACCAGAGACAAAATTGTGGACCTCCACAAGGTTGGAAAGGGCTACGGGGCAATTGCCAAGCAGCTTGGTGAAAATAGATCAACTGTTGGACCAATTGTTAGAAAATGGAAGAGGCTAAAGACGACTGTCAGTCTCCCTCTGACTGGGGCTCCATGCTAGATCTCACCTCGTGGGGTATCACTGATGATAAGAAAGGTGATGAATCAGCCCAGAACTACAAGGGAGGAGCTGGTCAATGACGTGAAGAGAGCTGGGACCATAGTTTCAAAGGTCACTGTCGGTAGAACACTACGCCGTCATGGTTTCAAATCATGCATTGCACGGAAGGTTCCCTTGCTGAAGTCATCACATGTCCAGGCCCGTCTGAAGTTTGCCAATGATCATCTGGATGATCCAGAGGAGGTATGGGAGAAAGTCATGTGGTCAGATAAGACTAAAGTATAACTTTTTGGTCTAAACTTCATTCGTCGTATTTGGAGGAAAAAGAAGGATGAGTTGCATCCCAAGAACACCATCCCTACTGTGAAGCTTGGGGGTGGTAACATTATGCTTTGGGGGTTCTTTTCTGCGAAGGGGACAGGACGAGTGCACTGTATAAAGGAGAGGATGAATGGGGCCATTTATTGCAAAATTTTGAGCAACAACCTCCTTCCCACAGTCAGAGCATTGAAGATGGGTCGTGGCTGGGTCTTCCAACATGACAACGACCTGAAGCACACAGCCAGGATAACCAATGAGTGGCTCCATAAGAAGCATATCAAGGTTCTGGAGTGCCCTAGCACGTCACCAGACCTAAATCCAATAGAACATGTTTGGAGGGAGCTGAAACTCCGTGTTGCTCTGCGACAGCCCCGAAACCTGACAGATCTAGAGGAGGTCTGTGTGGAGGAGTGGGCCAAAATCCCTGTTGCAGTGTGTGCAAACCTGGTCAAGAACTACAGGAAACGTTTGACCTCTGTAATTGCAAACAAAGGCTTCTGTACCAAATATTACCACTGATATTCTCAGGTGTTCAAATACTTATGTGCAGCAGTGCAAGACAAATACATTATTTAAAAATCATACAATGTGATTTCCTGAAAAAAAAATGTATTCTGTCTCTTACCCTGGGTTCACACCTGAGCGTTTTACAGCGCGTTCAAACGCGCTGTAAAACGCTCAACAGATTAAAACCAATGCATCCCTATGGGAGTGGTTCACACTTGAGCGTTTTACAGCGCGTTTGAACGCGCTGTAAAACGCCCAATGCATAAACAAGTACTTGAGCTTCTTTTGGGGCGTTTGACGCGCGTTTTGTGATTGACACCACAGTAGTCAATCACAAGAACGCGCGTACGAACGCGCGTTTCCTATTTGCAAAAACGCGCAAAAAAAACGCGCGTCAAAAACGCGCGTAAAACGCGCGTTTTTGGAACGCTCAGGTCTGAACCCAGGGTTAGAGTGGGAATGCACCTACAATGTGAATTTCAGACCCCTCCATGATTTCTAAGTGGGAGAACTTGCAAAATCGCAGGGAGTTCAAATACTTCTGTTCCTCACTGTATGTCTAGCAGGTCACCGAATAAAATTAACTTGTGGTCTACAAGGTAAATTGTGGAGCGTGGGAGTCAACACTCCCTTCCACATCTCAGATTATTGATTCTGATCTGGTTATGATTTTATCTGGGTCACCAAGCTGCACTTCCTATACTCTGGTCCTTTTTTTTACTGAAGAAAGAAAACAAATATATATATTACAAAACATCAGATTTTATTGTTGCTAAATTATAATTATTACTAATGATATTATTTTTTGGTGTAAAATCAATATTTCTACACCTCCAGTCACAGTGAAGGACACATTCTCCTATTTGTCATAGTCATTTCATCTGACATTCAATGGTAAATGATGAAAACAAGTCTCATTGTTGATGATCTTTTATCCTCGGCAGCAGTAAAGGCGAAGCTGGAAATATATTTGACGGACACGTTCTTTGGGTTCGTCACATTCGTGTCCATCTTGTTTAATATTTCTTCTGTCCAAAAGCTCCTCCTGATGTATCTGTTGAAACAGATCTGGTAGTTATTAGAGTGGCTTCAAACATAGGTTTTGTTTGTGGTGTTGTTTACCTGCCGTTTCTGCTTAAAAAAAAAGTAAACTCCAGATTTTAGTGGTCTATGGGAAATATGATATGCAGGATTTTCGCAACTGCCATTTTTTTCAATTTGGTGGCTTTTCTATGTCTGTGTTGCTTTTTTAAATGCACCAGTAGTCATTATTCAATAATCTTTCAGGTCAACTCTTCTATAGGGGGAAGAACAACCCCACTAAAATAAAAATCATAAAAATGCTTTTATTTAGTGGTGTTTTTGAAAAACTAATATGTGGATGGAGGTTTTTTTTCCAGGATCTTTTTCCCCTACAGAGTAGGAAATGGAAAAAGCCAGAAAAAAACATTATTGCTTCAACTTGTTGCATAAAAAAATGCCAGAGTGCCAATAAACACCACTTAGCAAGACAACCACAAACACTGTTGTGTCTGGCATTTCATATTTCCCATAGCTTTCAGCTAACACAAGCAAAAAAAAACAAAAAAACACAAAAACCCCCCACTAAAAATATACAGTGATAAAACACTATAAAATACCTGTTTTTAGCCTAAGTTGTTTTTGTTTTACATTTTGTAAGCAGTAGTTAATATCTATTGTAACGTGCCATAAAATAATAGTTCCTTATAAAGGATAAGTTATAACTAGATCTCTGTAAGGGCTCATACACACGACCGTTGTTGTTTTGCGGTCCGTTTTTCATGAATCCGTTGTTGCGCATCTGAGGTTTTTCTTTCCTCTGATCTAAGTCCTTTTCCGCTCCATTATTCCACAAAACATATCCGTATGGTTTCTGTATGCGATTCGTTTTCTGCTGATCGGAAATGGAAACAGTAACTTATTAATCATCAAACACATAGCATTTCTACATTATGGATCCGCAAAATACGGATGACATATGGATGTGTTCCGTGTGTGCTCCGTATTTTTTGCAGACCCATTGACTTGAATGGGGCCTCGGACCGTGATTTGCAGACAATAATAGGACATGCACTACTTTTTTGCAGAACAGCCATGCGGACAAACGGAAACAGAATGCACACGGAGTAACTTCCGTATTTTCTACAGCCCCATTGATGTGAATGGTTCTGCATACTGTGGGGAGTCGCTCTGGTAGACAGCGGTGCGGGTGCAGTTTAGAGGCAAAACAAGGAGTCCAGATTGTGCATCAAACAGTGTTTTATTCACACTTGCACACCAGAAATGAAAACAGTCTCTTGGTGACAGTTCACACACAACAGAAATCATGTGGCAAAACCAAAAACAGGCCAACACAGGGTCCAGTCACCTTGGGTGGTTTAAGTGCGGGTTCACACCTAGCAGTCGGTTCAGCCGCAGGCGATTCCTCCTTCAGGTTGCAGGGAAACACCACCTTGCTGAGCTCCGTCCTTTGGTACAGGCCCAATTAAATCCATAGCGATTCGCTCGAACGGTACTTCAATAATTGGCAGAGGTACCAGAGGACTACGGAAATGTGGCTGGGGGCTAGTTATCTGACAGGTCGGACAGGACTTACAATAATTCTCTACCTCCTTGAACACACTGGGCCAATAAAACCGCTGCAGTATGCGGTCCTGGGTTTTCTGCCACCCCAGGTGTCCCCCAAGAACATGTTGGTGGGCAAGCTCCATGACAAGCTTGCGATACGCTGTGGGCACCACCAACTGTTCAACAGGTTCACCTCGGACTTGGTTCACCCGATACAACATATCCTGTAGAACAATAAATCGTGGGAACATTAATTCAGCCCCTGGTTTCTGGGGTTTACCATCAATTTCCAGCACATTCTCCCAGGCCCTGGTTAGGGTTTGGTCCCGGTGTTGTGCGGTCCCAAAATTTTCCCCGGAGACATTGAGGTCTGCCAACTCAGGCCCCGGTGGCAAGTCCTCCGTGTCTCCCACCATTACACTCAGTGGGGTTGTCTCCCCCTCTACCGCTGGAGCAGTGGTCACCCCTACCGCCGGCCCTTCAGACTCGGGCTCCCAGGGTTCTGGCCTTCCAGCGGTATCAGGCCACTCTACTAGGGTCACCCCTGTCTCGGGTCCCTCAGATACCTTTATTGCCGGCCACAGCGCCGGAAAACTGGGAAGTCCCTCCCAAGTATTAGTTCATGTGGGAGTTTAGTAGCGACAGCCACCTCGTGGGTCCACCTACCAGCCGCTGTGGACAAAGTCACTAGTGCAGTGGGGTAGTCTTTCAGGTCTCCGTGGATGCATAGGACCCCGACTTTACGGCCAGTATACTCCACAGGCCGTACAAGGGCAGCCCTTACCAGGGAGACTAAACTCCCGGAGTCCAGCAGAGCCACCGCCAGCGAATCTCCCACCTCTACCTGACACAGGTGGTTATGGTCTTGCACCTCACGGGTGCCAGTTGCGCACAGCTTCCGTGCATACAAGGAGTGGCGACCCCGTAGTTCACCTCCATCGGCTCATCCCGATGCGGACAGTCGGCCCTGATGTGGCCTGGCTCCTGACACCTCCAGCATACCACGGGAGGCGGACTCGCAGGGGGTATATTCCGTGCAGGCCGCTCTGTCGCCGGACGTCGGAACTGGGGCAGAGGCCTCCGGGGTTTGACTGACCCCTTCCCAGCAAGACTCCCCTGCAGGTTTCTGGTGGCCTCGTACCGCTCCACCAGGTCGACCATCTCCAGGGCATTGGTGGGCGATACCTGGCCGATCCAGTGCTGGAGAGGGTAAGGCAAGGCCCTCCAGAAGACATCGGCTAACAGACGGTCGAGCATAGCAGTGGGAGTCAGTATGTCTGGCTGCAGCCATTTTTGCAACCGTTGTAGCAAGTCATAGTATTGTGGCCTGGCGGGTTCAGCCGGGTTAAACTCCCACTGATGCACCCGCTGGGCCCGGACCAAAACATTCACCCCCAGTCTTGCCAGGATCTCACCTTTCACAGTCGGGTAGTCAGCTGCTTGGTCACCTGGGAGGTCAAAAATACTTGCTGGGGTCCAGACGCCAGGAACGGAGCGACGACCTCTGCCCACTGGTCACGGGGTAACTTTTCCCTCACGGCCACCTTTTCAAAGACCGCCAGATAGGTCTCAACGTCGTCCGAGGGGGTCATTTTTGGGATCGCCGCACGGACCGCTTTCCGGGCATCATGGACATGGTGGGACGCTCCTGCAGCTTGTAAAGCCATCACCTGCTGAAGTAGTAGCTGGTTGGTCTCCTGCTGCTGCTTGTTGGCCTCCCGCTGCTGCAAGTTAGCCTCCACAAGGGCTTTTACAACCGCCTCCATTTTGTCAGGGATCACAGGCTGTAACTTTGCCGGCCTAATATAGGACATCCACTTTTGCTCAGCAAAAACAAAGTTCGGCGTTCACGCCAGCCTCACTGCGCATGCCCGCATCCGACACCAAATGTGGGAGTCGCTCTGGTAGACAGCGGTGCGGGTGCAGTTTAGAGGCAAAACAAGGAGTCCAGATTGTGCATCAAACAGTGTTTTATTCACACTTGCACACCAGAAATGAAAACAGTCTCTTGGTGACAGTTCACACACAACAGAAATCATGTGGCAAAACCAAAAACAGGCCAACACAGGGTCCAGTCACCTTGGGTGGTTTAAGTGCGGGTTCACACCTAGCAGTCGGTTCAGCCGCAGGCGATTCCTCCTTCAGGTTGCAGGGAAACACCACCTTGCTGAGCTCCGTCCTCCAGCACAGAGAACTCCTCAGCCCTGTTAGCAGGCTCCAGGATAATCACACCCTCAGACACAGCTGCTGGCTGCGTTATATACCCAGCCCAAAACATGGACTGGACCGTGGGGAGCAGCCACCCACCCTACTCTTTAGCTGCTCCCAGTAAGAGCCGGCCCGGATCGGCTTTGCAGCCATGCTATTTAACAGAGCAGCACTAGCTGCTGCAGACCAAAAACCCCGGCTCTTACCTCACCGAGGCCAGCAACCTCGGTGACACGTACCTGCTATCAAATACAACACCTTGCACTCTCTTACAATACACAAAAAACGGAACGGAAGGGGAAAGAAAATACGGTCGTGTGCATAAGCCCTAAGAATAAGGATATTTTTAGAGCCAATGATATTTTTAATACAACTGAATCCAAGAGTCAATCTTCTAATGAAGAGAGCACCGATCTTGGAGTGATAAAATGCTGCTTCATGTCAGCACAGAAAGTAGTGCTGAATCTGTGGCTGTAGGAAATCACCCAAGGACTCAAGGGCTTAGTGCACTCTGAAAAAGAAACGTGATAAAAAATATATATAAGTTAGATATAGGTACCTGATGGTATAAGCTCCTCCTTATAATGATAGGATCATCTGCTTCTCCTGATGGTAGAGGTATCCCAAATAAGATGAATCACTATTCCTCAAGATGATAAGGGCATTTCTGCTCCTCAAGATATAATAAGAGTCACCCAGAGATAAAGTGGTGGACTCTCTTCACAGTCCAGTTTCAGATGATAAAGGGGGCCTCTTCCTCGACCATGTGATCCACTATCTGATGGTAAAGGGGGGTCTCCTCCTACTCCTCCTCCCCCGGTGAGACAAATGAATCCTCCAGATGTTAATGGCGCCTCATTTGTCTCAAGATGGTACGGGCGCCGCCTCCGCCTTCAGACTCCTCCAGATGTTAATGGAGTCTGCTCCTCCACTATCTGATGGTAAAAGGGGGGTCTCCTCCTACTCCTCCTCCCCCGGTGAGACAAATGAATCCTCCAGCTGTTAATGGCGCCTCATTTGTCTCAAGATGGTACGGGCGCCGCCTCCGCCTTCAGACTCCTCCAGATGTTAATGGGGTCTGCTCCTCCACTTTCTGATGGTACCTACATGAGAGATAAACAAAAAAAATATTAATAAAATCTTTATCAAATTATAAATAAATTATATTTCACACTTTTCACAATTTTCATATCATTTTTATATCATACTAAAAAATAGAAACAAGATGCTGATGGATGCTGAGGATTTTGGGTTCATACCTTTATTCATGGTGAGTGCCCCAGCAGCAAAACAGAGATCTTATTCTGAAAAAAGGGAAATAAACAGCATAAATCAGAGATATCTTCTGGAGATACAGCAGCGATGGAGGAATAAGCTTTACCCTGGAGATCAGGGAGTCAGGGATTTACAGGCAGTAACCGCACTTGTATTTACCTGTGCAGAAAGCTGCTGTTCCTGCGGCGACTGCTGGAGAGAAATGACCAAGAAATGGGGAGAAATAAATGATTAATTCAAGAAATCCAGAAGCATAGAAGACATTATATAGAGAAGGATATAAAGAAAACATATTCTTATAGTCCTCAGCGCCTGCAGCTGCATATATTGGACCTGATTTATCAATATACCCCAGTCTTAATAAGGCCTGCGCTGCCGGAGGAGGCATCTCATTTATGACAAGACGCAGGCCTCATCATAAATTACATGCCTCCTCCGGCAGTCTGTGCACCAGAGTGAAATCTATAGCGGCACAGATTGAAAAGGTAATGTTAAAAATCAGTACAATGCCACCGCAGTAAAAGTGCTGACCCTGCTTTACTATAGGTGTGAACTGAGTCTAACATTTCTGGACAAGGCCATATTTCGCTATACTTCAGTATGCTGAGCAGCTTCTGGCAAAGCCAAGTTATTGACCCCAATATTTTTTCTTTTACAATATGTGAGAAATATCTAATTATCATTACAATTACATTTAGGAGTCATGAAAATTGTGACAATTCAGCCTTTTCCTAACTATAGCACCCCCTATCCTGTCCTCTCCCTGCAAGTTACATTCAGAACCTTATTGCATTTGATTCCTCACCTGGGGATCACGATGGCCGCCTCCGGGTCAGTCTCTTCCGGCTCCTCTCTGTAATAACAAAATAGCTCAGAAATACATATATACTTATTATAGCAGCCAGTGGACAGTGATTATATAGAGAACTGGGTGGCGGTATATGAGGCATAAAGAGAATAGGACAGAAGGCTCATATATCAACCCAGAGACTCCACCAGCATGAGTTCAGCTCTGCAGCTTCTTCATACTTACACGATGGTCTCCAGAGCCGGACGGTACTGACAGCTGCCAAATTTAAAAGGTCTGTAACATGAAACACATCTTAGATTAGGATTATTGACTCTGTATTGATGCTCAGTAAAAACATGAAGTAACAGTCCAGGATTTCTTTCTCTTCAGTTCCGCATAGATTAAGGCCTTATTCTCACAAACGTAAGCTGTCCGTGCTTTTGCTGCGAACCTGAAACAGCGATCCGAAATGCACAAGCACTAGCTGTGTGAATCCTGTATTGTGGCAACGACCCACTGACTTGAATGGCCTGCGATCCCAGAAGTGCTTCCAAGTAGTTACACGGGCTTCCAATCCGTACCTCCACTCCGTATCTTGCAGATTGCAAAAACATTCAAGTCAATGAGTCCTCATCCGTGACACGGAATGCACACAACTGGTGCCTTTATATTGCGGAACCGCCTTTTACGGTCTGCAATATGAGCATGGCTGGCTTACAGTTGTGTGAATGAGCCCTAAAGAGAATTGTCTGTTATGTATCCTTTTCACTTCTCCCATTCTAGATGGCGCCTGTACTGTGAGATAATTACCTGAATGCACGTGGTGCAGTCATCACCATCCTCTTCCAGCTGTTGGAAAAAGAATAAAATTGTAAAAATATTCTGTATTATGAGGGGGTAACAGCTACACCTCTATTAGGGGAGATTTATCAGAATTACTACAAGGGACACTTCGAGCCCATGGCAGCGAGAGTTCTGCTAAAGGTTCTGTGAGATATAAAAGCTGGAATCTCATTGGTATTGGTCACTATTGGAACTGCTCCACTTCTCCCTTGTATCAGTTTGGATAAATCTCTTCTATTCTCCGCATTCATTATATAATATCTCACAATGATATACTTACATCAGGTCTGCAATGTCATCATCAGATCTGTTAGTCACAGAATAGAGAAAACAGTGAGAACCTGACACAATACTGATCCATTTATACAATTAGTGGAAGTTTAATTTAATTATAAATCAGCTTAATAGACGGTTCACAAGAGGTGAGAGTCCATAGTCAGTATCAGAACACGTGTCCACACAATATATGCCATTCTGTAATAAGAATTACAAAAAGACGTACAAATGTGTTCATAGCAGTTAGAGGTTTATTCAGGTTGTTAAATGTTATCCCCTATCCACAGAATGAGTACCTTGTACCCCTTGGACCCCCTAAAATGAATGGAGCAGCAGGTCAGGCATGCAATCTTCTGCTACATTCATCTCTATAGGAGATCTGGGAACAACCGAATTCTGTACTCTGCTCTCCAGAACTCCCATAGAGATGAGTGTGAATGCTCGACCTGCTGCTCTGTTCATTTCAGGGGCTCCGTGGAGTATAGGGTACATGTTCTTGTGATCAGTTTCTGCTGTAGGACCCCCACAGATCTGATAGTTATCCTCTATCCTGTGGATAGGGAATAGCTTTTAACAACTGGAATGCCCCTTTAAGTCAATGGCCATGTTGGTATGTAATTCGGGAGATGTTCGGACTGTACAGGACACACAGTATGACTTTACCCTTCATTGTTAAATTAAAAAGTGATCACCTGACTTTGGGTTCTGCATCTGAAAAAAGGAAACCATTAGTTTAAAATGAGATTTTCACAAGTAATTGTATAAAGTAAGATAAACTGTAAAATTCACTCATCATGCTGGATGACATAACCTAGCATAACACAATACCACTGTACGAGTGATCAGTGCATTCATTAGATCTGATTCGAATGGCCATTATGTAGCTCCATTTTAGGGTCTCTATTATCATGGTAAGACAAGGACACCACGCAGTTCGATGGCACAGAATTTAGGTCTCCAGAGAACCTTAGATTGCAGTGAACCTGCAGGTCTGGGTCTTATAGCCATAATATGGATGTGTGATATGTATTATGGCCTTGACCAGATTGTAGTTTTCTTCTAGGTTACACTAATCCCTGTACTAAAGGGATTTGCCATCAGGGAGTAAAATATTAATATCTGATCAGTGTGGTTCTGACTTTTGACATTGCCACCAATCACCTGTTTGAAGAGGCTGCAGCGCTCCAGTGAGCACTGCGGCCTCCTCACAGCTTACCAAGCACAGGGCTGTATATTGTATAGCGGCTATGCTTGGCATTGCAGCTCAGGCCTATTCAGTGCACATATGTCGTGTAATGAATGAATGTGAAGAGCCTGGTCTAGGAAGAGTCCATAGCACTCAGTGGAACTTCGTTAAACAGCTGATGGTGGAGGTGCAGGGAGTCGGACCCCCACTGTGTCAGTAGAAAATCTCAGACATGGAAAGGCTAGAGATAAGTTGTTGTAGATGACAGAACTCACCCTGTACACCGGTCACTGCGGCCTGCAATAGTAAAGACAGAGGTCAGCAGAGGCTGGAGGTCTATCACTTACTAGATTCTTCTATTACAATCCATTTACCTTGATGTAACTAGGCGTCTGCAGCTCCCTGATGTACAGAGATGCCGGGACCTGGAAATGTTCAAAGAAAGCATGTCATCTACTGAGCAGCAAAGTCCCACTTGGCTGGACTGACTCATGTGTCATTTATGGGCTTCCACATAAATTTCCATATACCCATATACTAGTGCATCTCAATAAATTGGTATATAATCAAAAAGGTAATTTATTTCAGTAATTCAAATCAAAAAGTGAAAATCATATATTATACAGATTTATAACACACAGAGTGATCTATTTTTAAGCGTTTATTTATTTTAATCTTGATCATTGTTGCTTATAGCTAATAAAAACCCAAAAATCTGTATCTTCGAAAATTAGAATATTGTGAAAAAGTTATAGACTCATGGTCTCACTCTCTAATCAGCTAATCAACACAAAACACCTTCAAAGGTTTCCTAGGCCTTTAAATGGTCCCTTTGTCTGGTTCAGTATCAATCATGGGGAAGACTGCTGACTTGACAGTTGTCCAGAAGACAGTCATTGACACCCTCCATATGGAAGGGAAAGGTCACTGCTAAAGAAGCTGGCTGTTCACAGAGTGCTATATCCAAGCATATTAACAAAACATTGAGTGGAAGGAAAAAGTGTGGTAGAAAAAGGTGCACAGGTAACATGGGTAACCGCAGCCTTGAAAGCATTATCAAGAAAAGGCCATTCAAGAATCGGAGGAAATTTCATAAGGAGTGGACTGAGGTTGGAATGAGTGGTTCATGAGCCAGTCCAGACCCACTGACTTGAGTAAAAGATAAGACAGTAAAAAATAGGACATGTCTTATCTTTTGCGTTGCGGAGGCACAGACCTGAAAGCCCACAGATAGCATAGTGTTTCCGTAGGCTTTCAATCCGTGCCTTCGCTCCACAAAATATAGGATATCTCCTATCTTTGGCAGTATCTTGCGGATCGCAGACCCATTCAAGTCAATGGTCCGCATCCGCAGCACAGAGTGCCCAAGGCCAGTGCCGGTATATTGCAGACCCGCCGTTTGCGGTCCGCAATATGGGCATGGAACCCTTACATGTGTGAATGAGCCCTAACACAGAGCTGTGTGGAGAAACTCTGCACTGTAGGGATCTGTTTTATCTGCAACAGATATTGCAGTTATAAGTATTTTCAGGTCCTTTTATATTGATGGCCTGTCCTCAGGATAGGTCCTCAATATCTGATCATCTAGGATCTGACACCCTGCACCCTGCCGATCAGCTGTTCTGCAGTAGCTCAGGGTAACATTGGGGGTTATTTAAGAACATCTTTACACCAGTTTTTGGCATAAGTAAAAGTCACAACAACCCTTTTTTGTGACTTTTTTTTGCACGTGCATTTTTATGGTGTCTTTGGCAGGGTGGCAGGGCCTGGGCCGGGACCGGGACTTTGGCTCTGGCAAATTTACCATCATTTACTCCTGAAAACAGATATAAAAAAGAAGTAAATACTCTAGTCAGGGGCTAGAGTGGTTTTTACTTCAGGCCCATGGACTGCAGGAGGTGCCGGTATGCTTCTTCATAAATTAGGCAAATCCTCCAGCAACGCAAGGGGGAATCAAAGACTGGCGAAAACAATATAGTTATAGTTCCGTTGCCGAGTTCCAGCAGATATTGATGACCTATCCTGAATATTAAATGACCAGAAGAACCCTTTAAAACAGGGTTGATATGCAACACAAAAAAACAAGCTGTAAGAGCATCTCAAAATCTGCACCCAATCAGCATGTGTTATACCCAGACTTTGTCACAAGTTTTCGTGTGGATTTAGCCACAGATATTATTCATTGCAATGGGTGAAATCTGTAGAAAGAAAACTGAACGGTTGCAGATTTCCTACAATTTATTGTGGATTTTTCATACTCTTTGTTTGTTAAAGGGTTACTGAATTTTCAGCAAACGTTTGATAGGTCATAGAGACATATTAAAAGTTTTGATAGTCTTGGTCTGATTGCTGAATCCCCCCTCCTCCGATCGGTAGAACGAGGAGAGAGAAGCACTCGCATGTTGCCGTCTTTGTCTTTGACGCAGGGCATGGAGTTGGAGTTCAGTGACCCTTTAAAACCTGAACCAATAAGTCAGGTATGAACTCAAAATAAGCTGCCCCTAAACCCATATAGGAGGAATGTATTAGGACTGGCATTTCTGATGTGCTGAATAGCTTTGTCTTTTGTCTTTGCAGTCTGCATTTGGAGGTATGCCTGTCTCCATTTCTGTGGTGCACTCCCAATTAACCCTTCCTTTCCGTGGGCTGTTTGTTCTTAGTACAATATATAGCTATAGTCTGCTCTCCCAGAATTCATTTGAGGCCTGCTGGCACAGAGAGATGTAACACAGAGCAGACACACTGTACATGTGGAGCCTGCTCTCCTTAAATTAAAAGGCCGATTGGCATAGAGAGTGGCATCATATAGAGTAGGTTCCCATCCAGAATGAGGTCCCCTTGCCATGGTGGATGGGAATCAATGATTTGGATCAAGACATATTTGCTAAGTACCTCATATTCATTTTATACAGGGAATACAGTGCTAGTTCATATTATATTAATCTTTATTTATATAGCACCACCATATTCTGCAGCGCTTTACAGTTCCTTTCATGTTTGTATTGTGTTTGCTTTTACTTCTGTAGTTTCAGCCATGTCGACACCACCTGCACGTTTATGTCATTTTACAGGATGTGGTGACCAACTTTGTCTTAGTAGTAAAGCTTGCTGACATACGATATTCCAAAATTATTGAGAGGAGCATGATTCTTAATAATTTTGGCACATCTTCAGGACATCCATTGGAATCTGTGCAAGCAAAGAACTGGGCTGCAAAAGGCCCTCCTGCGGCCTGCTCACACCACTCCTACTTTTTGTACAAATAGCAAAAAATTTGCAAACTTTTGTATTCCGAAAACCTGTTGTACCTCTTTAATACATTCCCCCAATATGCAAATCCGGACTTACAGTCTAGGTTCTACATTGTACTGTAGTTTGGGGCTGTTATCTCCATGGCACACCTGTGGTGCCGGCAAATGTATGTTATCCTTCTTCATGATTAACACTAAAAGTTGTAGACTGTAAAGAGTGTAATATATATATAACCGGCAGCCACAACCAGGAGTGAATGAAAAAAAGAGAAGTCGTTATCTGTCCTTAATACTTTCTCCCTTTTTATGATCCACTCCTGATTTTGTCTGAAACCTGAGTGTGTGGCCGTACCCTTATACAGTTCTGTAATGCTGCATGGTACTGCAGTGTAAGTGTGGACAAGGTCTTAGACCAGGTTCAGGCCTTGTGTTTACCATGAGGTTCCCCTTAGATCCCCCTCTATGGACATATTCCTGTCTAGGAGAATACACTGAGGACAGGACAGGTGAGGAGCACATCAGACACACGGGGCAGGAGCCATAGAGCACATAATGACCACACATCAGCCGTCTGCTGCTCAGAGGCTGGTGCCAACTAAGCCCCGCCCACTCCAGGGAAGCTGCACAACTGGCAGTTGGAAATGGTGGATCCTGAGAAATAACTGCCATAAAATGTAAGGTATTTACACCTCACCATTCTACAGATCTCACCCCCAGCATCACTGGTCTTCTATAGGGAGGTCATCAATCTGACATCATATCATCAGTGAAGGGTTTTCTACAGTTATAGACAATCCTGGAATCCACAATCAGCCCACAGCGCTGCCTTTCTGCTAGAATCCCCTCCATAGTGTCCTGTACAAGTAAATCACAAACTGGGGATTACCTGGATTATAGATTATGCAGTAAATGACCGGTTATTAAATCACCAGCGCTCTATTCACCCCCCATTCTCTGATCATATTGGACTGGATGATGAATTCTGACTTACATAGTCCGGGAAAAACAGCGGATAGTCCATACCCAGAGTATGGGTGGACAAATCCACTAGAAAGGGCTCCTGGTTGTCTGACTCAGTAGTCCAATACGCAAATTTCACAGAAAAAGCCTAAAATAATAAGAAAAAAAAGATCACACGTCGAAAACGTATGTAAAAATAGATGGGAAGTAACAAAAAATAAGGAGGTGTCACAGAAAGTCCATACTTACAATCCAACTCCAACTGAAACTCTCTAATCAGGTTCAGGCCGGCGGCTGCTTATATAACCTCCTGCATGATGTCATAATTCTGTGACATCATTAGCCTAACCAGGTTCCATTTAAAGCGGTACCGACTATATCATTCAACGTCATGGAAATAAACTATAAATCTCTCTCTGCATCCAAACATTATATATGTTGAAGCAAATGTTGGTAATTCAGCTATTTTATTACATAATAAACTATCGGCGTGAAATGTGCTTTTTATTGTTAGGATTAATAAGACTTATATATTCATGCTCTTGGCAGCGGTATTTTAATAAAGATTACATTGAAATATATGGGTATAGGTCACGCCGAAAAGTAGTTATCATAAAAGTGAAACCAGTTTCCTTTAAAAATAGTTCCCCATAGAGTATTATTACCATTTCCAGTCATTGACATAAAAATCAAATCATGTTATTTTAAAATAAATGTGGTATTAATACTATGTCCCTTTTATAATACAGTTCATTATGATATTGGTGATAAAACCAACACTGATTGAATAAAATTTGTTAAGAACCAGTGACGTATGTAAGTCATGAGGTCCGCGGGGCTCTGGAGAACAATCGGGGGGAATCGCAGCACCATGCCTGCTCTTACCGGCAGGCAGCCATGCCAGGTAAGGGCAGCATGGTGCTAACCCCCCTCCCCCCCCCACAGCCCCCATCGCTGCTATTGGCTGTATTCAACTGTATTCAAGTCAGCACCTGTCTCCTCCTAAGTCAGGCGGGGACACCAGTGTTTTGGGTACCCTGCCAGCGCTGCTATTGGCTGGAAAAAACGCTGCACAGGAAGAGGCAGAACTTCCCTGCATGCCGCCATTCTAGCTGGTGACTGCATGCAGAAAGGTTCTGTGCTTCTCTGTGCTGCTTGTTGGCTTGCTGGGACTTCTGGTGCACACCACAGCGATTTTACCCCTTTCCTGCTGAAAAGAAGAAAGAAGAACAACATCTGGAATAGCTGCACAGATTTTTTTTTTCATTTGCAGCTGTTCCAGATCCCTAAACCACCCTTCGTCCCTGTCCCTTTTTTTGGCGGTAAAAAGAGATCTTGAGATTTTGAAAATAGAATCGATGACTAAACTCTTTGAACATGAAAACATCACTGGAGTAGAGATGACTGCACTTAATACTCTGGCCTCCGACCACAACCTCACCATCAAACCTGCTGATAAGGGTGGTGGGGTTATGGTCATGGACACCAGAGAATACGTGCAGGAGATTCGAACACAATTGGAGGATTGTTAGGTATACAGAAGGGTGTCTCATGATCCAAAATGTACCCTGTTAAGGGAAATGAAAGCTATTTTGCATCAAGCCCTTATGGCTGGAATTATAGATGAAAAATTGTTTATGTTCCTGTACTGTGATAAACCTACGACACCTATTCTGTATACACTCCCAAAAATCCATAAAAGTTTGACATCTCCACCCGGATGCCCTATATCCGGGAGGGGGTCATTGTTTTGTAATGTGGCCATTTTCCTTGATGAGATTCTTCGCCCATTTGCTACCTTTGCGAGATCGTATATCCGGGATACTGCAGATTTTCTGTCCAAAATTGAAGGTATATGGGTACCAACAGGGACTATATTAGCATCCTTTGATGTTTGTAGCCTCTATACGTCCATAGAACATACATTGGGTATATAGGCAGTGAAACAATGTTTGTCGCAGACTAACTATACCAATCGATGCAAGTAATTTGTAACTGCTTTGTTAAATTTTGTATTGACTCAGAATTACTTCCTGTTTCAGGACGATTTTTTTATTCAATTACGGTAGGACTGCCATGAGGTCCAATGTGGCGCCTACCTATGCTAACATTTACATGACTCACCTGGAGGAAACTTTTGTCTATGGATGCCATCCCTTCGGCAACGTGCTGGGGTGGTGGCGTTACATAGATGATGTCTTCCTGGTGTGGGTGGGTGCTCCAGAGGACCTCATGGCTTTTCACACTTATTTAAATTATATTGAGCCTAGCGTCAATTGTACAGGATGGTATCATGAGAAAACCTTGGGGTATTCTCAGTAGTGGTTTTCCACAGTTGGAATATAGGCGATAGAGTAGTCAGGGCAGACATAGGTTCAGCAAGGGTCAGTTGTGGCACGTATTTTGGGTTCACCCAAACAGGGTGTTACCTGTGCCACAACTGTGTAAATTGCCCTTTGATTATCCGTTAGTTTTTAACGTGTGATTCCCCCCATGTGGTCTATGTGCTATCTTGCTCTTGTAACCTTTGGTACGTGGGGGAGACCACATGGCATGTGAAGACACGGTTGAACCAACATCGTTATTCCATAAGGAAACAAAAAGTGGGTCTTCCAGTATCAAAGCACTTCAAGGAAGGAGGTGATACAGAGAAGGACCTGAAATTCAGGATAATCAAACAGGTTTCAACATCTCGTAGAGGGGGGAACAGAATTGCATCACTAAAAAAGACAGAATTCTTCTGGATTTTCACATTACAGACCCTTAAACCTAGGGGTCTAAATGTGGAATTCAAGGTGGGATGAGGGGGGTGGTCTGGTCATGCCTTGGGGTCTTATCTGTCCCATCCTTATGGTGTAATTTTGTGTTCATATTATAAGAATGATAGGAAAAATCTAAAACCGTGTATTTTGCTTCTTTTATAGCTATGTATTCAAGCATCAGATATATTGGACACTCTCACTGGACGCCGTACGATTTTAGGGTCGGTAGCAGTAATAATGTGTTGGACACCATTATCTACACAGCTGATACCACACTGCTATTTGTTTTTTATATTTGTATTTATCTGGGTCCCAAATGCAGCGACACTTGCCTGTTTATGCGGACGAGTGTTTCTGTGATTCCCATCCTCTATCTGCTGAGAATGAAGGTATGTAATATGTGGCAGGTCTATGCACACATGATCCAGGTCCAGCAGGGAATTGTGGACTATCGGGTTTCCTGAAGGTCCGCTATGCCCCTTGGACCAAATGGTTATGTCCAAAGTGTTGGCCTTAAATGGTTGCATAGTAATCTAAGGATTCTGATCCCTGTTACGAAATAATGACTGCTGACGTGACCTTGTTCCGTTACCTGACGACATAGGTACACAAGTAGACGTGAGGCAATGAGACCGAGCTGTGTGAGTTAATGTGATCTTGTGACCATGTATGGGGCGGTGTTAGAGGTTTACCTAGGAGCATGCACTCTAATTCTGTATGTGCCAGTTGGCAATCTTTGATGTGGTATGGTGGTAGAGTAATGGATGAGTGGCTCTTGCGAGAGGACGGCCAAAGTTTCTCTCCATTACCGCGAGAACATGGAGCGCCTGCGCATTGGAGCTCCAAGGACGCCGCTCTGGTCCTATCATACTCAGCACCAAGTGAGATTGCCCATGTACTTTTTAATTCACCATCACCATGGATTATTTGCACGTGGCCTGTGGATCATGTACACTTGTGATTGATTATTAATGAATTAAGATTGAATTATGTTACACTATTATATTTAGGAGGTATTAGGATGTATTCGATCAGGAATTATTATGCACATGGCACTTTATCTCTATATATATATATATATTTGCACAGCACTATTTATTTTAATATATATGGATTTTGGAATAATTGTATTATTGAGGATTTAATTGATGTTGCCTTTATATACTGCACTGAACACACATTGAATATGACATGATAAAGACTGCATTGAGCGGTTGAAACGTTGCTATCACTGGGTCAATAAACCACCGATTCTTGGATATTGGAGTGCTGCCGTGCCTTTTTTTGAATATATATATATATATATATATATATATACAGTATATAGATATATATAAATATAAGTACATTTTTTAGCCAGTGTTCACTGTAGCGAATTTTTATACTACAGTTTTTGCACGCACACACAATCTGTGTGCATGCGTGCTGCAGAGAACCGATCAGTAGTGTGCTCAGTAGCATCTGCACATTTTTGAGGTTTTGGTTTTTTTTTACATTTTTTGGTGTGAAAAAAGAGCTGCACAGTGGTAGTTAGTTATATATATATATATATATATATATATATATATATACATTTCAGTTAGTGGCAGTTTAGGTTTTTGCACGAACGCACCATCTGCTTACGTGCATTTTGCAACCACTGAGTGTGTCCATTACTGATCGCGTCTGCTCAGTTTGCACAGAATTTTTTTTTTGTGCAGCAAAGACTTTTTTTTGTGCAGAAAATACTTTTTTTTTAAGAAAATTTCCTTCCAAATTTTATTTTGAATTTGTTACAAGCCCCTTCACGTGTGAAAACACTACATACACACCCCTCACACTAAATAAAGTTTTACACATTTCACACATTACACCCCAATAAAATAAAAAAGGCCCATCCGTTCCAACGAGTATTCTCAGCTGAAGAGGCATACGCCATGCTTGCCTCCGATACTGAGTCTGCCAGTGAGGGAGAAGAGGATGCCACTTTCCTCTACTCCTCCACTCCGTCATCATCATCCGCTGATTAGGGACCCTCTAGTAGGCGCCCCAGGGTAGCAGAGGAGACAGCCCCCCAGAGTGAGCCCACATGGACCCCACCCCCTGACTCAGGAATTCAGGAAGATTGTGCGGGCTTCACTGAGCTAGATTTTTTCTAAATCTTCTTCTTTTAAGATTTTGTAAATGTAATGGTGGCCCAAACCAATTTAGGGTTTTTAGAACCCTACTTCGCCATATGCTAGACCCCTAGGTTGGACCCCAGTAGATGCAGCAAAGATGATGAAGTTTTGGGGACTCGTGCTGCATATGGGCGTAATAAAAAAAACAAATGTTAGACAATATTGGAGTTCGGACATTTTCTACCAGACTCCAAATTACAGTCAGACCATTACCCGGAAGCGATTCCTACACTACAATGACAATGCACAGTGCCCACCCCAAAACGACCCAACATTTGACCGTATGTTCAAGGTTAGGCCTGTCATTGACCACCTCAGCACCAAGTTTGCTGAGGTGTACAACCCAGAGAAAAATGTTCAAAGGGAGGATTAGATTGTGTCTGTACCTGCCTAGCAAACGGGCAACGTATGGCATAAAAATATATAAACTCTGTGAGAGTAGCTCTGGGTACACCCACAAGTTCCGCATTTACGAAGGGAAAGATTCCTGGATAGAACCCCCAGAATTCCCCCCCCCCCCCCCGTCCTAGGAGTTAGTGGGAAGATTGTGTGGGACATACTGCACCCACTGCTGGATAAGGGTTACCACCTCTATGTGGATAACTATTATACAAGCATATCCCTATTCAGGTCCCTAACTGCCAGAGGTATTGTGGCTTGTGGCACAGTGCGCAAAAATCAGAGAGGCCTCCCTAGATCCCTGGTAGGGCAACCACTGAGAATGGGTGAAAGAAGGGTTCTCCTCCATGAGAACATGCTGGCGGTTAAGTACAAGGACAAGAGGGATGTCCTTGTACTGACCACCATTCACACTAATGCCAGCTCCCCTGCCGCTGTACGAGGTACCACTTCCACTGTCCCCAAACCAGTTTGCATTCTTGATTACAACAGGCACATGGGAGGGGTGGATCTTGCAGATCAACTTCAAAAGCCCTACAGTGCCACACAAAAAATTTAAGTATAGTACAAAAAGCTGGCCATACACATTGTACAGATGGCAATATGCAATGCGTACATCCTATTTCAATCTTCAGGTCACAGAGGAACTTTTCTTCAGTTACAAGGGGTGGTAATCGAGGCTCTAATTTTTCAAAGCCAGGCCGGGAAGGGTCCCAGTACTTCAGGAAGTCTTGGTGCCGGTGTCGTACCAGGGCAACATTTTCCAGATCAAGTCCCCCAGACAGCAAGGAAGGGATGGACCCAAAAAAGATGCAGGGTGTGTTTTAAAAGGGGATAAGGAAAGACACCATTTACCACTGCGAAACCTGCCCTGAAAAACATGGCCTGTGCATGCAGGAGTGTTTCAGAATATACCACTCATCCATGGAGTATTAATTTAATTTCATCCTTTATGTTCCCTGTAATATTTCCACTTTATGATCTCTGATTTAGTCCACCTCCCTTGCATATCCACTTTCCAACAACCACTCCATATTCTTTTCTGTAAGACAACTGTTAGGTCAAAAGTGCCCTTTCCACCCCTTAAAATGTTCGTACTGGGGTGCTCTTGCCGAAATGGGGTCTGCTAGTAATTTTTCATGTTTACAAATGTGTGCTTTGAAATCCTTTCTCTAGTATTTCTGCCTTCTGTGAGACACCTGTTTGCTGAAAAGAACCATTTCCACTATTTAAAATGTATGTACGGGGGTGCTCTTTTTCCAAAATGGGGTCACTTCTTGGGGTTTTTCATTTCTGGGGACCTCAGGAAATTTATTGAATGCGACACGGCACCAAAAATAAATGTCTGCCAAATCAGGTCAGCAAAATCCATAGAGCCCTGCTGTGCGCCCATACATCATTTTTTTTAGCACATATGGGGTGTTGACGTATTCGGGGGAAATGGGGAGCAAAATTTGGGGTGCATTTTGTCCTGTTACCCCTTGTGAAAGTGAAAAATGTGGGTGAAACGCCTCATAGGTAAAAGTGCTCACTACACACCTTGAAATATTCCTTGAGGGGTGTAGTTTCTGGAATGGGGTCACTTTTTGGGGGTTTCCACTGTAGGGCCACCTCAGGGCATCTTTACATGCGACATAGCTCCCAATTACCATTCCAGCTAAATCTGCTGTCCAAAATCCATATGGTGCTCCTTCCTCTCTGAAGCATGCTGTGCACCCATACAACAGTTTTTGAGCACATATGGGGTGTTTCTGTGTACTCCATATTCAGGGTAATAGATTTGTGTTTTGTTTGTCTGTTAACCCTTTATGTGTTGCAGAAAAATAGATTAAAATTTAAAATCTGCTAAAAAAAAGTGAAATTTTAAAATTTCATTTCCATTTTCATTTCATTCTCGTGGCGAATCTAAAGGGTTAACAAAGTTTGTAAAATCAGTTTTGAATAGCCTGAGGGGTGTCGTTTCTAAAATGGGTGTTTTCTAATATGTAAGCCCCAGAAAGTGACTTCATAACTGAACTGGTCCTGAAAAAATTGGGGTTTGGAAATGTTCTTAAAAATTTTAAGATTTGCTTCTAAACTTCGAAGCCTTCTAACATCCCCAAAAAATAGAATGTCATTTTTCAAAATGATCCAAACATGAAGTAGATATATGGGGAATGTAAAGTAATAACTATTTTTGGAGGTATTACTATTTATTATAAAAGTAGAGAAACTGAAATTTTGAAAATTGCAAATTTTTCAAAATTTTTGATAAATTTGGTATTTTTTATAAATAAAAATGAATTTTTTTTGACTAAATTTTACCACTGTCATGAAGTACAATATGTGACGAAAAAACAGTCTCAGAATCACCTGGATAAGTAAAAGCGTTTTAAAGTTATCACCACATAAAGTGACACATGTCAGATTTGCTAAAAATGGCCTGGTCCTTAAGGTGAAAAATGGCAGGGTCCTTAAGGGGTTAATTTATTTACTGTGTTTGATTTTATTTACAATTACAGTATTAGGCCTCATGCACACGACCAGCAATACGGATTGCGTCAGGATCTGTCCAGAATAAAACTGATGGTTTTGCATGTAAGTTCAGTCAGGGGTTGTCTGTGATTGTGTTCAATGTGTGTGTTTTTTCAGACTGGATTGTATCCGGATTGCATGTGTTTTTCATGCACGTAAAAAAAAACTGAAAAATAGCAATCTACATTTCCCAATGACCATCAATGAAAAGCGCGTTATAGCTGATGCTTTCCGTTTTTCACACAAATTTCATTCACTTCTATGGAGCCAGGGTTGCATGAAAAATGATGCTCAGTACACAGACCCATTGACATGAATGGGTCAGGATTCAATACGGATCTTATGCATTCACTACACTCATCGCATCCAGACAGAAAACAGGCTGTGTGTAAGAGCCGTTCGATTCTATGGAACTCTCATAGAATTGTATGGAGTGGCCACGCACATGTCCAACTGGCCACTCTATTCTTTTCAGGGGGCTGAAGAAGGTCCCAGCGATAGGACCCCACAAATCTAATAGTTATCCCCTTTCCAATGGATAGGGGATAACTTAATTTAACCAGAATACCCCTTTAATCATTATTTTGTGACCCTATGGGGAATACATTATGATACATTGAAATTCCTTTATATTTCAGTCAAATATAGACATCTATCAGGCCATTGTGGATGTTAGGGTTCTTTCACAGTGCTGTACAGTGTACATTTACCTGTATATGCTCCCACGCGTATGGTAACTGGACCCATAAAAAGGAGGCACAGTATATGTTTATCACTAGACGCCTCTGCATGGAATAGCGCAGTCTACCACACGTTTCCAGCCAGGGCTTGTCCCACAGAAATGAACACTCTTTTGGCCTGTGTTGGTATAATGGGAGTCTATGGGTTCCTTATATCACTGCGCTGGGAGTTTTCCTGGCACATATGGTAATACTAGAGACAGTGTGAAAAGACCCTTACTGCTATATCCATTTGTATAAATGGGTTCAAAAGAACTAAATCCGGTCTTTATATAATGACTTTACCATACTTAGAAACGTAGAGAAAAGGAAGCTCTTTATTCCTTTTCACTAGGACCCCAGCCCTGCTAACCATTGAGCCACCATGCTGCCCATCTTCTCCTCTCCCATTGAAGAGCCGACCATCCTTACTGTCGAGCCTCTAGCCAACAGAGATGTAGCTTCAGGTTTCCGAGAAAACAAACCTCTCATTCCTATGTCAGTTCTTTGACCTCAATGATCTCCCACTACCTCTCCGGTGCGGTACTTGGTACAGGTAGTATGTCATAAGATACTAATTGTGAGGCCCTTGCCCAGAGCTTACCACTCAAGTCCCTGAAATCGAGTTTAAAGACTTTCAATGTGTGTATATTCGGTACATGTATGCAGAGTATGTTACATGGAGCTGCACTGCAACTTTAAAGATGCAGGTGATGTTTTTGTAATATAGTGATTAAGAAGTTAGCAGGGTCACCATGAGGCATAATTAAGTGCCACTAAAAGGCACTTAATTGTGGCACCTTGTATGGCGGTAGGTCAGCGCTCTTTGTAACATATTCCAGTTTGTTCTTGTTCTCTCAACTGTCAGGACACGCAACATTGAACAGTGCGGCCATCTCGATTATAAGGCGTATAGTGATCTGCTGGAGTGGTAAATCAAGGTCTCTCAGTTCAAGGATTCTGTCCCTCTCGGTTTGTGACAAGGGCTATAACTGGCACATCGACGAACAGGAGAAATCACACAATCATCCCACATGACTTGATCCAGTTTTTGAGGTTTCCGGTGGCTAAAAAACTTTCAAATTGGCTTTTATGCCCCTCCCACATGCCACAGATTGGAGCTAGGTGCTTGAAAATTTGATCATATGTAGATAGATAGATATAGAAAAAAGAGCCACGTGGCAATGCTTGTAATAATCACCCCAGTGTTGTACCACATTATTCAGCACAACAAATTATGACGCAACAATATAAAATAATAATCACAATCTACAGTAATTAGTTTGTTTTTTACTCCAGACACTTAAGATCATTTTCTCAGAAGACCTTGGAGTGTCATTAACATTAGCACAATGGACTTGTATTCAGATATCATTTGTCGTCTTTGTACAGTTTTTCCTCCAATTAGGGAGCCTGACAGCAGATGTTACTTGTATTCACGTAGACGCTTCTCTGCTCTGTCAATGAATTGTACAAGACTTGATGACACGGAAATTCCAGCGACATGTTCTGCATACTTGAGTGGGCCTTGATCTATTCAGAAGAGAACAGAAAACAACAGACCAATCATCGGAGAAGGCCGTCATCTAAGAAGGGTGAAGCCTCATGTACTGTATGACGGAACACGTGCTATATGGAGAAACCATCACCTTTCCATTCTTTGTGAAAGACAGCTTTCACTTTGAGGGTTGCAGTCTTTGTCACATGTGCTGCCCCTGTGGTTATTAGGATTGCCTGCACTGGTACACAGTAACAAACTTCCAGCTGAGAGAGCAGGAATTATTTTCAGCCTCTGAATGCAATCATGTTACTCAACTGGCCCATTTGGAGAACTGTGTTCTAGCGGGTGGCTGTGGCTCCCACTGGCAGAATTAGGGTCCATTCACACGTCCACAAGTGTTTTGCGGACACCGGCCATGTGCATTCCACATTTTGTGGACCGCACATGGCCGGCACTTTAATAGAAATGCCTTTTCTTGTCCGTGTGTGCGGACAAGAATAGAACATGTTCTATTTTTTTGCAATTGAAAATGAATGGGTCCACACTCGTTCCGCAAAATTGCGGAACGGATCTGGACCCATTTTGCTGACGGGTAAATGGACCCTAATGCTGTTGCCACCGGATGCTTTCTCCTCTCCAGGTCTTCACTTTGGCCCTGCTGCTTTGGATCCATGGTGGCACTGGGTTGGTAAGGCAACCAGTGTCTGAAGATGAAATCGGGCCTTGTGGCCTACTTAAAGGGGCCATCCTGCTAGATCTAGCTAAATGCCAATGGTGTTTCAGGTTCATTTCTGTCCTGGCTCCAGTTCTTTGCGCTACAATTCCTGATTCAACTTCTGACTGACCCTGATCCTGGCCTTGTTTCTGGATATTGCCTCTGTATCATCCCTTGTACGGTCTGTCTGGTATCTGTTGTTTTAAGGTACGGCTACATGGCGACACTGGTGACAGGTGTTGGCATTGGCCCCCTCATTATCCTATTGTAGCCAGATTTACCATACATAGCCATGGACACCAATAACTTTTTAGAAAGGATCTATCAGCTCTTGTGACATTTTAATACATTTTAATTTAAGAAATATGTATTCACCATAGCATGATAATGTTGGAACATTTGTTTGTAAAACTTTGCATATGGTTCTTCTGTTATTACTTCTGGAAATGTATGAATAATTTGGTTACCATTCCCCTTGTCAATTGGCTGTGTCCCTGCACAGTATGACGGTGTCCAACCTAGTGCTAATAGTCTGTGTAAGGACACCCCATATTCACAAAGGGAATGGTAACACGTAGTTGTCAATATTTATACGTTTCAAGCAGGAATAACAGAGGAACTAAACAATGTGTTGCTTTAAGAAAATGCTCCAGCATTGTTATTTCATGGGAAATAAAACTGACATAACAGGAGAGCCAGCAGAACCTCTTTAATCACCCTTAGCTCACAGAAAACTCAAGTTAATAACCCCTTAGTTCAGTAGTTTTTGAGGTTGGGAAACTATTTTCCTTTTTGTGGCAAACCTACAGAAGTGTACTTAGCACACCACTCGTCACTGATTATCACAAACACAAGTTTGACAGATGGGGTCCCTGCTGATCTTAAGAACGGAGGTCCTGTGTTCTCCCATTGGAATGGACCACTGGTCTAGCACGCTGCCGAGTGCTTGTAATTGGAGATACTGTGGGCAGCAATAAAGTAGTATGGCCACTAGGTGTCACCATGTCACACACAACCTGATCAGCACACTGAAGCTTGAGGCAGAAGATATGTCATCACTAAATGCCAATTTACCTGGACAATTAGAAAATAGTCAGTTCAGACATCAGTCTGCTCACCGGTATTACATGCTAAGAACCAAGTATTGTCAAGCAATGTCTGTAGTTTACTCCCTGTCTTTCCTGCAGGCTAAGTTCAGTAGATGACTGTTAGGGCTCATGCACACAAGGACAGGCTGTCCATGGCTGTACTGCAGACCACAATTGGCGAGCTGACTTAAATGGGTCTGCAATCTGTAAGATACACAGTGCAGAGTGGAGGCATGTATAAGAAACCCACGGAAGCGCTTCATAGGGCTTCTGATACATATGTGCCTCCGCACCGCAAAAAAAATAGAGCCGTATCTTGTGGATCTGGATCACGGAACCTTTCAAGTCAATGGGTCCACATCCCCAAATGACGTGCACACATTCAGTGCCCGTGCATTGCAAACAGCTATTTGCAGTCCACAGCACAGGGTACAGATGCTCGTCTGCATGAGCCCTTAATAATATGGATCCTCAGACAACAAGCATTAAAGGGAACTTGTCGCCATGAAAATGCAGCTGCAGGCAGCATGTTATAGAGCAGGAGGAGCGGAGCAGATTGATATATAGTTTTATGGGGAAAGATTCAGTACAACTTGTATATTAGTCATGTGAATTCCTGCTCATTCTGGGCTTTAAAGTCAAGCAGACGGTCCTATCAGTGACTGACAGCTTTCCCTCCATGACTGTGTATACAGATAGAGCTGTTAATATAGTATTAAATCTTAGATATACCTAGGGTGCAGAATTTGTTAGAAAATCTAGATGACTACAGAGGAGGTGTCATGTATCTAGACAAAGAAATATTTATGCCTTGGTTTTCCGCCTCAAGTATCCTAATTGCATCCAGTGGGATGAAAGTCAATTCACGCTGAGGAAAAATGATGGCCACCAACTAAGTTGGAGGCATCAAGGAGAGTGCTATACATAAGCCGCTGTTGTCACCAGACAAGCCTTTGCCTTTGGTGGTGTTAGTGTGGGCAGGTGTGTCTAGTCAATACAGAACTGCCTTACACTTTGTGAACGGTACAGTGATAAAGCCCATTCTACTTGTATAACATCATTAATCCAGTCATTGTGCATGAACAACACAGGCCTAATTTCATCTTCATGGATGACAATGTGCCAGATGATCGAGGTCGCATCATTAGGGAGACTGGGGTACCTCAAATGGAGTGGCCTGCACTTTCTCCAGACCTGAATCCCATTGAAAAACGATGGGAGCAGCTGAGTCGGGTGTAGGGGCTCGTAACTTCGTACCCCAGAACCTCAATGACCTGAGGACTGTCCTTCAAGGAGAGTGGGATGCCATGCCTCAGCAGACAATAAGTCGACTTGTGAACAGTGTGAGCACGGGTGTAGGAAGCGGGGGGGACGGATCCCCCCCAGAAAATAACGCGGGGGGGACAGGTATGCAAAAATCCCCCCCAGTGGCAGCAGGGCAATGTGTGCGGCGGTGGCGGTGCACAGGGAGATGAACGCTTCCATTGTGGAACCGTTCATCTCCATAGTCATCTGTATCGCCGTCCTCAGTACAGCGATACAGATGGCTGTGCTGCGGCAGAGGAGGGAGAGGCGTCTCCCTTCACTGCTCCTCTGATAGGCTGCCGGCACTAGGCCTGCAGCCTATCAGATGTTGGTACAGGCGGCAGGATGATGTCATAGCGCCGTCTGTGAGCCGTACAGCGTGGGACACAGGCCGGAAGAGGCCTGCATCACTGTGACGGATAGAGGTAAGTATAAGTGTCTTGTTTTGTGTGTGTGTTTTTTTTTTTTTTCTTAACCGGACCCACTGGCCCATAAGGGGGGGGGGATTTTTGGCATTTGGGGGGGGCGGAGAGATATGTGGGTGGGCGGGGACACAGGGGCCCCATAAGTGCTGTCCCCCCCAGATGTGTGAGACGTCGTTGTCAAGCTTTGTCAGGTAATCCACTAGAAGACTTACACCTTACTTCACTGCGCCTGCCCGGGGTGTACTACTGAATCAAGCAGAAGGGAGCACATGTAGGATTTTATTCCAGATAGTGACTATGACAATGATAAGCGTGTGTGACTCCTAACGACACAAGCTCCGGCCCCATGACTCCGGGTATGCTCTTTACATACAGCATGTGCTGAGAGAAAACTTTTTCGACCAGAATGAGAACAAGTAGTACAACATCATATTGTCAGTTTAGTTCCTATAAATCTGGTGATAGGATTACTTTAATATTAGGCCTGCACAATATATCGCGAAAGCAATCGTAATCGCAATTAATCGCCATATCGCAATCGCAATTTGCCGACCCAAAAATGCTGCAATTATATTACTGTATTTTTCACTTTAAAAGACACACTTTTTCCCCCCAAAAAGTGGGGGGGGGGGGGGGGGAATGGCAGTGCGTCTTATAAAGCGATGGTTGACTTTCTAAGTCACACTGACACTGTATCTCCGGCCGCTATGCTTCACAGCGCGGCCAGCGATACATCAGTTACAGTGCGGGGAGGCAGGAGGGGCTGGTGGAAAGTCGTTATTTTAATGAACACATGTTTTTATATCTATTTTATCTGTTTTATCTGTTCTGTGCAGGGATATTAAGAAAAAGGCAAGTTTTGTATTTTGTACTTTTGAAGTAATGCAAATATGAATTTTATTTTGAAAAACACTGCGCATTTCAGTTCTTGAGTTCAGCATAACTACATTTCACATTATCAGTCATCTGTGTGTGCTTTTACCTTAAAAATCCAAGCAGATAGACCTCTAGCACAATTCCCTTAAAATATCGCATCGCATATCGTTATTGCAATTTTTAGGGCCCTAATCGCAATCGCACAAAATTCCCATATCGTGCAGCCCTATTTAATATGAATAAAAAGGGAAACCTAGGCAGGTTAAAAGGATACCATATATTCCATGTTACAAATGCTTATATGTACAATTGTTCAAAACAGTCGGAAGGAATTTCTGAGTAACATGTATGTAATAAAATGTGTTTACAGGCTTCTCCCATGTCATATACTGCCACAAAGAAACCCATAAAACACAAGAATAAGGGCTCGTGCACACTAAAGTATTTTCTTTCCGTGTCCGTTCCATTTTTTTTTGCGGACCGTATGCGGAAGCATTGATTTTAAGAGGCCTGCAAAAAAAACAGAAGGTACTCCGTATGCATTCCATTTCCGTATGTTCATATTTCCGTTATGCAAAAAAATAGAACATGTCCTATTATTGTCCGCATTACGGACAAGGATAGGACTGTCCTATTAGGGGCCAGCTGTTCCATTCCGCAAAATACGGAATGCATACGGACATCATCCGTATTTTTTACAGACCGCAAAATACATACGGTCGTGTACATGAGGCCTAAAGCTTATATATGGTTTACAGTGGATCTGTCAGCAGCATGTGTAGCCCAACGTAAGGGCAGCATATTAACACTTTTGGCTAATATGAGTGATCACAGAATGTAGTGGACGTCTGTGTTCATGAGGGTAACGCTCTCCTCACCTCCCCTGCCCCTTTCCACGGCAAGGAGTAGTAGAGCTCATGCACACTAATGGCAATACGGGTACGGCCGGGCAATGGCTGTGTGCATGAGCCCGTAGGGAGAGTGCTTTCCTCGTGAACACAGTAGACACAGAACTGAGCCCTTTGAATTGCTTCATCACTCTTACGCCCTCATTCACACTTCCGCAATTCAATCTGTGATAAAAGGATCAGTGATTCATCCGTGAAGGTTTTGCGAAGGATCCGTGTTTGGTCCTTTGCACTCAGTGTGTCATCCGTGTTCCACGGACATTGCTCAGCTCAAAATTAACTTTCAAAACATCTCTTTTTAATGGTTCAGGAAACACGACAGCATCCATTTTTTTCATGGACCAGTCTATGAATGGCCTACGAGAGGAATTATTAATGAAGTAGTTTTGCTCCACAAGTCACATTTTTTTTTAAATATCTTTATTAGGTTTTTAAAGGGGTTTTCCAACTGTTTTATACTATCATCAGCATCTAATTGGTGGTGGTCTGACACCCGGGACCCCTGCCGATCAGCTGTTTGAGAAGATACCAGCCCTCACAGTAACTCATGTTCATCGGTCATGTGGCCAAGTCATTGGGATGGAGCTGCAATATCAAGCTTGGCCACTATCAAACATACGGCACTGTGCTTGGTAAGACACTGAGGCAGGGTTCACACCTGCGCGTCCCGCTTCGCGTGTACGACGCTCTATCTTTACTTTTATTTTCGCATCGTGAAAATGAAAGTAAAAATCGCGCGTCGTGTGCGCGTTTGCGCTATATATCCCTATGGGGGACGCGCGACAATACGCCCCAAAGAAGCTCCTGTACTTCTTTGGGTGTAGGGCATTTTACAGCGCATTCGTATGCGCTGTAAAACGCTCAGGTGAGAAACATGCCCATAGGGAAACATGGGTTTTCGTCTGTTGAGAGTTTTACAGCGCGTAGGAACGCGCTGTAAAACGCTCAAGTCTGAACCCAGCCTGAGGCAGAGGAACATACAGAGGCAGGCTTCCAGCCCCTATCTTCCTGTATGTGCCATTTGCAGTGTCCCTGCCTGACTCGCCGCCAGTGCTGACCTCTGGCAGCTCTGCTACTTTAGTTCTCCTCCCTGCACTTCTCTCTTAGTAAGTGCAGGGAATAGACCGGGAATCAGGACTGTCAGCGCTTAGAGATGACAGGAAGCACAAAGTAACACGGCAAACTTACTGTCATAGTGGCTTAAGCTGTTTTTGGTCCCAGGTGTTTTTTTGAAGAGTTTTAAGACAAGGCAAAAAGTGTCAGCTCTATCACGGAAGTCTATTGCAGGCATGCTCAACCTGCGGCCCTCCAGCTGTTGCAAAACTACAACTCCCAGCATTCCCTAATAGCTGTAGGCTGTCCATGCATGCTGGGAGTTGTAGTTTTGCAACAGATGGAGGGCCGCAGGTTGAGCATCCCTGGTTTATTGGAATTTTAATTTTAAAAACAATACAAACAGGTGGTTTTTTTGCACTGCTGTTTTTCAATGATATAATGTTTTTTATGGGTCATTGTTTTTTTTTCTTTTAATCATGCAGTATGCTCTGGATGCAGCTGTTTTCGAGCATTTTCCAAAAGACTTCTTTAAAGGGTTAAGAAACCTGAAAAACACCAAGAAAAACAAGTGATTAAAAATGACACTCCTAAAAAAAGTCCGTTTTTTATAAGCCAAAAAAAGGCTACAAAAAAAACAACATTGTGTAACTTAAGGGCCTCATTGCGTTGCTCAATTTGCGGAATGGGCCATCCACAATAGAAATGTCTATTCCTGTCCGCGAAACAGACAAGAATAGGACATGTTGTATCTTTTTTACGGGGCCATGGAACGGAGCAACAGATGCGGACAGCACATCTTTTGTGGCCCCATTAAAGTAAACGGGTCGGCAAGATGAGAAGATCTTCAGCTAAATCTCTGTGGGAATGGAGTTCAGGAGGAGACATGAAGTACAGAGAGGATGGACAGGACAGAGACTGCGGTAATGGAGACTGCATACAAGTGCTGCTGCTCACTGGCCACATCTGCTCATGAACTCCATTCCTTCTGAGATTCAGATAAAGTTCTTATCAGCTCTATTCAGGATCATAACCAGTGACAAGTAACAGAGGAGGATGAGGCAGCTCTTTACCTCAGTGTTGTGAAGTAACTTGTCCTGCTGTGTGATTAGGACAGGTTTTGTGTGTACTAATAGGACAGCGTCCATTTTGTTTCTCCTAATGATTGCTCCCTAGACAAAAGGAGCCATTATGACTAATGTAAGGTATTTGGGAATATATTTATAATGAAGTAATATTTAAGTATTTTCATTTTCTTAATTCCCAGAGAACCCTTTTAACAAAGCCTAGTATTAAACCACACTGAGGGCTCATGCACACGAACGTTATTTGAGTCCGCATCCGAGCCACATTTGGCCAAATGTTACATACTGGCCAACAGGTAAAACATCCTGCACTTTCAGTAATGGCGTTTTAGGTTCCTGTTATCTTTTATCCCTTGCTGTGTTTTTCAAATAGCTCCATGCTCTGCGTTTGGCAGTTTTCCCGCGCATTTTCCAATAGTAAACCAGAGGGAAACCAGTAATAATCATAAAAAGGGGAGGGTCAACCACCATGAGGACGCCAAAACCTAGGATAGGTCCCAAGGGAGGAACTTAACCTATAAAACTATACCTCAAGAGTACTAAAAGGCCATACAGCAACCGGTGTAACTGACTAATATTCAAGCTTTATCCCATTGGCCTCCTCCTCAGTGAAGCTAGTTTTATTCTTTACACTTTATCCAGATTGCTTTTATCTGTTTTTATCTGCTCTACTAGAATATGACTGGCCGCTGTATGGTCTTTTAGTACCTTTGAGGTATTATAGTTGTATTTAAAGTTCCTCCCTCGGGACCTATCCTAGGTTTTGGCATCCTTATGGTGGTTGACCCCTCCTTTATTATTGGTTTCCCTCTATATCATCACACTGTTATTCATATGCTTATGACGACTGTTCATAGGAAATACATAGATGTAACAAGCTGGTGGTTACATTACCGCTCCCTTTGGTAGCGAGACATCTCCATGTTCGAGAAGCAGTTACACTGCCATAGCCAGCAAGCGTAGTTCGGTTTGCTTAAAGGGAACCTGTCATTAACTTTATGCTGATCCCACTGAGGGCAGCATAAAATAGTGACAGAAATGCTGATTTCAGCGGTGTGTCACTCATGAGCTAAAATAAGTGGTTCCTGGGAACCAGTATCATAATCATTGCAGCCCAGGCCTTGAAAAGAGTCAAATCTACCTGAGAAGAGTCATGGTTATTCCTAATCTCCTGCTCTCTCACCCATCTGGTGATGATTGTCGGTTTTCTCCTAGAGAGAAAGGGAGAAAACTACGTAGAAGACTCTCAGTCATCAGCAGGTGGGCAGGGAGAGCAGGAATTCATGAATAACCAGGACTCTTCTCAGGTGGCCGTGACTCTTTTCCAGGCCCAGTCTGCAATGATTGTGATGTTGGTTCTCGGCAACCACTTACCGTATTTTTCGCTCTATAAGACGCACCAGCCCATAAGACGCACCTAAGTTTTTGAGGAGGAAAATAAGAAAAAAAATATTTTGAACAAAAAGGTGTGCCTTTTGGTGGGTTTTGAACTAATGGTGTTATGGGGGATCTGTGGAAGGCACAGTTATGGGGCATCTGTGGATGGCACTGTTATGGATCTGTGGATGACACTGTTATGGGGGATCTGTGGATGGCACAGTTATGGGGGATATGTGGATGGCACAGTTATGGGGGATCTGTGGATGGCACTGTTATGGGGGATCTGTGGATGGCACTGTTATGGGGGATCTGTGGATGACACTGTTATGGGGGATCTGTGGATGGCACAGTTATGGGGGATATGTGGATGGCACAGTTATGGGGGATATGTGGATGGCACAGTTATGGGGGATCTGTGGATGGCACAGTTATGGGGGATCTGTGGATGGCACAGTTATGGGGGATCTGTGGATGGCACAGTTATGGGGGATCTGTGGATGGCACAGTTATGGGGGATATGTGTATGGCACGGTTATGGGGGTTGGTGGATGGCACGGTTATGGGGGTTGGTGGATGGCACGGTTATGGGGGTTGGTGGATGGCACTGTAGTAGGGGCATCTGTGGATGACACTGTTCTGGAGATCTGTGGATAACACTGCTATGGGGGGATCTATGGATGACACATGAATAGCATTTTTTGCTATGTGTCATCCATAGACCTCCATAACAGTGTCATCCACAGATCTCCAGAACAGTGTCATTCACTAAATGACCCCCCCAATAGCACAGTCGGCGGGTATAATCAGCGGGCAGGGAGGAGAAGCCGGCATCTTGCTATGCATTACAGCGGGCCCGGTGCAGTCACTCTATTCTGCTACACCGGGCCCGCTAACTGCCTGAATCCTAACTGTGGGCACATGTATTGGTGTAATAAATCTTCTATATCCACTTTACTTACTACTCTACTAATGTCCCGGGCAAGAGGCAAGAAGCAGGAGGCTGGGCCGGCGGGTGGGCCTGGCAGCGTAACTCACCATGTAATGCGCCTGCTCCGCCGCCTTCATTCATAAAGTGGGCAGAGCTGGCGCATGAAATAGAGAGTTACGATGCCAGTGCCCGCCCGCCGGCCCAGCCTACTGCTTTTTGCCTCTTGCCTGGGACATTAGTAGAGTAGTAAGTAAAGTGGATATAGAAGATTTATTACACCAATACATGTGCCCACAGTTAGGATTCAGGCAGTTAGCGGGCCCGGTGTAGCAGAATAGAGTGACTGCACCGGGCCCGCTGTAATGCATAGCAAGATGCAGGCTTCTCCTCCCTCCTCCCTGCCCGCTGATTATACCCGTAGACCGCGCTGCGCAGCATGCGGTCGGCGGTATATAAGTGTGAACCCCCCACCATTCGCCCCATAAGACGCACTGCCTTTTGCGTCTTATAGGGCGAGAAATATGGTACTTTTTACTTATAAATGATAGCCCGCTGAAATCAACTCGCCTGTCTCTACTTTATTCTGCCGTTAGTATGGGCAGCACAAAGTTGATGACAGGTTCCCTTTAAACAGCGTCCAACGTGATCGGGAGCTGATGCTTTGATCCGCCGCGGAAAGGCCAATACGTATGTGGCCTGGCGTAGATGTCTTTGCCGTAGCAGACCACTCAGTGTGTTGATGATATCAAAAGCTAGTTGTGGTATTGGAAAATTTAGTTGAACGTGAGATTTCAACAATATATGACTGCAGTCATTTCTTAACCAGTCCTATGTTCACTGCTTTCAGAGGTCTCACAAACGCGTTTCAGAGCATCTAGCTCCTTCTTCAGTGGTGAGCAGTGAAACTTTTTGAAAATTTCCTAATTAAGAGGCGGTAGTTTTCACAATAGCCATATGGATTGCTCTTATACAGGATTACCTTGTTCAAAGTTGTATGTGCTGCTGCCATGTGTCACTGGCCCATGCCATGCCATGGAGGGGAGAAATATGCCATTGGGGGGTGGGGGGGCCACAGAAGGAGAGATGGGGAGGGGATGGAGGGAGGGGAGAAATGTGCCATGAGGGCCATGGGGGGAGATGTGCTGCCGCTGCCATGTGTCACTGGCCCATGCCATGGAGGGGAGAAATGTGCCATTGGGGGTGGGGGCCACAGAAGGAGAGATGGGGAGGGGATGGAGGGAGGGAGAAATGTGCCATGAGGGCCATGGGGGGAGATGTGTTGCTGCCATGTGGCCATGGCACATGGAGGGGAGTGGGAAGAAATAATGTGACATGAAGGGGGTGATGTAAAAAGGAGAAGGTGATGACGTGACATGGATGGAGCTGGGGGGTGACATTGAGGAGGTTAAATGTGACATTGAGGGGGAGAAATGTGACATGGAGGCTGGGGGCATCATTGGAAGCAGCACTTTTTACTGGCACATTATTGGGGTCATTTCTTACTGCCACATGATTGAGGGGCATCTATGGAGGCACTTCTTACTGGCACATTATTGGGCACTTTTTACTGGCACATTATTGGGGGGCACTATGGGGGCTTCTACTGAGGCCACAAAGAAAGGGTATTTTATATGGGGGGGCTCTGTGTGGTACTAGTATTATCAGGGGTATTATCTGTTTCTGCAGTATAGTATTGGGGAGCACAGCGGCACAGTATTGGGGGTAGTAGGATGATTCGTCCAGAAGATGGGAGGATGATGGAAAAGTAGTAAACTAAGATTTTTTTTTTTGTTGTCAAACTGCAGAGATGGAAAATGGTGGTTTGGTCTGAAAGGAGAAGACGGGGTCAAAGAACATCTACATTAAAGGAGATGTCACTGGATGTAAGAGGTATGGGGCGCTGTATTTCTGTATGCTGCCATAGAGAGGGGGAGAAATAATGTGACGCGAAGGGGGTGATTGATGACGTGACATGGAGGGGGGCCCCTTATTGTTTTTCGCCCCCGGGCCCCATTTCACCTAGAACCGGCCCTGCTAATATATATAGAATTTTTACATGGTGTAACCACATAATCTCCCGTTTCCAAGTACAATATGTGTGATCTTACCATGTTCTTAACACTATTACTTTGAACATAAGATACTGTGATATTGTTGTGTATTTTACACTATACTGTATATATATTTATCTTTCTTATTCTTTTATTTTTCTTCATTGAACTATATTTGATTTTTAGCAGGTGTTGATTGGATGCGAGAGAAGATTAAAGGGGTGGGAGCCTACCCAGGAGGGAAGATCGAGGTGCTAGTATAACAGCCGGACCTCGATGTCCCATCCCAGATTGGCACCCGTCCCAATTCATAGAAATCCCAATAATTCCATCTCGGCATTCAAACCCGGCGGGAATTATGGTGTCAAATTCAAAGATCCTTCTTGATTCTGCTCTGGACATACTTGCTATGTGATCACCCCCTCTCCATTGTCTTTTGATTCTTTCAAGGGGTACAAAGGTAAGTTGTGTGTGGTCCTTATTGTGATGATCGCTAAAATGTTTCGAAACGGAATGTTGCTCAAAGCCTTAAAAAGTCTTAAAATTACTAATATGTTCCGCTATCTGTTTCTTAAAGGGAACCTGTCACTGGGATTTTGGGTATAGAGCTGAGGACATGGGCTGCTAGATGGCCGCTAGCACATCCACAATATCCAGTCCCCATAGCTCTGTGTGCTTTTATTGTGTAAAAAAACTGATTTGATACATATGCAAATTAACCTGAGATGAGTCCTGTACGTGACTCATCTCAGGGACAGGACTCATCTCAGGTTAATTTGCATATGTATCAAATCAGTTTTTTTACACAATAAAAGCACACAGAGCTATGGGGACTGGATATTGTGGATGTGCTAGCGGCCATCTAGCAGCCCATGTCCTCAGCTCTATACCCAAAATCCTGGTGACAGGTTCCCTTTAAATGTACGTTTTGTTCTACCTATATATTATTTACGGCAGGAGCACTGTAACATGTACATTATATCGGTAGAATCACACGTAAGGTGGTCTTTAATCTCAAAATGGTAAGTATTGTGTGTTGACTGAACGTCTGTAATTTTCCTAGGAAAATCAGTAATCTTACAGTTGCTGCATCTGCCACACCTGTAAAAACCTCATAAGGCCAGCCACTTCGATTTAATCGTGGTGTTCTTTCTCTTCACAGTTGGTCGACCTTTAATCCTAGATTAGGGGCCTTTGTATATGTAATCCGAGGTACAGTAGTTAGTTTGGATCCTATAAATTTGTCTCTCAAGAGATGGTGCCAGTGCTTATTAATTATTTTCTCTACAGTTCTATATTGTGCACGAAAAGGTAGAACGATACGAAGATTTTGTCATTTTGTGTTGTTTCCTTTTTTATAGTCTTAAAGAAAGTCGTCCTATCCATGTTTTTTACTTTTTCAAGTGATAATCGATCTATCCTTTGAAAAAGTGAAAAACATGGATAGGACGACTTTCTTTAAGACTATAAAAAAGGAAACAACACAAAATGACAATCTTCGTATCGTTCTACCTTTTCATGCACAATATAGAACTGTAGAGAAAATAATTAATAAGCACTGGCACCATCTCTTGAGAGACATATTTATAGGATCCAAACTAACTACTCATCCTTAATTATTAGTGGTACATTTTAGCACCCGCCTTTTGGCCACCTCTCTGCTGTACTGTCTAGACCAGACTTAGCTCTCAAGTTACTGCTGCTAAACTACAACTCCCAGCATGCCATGCGGTTTAATTTCGCAGACGAGCCATCCCGGAAGATCACTGGTGTAGACAGCCGCACAGTCAACCTACCTATAGGATTGCTGGCAGAAAATACACAAAGCAGACACAACCTAACCTATACAACACAGGACACGCCTCTTTCCGGTTTCATCATTTCCTGGCACGGAAGCGCGCTGTGCTCCTATTGGTTGAGCAGTCGGCGTGCTGACGTCGTGTGGCTTCTTTCTACATCCGGGTCACCTTCCGTATCGTGTGCGCTGCGTTGATCTGCCGTCGTAGTTGTTCGGGTGGTGGATCTGCACGATAAGCGCTGAGGAGGCGGTGGAGCAGGTTGGTGCCGCAGCAGAAAGCACTGCGGTTTTATTCTTAGGTGATCTATCTTTTGCGGCTGTTTGATCGTGGGAATGTGTGGGCAGAGGCTTCAGGCCTAAAGTGCGGGATCCATTGGGTATCCGCATCCTGTCGTCCGTGTGGCTTCAGAATCGCTCCGTTTTCTTTCCCATGGATATTCCTGCACGTGCTATGTGATCGCTATTGTACAGCGCTCTGGGCCGGGTTTCCTCATCTCGGAGACGGACATACCGGAGCTGTGCAGTACTCTAGCATGGCTGCTGCACAGTGGCCAGGGCCTCTTGTTTCACGGTCTGTGCAATGTATAGTGGCCGGCGGCTGCAAGAAGCAGCTGATCGGTGGGGGATTCACTGATCAGATACTGATCTGATACGGAGGTCCTATCCTGGGGAGACATCAATATTCTACGTGCTGGAAACCCCCTTTAGGCTTCGTGCACATAACTGAGCCTAACGGAGCCTAAGGACCCCATGGACTATAATAGGGGCGGTTAGGTGTCTGCTCAGAAGAAGATTTTGGAGTGGAGACAAAAGTAGTGCATGCAGGACTTTTGTCTCCACTCCAAAATCATCTGAGCGGACACCTAACGGCCCCTATTATAGTCTATGGGGTCCTTAGGGTCCATTCACATGTCGTGGTGTGATGCGGATCCGCAACACACCATGCCGGCACCCCCTTAGAAATGCCTATTCTTGTTCGCAAGAATAGGACATGTTCTATCTTTTGTGGAGCCGCGGACCGGAAGTTTGGGGCCGCGCGCCGCAAATGCGGAAGCGGAGAGCACATAGTGTGCTCTTCGCGTTCGGCCCCATTGAGAATTCATGGGTCCGCACTTGTTCCGCAGAATTGCGGATTGGATGTGGACGCATTTGCGGACATGTAAATGGGGCCTTAGGCTCCGTTCGACTCGGTTATGTGCCAAATCCGCCCTTTCCATTCTGCTCCTGAACGGAAAGGCTGAACGCTGATGCGAACGAAGCCTTATCTAAGAATTCCGTTATGGATTCCGCTACCACGGACCATAAGTTATGGGGGGCTGACAGCCGATCACGAGAATTAGGGACCTGTGTTCCTTGTTTGAATGGAGTGTCCTTTTGCTCCATTCAACTGTACAATGGCTCAGCTTTCTCCGGCAAGTCTATAGCGCGCATTACGTGCCCAACGCTCCATTCATACAGGAGAACGGACGCTTGTTCTTGTGATCAGTGTGGACCCCAGCGGTCAAACCTCCAACGATCACGTCTCTCCCCCCCTAACAATAAGTTGTCTTTGTGAGGCAACCCTTTTAAAAAAAAAATGTTTGTATATAATTTAACGGACTCCCCGCTGTTTGTCCACCCTCCCTAAAAATAAAACTATGGCAACTTGGATAACCACTTAAGGCCTCTTTTACACTTGCATTGTAAGGATCCGGCGTGCACTTCCGTCGCCGGAAATGCCCGCCGGATCCGTCACAGCCCAAGACAACTGAAAGCATTTGAAGACTGATCAGTCTTCAAAATGCTTTCAGTGTTACTATGGTAGCCAGGACGCTACTAAAGTCCTGGTTGCCATAGTAAGTAGTGGGGAGCAGATACTTACAGTCCGTGCGACTCCCGGGGCGCTCCATAATGACGTCAGAGCGCCCCACGCGCATGGTCACATGATCCATGCTCATGGGGGCGCTCTAACGTCATTGTGGAGCGCCCCGGGACTCGGGAGCCGCACGGACGGTAAGTATGCTTCTCCCCTGCCTCCCCACTACACTTTACCATGGCAGCTGGGACTTTAGCGTCCTGGCTGCCATGGTAACCATTCACAAAAGCTAAACGTCGGGTCCGGCGGTGCGCTGAAACGACGTTTAGCTTAGTGCCGGATCCGGATTAACGCACTTCAATGGGCATTTATTCTGGATATTTGGACGGAGACAAATCCGCAGCATGCTACTGTTTTGTCAACGTCCAAAAAACGTTCACATACTGAACTGAAGACATCCTGATGCATCCGGAACGGATTTCTCTCCATTCAGAATGCATTAGTATAAATCCTGATCAGTATCTTTCCATCCTAGAGCCCCCAGGACGGAACTCTAGGACGGAAAGCAAAAACGCCAGTGTGAAAGAGCCCTAAAGGGGGTATCCAACCCCTAAAAGGCCTGGGCACCACATACAGGTTATACCTGTGTTGCTCTTGGTGCACGGCCGCCGCTGCATCTCCCCGTAGCGCGGATCAAAACATCCGGCAATTGGGGGGCGGGGGTTATCAATAGCAAGACGTGACGGGGGTGAGTCTCTAGCATCACCCGCGATGCTAGGGAGACTCATTCCCAAAGGATAGGACATCATAAAAAAAATCATCTTGAAAACCCCTTTTAACACAGCTTTAGTTAAAGGGGTACTCATGAGATATCTCCACCCTGTATGTCCGACCAGCCACTCCTTTCATTTTGGGGGGGCACCACGTGGTATCGAGCCTCTGTTGTCATGATTGGTGGGGGTTCCAGCGCAAGGACCCCCACCGATTTAATAGTTATCACCTATGGATATGGGATATCTTTATATAACCGGACTGGGGATGTGGTGCTGTTTCTGGAAGTAAGCAGCTGTGTTTTTCTAATCCCATGCAACTCCTTTAAGGCTAGTTTCCGACTAGTATATTCGTTCCGGGAAATAGGCTCCCGGCCTGAACGCTGCTCTTGTTAAGTGACCTTGCAACGTTGTAAGTTATGATTTTGTGAATTCCAGTCTAACGCGGTGACTGTAGATCGGCGATGAGACTGAAATTCAGATAATCATAAATCGTTATAATGTTGTGATCTAACTTCTTAGGAGCAGCGTTCAGGCCGGGGAAATACTGCTCACACATGGAGCCTGTTTCCCGGAATGAAGATATGTGAAACTAGCCTAAGGGGTAATCCGCTGCGTGAAAGAATGCCAAGCCGCGCTCTGGACAGCAGAGACATGGAGCATTAACATGGTTGATAATGCTCCGTGACTCTCTGTGATCTTTTTACTGCAAAATCACGGTGACAACTTTATCTCACTGTAATTTTGTAGTAAAAAATTAAAGATCAGAGAGGCAAACGGCATTATCAATCGTGTTAATGCTCCGTGTCTCTGCTGTCCAGAGCGCGGCTTGGCTCTCTTTCATGCAGCAGATTACCCGCACAGCATCCGCTTGTGTAAAAGAGCCCTAAGGCCCCTTTCACACGGGCAAGTTTTCCGCGCAGGTGCAATGAGTAAGGTGGACGCATTGCACCCGCACTGAATCCGGACCCATTCATTTCAATGGGGCTGTGCAGATGAGCGGTGATTTTCCCGCATCACTTTTGAGTTGTGTGAAAATCGCAGCATGCTCTATATTCTGCGTTTTTCACGCAACGCAGGCCCCATAGAAGTGAATGGGGCTGCGGGAAAATCGCAGGCAAGTGCGGATGCGGTGCGATTTTTCCTGCATGGTTGCTAGGAGACAATCGGGATGGGGACCCGATCTTTATTATTTTCCCTTATAACATAGTTATAAAGGAAAATAATAGCATTCTCAATACAGAATGCAAAGTAAAAAGGGCAATAGAGGGTTAAAAATAATTAAAAAATCAACTCACCTACTCCATTTGATCGCGTAGCTGCCGGTCTCCTGTTCTGCCTTGAGCTGGGGGGGTGATGAAGGACCTTTAGTGATGTCACTGGGTCACATCATGGAAGCAGGTGATTGGACCATGTGACCCAGTGATGTCACTAAAGGTCCTTCATCACCCTCCTGCTAAAGACAGAAAAGGAGACCGGCAGCTACGCGATCAAATGGAGGAGGTGAGTTGATTTTTTTAATTATTTTTAACCCTCTATTGCCCTTTTTACTTTGCATTCTCTATTGAGAATGCTATTATTTTCCTTTATAACTATGTTATAAGGGAAAATAATAAAGATCGGGTCCCCATCCCGATTGTCTCCTAGCAACCATTCGGGAAAAATCGCACCGCATCCGCACTTGATTTTCCCGCAGCCCCATTCACTTCTATGGGGCCTGCGTTGCGTGAAAAACGCAGAATATAGAGCATGCTGAATATAACTATGTTATAAGGGAGAATAATAAAATCTACAGAATACTCAACCCAAACCCGAACTTCAGTGATGAAGTCCGGCTTCGGGTCTGGGTACCAAACATGCCGATTTTTCGTACGTGCGTGCAAAACGCATTAAAACGCTTTGCACTCGCACGGAAAAATCACACATTTTCCCACAACGCACTCGCCTCTTATCCGGGCGTCAAACGTGATGCCCGTGTGAAAGAGGCCTAAGTCTAACAATTCTGTCTTCAGATATTACTCCACTTTCTATACCACCCCTTCACTGGAGAAAGACCAACACATTTGAAGTCCCACTTAATAATTCTGGCTTAAATCCCTTGACAGGCTAACCACATCTACTTCCCCATCCACTTTTTTAAGAAATTGTGACTGGTGAAAAAATTCTAAATATCAAAATTTATTGCACAAATAACCCCAAAAATGTCACAATGGGCAGCACGGTGGCTCAGTGGTTAGCACTGGTGCCTTGCAGCGATGGGGTCCAAGGTTTGAATCCGAATGTGGGTTTCCTCCCACACTCCGAAGACATACTGATGGGGCTCACAATCTAACTTCCCTATTGGGGAGCGCCCGATGCTAATGTCTGTAAAGCGCTGCGGAATATAGTACTGCTATATAAGTGCATAAAATAAATAAAGCCCTATTTTGCGACTTAAGGGTCTTGACCCTAAAAGGGTTTTCCAGGATTTTAATATTGACGACCTGTCCTCAGGATAGGTCATCAGTATCTGATCGTGGGGGTCTGACACTTGGGTCCCCTGCCGATCAACTTTTTGAGAAGGCACCAGCACTGTGAGCGCCGCCGCCTTCTCTCTGCTCACCAAGCACAGAGCTGTACATTGTATAGCGGCTATGCTTGGTATCGTGCTCAGCCTCTTTCACTTCTAGGGGGCTGAGATGCACCTAGGCCATGTGACTGATGAACGTGTCATCATTGGCCTAGGAAACGCTGGAGAAAGCCGCGGCGCTCACAGGAGTGCTGGTGCCTTCTTAACAGCTGATCAGTGTGGTTCCCAGGTGTCGGGCCCCCACCGATCAGATACTGATGACCTATCCTGAGGATAAGTCATCAGGAAAAAAGCTCCCGGAAAACCCCTTCAATGCCATTGTCTTGACTAGGTCTGATTTTTCTTTCAGCTTTAAACACCATGGCTGGGGTGTTTCCATACAGGCCTGGGGTACCCCCAATGCCTGGCCCCCCACCAGTAGCACCCGATTACATGTCTGAAGAGAAGTTGCAGGAGAAAGGTGAGAATGAACTATTGATGGACTGTTTGTCTACTTTGGTGTGAAAAATATTATTATTTTTTTTCCCCCTAAATCCTTTATTTCCTCCCTAATGTACTTCAATAGCCCGGAAATGGCAGCAGCTACAGGCCAAGCGGTATGCAGAGAAAAGGAAATTTGGGTTTGTGGATGCCCAGAAAGAGGACATGCCCCCGGAACATGTTCGTAAAATCATCCGTGACCATGGAGACATGACCAACAGAAAGTTCCGGCATGATAAGAGAGTCTATCTTGGGTAAGGGCGTAGAGAATGGTTAGCTAGTGCATTTGGAGAAATACCTTATAAATTAGGAGATTTGTAATTTTGCGTTATATTAATGTATGTTATGTCTTTTTTTTTTTTTCAGAGCTTTGAAATACATGCCTCACGCAGTGCTGAAATTGCTGGAAAACATGCCCATGCCATGGGAGCAGATCAGAGACGTGCCAGTGCTGTATCACATTACGGGAGCCATTTCATTTGTCAATGAGATTCCCTGGGTTATTGAGCCGGTCTACATAGCACAATGGGGGTAAGAAATGATTTTTCTTTGGGGGATGATGTGAAAATATGAAGGCTATAAAGCAAAATTCTATACAGTATATCCTATGTATGTTGGTATAGCACTTCCTCATGTAGAGATCGATGCTTGTTTAGGGTTGTCACAATACCAGAATTTACATTTCAAAACTTTTTGGATTTGGGGGGGTGCTAATCCTATCTCTCCTTGGGAAGAGCACCTTAAAGAGTATCTGTCCCCGCTCCTGACATTTCTGTTTTAATAGCTACATGCATTCCCCATGTAATAATAATTCTAGAGCATCTGCTCTTATGGCTCTATGTCCTGCCATTCCTTTATTATTTCTACTAGAAGTTATTAACAAATTGCTATTGGCTTTTATTAAGCATACAGAGGGATGTAACACATTGGGGGGGGGGGGGTGTACCTGCATAGACTGACTCTATCCAGACTGTGCAGGAACATAACAAGTTGGGGGTATCTCCCCTCTGTACCCTTACTGCAGACTGCTAGCAATTATTCATAACTTCTAGTAGAAATCATAGAGGAATGGGACAACATACAGACATAAGAATAGATGCTCCAGAATTGTTAGTACTGTATGTGGGCAACGCATGAAGCTGTTGAAACAGATATGAGAGGAGACAGGTCCTCTTTAATTGGCCTGAGGAACATTGACTTAGCTGCCTTACATCTGGTGGTATTAGAGGCAGAGCTTGGTAAGAAATCAAAGTGTAATAACTAGCTGGTGGTCTTCCAGTACCTATGCAGCAGTCCCCTTCTTAGGAGAAGGTCCAATCTCAATGTAAAAAACAGTAAAAGTTAACGGAGACCGCGCTAATGTGGCCACTCACAGTTCAGATGTCACACTTCGACTTTGACCTGCGATAGTAAGTCCATAAATCTGAATCTTACAAACAAACGCGGAGCTTCACAGAAAATCTGCTTCACATGCGCTGCAATCGCTGCTGTCAGTGTGAATTTCGCAGCCTCCTCCACCGCACCAACCGAACAATAGCTTCGTCAAGGGGCGCCAGTCCCTTGACGAAGCTATGAGCGAGACCTAGGTCGGGCCGTGCTGTTTTACTACTATATATGCCGATTTTATTGTGGACTTTGTTTAAGTCCGATGTGGAGGATTGTTTGGTTGGTGCGGTGGAGGAGGCTGCGAAATTCACACTGACAGCAGCGATTGCAGCGCATGTGAAGCAGATTTTCTGTGAAGCTCCGCGTTTGTTTGTAAGATTCAGATTTATGGACTTACTATCGCAGGTCGAAGTGTGACATCTAAACTGTGAGTGGCCACATTAGCGCGGTCTCCGTTAACTTTTAGAGCTTGGTAAATTTCCATCCCTTTCTTCCCAAAACTAAGTAAAGTATCACTCGATGCCAAATCAAAACTTTGGGGCACGTTAATTAAGACCTCCGTTTTAGACGCCGTTCTTAATAAAGCCCTGCACTGGCCGGCGCCTCTACGTAGCTTTGGTTGATCCACCGCCGCTTCTAAGTGTAAGACGGCTTCCTTGCTATCTTACAATTAGACCATTTTCTATGCCTAAAACAGGTAAATGAGATGGGCTGGCATGCCACGCCCACTTTTTTTACACCTTGTGCGTTCGGGGAAAAGTCGCAGATTGTGGCCCAAAGGACCTTTGAGCTGCAATCTGCACCAGAAATCCACCTAATTTCGGCGTATTTCTGTTTAATAAATGACCCTCTTTGTCCTTAAATATACCAGCCTGCAGAATTAATGAGGTGGTACATGATGGGGTTAATGTGAGGCATACCATGGAAGTCCGGATTGCTAAAACCATGTGCCTCACATTTAATAGTACCTCCTTACATAATGGGCAGCATGTGGTTAGTGCTGTGGAGTACATGATGGGGTTACTTGCTAGTAATGTAAGGCACATGGTATATCAGTTTGGACCTCCATGTGCCTCATATTAAAGGGTTATCCAATATCCTAACCAGTCCCCCTCCCCATGTGCCCGGCCCCTTACACACAATACACTTTCCCTGGTCCTGCCGCTGCTGCTTCTCCCTGTACACGGATGAAAACATCAGGGGGGAGCAGCCAATGGCAGGTGGGGACGAGCCTCCATAGCGTCACCTGCAATGCTAGGGAGGCTCGTTCCCCGCCTGCCATTAGCTGCTCCCCCCGACACCGGATGTTTTCATCCGTGTACAAGGAGAAGCGAGGACGCGGAGTGGGGTAAGTGTATTCCGCGTGAGGGGCATATTGGGGGGCTGTTTATGATATTGGATAACCCCTTTAATAGTAAGTAACCTCATCACGTACCTCGTGTTGCCTACTATGTGAGTAGGTACTTGATGGGGTCACTTACTATTGCTGTAAGGCACATGGAGGTACTAAAGTATTTACACCATGTGCTTCACATTGATTATAATTGACCCCCTTCATATGGTTAAATGGTGGTTAATGAGTCCTCTATATTGCTGGCTGGTCACAGTTTGTTTCATCAGAAGCAAGAGGAACCCTCTGCTCGCGTGGCACACCATTCTCCTTCTTCAGTCCGCATTTTAATTGGTGGCAGTGGCTGGCCGTGTCACACTGGAAAGGGAAGAATGCACGCCTTCCTTCTCCATGTGAGGCGGCTGATGAGAACATGCTATGTGCTTTGCTTGCTTGCCATGTTTTCTCTTCTGAACTTCTACACAGTAGAAGTGCAGCTTTGTGTCCAAATTAGGGTTGTTTCGGGTATCGAACTTTCGATACCCAATCGATACTTTTCTCTGGTATCGAGCTCGATACTGGGCTGCGCTACTGCACAGCCCAGTATAAGAGAGCATGGCTGCGCTGCTCTCAGCGCGGCCATGTTCTCCTCGGCAGTACAGGGAGGAGGAGGCAGTGTCTCCCTCCCCCTGTGCTGCCGCTGCAACCAATAGAGGGAGAGGGGGCAGGGCGGGCGCACTGGCCAGCAATGCAGAGTACCGTTTCTTATATAAATGCAGGCAGAAGGCACAGGCTGCCGGCACCTGCCTGTGACCGAGCGCTGCGATCAGAGGCTATTAACCCCTCAGGTGCAGCACCTGAGGGGTTAATTGCCTCTGATCGCAGCGCTCGGTCACAGGCAGGTGCCGGCAGCCTGTGTCTTCTGCCTGCACTTATATATGAACGTTACTAGGCATTGGTAGCCAGTGCTCCCCCATCCCCCCCCCTGTCCCCAGTAATAAATACATTGGTGGCCAGTGCGCCCTCCCCCATCCCCCCCCCCCCCTTCCCCCCAGTAATAAAATCATTGGTGGCAGTGGCCACAGGGTCCCCTCACCTCCTCCTCATTGGTGGCAGTGATCGGAGCCCCAGCAGTGTAATGCTGGGGCTCCGATCGGTTACCATGGTAACCAGGACGCTCCTGAAGCCCTGGCTGCCATAGTCCGCTCCCTGCTGCTGTGTGCACAGAGCACAGGGCAGCAGGGAGAGGGTGAGATCCTATTCACCCTGATAAAGCTCTATTAGGGTGAATAGGATGAGAATATCCCAGGTTCTAACCCCTAAGGGGGAAAATAGTTAATAAATAAACAGTAAAAAAAAAAAAAAAAAAAAGTTAACAAAGTACACCAAAATATTAATTATAAATCACCCCCTTTCCCAATTTTACATATAAAATATATAAACAATACATAAATAAAATATTACATATCGCCGCGTCTCAAAAGTCCAAACTATTAAAAAATCCACTTCTATGCGGTGAACGCCGTAAAAGAAAAAAAAGAAAAAGAAAAAATGCACGATTTGCCATTTTCTTTTAGTCGCCTTGTCCCCACAAAAAAGTAGGATAGGACTGTTGTATTATGAGCCGGCGGTTTCATAAAATGTGGAATGCATGCGGATTTTTTTGGCGTTTTTATTTTGTCGCGTGGTATCGAGTATCGCAATACTTTTTTATGGTATCGATACTGAATCAAAATTTTGGTACCGAAACAACTCTAGTCCAAATACTGACAATGTCCGTATTGAGCCAATCAAGGTATCGAAAAAGTGTTCATATTTTGATACCCAGTGCAACCCTATGCTAGTTACACTGGATTTTTCAGTATTTAACTTGTTGCACTATGATTTTCTCACAGGTCCATGTGGATTATGATGAGAAGAGAAAAGAGGGATAGACGGCACTTTAAACGCATGAGGTTTCCTCCTTTTGATGATGAGGAACCACCGCTGGATTATGCTGATAACATCCTTGATGTGGAGCCCCTGGAAGCCATTCAACTGGAGCTGGACAATGAAGAAGATGCTCCTGTCATGGACTGGTTCTATGATCATCAGCCACTAAGGGACAACAGAAAGTAAGACTCATTAAATCTCATCCACTGGAACTTAGAGGAGATTCCTCAAAACTGGTGTGAAGGAAACCTGGCTTAGTTTCCCATTGCAACCAGTCAGATTTCACCTTTCATTTTCCAAAGGATCAGAAAAACTGAATGATGCAATCTAATTGGTTTCTATGGACAGCTAAGCCAGTTTCCTTTACACACTGTTGATAAATCTCCCCCTTAAACGTTTAATCTGAGGTTTGCAATTGTTAACTCTTAAATAATCCTTTTTTGGGGGTTTCCTTCCAGATATGTAAATGGTACAACATACCAGCGTTGGCAGTTCACCCTTCCAATGATGTCTACACTGTACCGCCTGGCCAATCAACTGCTCACAGATCTGGTAGATGATAACTACTTCTATCTGTTTGACTTGAAAGCTTTCTTCACTTCCAAGGCACTAAATATGGCGATTCCTGGTGGTCCCAAATTTGAGCCTTTGGTTCGAGACATTAACTTGCAGTAAGTGAAAGCTCGTTTACCGTTGAGGTTTTCACTTTGCGTCTTTTGCTTTTTGTACAATTGCCTGTTTTTTTTTCCTATCTAATCTTCAGGGATGAAGACTGGAATGAATTCAATGACATCAATAAAATCATTATTCGCCAGCCGATCCGCACAGAATACAAGATTGCATTCCCTTATCTGTACAACAATCTGCCACATCATGTGCATTTGACATGGTAAGATGCCGTCCCACGTGTTATGTGACATTTCGTTCAATTCAGTGAATAAGCTGCTGACCTTGTTCTTTTCGCATACCTGCAGGTACCACACACCAAACGTGGTATTCATTAAAACAGAGGATCCTGACCTTCCAGCCTTCTACTTTGATCCCCTTATTAACCCTATTTCACACAGACACTCTGTAAAGGTAAGCCACCTCAAATGTTAATTTAAAGGGCATCTGTCAGCAGATTTGTACCTACGACACTGGCTGACCTGTTCATGTGCACTTGGCAGCTGTAGGCATCTGTGTTGGTTCCATGTTCTTATGTGCCTGCATTGCTGAGAAATTTTCTTTTGATATATGCAAATGCACCTCTAGGAGCAACGGGGGCGTTGCCATTACACCTCCACTTTGACAGAGCCAGGTGTGATGATTTTCTCAGCAATGCAGGCACATAAGGACATGGATGCCTTCAGATGCCAAGCGCACATGTAACGGGTCAGGCCAGTTTCATAGGTACGAATCTGCTTAATGATGCCCTTTAATTTCTGATGTTTATCATAACCTGGTCATTTCAGTGAACTTGTCTTCTCGGTTATTGTAAAATTTACCAGCAACAGCGGCATGTTAACTATGTCATATTCATGTATAATTGGGTACCTGTTTTAAAGCAGACCACCACTGCTTTAACAATGGCAGCTTGAAACAGTTTAGCTCTGTGCCACTTAGGTCTTACAAAGGTCCTATATAAATTGTGGGCTCATTGTGTTCTTGTTCTCTGGTCATAATTACTTTCGCTATAACTTTGCCTTTGATCAGTTTTCTGCTGTTTTTATAACTTTATCACCAGTTTTTCATAATGCACATATGTTGAGCAGTTTTTTTTTTTTTTTCTTTGTTCTCAGAGCCAAGAACCTTTACCGGATGATGACGAAGAGTTTGAGCTGCCTGAATATGTTGAGCCTTTCCTCAAAGATACACCTCTATATTCAGACAACACGGCCAATGGCATTGCATTACTTTGGTCTCCCCGTCCTTTCAATCTCCGGTCTGGTAGAACACGGCGGGCTGTTGACATCCCACTTGTAAAGAACTGGTAAGGGGTTGGACGCTTATAGGATCTGATTTGTATCTCAAAGTGTTAATCATAATACATGTTATACAATAAGAATATTTATTAATCCTCAGGTATCGTGAGCATTGTCCGGCTGGCCAGCCGGTGAAGGTTAGAGTGTCTTACCAAAAACTTCTGAAATATTACGTCCTCAATGCTCTCAAGCACAGGCCACCCAAAGCACAGAAGAAGAGGTATGCAAATCAGTTTTCTATTAATGTAATGGACTTTAATTGTTTAATTCATTATTTTTTTTCCCCCCTCATCAATATACCAATTGTATTTTCAGGTATCTCTTCCGTTCATTCAAAGCCACAAAGTTCTTCCAGTCCACGAAACTAGACTGGGTGGAAGTCGGTCTACAGGTGTGCCGGCAGGGCTACAACATGTTAAACCTGTTGATCCACAGAAAAAACCTGAACTATCTTCATTTGGACTACAATTTCAATTTGAAACCTGTGAAAACTCTGACCACAAAGGTAGGTTCTCAAGAACTTTTTATCTTTAGGAGTAGGAGTTTTAGGCTCCATTCACACGTCCGTTGTCCATTGCGGTTCCGCAAATTGGGGATCTGCCATACACCCGGCCACTAACCCCATAGAATTGTCTATTCTTGTCCGCAGCTGCGGACAAGAATAGGGCATGTTCTATTTTTTTTTCGGGAGCCGCAGACCGCAGAAGTTCGGGGGCACCCTCTGGAAATGCGGATGCGGACATGACACTGTGATGCCCGCAGAGAATGAATAGGTCCGCACCCATTCCACAGAATTGCGGAACAGATGCGGACACATTCTATGGACGTCTGAATGGACCCTTGATTTGATGATTTGTGTTTTTCTGTATAGGAACGTAAGAAGTCTCGGTTTGGCAACGCTTTCCATTTGTGCCGAGAAGTTCTACGTCTGACCAAACTTGTTGTGGACAGCCATGTGCAATACAGGTTGGGAAATGTGGACGCATTCCAGGTAAATATTCCATTTCTGCTCATACTAATTGTCTAGCTGTAAACGCTAGAAGTGGTTTCATATAATATGCCAGTAAACCGTGTCGGTCAGAATTCTATAAAGTATTTGTGCTTTATTAACAGCTGTCAGATGGTTTGCAGTACATCTTTGCCCATGTTGGGCAGCTCACTGGCATGTACAGATACAAGTATAAACTCATGAGACAAATCCGAATGTGCAAAGACATGAAGCATCTCATCTACTACCGGTTTAATACAGTGAGTGCTGCTCTTAAGGAGAATATTCACCAGAATTATTTGCTATTAGCATTAGAATTTAATTTTATTTATTTTTTTTTTCTCCTTCCCTTCGCTGTGTTTAGGGCCCCGTTGGAAAGGGACCTGGTTGTGGCTTTTGGGCAGCAGGCTGGAGAGTCTGGCTGTTCTTCATGCGTGGTATCACCCCTTTGCTGGAAAGATGGCTTGGAAATCTGCTCGCCAGACAATTTGAGGGCAAGTTATTAGGCCGCCTAGTATTTGTGACTTGTATTTTATGTACTTTTGCGCCACACTGAAAAGTACTAGTAAGAAATGTTATTGGCTGACCAGATAATTCAAATTGCAGGCTTTCACGAAACTGGTAATTCACTGAGATTACCACAACAATTAAGATGTATCTAATAGGATGATCATTTAGGTACCAAAATTAATAGAAAAAGATGGAGGGCCTCATTTATCAAAACTGTCTCACAGGAAAATGGTCTTATTTGCCCATAGCAACCAGTCAGAGCTCCTCTTTCATTACTTAAAATGTTCTGTAAAAAAATGAAAGGGGACCTCTAGTTGCTATGGGTAACTAAGACAGTTTTCCTGTTAGACAGTTTTGATAAATGAGGCCCTTAGTTCCAAGTAAAGGGCCAATAAATGTAATAATTTAGCCCATTCACCACATTAGGCACACCCTATGCCAGGTGTTTAAAGATGGTACTTGCCCAGCATCTGAGTGAGCCCCACAGTCTTAGAGAGCAGACACCCGGTGGCAGTCCGTGATTGGCAATAACGCAGATCACAAACCTTTATCCCATCAATTGTAACTACGACACCTTGCGTAAATTTTCCGTGAGCGCTACATTCCAGGGCCTGAACGGAGATCATGGGAGATGTTCGGTTTCTATGGCGGCCTCGGCCTTCTGAAGGCTTCAAGGCTTGCCATGGCGAAGCTCCTAGCAAGCCTTGCTTGTGGCAGGGCTTGATAGGAGTGCACTGAATCTTCCATAGACTGCCTCCAAATGGCTATGTGAACTTTGAAATAATAGTTATGGCTCCAGGAAGGCATGGATTAAAAAACTAAAGTGAAAAACCAGAAGATCGCAGCATGAAGGGGTTAATAGTCCAAAGTTCTTGGGCCAAAAAGTATGTCTAGTATTGTAGTGGATTATAAATCCTGGTTTTAGACATTTTTGACAGCTTGGTTTGTGTGCTTGTTTTTAATGGACTTTTTGTGGTGGTGTTCTTTCAGGTCGACACTCTAAGGGAGTAGCAAAAACTGTGACTAAACAAAGAGTAGAGTCTCACTTTGATCTGGAACTCAGAGCAGCTGTCATGCATGACATCCTGGACATGATGCCAGAAGGCATCAAGCAGAACAAGGCTAGGACCATTTTGCAGCACTTGAGTGAAGCTTGGAGATGCTGGAAGGCAAACATTCCTTGGAAAGTGAGTGGGAAAATAATTAAAAATTCCAAATTACTGTAAAAGTCTCAATGTTCATAGTGTTTTTTTTTTTTTTGTTTTTTTTTTTTCTTACAATGGTTATGTATTTAACTGCATTTATTGATGTGAATTCTTCTAGGTGCCAGGTCTACCTACACCCATTGAGAATATGATTCTGCGTTACGTGAAGGCTAAAGCCGACTGGTGGACAAATACTGCTCATTACAACAGAGAGCGCATTCGCCGGGGTGCAACTGTGGACAAAACCGTTTGCAAAAAGAATCTGGGCAGATTGACACGACTTTACCTGAAAGCAGAGCAAGAGAGGCAGCACAACTACCTGAAAGTGAGCATTTGCCCTTAATTTATAAATGTTTATTTTGTTAAAGTGGTTTCTGATATATTTCATGCCTTCCCCCACCCCTTGATTACAGTTAATTATTTTTCTAATGGTACTTATTAAATGTTGCTTACTGGACCAGTACTGCGCTCCTGAAGCAGTTATCTGCTTCTTGAACTTCAAGGATCATGTGCAGTACATTGTGCACGTGATCTTAACCCGGTTACAACTCACAGCACATGCATCAGAATGGATCTCTTGCAAGCGCTGTGGCGAAAAATTAAGTCTTACGCATGCGCTGTGGCTTGTAACCAGGCTAAGATCACATGCACAATGTACTGTACATGATCCCGGAAGTGGAAGGAGCATATAAAAAAACGGGAGCGCAGCATTTGCTCAGTAGGCAATATTTAAGTACCAATAAATTTCTTTAAATGTGTCTTGCCTTTGTTAATCTTTATCTTGCTTTGCAGGACGGGCCCTACATTACTGCAGAAGAGGCTGTAGCTGTGTACACCACAACCGTCCACTGGCTGGAGAGCAGGAGGTTTTCCCCTATTCCATTTCCTCCTCTCTCATACAAGCATGATACCAAACTGCTTATCCTGGCCTTGGAGAGGCTAAAAGAGGCATACAGGTAAATGACCATAGAGATGTATTACTTAAAAAGATGTATTTGTAATTACTTTTTTTTTTTTGGGAGACTTTAATTGCTTTTCCTCCGTATTAGTGTGAAGTCCCGTCTCAATCAGTCCCAAAGAGAAGAACTGGGCTTAATTGAACAAGCTTATGACAATCCTCATGAAGCCTTGTCTAGGATCAAGCGTCACTTGCTCACTCAAAGAGCCTTCAAGGAGGTAATGTTCAAATTATTATTTTTTTTTTTTTTTTTATCATTGGGCAAAAAAATATCAGCATTTGCGCAGAACTCGCCAGCCATGTTCTTGTGCTATGAATTTGCTGTCCAGAATCTGTTAACTGTCCACATGTCTTCTTGTTTGGGCAGCTAATAAATATCCCATTTGTTTTGTTTTTATTTTATCCTTTTTGTAGCCGTTGAGGCTAGTGTTATTCTGAAACCCAGTGGGGAAGATTTACTAGTTCTGGGGTGAGGTAAATTTAGGCTGTCTAGGCCTGCACCATATGTATTACAGTGGCTCAGACTGTGTGATAAATTTGGTGCATGGCTGGGCACTTTTGTCTAGATTTATGTCAATTGTTTGCCTTAGTTTGAGACCAAATTTTGTCACCATTTTGGTGCCTATGTCCTAGCCCTTTCGTGTGAAGCCAAATCTCCTTGGCATACTAGGCATAGACAATTTCTCTAAATCTAGATGCGCCATTTATGCTGAAATCATAGTAAATGTGTTCTTTCTAGGTGGGAATCGAGTTCATGGATCTTTACAGTCACTTGGTTCCAGTTTATGATGTGGAGCCCCTTGAGAAGATCACAGATGCTTACCTGGATCAGTATCTCTGGTATGAAGCTGACAAAAGACGTCTTTTCCCTCCTTGGATCAAGCCTGCTGATACAGAGCCACCTCCATTGCTTGTGTACAAATGGTGCCAAGGTATGATAACTGCATGAGTATTTGTAACTATTGTACTGTATATTCCAGATGATGATTATTTTTTTATTTCATTGCCATAATGTTATCTTTTTTTGAAACGCTGCTTTTTAGGCATCAATAACCTGCAAGATGTCTGGGATACCACTGAAGGAGAGTGCAATGTGATGTTGGAATCGCGGTTTGAGAAGATGTATGAGAAAATTGACTTGACACTGCTGAATCGTCTCCTGCGTCTCATTGTGGATCACAATATTGCTGATTACATGACTGCAAAAAATAACGTGGTGATCAACTACAAAGTAAGCACTGAATACGGAGATCTTGCAGATTTTAATTACTTTTGTGATCCTATAGCTGTAAGTAGCGCAGATTTAATCTTACAGTTTTGACTTATCATGAATGTTTGTTTGATTTGTGCAGGACATGAATCACACCAACTCATACGGCATAATCCGTGGTCTGCAATTTGCTTCTTTTGTTGTACAATACTATGGATTGGTGATGGACCTGTTAGTTCTGGGATTGCACAGAGCCAGTGAGATGGCTGGTCCACCTCAGATGCCAAATGACTTCCTGAGCTTCCAAGATGTGGCCACAGAATCCGCTCATCCTATCCGCTTGTATTGCAGATACATTGATCGCATCCATATCTTTTTCCGGTGAGTGTGTGTGTTGGTCAGTGGCTTTAATAAGATCTGTTTAGACCTTAAGTGGCTAACGTACCCTTTTTCCTCCAGGTTTTCAGCAGATGAGGCCAGAGATCTCATTCAGAGATACCTTACTGAGCATCCTGATCCCAATAATGAAAACATTGTGGGCTACAATAACAAGAAATGCTGGCCACGAGATGCAAGGATGCGTCTCATGAAGCATGATGTCAATCTGTAAGTTTTATTGTGTGTTTTTTTTTTTGTGTCCTGTTGTAACTTGTACTTTTTTTTTTTTTTTCCCTTCACTGCAATTTATTAACCAAACTTTGGATTTTTTTTTTATTTCTAGTGGCCGTGCTGTTTTTTGGGATATCAAGAACCGTTTGCCTCGCTCTGTCACAACTGTACAATGGGAAAACAGTTTTGTGTCTGTGTACAGCAAAGACAATCCTAACCTGTTGTTCAACATGTGTGGCTTTGAATGCCGAATTCTTCCCAAGTGTCGTACAAGCTATGAGGAATTCACCCATAAGGATGGGGTCTGGAATTTGCAGAATGAGGTAAGCAAAATTGTTAGGTTTGAGTACAGTTGGCAGATTTATTCTAGAAACGAAGTTACTGAGGACTTTGCTTTTGTAGGTGACCAAAGAACGCACTGCCCAGTGTTTCTTGCGGGTGGATGATGAATCTATGCAGAGATTCCACAACAGAGTTCGTCAGATTCTCATGGCTTCAGGTTCAACAACATTTACCAAGGTTAGTGTTTAACTGTATAAAATTTCGACTTTGCAGTTTGCAATAAGTGCTGTAAGCACAAAATTCTCCCTAGAAGCTTGATTAGTTAACTTTGTAGTATACATTTGACTAGGTGAAAAGTATTCTGCTTTCATTACTCTTGTGTGTTGGAATGTCTTTGTACAGATGTCTGCATCTTAAAGGGATTTTCCAAGTTTTTATTTTCAAATAACCTCCAGGTAAGGGCTCTTTCACGCGAACGTGTGAGCCCCGTGCACAGGCGCCGACCATGGGGCAGCCGTAGCGGATCGCGGACCCATTCACTTGAATGGGTCCGCAATCTGCCCGTTCCGCAAAAGAGGACATGTTCTATCTTTTTGAGGGACGGAAGTAGGGAACAGGACCCCACGGGAGCACTCCGTAGTGTTCCGTAATTCCGTTCTGCATCTCCGGATTTGCGGACCCATTGAAATCAATGGGTGATGCAGAATAGCCAGGGAGCGGTGCCCGTTTATTGCGGATCCGCAAATGAGGTCCCCAATACGGGAACGGTGCGCACATGTTCGTGTGAAAGACCCCTAAGGCAAATCATAAAATAGTAAAGTAACATTTACTCACCTATTTTATCCTCTGCCGTGCCAGCTTCTTCCCTCCTGGCTTTGTTTGTCTGGTCTACAGTGATCACATGCTATATACTTCACATGACCGCTGCAGCCAATCACTGGCCTCAGTGGTGATGTGCCATATACTGCTGAGGCCAGTAATTGGCTGCAGCCTTGTTTGGGGTAAATGGGCATGTCACTGCTGTTTTATGACCACTTCTGCCTTAGGGAAATATATTTTTTTTTTTTAAATTTATTACACACTTTCAAACATTGCTTAGATGGGTATATTGTGCCTTTGGTGTTTCAGGCTTGGATATACGCTGTGGATCTAGCCTGAAAAATGTACAACAAATTATCATCACTGTTGTTAGATTTAAAAAACAATACAATGGAAACTGTAAACTTTGTACTGTCCTAAAATTCCACCACTTGTCTTCTTCTGGTGCGATGTTTCTGTTTGTGCTCATACCATCTGTTCTGGAGTTATGGTGCCCTAAATCCAAATGGTGCATCGGTTTCCCAAGGCCGGCATTTACAGAGTGATCTTTCTTGAGGTGGGGGTCTTCTACATCACGAACGCTGTCCAGTAAGCAGTGACAGCATCAGTGAGACACGTTTAGCCTTCCTGTAGAAGATGATTTAGCCCGTTACCTTCTGGTTCCTCTCCTCCCTGGCTTGGCCGCCGGCTCCTTCTGCTCTCTGTTGCTGTATCCCACTGCCCCAACTGTCCGTTTAGCCCACCTTCAGAGAGTAAAGAGCGTCATCTCGCCTCATATCAAAAAGGGGAACAAACCGAAAACAGCATTAGAAGAATCGTGAGCAGTAGTATTTTTCAGTAGACAGTAGACCTCTTCATCTTGGAGAATATTCCCATGGGAAAGTACAGTTGTGTTGTTGCTGGACATGATCAGGTTGTTTACTGCAGCTAAACGGTATACAGCTCCCTGTGAGATTATGTATTTCTCAAGTCAGCTGAATACCCCATAGCATCTGTTCTTAAAAGGTTGTCCCATCTCATGGTTTCTACAGCGAGATGAGACTAAGCGCCATCCCCAGGTGGCTGGGCTTCTAGAAACATCTGAGAAGGTCATGAGCTCCGCTGTTTCCTAACTCCCATTCTAGTGAAATGGAGCTAATTAAACACCATAGCAGAATAGGTTACACTGCTTCTGTAACTCCCATTTACCACAATGGGAGTTAAGGGAACGGCTTGGCTCCGGCCTGCTCTGCTATTTCTGTAAGCCCAGCCACCTGGGGTTGACACTTGGTCCCATCTCACTGTGGAAACCTCTTTAATCCAATTTATTATTATTATTTTCCTATTAAATTTGGGTTGAGGTTTTACTTGGGTATTAAAATACATGAATGTGTGGAAGTTACAAAATGTAACATGTCTTTCATTGATCTTTGCAATGTCTCTCAGATTGTGAACAAGTGGAACACCGCATTGATTGGTCTGATGACTTACTTCCGGGAGGCCGTGGTAAATACTCAGGAGCTGCTCGATCTTTTGGTGAAATGTGAGAACAAAATTCAAACCAGAATTAAGATTGGTCTGAACTCCAAAATGCCAAGTCGGTTCCCACCGGTGGTCTTCTACACTCCCAAGGAGCTTGGTGGTTTAGGAATGTTGTCTATGGGACACGTCCTTATCCCTCAATCTGACCTCAGGTAATTAAATAATAAACTATTAAAGGCTATGTACACCTTCTGAGGCAATTTTTTTTATGATTGTATTTTACTCATTTTAAATGGTGTTAATTAGAAATATTGAGCTGTTTAGTCACAAAGAGTTTATTAGTGTGTGAATCGTACTTTGTGGCATTCATCTAAAAAACCTTATTTCTAAATTACTAAAAGGTCATGAGCACTTACTTAAGCCATATTCTTATCAGTAAGATCAGAATTGAGCTATACCTTATGCCTGACAGAACAGAGACGAGATTCTGATCCTGCTACGAGATAAACTCAAGGCTACACAGAGACAGTGGTTCAAAATTTTTAATAAAGACCAATTGACAAAATGATTTTTTGTTCAAAATGAGGACAATGCAGTAATTAAAAAAAAAATGCCCCAAAAGGTCTACATAGCCTTTTAATTATAATTTTATTATTTTGCTCCGAGAATCGTATTCATGTTCTTTCCCTCTTCTACTTCATTTATTTAGGTGGTCAAAACAGACAGATGTTGGAATCACTCATTTCCGCTCTGGTATGAGTCATGAAGAGGATCAGCTTATCCCTAACTTGTATCGCTACATCCAGCCATGGGAGAGCGAGTTTATTGATTCTCAGAGAGTTTGGGCTGAATATGCTCTGAAGAGGCAGGAAGCCATTGCTCAGAACAGGTACTTTTTAAACCTTCCATAGTTCTACAGGCACACATTTGGTGGCTGCAGTTTGAGTTGATTTTAATGTACTCTTATTCCAGGCGGCTTACCCTGGAGGACTTGGAGGATTCATGGGATAGGGGTATCCCACGTATCAACACACTCTTCCAGAAGGACAGGCACACTTTGGCTTATGACAAAGGCTGGAGAGTCCGTACAGATTTCAAGCAATACCAGGTAATGTATAATGACGTTTTCTTTATTTTGGCTGTTTTTGCGTAGTGCATGCAGTCTGATCACCATGCCCCCTTTATCCTCAGGTATTGAAACAAAATCCATTCTGGTGGACACATCAAAGACACGATGGGAAACTCTGGAATCTGAATAACTACCGCACAGACATGATCCAGGCCCTTGGAGGAGTAGAAGGCATCCTGGAACATACATTGTTTAAGGGCACTTACTTCCCGACTTGGGAGGGTCTCTTCTGGTAGGAAATCTTCATTTCTTTATAAAATATTTAAAATCTATAATTGCAGTTATGTAAGAAATATATATATTTTTTTAAACGGCAGTGAAGCGAAATTCCATTCAATTTTGTCAACTCGCAAAGTACTCAATTTCTCTACTTAAAGGGGGGGGGGGGGGGTTCCAACATGCAAACTATTCAGTCTGTTCTCGCTTTACATCTGGCTATTGAGAACGACTTCACGTTCAAACCTGACACTACCACCATTTTTTCGGTGCTCTGCCCCCTTACTCGTATATTACTGTGCCATCACTTTAATCTTCAGAGATCGATTCTGTTTTCCCCACAGCAGCATTCTTTGACACCGGGCACTGCAGCCTGCTCAATTCACCGAAATGTGGTGTCGTTCTTCTGTACAGCGGATGGCACAGGGCACTATGATTGCCTTGTAAACATAGTTCCCTTATTGGATTTGACGGTTTTACAATTTCTATGAATGGTTAATATACAAATTGAAACTGTCTTCCACCTTCAGTGTCGTTACTTAAAATATTTCTGCTCTTCAGCGCCTAATGTTTTTTTTATACTTCTGTTACCAGGGAAAAAGCCAGTGGTTTTGAAGAGTCGATGAAGTGGAAGAAACTGACCAATGCCCAGAGGTCTGGTCTGAATCAGATTCCTAACAGAAGATTTACTTTGTGGTGGTCGCCCACAATCAACAGAGCCAATGTACGTTTGTAAGCAATGTAATATTTAATGTTAAAAGTACCCATGTCTGCTGGCTTTAAGATGTTTAACTAACAGTTTGCGTCTGCGTTCTAGGTGTATGTTGGATTCCAGGTGCAATTGGATTTGACTGGCATTTTCATGCATGGCAAAATTCCAACACTAAAGATCTCGTTGATTCAGATATTCAGGGCCCACTTGTGGCAGAAGATCCATGAAAGCATTGTCATGGATCTGTGTCAGGTAAGTCAGACTAACACTTAAAGGGGTTTTCCGGGTATATAACATTGATAATATTAAACTAAACCATGACAGAGCAAAACCCACTCCAAAGCTCAAACCAGTCGCTGTTCCCTCCTTTGAATGAGATCGCTATAGACAAGATTGTGGCACTTGGAGCTTTTTAAGTAGAGAACAGAAGAATGCATAAATGTAAAGGATGTCTAGTGGCAGAGCTGTGCCTGGTAAGCAATGGAGACATGTGGTGCTATCTTGTGCAGCACTACCCTGTCACTCAACTGACCAGTGTTGCTGCCGGCAGTCAGGCCCCCAAAGTTTTCTTAAGAAAAGGCCAGAATCCAAGTCCTTAAAACCCCTTTTAAGATGTCTTCTACCATTTTGTTAAATGCTCCGTGGTGAAACTTGCCACATTGACATTTCTATTACTGTTGTGCTTCAGGTGTTTGATCAAGAGCTTGATGCCCTGGAAATTGAAACTGTTCAGAAGGAAACCATCCACCCCAGGAAGTCTTATAAGATGAATTCATCTTGTGCAGATATCCTGCTCTTTGCTTCCTACAAGTGGAATGTGTCGCGGCCATCTCTGCTTGCCGATTCAAAGTATGTAGTGTGGTTTTTTTTGTTTTTTTTTCTCTAAGAATTTTTTTTATTCAGATTTGAGTGGTATTGCCAATCATCCCCATCACTTCCATGGAGAGAAGCTACAGCCATAAGCAACTCATGGAACAGTGTGGTGCGATTTCTTGAAGCAGCCATGTTGTGTTTTTTTGGATCCAGTACAGCCTCTTTAACTGTGGCAACCCCAGCATGAGAAATTTTACATCTATTGATCTTAAATAACCTTTGTTTGTTCTTGCAGAGATGTGATGGACAGCACCACAACACAGAAGTACTGGATTGACATCCAGTTGAGGTGGGGAGACTATGATTCTCATGATATCGAGCGATATGCTCGTGCCAAGTTCTTAGACTACACTACAGATAACATGAGTATTTACCCATCACCCACTGGTGTCCTGATTGCCATAGACCTGGCCTATAACCTCCATAGGTAAGAAAATATCACTGACTTTTTTTTTTTCTTCCCATTTTGCACACAAACTATCCTTAAGTGTTACCGTGTGTGGGTGTAACAAAGATTCACTTCTTATCGCTAGTGCCTATGGAAACTGGTTCCCTGGAGGAAAACCTCTGATACAGCAAGCCATGGCCAAGATCATGAAAGCTAACCCTGCTTTGTATGTGCTGCGTGAGCGCATCCGTAAAGGACTGCAGCTGTATTCTTCAGAGCCAACTGAGCCGTATTTGTCCTCCCAGAACTACGGTGAACTCTTCTCCAATCAGATCATCTGGTTTGTGGATGATACCAACGTGTACAGAGTAACCATTCACAAGGTACAGCATGTTCCACGGTTCTTCTAAATTTTATGGCCTTAGAGCTAAAGGCATAACATAGAAGATATCTGCTGTTTTCCTAACATTGTCTATTCCTGTTTCTATTTTAGACCTTTGAAGGCAACTTGACAACCAAACCTATCAATGGAGCCATTTTCATCTTTAACCCAAGGACAGGGCAGCTTTTCCTGAAGATTATTCACACATCTGTGTGGGCAGGGCAGAAGCGATTGGGTCAGGTATGTCGTAAAGTAATAAACCTGGCAAAATGATGTCCCCCAAAAGTGTTTGAAAATGATCTATGCACATTGGGGTCAAAGCCCCGAATGTCTTGTTACCATAAGACATAGTCCCATGTATTGCCATTTAAATAAAAAATTTCTTTACCATTTATCCTTTGTAGCTTGCCAAGTGGAAAACTGCAGAAGAAGTTGCTGCTTTGATCCGTTCACTGCCCGTAGAGGAGCAGCCCAAGCAAATTATTGTCACCAGGAAGGGCATGTTGGATCCCCTTGAGGTGAGACATCTGATATTTGTGGGCTTTTTTCCCCAGTACATTTTGTAAATTACAGGATTTTAGTATTGATGATCTATTCTCAGAATAGGTCATTAATATCGGATCAATGGGGGTCAGACACCCGGCACCCGTTTGAAGAGAAGGTGCCTTCCAATGTTTGAGATAATGATGGGGAGCAGGTGTAATTACAAGAAGCCGTCCTATTCACTTCTATGAGACTGCTCCTTCCTATTCAAGTGTATAGAAATGATCGGCCTTCTCTTCAACCAGCTGATCGGCAGGGGTGCCGCGTGTCGGACCCCTGCCACTCTGATATTGATAACCTATGCTGTGGAATTCATCTATATTAAAATCCTAGAAAACAATTTGTTTGTGAACTTATCTGATGTTACTCCTCGCTTGACCCTTAGGTACATTTACTGGACTTCCCTAACATTGTCATCAAAGGATCTGAGCTGCAGTTGCCCTTCCAGGCCTGTCTGAAAGTGGAGAAGTTTGGAGACCTGATATTGAAGGCCACAGAGCCACAAATGGTTCTCTTCAATCTCTATGATGATTGGCTGAAGACAATCTCTTCATACACGGTACGTAGGGCGACTTTTGTTGGCATATATTCAAAAAGGACTGAATGTAGTTTTGTGACTAGCAGAATAGTGGCAGAGAATGTCATACTGTTGCATGGGCTAGCAGATGAAAGTTTTCACAGCTCTGATTCTCGTCACTTGTTTTGCAGGCATTCTCTCGGCTGATTTTGATCCTGAGAGCACTGCATGTGAATAATGACCGTGCAAAGGTGATCCTAAAGCCGGACAAGACTACAATTACAGAGCCTCACCATATCTGGCCCACACTAACTGATGAGGAATGGATTAAGGTAGAAGTTCAGCTAAAGGATCTGATCTTGGCAGACTATGGCAAGAAGAACAAGTAAGAGCAGTATTAACACTTTTTATTTTCTAGCATGGATTGCTGCTATCTTAGATGTCCATTCGCATTGGATTAATGTCAAACGAACCTGGCTGACAGCTATCTAAGGTGTATGGACAACTTTGGGTTAAGTTCACACAGTGTGTGTTAGAGGAGGATTTGAGGCAGATTTTCTTGCACGGTTTTCAGCCAAAGCTAGATCTAGCAGGAAGGAGAAGTCCAATTCCTTTCAAATCTGCCTCAAAACCTGCACCAAAAAACTGTCAACTTACCCTTTTATTTTATCTAAAACATAAAGGGGTTTGACACCTTACCTGCCTCCACTGACAGGTAAGCCGTCGGGTCGGGTGTCCCTTCAGTACATCTGCCTGACAATATGTCCAGTCCTACAATGGTATAACAATGTGTAAGAACGCTTGAGCATTGCTTTATTCTCTGCGTCCAGACGTGTCTAAAGGAGATCTGGAATTTTTCCGTCTGTTTTACTACTAGAGTCTCTTGGATGACCTGTTTTAACCAAAATGCATCAACCTTCTCTTTTCAGTGTAAATGTGGCCTCTTTAACACAGTCTGAAATCAGAGATATCATATTGGGTATGGAAATATCTGCCCCATCCCAGCAGAGGCAACAGATTGCAGAGATTGAGAAGCAGACAAAAGAACAATCTCAGCTGACTGCAACTCAGACACGTACAGTGAACAAGCATGGAGATGAAATCATCACCTCGACCACCAGCAACTATGAGACCCAGACCTTCTCTTCCAAGACAGAGTGGCGTGTCAGGTAAAAGATTTTGAGATCTTGTAATTTTGCAGTGAAACTCTTCTAGCTGTTTTGCTTGGTTGCAGTTATAAGCGTCCTTGCCCTGCTGGAATTCTGCTGGCCTTTATGTAATATAACTGTAGTGTAACGGATCTGAAAGCGTAACTAGTCTCTTCTTCCAGTGTGACCGGACCCTGGTTTAATTGCATTTATGCATATCTAGCTGTTTGCTTGGGGGGGTGGGGGGTCACAGTTGTTTGGATCTGATTTTTGCTGGATATTACAAGCTCTGTCGGTTTTATATCATGTTTGTATATCTGCATGTGATGTTCATCAGGCAGCTGACTTAGAATTTGATAGACTTGCTTTGTTTTTACACTTTTGCGTTGAGTGAGGTTTTTTCATAGTTTAGGATATCCAGTACTCAGAAATCCAGGCAAAACAGGAGATCATAATGGGGGACGAGCATTTAAAGAGCAATGGACAAAGTAGGCTGTAGATATAGAAGCAGTAATGCACCTGTCAACAGGCTAACGCAAGTGTAGGCAGGGACATTGGATGTCCAAAATTGGTTTGGGGGGTGGCTAGTTGTCTGTGTATCATTGAAGAGACACAGCGGTGTATGGGGAATTATATTTCGGGCAATGCTGCATGGGAAATGGATGCAAATTAGCTCATACCTGGTAAACCGTTCATCAGTACAGAGCAGGATAGATTAGCTGAATGAGACGATTTAATGGCTTAAAAGCAATGTCATCAGAAAATGACTTATTGTTTAAATCACGTGTTTATGTTAAATATATATATTTTATTTTTTAGAATTTTTTTTTTCTTTCTGTTTTTCCATATTGCTATTAAAAATAAAAAATGTAAATAAAAAAAAAATGCTTTGTGACTTATGCAGAGGTCCGGAGTAAGCTGATAAACTGTGATATCATCTATTGTTAGATCTTGTTATCTATATAGGGGTGTTATTTGTCATTGTAATTCTGCCTGTGGTGCTAATGATAATGGCTACTGAAAAGTTACCTGTACAGGAAATTGTGACCTATTAGGATTAGTGGCCAGTGTGAAAATTGCAGGATTATCAAAATTTTTTTTTTTTTTTTTTTTAACTATAGACAGTGACATGGTAAAATAAAAAAAAGTGCCAAAAATAAAAAAACGATTAACGTAAAAACATGATTTAAAAAATAGCTAATTTCTCATGATGGAGCCCCAGGGTCCTCCACCTTGCCTGTCATCCAGCTAAACCAGAATCCTGCTTTGTACTGTTGTGAGGCAAGAACATAGAAACTGCTGTCTACAGATGGGGGTCTCTTACCAATTTTGGATACAAATTGTGTCATCCTAGGCAAACCATAGTAAATTCCTTCTGAAATATGGAGCAGGCAGCCAGTAGTGGTATCACAATATGGTTCTTATCTTGATTGTTTTTTTTTATACAGAGCAATTTCTGCTGCAAACCTTCACCTCCGAACCAACCACATCTATGTGTCATCTGATGATATCAAGGAGACTGGTTACACTTACATCTTGCCCAAGAACGTGTTAAAGAAATTCATTTGCATTTCTGACCTGCGAGCTCAGGTACGTCTTACTACCAGATAGACTTGACCATTGAAATTGGAGGTCTTCACGTATCCTAACCAGATCATAACTTTATTTACTGGGCATAATAAGGCGTTAAACAGCCTTTTATTTTTAGCAGTAGTTCATAATCAATCCATAAATAAACCGAAAATCTTTGCCTAAATGTAATGGAGGAGAGTTGTTAAGACTGGCATCCCCGTACTCCAGTCTTGATCTCCTGTGACCTGGAATGAGACGCACTTAATTTTTTAAGAGGCATGTTTTTGAAACTACTGTTTTGTTAATGAATTAAGTGCATCTCTGGCCTTCTGTGTACAAGAAACTATTTATACCAGCTTAGGGGCTGTAACTTAAAACAATTTCTGCTGTAAGTCCCGTTGGGCTTCTCCAGATTAGAAAAGTGGCAAGAAGCCCACAAAGTCGCATATTCTTGTGCAACTGTACATGTGTCACTTGCAACTTTTTGACACCACAAATTGGCAATAAAGCATTATGAACTCTCCTTTTTGCTGTATAATTGGTGCTGTCATTGTTGTGGCAAGTTACATAAATGTGAGTGTACTGGGTCAATTGTAATACAGCGGAACAGATGTCTCCTCCTGATTTCTATAAATGATGTCTTTTGTAACTGTGTGTCCTGTTTTATAACTTTATATCTGTTTGGACCTTTTTATCATTTAAAGATTGCTGGCTATCTGTATGGTGTGAGCCCGCCTGATAACCCCCAAGTGAAGGAAATCCGCTGCATTGTGATGGTGCCACAGTGGGGAACTCACCAGACTGTACACTTGCCAAATCAACTGCCTCAACATGAGTATCTGAAGGTAAATTCAAGGTTCAGGGCACTGCCTATTTTGTGTTTCTTTGGGGATTTTTCCCACTTTTTATTATTTGTCATTTTTTTAGGAAATGGAGCCATTAGGATGGGTGCACACACAACCAAATGAGTCTCCTCAGCTGTCACCACAAGATGTCACCACTCATGCTAAAGTCATGGCAGACAATCCAGCTTGGGATGGAGAGAAAACTATAATTATTACTTGCAGGTAACTAGCTGTGAATTCCCTTTTTGCAGTCTTTGATATATTCAATTAACGATTGTGTGGGCAAATATGGTTCTTCATTTTATGGAAAGGCCATTTGTACTTTCTTTTTATTCTCCCCGCCCCCCTTTTTTTTTTTTTTTTGCCTATGTTGATTATTTTTTTTCTGCCTTTTTGAAGCATGATAGAATTGCTGTGTTTCTGACATGACTACGTATTGTCTCCTCAGCTTCACTCCTGGATCCTGCACCTTGACCGCTTACAAGCTTACACCCAGTGGTTATGAGTGGGGAAGGCAGAACACTGATAAAGGGAACAATCCTAAAGGCTATCTACCTTCTCATTATGAAAGAGTGCAGATGCTGCTGTCTGATCGTTTCCTTGGCTTCTTCATGGTACCAGCTCAGGCTTCTTGGAACTACAACTTTATGGGTAAGTACTTGCACGACCTTTCTATTGAGTGGAAATGTGAGTTATTACAGGTTTTGTTTCAACTTTGTCTCTTTAACACCTAGGCGTCAGACATGATCCCAACATGAAGTACGAACTACAACTTGCTAACCCCAAGGAATTTTACCATGAAGTTCATCGCCCGTCGCACTTTTTAAACTTCGCCTTGTTGCAGGAAGGAGAGGTGTACTCTGCTGACCGTGAAGACCTGTACGCATAGTCAGTACATCAGATACATCAGGACTTGATGGCTGTTGATATTCAACATGGGACTTTTTATGCACATGCTCAGAATTCTACACCTTCAGTTTGACTTGCAGCTCTTGTCTATTTGCTTTCATAATTGAGTCTTTGTTATGTAGCCCGGCTGCAACTGTGTAGGAATTGTATGAACCTCTTTTGTCGATATCTTTGCAAAAAGTATTGTGCATTGTAGTTGACACTTGATTTAATAAAAGTTTTTTTATAAATGTTTATAAAAAGCTTTCTGTACACCATTCAGATGGTTAAAGTCAGTGCATGAGACTTGATAAGGAGGAAGCCAGAACTCAGTCGCTTTACATACCACAACAATGCATACGCAAAAGACAGTAACAATGCAGAACTAAAACTTTCACTTTTGTTTTTTGTCATCTTACTGGACTTCTGCAGTTTTTGATGAAAATGATTTGGAAAGTCCCATCAGTTATCTCTAATGTGTGATACACAAGGAGCAAACTATTTGCTGTATTTTCCTTATCTCCCTCTGCCCTCCTGCGGTAAATTCCAACGCTGGGCAGAGGTGTAGCGCCAGGAGGGAACTCGTCCTTATATCAAGGGCCTGCTTTCCCTCCACAACCCCAGGTCTTCCTTCCCTTCATCTGTGGAAGCTGATGGCAACAAGCACAGCACGCCGGCGTCGCTTCAGGCCGGCGCTCTGGCTCTTCCGGGTGGGGGTGGAGCTAGGCTGCAGTGGAGTGTAAAAGCGGCATGTTCGAATTCCACCTGCCTCCACTGCGAGTCCTCCTTAATCCAGGAGAACATGTCTACTCCAGACACCCCAGCAAGCCATATGGAATCGGCGGACACTGCCCCCTTCGGCCACTCCAACCGCGAGTTACCCTGTGGGGAATGGAAACAGGTGTATCCTTTATTATGCCTGCCTAATGTTATAGCTGCTGCTCTTTTTATAGGGAGCAAAGGCCAAGAATGCAAGATGTGCTAAAAGAGGCTACAGAAAGGTTATACTAAAAAGCTCCGTCGTCAGTCGTGTATTAATGACCTGGTAAGAGGAACAGCCGTCTATCCTCATGGAGGTTAAATCCATGATACAAAGTGAAACCAATTCCTCACTGGCCTCGCTAAAGTCTGTTTCTGTACCTCCGCCCAAAAAAAAAAAAAATTTTTATATTCCATCCTCCTCTGATGCTGAGGACATAGACTTGGGCCCCTCTGAACCTGGACAAGTTGATGTTGATGACCGTTTGTCTGAGGGTGAAATTGTTGAGGATGAAAGAAAATTTTTCTTTTCATCCGAGGACATTAACGAACTATTGGGTGCCGTACGGGCTTCTATGGTCATCTAGAACGTCCAAAAACCGAAATCGGTTCAGGATGAAATGTTTGGGGGGCTAAGAGCAAAGAGATCTAAAGTTTTCCCTGTAAATGAAAATATTAGAGACATGATCTTAGATGAATGGAGTGATCCTAAAAGGAGGCTAGGAGTCTCCAGAGAATTTAAACAACGATTTATTGTTCGTCCAAACAAACAAAAATCTTCAATGAAACACCAAAAATTGACATACAGGTCGCTAAGATGGTAAAAAAGACTTTCCTACCATTTGAGGCCTTTTCACAATTGTCCGACCCTATGGAAAGGAAAGCCGATGCTCTGTTGCGCAAATGCTGGGAGGCTTCTATGTATGGTATCAAAACCAACATAGCAGCCACCTCAGTTGCCAGAACTATGTATATCTGGCCTAACGTGCTTCAGAATCACTTAAAAAAAATAAAACCCCCAGGGACGAAATACTAGGTTCCATTCCCCTCCTTAGATCCACCATTGTATTTTTAGCAGACTCCTCAGCCGAATCCGTTCAATTTGCAGAAAAGGACACAGCCCTGTCAAATGTTGCGAGACGGGCGTTATGGGTTAAGTCCTAGGGAGGCGACAGAACATCAAAAGCCCAACTTTGCTCCATTGCCTTCTCTGGAGAGTACGTGTTGGGCCTGTTTAGACACAATCTTGGAAAAGGCAGCGGACACAAAAAAGGGATTTCCTTAGGAGAAAAAGAAAAAACCCTTTCGTCCTTACTCCTCCCAGTCAAAATCATATAGAGGTAAAGGGAAATTGGGTCGTTGGAGTTATCCAAAAGGGGGTAAAGGTAGGGGCTTCCTCCTTAACTCCCAAAACAAACCAATAAGCAATGACGCCAGAGTCGGGGGAAGATTGAGGAATTTTCTATTACCATGGCAAATGGTGACCCAGAATTCTTGGGCCCTGAACATAATCCAAAATGGATATCATATAGAACTTTCCTCAATACCCCCAAAAAGATTCCAGTTGACATCCCACAACCCAAAGGTGTTGCAAAAGATCTGGCAGGGAGTCCTAGATTTAAAAGCATCAGGAGTCATATCAGAGGTCCTCATTCTAGAAAGGGGGAGGGGGTTTTACTCAAGGTTATTCCTGGTCCAAAAACTCGACGGATCCTCCCGTACTATAATAAACCTCAAGGAATTAAACAAACACATAACTTATCGGAAATTCAAAATGGAGTCGATTGCGTCCATAATTCCACTAATCAAAAAAAGGTCGTACATGACGTCTATCGACCTCAAGGACGCCTACTATCACGTCCCTATACATCAACAGTCACAGATCTACCTCAGGTTTGCATTGAAAGATCAGAAAGGCGTAATAAACCATTCTCAATTCACAGCATTGCCCTTCGGCACTTCGTCTGCCCCAAGGGTATTTGCGAAAATTGTGATAGAAATGACAGCATACCTCAGACTAGAGGGTCTAAAAATGTTCCCTTACTTAGACGACTTCCTCATTGTAGGAGACTCGTCACTAATAATGGAGAGCTGTCTCTGTCTGGGCCCTGGGGGCAAAATTAACTTGGGGGGGTGGGGGACAATAATGGAGGGCTGTCTCTGTCTGGGGGCAAAATTAACTTGGGGGTGGGGGGACAATAATGGAGGGCTGTCTCTGTCTGGGGGCAAAATTAACTTGGGGGTGGGGGACACAATAATGGAGGGCTGTCTCTGTCTAGGGGCAAAATTAACTTGGGGGTGGGGGACAATAATGGAGGGCTGTCTCTGTCTGGGCCCTGGGGGCAAAATTAACTTGGGGGTGGGGACAATAATGGAGGGCTGTCTCTGTCTGGGGGCAAAATTAACTTGGGGGTGGGGGGACAATAATGGAGGGCTGTCTCTGTCTAGGGGCAAAATTAACTTGGGGGTGGGGGACAATAATGGAGGGCTGTCTCTGTCTGGGCCCTGGGGGCAAAATTAACTTGGGGGTGGGGGGACAATAATGGAGGGCTGTCTCTGTCTAGGGGCAAAATTAACTTGGGGGTGGGGGACAATAATGGAGGGCTGTCTCTGTCTGGGCCCTGGGGCAAAATTAACTTGGGGGTGGGGGGCAATAATGGAGGGCTGTCTCTGTCTGGGGGCAAAATTAACTTGGGGGTGGGGGGACAATAATGGAGGGCTGTCTCTGTCTGGGGCAAAATTAACTTGGGGGTGGGGGGACAATAATGGAGGGCTGTCTCTGTCTGGGGGCAAAATTAACTTGGGGGTGGGGACACAATAATGGAGGGCTGTCTCTGTCTAGGGGCAAAATTAACTTGGGGGTGGGAGGACAATAATGGAGGGCTGTCTCTGTCTGGGCCCTGGGGGCAAAATTAACTTGGGAGTGGGGGACAATAATGGAGGGCTGTCTCTGTCTGGGGGCAAAATTAACTTGGGGGGGGGGACAATAATGGAGGGCTGTCTCTGTCTGGGCAAACTGGGGGCAAAATATGCTAACTTGGGGGTGGGGGGACAATAATGGAGGGCTGTCTCTGTCTGGGGCAAATTAACCTGGGTGGGGACAATAATGGAGGGCTGTACTTCTGGGGCAAAATTAACTTGGTGGGGACAATAATGGAGGGCTGTCTCTGTCTGGGGCAAAATTAACTTGGGGGTGGGGGGACAATAATGGAGGGCTGTCTCTGTCTGGGGCAAAATTAACTTGGGGGTGGGGGGACAATAATGGAGGGCTGTCTCTGTCTGGGGGCAAAATTAACTTGGGGGTGGGGACAATAATGGAGGGCTGTCTCTGTCTAGGGGCAAAATTAACTTGGGGGTGGGGACAATAATGGAGGGCTGTCTCTGTCTGGGGCAAAATTAACTTGGGGGACAATAATGGAGGGCTGTTCTGTCTGGGGCAAAATTAACTTGGGTGGGGACAATAATGGAGGGCTGTCTCTGTCTAGGGGCAAAATTAACTTGGGGGTGGGGGACAATAATGGAGGGCTGTCTCTGTCTGGGGGCAAAATTAACTTGGGTGGGGGGACAATAATGGAGGCTGTCTCTGTCTGGGCCCTGAGCAAAATTAACTTGGGGTGGGGGACAATAATGGAGGGCTGTCTCTGTCTGGGGGCAAAATTAACTTGGGGTGGGGGGACAATAATGGAGGGCTGTCTCTGTCTAGGGGCAAAATTAACTTGGGGGTGGGGACAATAATGGAGGGCTGTCTCTGTCTGGGCCCTGGGGCAAAATTAACTTGGGGGTGGGGGACAATAATGGAGGGCTGTCTCTGTCTAGGGGCAAAATTAACTTGGGGGTGGGGGACAATAATGGAGGGCTGTCTCTGTCTGGGCCCTGGGGCAAAATTAACTTGGGGGTGGGGGACAATAATGGAGGGCTGTCTCTGTCTGGGGGCAAAATTAACTTGGGGGTGGGGAGACAATAATGGCGGGCTGTCTCTGTCTGGGGGCAAAATTAACTCGGGGGCAGCTTGGCAGTCAAACTACATGGAGGGCCGTGTGGTGGTAAAATTACTTAGTGGGGGCAAATTACATAATGGAGGGCTGTCTAGGGGGAAAATTAACTTGTGTGGGGCAAATTAGTCAGTGGGGGCAGTGTGGCGGGCAAAATTACTTAGTGTGGGGGCAAACTACATAATGGAGGGATGTCTGGGGCTAAATTAACTTGTGTGGGGGCAAAATTAACTTGTGGGGGGCAAATTACTTAGTGGGGGGCAGTGTGGTGGGCAAATTATATAATGGAGGGCAGTGTGGGGGCAAACAACATAATGTGGGGCAGTGTGGGGGCAAATTACATAATGTGGGGCAGTGTGGGGGCAAATTACTTAATGTGAGGCAGTGAGGGGGCAAAAACTTAATGTGGGGCAGTATTACTAATGTGGGCATTCTAGAAGGACATTACTATTGGTGGGACTATGAGGAGCACTATTACTATGGGGGGCACTATTATTTCTTCAGGGTAGTATTTGGGGTATTGGGGAGCATAGTGAGCAGCAGGATAACACTGTGGGGGCTCCAGGTTGGGGGATGATGATAGAAAAGTGAAGAACCTAAGATGTCCGTGTGTCAAACTGTACAGAGACGAGGAGCGGCTGAAAGAAGTGACTGGACGAAATGGAGAAGATGATGAGAAGATCCACATCGGAGGAGACGTCACCTGGAGGCCCTGGATGTGAGAGGTATGTGCTGCTGTATAGCAAGTACAGCAAAATGCGGGGGGAGGAGGTGACTTAGAGAACTGGGCCATATTCCTTGGGACTGTATATATAGTGTATTTATGTATGTGTAACATGTATATGGTGTATTTATGTGTATGTGTGTTGGATATATATGTGTATATATGTGTGCCGTTGAGTAGGGAACCTGTTTATTAAAAACTTTAAATGACGTTGTGCTGGTATAATTACGCAATGCTATGGGGCTGGTATGTAAGTTTTTCCAGGGCTGGTTTTCATACCCAGTCCGGCCCTGCCTGTGGCCACCTCATCGTCCCTTGCCAGGCTGGCGAAGTTCGGCGTGAGGGGGGAGGAGTTTCCTCTTCTCTCATCTTCGGCAGGCCGGATTTGGGCGTGTGCATCGCGCCGGAAGTGACGCGTGCGTTCCACTGGCTGGAAGGGGGGGGGGGGCCTAAAAACATGGCAGGCGTTGCGCGGCCCATTTGAAAAAGAGAACGCTGGCCAGCCAGAATGGAGGGAACAGCGACCAGCCAGACTCTCAGGAGCTGCACTCTGAATCCAGCATAGTACTTCTAGGGGTAAGAGGGGTTAACCCCCACCATCTCCCTTTGGGGAGTTATTATTGTGGTCAGTTTTAGACTGATTGGGGCTATTTATTAAATGCAGGTAAAAGAAGCCCCAAGGAAAGCTACCCACAAAACAAGGGCTAGAGAATGTGCAATTTGCAAGCGGAAATTGAGCCCGTCCTACCCTAAGACATGTTGCCAACCTTGTCTGGATAAGTTAATGGCAGAGGAATCTCCATCTTTATTGCAGAAAATCCAGAAGTTAGTTAAAAAAGAAGTGCGTTCTTCTGTGGAACACCTTAAAAAAATCCCTGCCTAGCTCATCCAGACATAAGAAGGCTCAGGCGGTAGTGGAGGATACTTCTAAGTCTGGGGAAGAGGGCGCCATTGCTGGTTCAGATTCCTCTTCTGAAAATTTAACTGGGAAACCATTATTCAGAGTTGAGGATACAGATCTACTACTGAAGGCGGTTAGGTCCACTATGGAGCTGGAGGAAGAAAAAGAGTCCAGGTCTAGGTAAGAGCTTATGTTTGAAAGCCTGAAGCCGAAAAAGTCTAGGGTGTTCCCCATTCAAGATTGTATTAGCGTCAATTTTGACATAAATTTGTTTTCCCTTAGTCCTAAGAGCAGCACAAGTGGGGAGTTCTCCCCTGTGAACTGGTGGGACAGAAGGAATTTTTATTGATTAAAAAGTCCTTTACCAAGATAATTAAATAATTAAACAATCAACCCACCCCTATAAGGGGGCGCCCGCACCGCTAACCAGTGCTTTATAACAAGAAATTTACAAATACTATAGGGAGGGAAATTTGTGTGCTGCTGTTAGGTCTAAGGAAAAACAAAATTGACGCTTCCCTTTCGTCCTAACCAGCAGCACAAGTGGGGAACTAGCAAGAAGCAACCAAGCAAATTTTGGAAGGTCAACCCCTTTTCCTTTTTTTTTCTTTTTTTTTTAAGATAGGGCAGCACCCAGAATAGTGTGCCCAAAGTCTATTCCTTTAGGCCGTCTAGACTCTAGGCGGTAGTGCTTTACAAAAGTGTTCTGTGAGTTCCACGAGGCTGCTGCACATATCTGTTCCAACGGAACTGATCTCTTCTCCGCGTGGGAGGTGGATACTGCCATCGTGGAGTGGGCAGTAACAAAAGATGGAGGAGCTATACCCTGTGCCGAAAAGGCTTAAAAAATTGCCTCTCTTACCCATCTGCTTAAAGATGGTTTAGAGGCCTTAAGACCCTTGTTCTTCTCCAAGAAGGACACCAGGAGGTGTTCAGATCTTCTAAAGTTCTCCATTCTGTTAAGGTAAGCCTTAAGGCCTCTTGCAATATCTAAAGCGTGTAACGCCTCCTCTTCAGGGGATGAAGGTGAGGAGCACAAAACCGGTAGGACAATGGATTGGCTAGTGTTCCTGAATGACGGGACCTTAGATACAAAGGTCTGTAGAAATCTCAACAGGACCCTGTCCTGGAGAAAAAGGGTATAAGGCTCAGCGGCCGCCAAGGCCTGAAGTTTTCCGATCCTTTTGGCCGAAGTTATGGCCAGCAGAAACGTCACCTTTAAAGACAAAAGTCTAAGGCTTACGGTTTCCAAAGGTTTAAAGGGGGGGAGAGGATAGCCCCTTTAGAACAATAGATAGATCCCAGCCCGGGATCGGTCTTGGGATACTAGGTTTTAATCTTTCGGCTCCCTTAAGGAACCTCCTGAGTAGGGGGGTCTTGAGAAAAGGACCTGCCTAAAATGGCAGAAAGGGCACTGGTATGCACTCTAAGTGTATCCACTTCGCGTCTGGAGGAGTCCTGACGTCTCTGAGATCTGGAAGGCCCCTGGGTTCTTCCTCTGGATCTGCCCCGAAAGGATTGTTGGGGGAGACTTTTCCCCTTGGTGTCAGCAAGACTCTCCATAAGCTTGTCAAGCTCGGACCCGAAGAGCCTCCCAGGTTCATACGGTAACCCACACAGGTTGAATTTCGACGAATTGTCGGCCACCCAAGGGCGCCGACTTGCGGAAGAGAGGGCCATGCTCTTTGCAGCCAACTTAAGGTGTTGGGTGGAGGCATCGCAAATAAAATCGTTACCGAGATTTAGGGACCGGAACTGATCCAGCACATCCGCTCTAGAAACTTGAGATCCGACTAGATTCTGAGAACCCGCGACCGAATGAAGTTCGCCATGTCTGAACAGGCGAAAGCCACAGAAGCAGAGGCTGCAGCAGCCGAATAATTACGCCGCAGAGTACACTCAGCTCTGCGATCCAAAGAGTCCTGGAGATTACTCCCATCATCCGAGGGAACCAAGGTTCTTTTTGATAGTTTTGAGATGGCCATATCGACCTTAGGGGGAGGTAACCAGCTCTCTGAATCCACCTCCTGGAGGGGAAACATGGGTCTGAACCTCTTGGTGAGGACGGGACCCTTTCCCGGATGCTTCCACTCTTTCTTTAGACTCTCGTCCATTTTGAAGGCCCTAGGCCCCCTAGAGGTGGATGGTGGAGCTTCCCCTTGCTCAACATCCCGATCCCTTGGTCAGATGGAGCGTAAAAGCCTCTGTGTTTTTTCCGCGGGAAAAAGGTGTACCGTATCTTTATCAGTTGAAGAAGAGGAGTGGTCGCCCACGGACATCACATCATCTACAGGAACAGCCCCCGGAGAGGACACTCTGGCCCTTTTTGCAGATACGGCATTCTTAATTTCCGTAATTTAATTCCCTATGAACTTCTTCATCCAGACGAACATGTCTTCCATAGAAAGCTGCGACTGCGGAGGGCGGCATCCCGGACACCTATTATACTCATAGGAGTCTGGCATGGGGGTACCACAAGTAGCACAGGTCAGATGCCTATGTTTATGGGAAGATTTTCCATGTTGATTCGGGTTCGGGGATGCCATGGCCAAAACCGCAAGAAAATTAGTGCACTGAAAATTCAATAATTCTCAGAAACTCTGAGCACTCTTAACAAAGAGATCCATACTGGGGCTTTACAGGGTTTAAATAGCCCGCCTCCGCCGGCCTCAGGAGCCGGAAGTGAGGTCATACTGAACAAGACATGCTGTATAACTATAAACTGTTTAAACTACTTATGGGGGAGGTAAGCCTAATTCTAAATTAGACTAGGCTATAACCTAAACCCTATTTTATAAATGCAGGCCATGCTGCAATGAGCGGAGACCCGGAAGTAACTTCACCTCCGGTCCTCGCGCTCAGGAGGATGCCGGGAGAAGTGCCCAGCGTACGCGAGGTGCCGTTAATAGATATGCGCCGCAAGGCCCGCACGGAGCTCCGGGTCAGTCACACGCACAGTAGTGCAATACAGCCAGAGGCCGCGCTCTGAGATAGAGAGAGGCTGGGGAGAAAAAGTCCCCGGCCGCCTGCAAGGAATGGAGGACCATACTCCGCGAGATGGGGGGTCGGCCACGGAGCTGCGGACCTTCGGCCTGCCGAGCGCAGAAGCGCAGCCCCCCAAAGTCTAACCTACAAAGGTACACTTGGCTAGGACAAAAACAAAGAAAAATCCCAGTAACAGGCATAACGCCTGTACCTGTCCTCTGTCACAGGACAGAGAAAAAAGCACTGGTTAAGGGGTGGGTTGATTGTTTAATTATTTAATTATCTTGGTAAAGGACTTTTTAATCAATAAAAATTTCTCCTGTCCCACCAGTTTACAGGGGAGAACTCCCCACTTGTGCTGCTGGTTAGGACGAAAGGGAAAAGCCCTGATTAAACGTGAATAGGAGAAGCTCGATAAAAAATTCTTTATCCATAGAGCCGTTAAAAGAAAGTACCCCTTTGATGATGAAGAAGTATCAGCTTGGCAGGAGATACCCAGAGTAGATGCCCATGTAGGGAAAATAAATAAAAGGTCTGCGCTCCCATTTGAGGATTTAGGATCCCTTAAAGATCCTATGGACAAAAGGGCAGACACCTACTTGAAAAATTGGGAGGCATCCACGTCGGCCCTCAAACCAAATATCGCAACTACCTCAGTGGCCAGGTCATTAAAAGTCTGGTTGGAGGCACTAGAGTCTCATTTAGAGAACAAGACCCCTAGGGAACAGCTTCTGGAAGCTATCCCAACAATGTCCAGGGCGGTAGATTTTATCTCTGATGCCTCTGCCGATGCATTGCGGCTGCTAATTTGGCCAGAAGGTCCCTATGGTTGAAGGGATGGAAGAGCGATGTAGCATCAAAATCTAAACTATGTGCCCTCCCTTGCCAAGGGAATTTTTTGTTTGGGCCAGCCTTGGACGACATTTTAGATAAGGCATCAGATAAGAAAAAAGGATTCCCAACGCCTTCTTTTCCTAAACAGGGGGAAGCCCTTTCGGGACAGCGAGAGAAAGAAGGGTCTTGGGGATCAAAAGAAAAGAAGAGAATGGAGGTCTGATAAATCAAAGAACGTACTGTTTAAATCCAGACCCCAGACTTCAGGTTCCTCTCAGCAATGACGCCAAGGCCAAGGTAGGCGGTCGTCTTTCTTTATTTTCTCCTGCCTGGCAAAATATTACTGCAAGCGCCTGGGAAAGGACTATTGTGGAGGAAGGCTACCGCCTAGACTTCAAAAAGTGGCTCTTATGGAAGAAATAAGCAGCCTTCTGGCCAAAGCAGTCCTTGTACCAATACCGGAAAGCGAACAAGAGAGAGGGCTTCTATTCAACCCTATTTTTGGTTCCCAAACCCAATGGTACATTCCGGCTGATAATAAATCTGAAAGACCTCAACCAATACCTGACGTATCAGAAATTCTGGATGGAATCAATATTCTCCACAGTTCTCCGTCTGTTCCCCAATTGTGTGATGGCCTCAATAGACATAAAAGATGCCTACTATCACGTACCCATTCATCCGTCATCTCAGAAATACCTCAGAATAGCAGTAAAGACGGGGGAGACGATTGTCCATCTGCATTTCAGAGCACTTCCGTTCGATATATCGCAGGCACCGAGGCTCTTCACAAAACTAATGGCAGAGGTAATGGCAGAAATAAGAAGATCGGACATCATTATAAATCTCATACCTGGACGACCTTCTCCTGGTAGGGCAGTCCCAGGATGTGTTAGTGTCCCAAATACAGGAGGTACTGGGGACCCTGACAAACCTCGGCTGGTTAATAAATTGGGACAAGTCGTCCCTCATTCCAGGTTCCAGTTGTGTGTTTCTGGGCGTCTTGCTAGATTCCCAGACACAAAAAACTATCTTCCGGTAGAGAAAAGGAGGGCCATTCAGCAGAAAATCAGGGCCTTCAGCAAAGACAAGGAAGTATCTATAAGAGCAGCAATGTCTATCCTGGGTCTGATGACGGCTTGCATTCCTGCTGTGAAGTGGGCCCAATTCAGATGCGGAATTCTGCAAATGCGCATTCTGTCCAGATGGGACGGGGGGCTATTATCCCTGGATCGCAAGATTGTGATGCCGTGCCGAAGTCAGAAACCCGGTCTCTAACCTGGTGGCTAAAAACACCCAATCTGAGTCAGGGGGTAGAATGGGTGAAGGAGGATCCCCTAATAATTACCACCGATGCAAGCCCCTGGGGGTGTGGGGCCCATTCAGTTTTGCGGTTTTTCCAAGGTTCTTGGTCAAGAACCCAGAGTGCCCAATCCCAAAATTCCAGGGAATTGCGGGCAGTACTGTGTGCATTAAAAGAAAGTTTCCCTTCACTACCTCAAAGACATACCAGTATCCTATCCGACAACGCTACAGCTGTAGCCTATGTCAACAGACAAGGGGGAACAATATCTCCTCAGCTAATGCAGCTAGCATCCAGGATCTTTTTATTGATACAGGGGAAAGCTCTCTCTCAGCGGTCCATCTAAAAGGCTCAGAAAATCACCAGGCAGACTTTCTCAGCAGACACAGATTCAGCCAGGCAAATTGGTGTCTGAACCAAGAAGTGTTTCACCAAATCGAGGCCCTATGGCAGGGCTCGAGTCCAGTGGGAACGGCGTTCCTGCACTTTTTTCACAGCAGGAACGCCGTTCCCTTTCAGGGCAAAATGACCAGGAAGCGGTGACCGCTACTCACCGCTTCCTGGTTCTCGGCTGTCGGCTGTCAGGGCTGCTCACAGGCATGCTTTGTGACCTCACGCTGTGCGCAGCCTTCACAGCACAGCCAAGAACCAGGAAGAGAGGAGCTGCGGCGTCCAGGAGCAGTAGAGGGTAAGTGTTTTTTTTGTTTTATATTTTATGGCTGGTGAGAGGCACTGACTGGGGGCTAATGGAGGAGGCACTGGGGGCTGATGGAGGGGTCACTGGTGGCTGATGGAGGGGTCACTGGGGGCTGATGGAGGGGCCACTGGGGGCTGATGGAGGGGGCACTGGGGGCTGATGGAGGGGGCACTGGGGGCTGGTGGAAACGCACTGGGGGCTGGTGGAGAGGCACTGGGGGCTGATGGAGAGGCACTGGGGGCTGGTGGAGAGGTCTTATCTGAGGTCTGATTGGGGGTCATTCATATTGGGGTCTGAGCTGAGGTGTGATCTGAGGTCTTATTAACATTGGGCATCTTATTGGGGCTGTTAGCTGAGGTCTGATTAACATTGGGGTCTGACTGGTGGTCTGACCTGAGGTGTTATAAAAAATATTTTTTTCTTATTGTCCCCCTCTAAAACCTAGGTGCATCTTATAGGGCGAAAAATATGGTGCTTGCTCCTCCTCCTGACCTCCCCTGCCCTTTGCGTACGCCGTGCGCCGTGACGTTACACAGAGGCACTTGGGTGAGTTCCCACACTTTTTTTTCCCAGGACTTGACCCCTGCCCTATGGGGATCTCCCACAATAGATCTTTTTGCCTCACTAGAGAACAAAAAATGCAAAAGATTCTTTTCTCTGAGCAGGGAAGATCAGTTATTAGCACAGATGCGCTCTCTCTCAACCATGGGGGAAGGACATAGTCTATGTGTTTCCTCCCATCAGCCTACTGCCAAGAGTGATTCAGAAGATCAGGAGGGAGAAGGCAACGGTGATTCTAATAGCACCGTTCTGGCCGAGAAGAGTCTATTATAGCGGATCCCTGGATACTTCCAGAGAGGCAGGACCTACTAAATCAGGGCCCTCTACATCATCCGGAAGTGAAGAACCTGCACCTGACAGCCTGGATTTTGAGAGGCGATTCTTCAGAGCCAGAGGATTATCAGAGCAAGTAATTGGTACTCTTCTAGCTAGCAGGAAAAAGATCACCTCCAATATCTATCTGAGAGTATGGAAGACTTTCCTTCAGTTTGCAGGGCCAGGCCTAGACTTGAGCTTACCTAACATTCCTTTAATCCTGAATTTCTTACAGGAAGGCCTTAACAAAAAACTAAAACCTAGCACCCTCAAGGTTCAGGTCTCGGCACTGAGTGCTCTCTTTGATTTCAGATTAGCTACTCATCCCTGGGTCAAAAGGTTTATTAGAGGTTCCTCTAGGCTATGCCCTACAGTTAAATCTAAGTCAGCCCCGTGGGACCTTAACCTGGTTCTATCCGCCCTGACCAAGGCCCCGTTCGAACCCCTTGGAGACATCACTTTAAAGATGTAATCCTATAAGACGGTCTTTTTAGTGGCCATTACATCTGCCAGGCGGGTAGGGGAACTATCCGTTTTGTCATCCTCCCTGCCATATACCCAAATTCTAGAAGACAGAATAGTGTTCAGACCGGATCCTGCATTCCTACCCAAAGTAGTTTCTGTATTCCATAGATCTCAGGAAATAGTCCTCCCCTCCTTTTGTCAAAACCCAAAGAATGAGGAAGAAGAGTCCTTTCATACTCTAGACGTGAGAAGGTGTGTCTGCGCATATTTAGAGTCTACAAAGGAATTTAGGAGGACCCCACAACTCTTTGTTCAATTTCAGGGTCAGAATAGAGGCTTAAAAGTCACAAGCCGTACCCTAGCCAGATGGATTAAGAGAGCGATAGGTCTGGCATACTCCCAGTCAGGTTGTCAGGTGCCTTCAGACTTTTCAGCTCATTCCACTAGGGCAGTAGCCTCTTCCTGGGCAGAAGGGGTGCGCTACTATCGAGCTAATTTGTAGAGCAGCAATGTGGAGTTCTCCCTCCACATTTTACAAATACTACAGATTGGATCTTTCTTCTATGCAGGACATGTCTTTTGGGAGAAAGGTGCTGCAGCTGTAGTCCCTCCCTAATAGTCATCTAGTCTAATCTCTCACAGGTGCTGTCATGGGGCGTAATGGAAATACTTCAATTACTTTTATGGGTAATATGTTTTCCATGAGCCCATGACAGAACCTACATAATTCCCTCCCAAATAATATTAAAATAAATAAATATATATATATATAAAAGAAAAACTATCTAAATATAGTAAATTTTTAGTTTTGTGTCAAAGAATAGATATGCCCGGCCATATATTTGGCACAAATTTTTCTTTGTTTTACTGTTGCTTATGTACCATATATATAGGTGTGTTGTTGGTCCCAGGAATCTTGGCAATACTGAGTGGTGGAAGGAGCAGTGGTGTATCTTGGTTTTATGCTGCCCTAGGCGAGACTGAACTCGGGCACCCCCCTAATATAAATTTGACCCACCCCTTCCTGTCAAGGCCAAACCCCTTTCTCTGTAAACCTCACCCCTTCCTCTTTAAGCTCCACCCTTTCCGTCCGGGCACCATGGATCCAAGGACCTCCCCTTGGGCACCTTAATTCAGTGATTGACAGGTTAATAAAACCAGTTTTTTTTAGCAGAATAAAGCCACAAATAGATTTTATAAGGCCACCTTAGGAATCCTAATATAACCCCTGTGAGCTAAACATATGCTCATGTCCAGGGTTATATCATATCATTCAGAGACACTCCAACAAATAGTAGGAAATTGGAACAATATACCAGTGACATGCACATTGCATCTGCATGATATTAAAGGGATTTTGTTACCACATATAACTTATATGTGGTGACAGAATCCCTTTAATATCATGCAGATGCAATGTGCATGTCACTGATATATAATATACCAGTGACATGCATATTGCATCTGCATGATATTAAAGGGATTCTGTCACCACATATATCTTATATGTGGTGACAGAATCCCTTTAATATCATGCAGATGCAATGTCCAGGACCATGTCACTGGTATATTGTTCCAATTTCCTACTATTTGTTGAGTGTCTTTAAATAATTTATAACCCGTCCCCAATACTTATTTAATCGTCCTCCAGGCTCCAGACTGTGACAGTAATTTGAGGGTACTGTACTCATGTTTTAAATGGATCTCTAGAGTCAGCACACGCTGCGTAGGCGGCCTAGGCCCTGCCGCCCTAGCATTGCCGCCGGCCCGTGACTCCACCTCTATGTGAGGTCACGGGACTTACGACGGCAATACCCGGACGCAGGGGATGTTATGTCGGGGTGAAGTAGTCAGGGCGGACTCGGAGGAGGAAGTAAGTCATCAAGTCCTTCACTATGCGGCGCCCGCGATGCCGCTTGCATAGTGAAGGATTGGATCGGACCGGACAAGGGGAAAAAAATATATAGCTATCACTAAGGCAAACAAGGCATTTTGCCACCCCATTAGCAAGTTCCGCCCTAGGCTAATGCCTTGTTTGCCTCTTGATAGATACGCCACTGGGAAGGAGGTGCACCAATTTAAAGATCTGGGAAGTTCCTGTTTCCTGTCCGGATGGGGGAGAATCTCTCACAGGTGCTGTCATGTGCTCATGGAAAACACATTACCAGTAAGAGTAATTTAAGTATTTTTAGGGGTATTACTAGACTCGGTTACCCAGTCATCATCCCTCCCACTAGAACACAAAAATTCCAAGCTCAGAAAAAGTGCTCGATAAGAGAAGCCATGAGCATACTGGGGTCGATGACATCATGCATTACTACGGTAGCCTGGGCCCAAGCCCACTCCAGAACGACACAATCCTGGATTCTACACAATTGGGACGGAAATCAATTCTCCTTGGACACAAAAGTCAATCCCCCACCATGTGAAACTAGACTTAAACTGGTGGCGAGTAAGGGAAAACCTACTAAATTGCGAAACATGGGAAACAACCCCAGAGGTTCAAATCATTATGGACGCAAGCGGTCAGGGATGGGGTGCGAAGGTGGACTCCTCAAACTGGCAAGGCAGATGGTCAGACGTAGTAAAATCGAAATCATCAAACTACAAAGAGCTGAGAGCTGTGTGGAAAACCATAAAAGTAGCCCAAAACCTACTTTTCAAAAAACACTTAAAAGTATTCTCAGAAAATACAACAACGGTAGCCTACCTAAAACACCAGGGCGGCACGAAATCTCGAAGTCTAATGAGATTAGCAGAACAAATTTTTCGGAAGAAAATGTTCTATCCATAACAGCGGTCCACTTAAAAGGCTCAGAAAATCTAGAAGCCAATTACCTTAGTAGAAAGACTCTGGATCCCGGAGAGTGGTCTTTGTGCCAGAAAGCTTTTCTAAAAATCTGCAAAAAATGGGGAACTCCCCAAATAGATTTGTTCGCGTCAAAACAAAAAGAAATTAAATCGTTTTTGCTCCTTAAATCCCAGAGACCAACTGTGGGCAAGCGATGCTTTCTTGGTCAAGTGGACGTGGAATCTAGCGTACGCCTTTCCTCCCTGGTCCTTAATCCCCAGAGTCTTACAAAAAATATCAAAGTAATACTTATAGTTCCATACTGGCACAAAAGAATCCATCCTAAAAGAGCTAGCCACGAAGGAACCATGGGAAATTCCATACAATGCGAACCTTCTGTCACAAGGTCCAATCAGCCATCAGAACCCCAGCCTATTCAGACTATCGGCATGGATTCTGAGGGCGAAATGTTGAAAAGTAAGGGTCTTTCAGGAAAAGTTATCAATACTTTAAAATCTAGCCGTAAAAAAGTCACCACGGCTATTTATCTTAAAATATGGAAAAAATATTGCTCCTGGCTAGGGGATGCCTGTCCCAATAAATCTCCTCCCTGCATTCAGAAAAGATTTTCTCCAAAGGGGCCTGCACATAGGGCTTAAACCAAGCACGTTAAAGGTGCAAATATTTTACGACTTGGATTTATCAAACCACAGATGGATTAGGAGATTCATACGAGCGGCATCCAGAATAAGACCGTCCCTTACCAATAAAGTACCACAATGGGACTTAAATCTAGTATTGAGAGGACTGACGAAGCCCCCATTCACGCCTTTGTCAAACATCTCTATTAAACATATGTCATACAAGGCGGCTTTTCTTATCGCTATTATGTCGGCCAGACACAGGGGAAATCCAGGCCCTGTCCTGCAGAGAGCCCTACCTTTCAGTATTTCCAGATAGAATAGTTCTGAAATTAGATCCGGGTTTCCTTACCATCTCCTCGACCTGAGAGACACCATTATCCTATACCTGACAGCTACTAAAGATTTTAGGAAAGATGATAACCTCCTAGTTCAGTTTGCAGGACAGAACAGGGGGAAATAAGTTTCCAAGGCTTCCATCGGAAGGTGGATTAAATCTACTATCTCGTGCTGTTACTCCATGAAAGGTCTTAATAGCCCGACCAACATTAGAGCTCATTCCACTAGGGCAGGGTTCAGCAACCTCAGGCACTCCAGCTGTTGTGAAACTACAACTCCCAGCATGCTCCATTACCTTCTATGAAACCAGAGAACAGCAGAACAGCTTTGCATGCTGGGAGTTGTAGTTGCACAATAGCTGGAGTGCCGAAGGTTGCTGAACCCTGCACTAGGGCAATGGCATCTTCCTGGACAGAGAAGGCTAGCGTTTCCCTAGATACCATCTGCAAAGCAGCCACCTGGTCAAGTATAAATACATTCATAAAGCACTATCGTATTGATATTTCAGCTGGCACAGACCTGACCTTTGGTAGAAAAATTCTGCAAGCAGCTATCCCCCCCTCAGATACCCCGGATAAAATCAAGTTTTTTTGAGTATGAAGTAATACTCAGAATTAAAAAATAAATAAATATATAAATATATTATCTATGAATATGCTATTATAATATTCACTTAGGCTACACCTACTTTGGTAATTTGTAAACACTGAGGGTGAGAGTGGGTGGTAGCCTTTTAAACTCTCTGTGTTCCTGCCCCTATAGAGGTCAAGGGTCATCTCTCCATGGTAGCCGTCATGGTGGATTCAAGAGAACAAAATTACCGGTAAGTATAATTACGGTTTTCAATGATGTGGGTGGCGTTAAGGTAATGTTTCAGTTTTCTTCACTGTGACATCTTCGTGAATGCCATTCCTTTACATGGTTCCATGGCTAATGTAAAAAGTATTAGATTTTTTTTAATACAGTACAGTTGTTTCAAATATAGTATGGACAGGTGCAATAGACTTGTTAGTTTAAAACGAGTGCTGAAAACTAGGTGGAAAACTACAGTATGTGCCAACAGAAAGGTAAAGTAAGTACCAGAGAATGGGGCTAACCTTCAGAAAAAGGGTAAAGGTGTTTCTCGCTCGTATCATTGGGGGACACAGGAGACCATCGGTATAGCTGCTGCTGCCACTAGGAGGCGACACTAGGCAAAAAAAAGTGTTAGCTCCTCCTCTCAGCTATATCCCTCCTGCATACACTGAGCTAATCCGTTTTAGCTTAGTGTCTGTAGGAGGCAGACCTCCCTGCTTTGCAGGGTGTCGTCTTTTTTGTTATTTTTCCTTTTTTCCCCTTTAGGTATGGGAAACAGACGCCTGGCCTCTCTGTTTACCCGGGGAGGAAGTCCGGTGTCTGTGCAGTATTAGAACAAAGTTTTATGCAAATTGACTTCTGATGTTTCATCCGATGTCGATTCGCTCATCCCTAGTCATGATACTCGACACCTTCTTAGGTGGTGTATCTGCCCTAGAAGAGGATTCGGTAGCTGCTACCAAGAGAATTGAGTATTGCACTGCCTCTGAATACTGTTTCCACTTCTAGCTCTCCTCCTTTTCAGGTGGTGTATTTAGGCTAGCGCTCCATTCCATGGCTACTACTGTATGTCCTCTTCCGCAGGTGGAGTATTTATACTAGCACTAGAGATCGTAGCGACTACTGTAGGGCATCCTTCCCAGTTGGCGTGTCTACCCTGACTGGCTTTTGTAGCTACTATGATATAGCCTCCTTCTCAGGTGGAGTATTTATGCTAGCGCTACATATCATGGCTACTACTGTACGGCCTTCTCAGGTATTGCGCTAGCCCTTGTTTCAGTAGTAACTATCTGTATGGGCTTGTTCTCAGGGGAAGGATTTGTGTTACCACTCCATGCCATGGCTCCTACTGAACAGTCTCCCCCTTGGGTGGAGTATTTGCATTAGTTCTACACACCATGGCTCCTTCTGTATGACCTCATCCTCATGTGGAGTATTGCACCAGCACTAGTTCCTGTGGCTGCTCCTGTCTGGCCACATTCTCAGATGGAGAATTTGCCTTAGTCCTAAGTGCCTTGTCTACCACTGGGGGGTTCCTTTCTCAGGCTGGGGGCTTATCTACACCCTGCAAGCCATGGTGGCACCTGTGTTGCTTTTCTCCTCACTCCTTGCATTTGCACTGGATATGTTTCTGTGGTTTCTACCACATTGCCTTCCATTCCGTTCCATGTTTCAGCACTGGCTCTGTATGCGGTAGCTTCTACTGCTTCTCTCCTTCTATAGGTGAAACCCTCACACTGGTCCTATTTGTGGTGGTTGTGTCTACATTCCCTCTTGGGTGGATCTCCGGCTCATTTTACGCGACCAATGGATGCCGTTGCACCAATAAGTGGGGTCTTTATGCAGGCGCTTGCAGTTTTAGCTGATTCCTCCACTCATTCCTGATGACATGGTTATCTGCAGTACTTCCATTCTCTGACCAGGTATTTGCATTAGTATGCATGCTATAGCTGATGAGCATTCACTTCTGGTGTACACTATGGCAGGGTTCTCCCTGGTTGGCATAACCCCCTAGTTTCTACTGTATGACATTGGTCTACCACATGGTTCTCATTTCAAGTGGGACATTGGTGCTAACTGTTGATGCTCTGACACAACTGCCTCTTTTAAGAGATGAGTAATAGCTTTGACATGTCCTTATGTAGGGGACACACCTATTTAGGGCACATACTGTGCATTAACTGCTTTTCCCCCATCACTGGACGGGACTGGGGTGCTGTCGCATGTTGCCAATTCTAATAGATGTTTTGTTGCTGAAATGCAACACCCTTTCGACGTTATGCTCCTCTGCAAGACAAGTAATTGCGCTCCCCCCCCCCAGATTATGTTTCTGTCTACATGGCCAGTATCCATACTGCTGAGATTGGATTCTTACTGTTCTGGAACGCCTGCACTATTTTTTCTTATGTCCAGATTTCCTCTGGTGTTTTTGTGACGTCGGACTTAGTTATCACATTCTTTCCTGGAGAAGTATTTCTCCTATCTTGGACCAATCTGTGCATTCCACATTGTCGCCTTCAGACAGAGTTGCTACACAGTGACAGTAGACGGTCTCTGACTAATCTACACACCTCCAATATTTTTTGGCATCAGCTTTGCCTCTACCTATCACCATGGTATTTTTGTTTTTCAGCCTACAGTTGGGTCTGCCTGATCCAGGCAGTTTGGGGGGTACCAAGAAGCTTCTTTTGTTGGAAGTCTAACAACAAGCCTCTACGGCTCTGGGGGCATCTGTCTTCCACAGTACCTGCTCCTTTAGCTTCTTTTGTTGGAAGTCTAACAACAAGCCTCTACGGCTCTGGGGACATCTGTCTTCCACAGTACCTGCTCCTTAGGGGGCGTTTCCTTTTTAAGCAGAGATGTATGCTGCTATCCATATCTTTTGGATCGGCTTCCATGAGTGTATTCCGGCGAGCGTATGTGCTCAGTTTCCTCAGGCTGTCTAATGCCAATCATGATATGGTCCTGGTTCCAGCATCACTCGCAGTCTTCCTTTTGTCCAGTGGTGGAGGTTCATTTGGCTGCACTCTTCTGCAGCATTGCTCTCTGCTGCATGGCTGGGATGCTATTGATCCCCGGGGACACAATCTTTTCATCTCAGACTACTCCCCATTTGTCTATGGTTTTTCATTTTCTTCCTCTGATTGGTTCCCGTTATGGCTTTTTGTCCCCCTTGGCCATCCCTTATCTCTGTCTGAATGAGTGATCATATTCCAAACTTTTTAGTCTCTTTTCATGCTGGGAGTGGCTACTCGCTATTTTCTTTTACAAATTGTCCCACAGGGGTCTCCTCACATACCTGGGAAATCCCTACAGGACTAGTCCTCTGCCAGTTGCCCAGTAATTCCTTCCAGTTTTCTCCTGGATTGAAGTATTCCATCCTGATACATTTGGTAAGGTCGTGTCTGGGTTTTCCTGTTGCTCGTTTGCCAGGTCTCGTGCATACCCAGATTCTACAGGTTCATTTCTGTTCAGTAAACACCCCTCGGTTTTCCATGGGGCCTATTGCCATGCCAGACACCCTGGGTTTCCAGTCCAGGTCCCCACAGCAATTTTGTGGTCCTCGTTATCAGGAAGTACCTTCCGCCAGGGCTGTGGAGTCGGTAGATAAATTTTCCGACTATGACTCCGACTCCTCAGATTTTGAAACTTCCGACTCCGACTCCTCTGTATTTAATATGCAAATACGAAGCTGTTCCACCAAGTTCTTCTAATCTCCTCTAGCACAGAGAGGTAGTTGAGCAGAAGCTGCTGCCTTCTCCTTTGTGTGCTGATCTTCTGCTGAAGATAGAGCAGTGGGAGGATCCAGGAAGGGGCAGGGGAAGGGGCATTTATTTTAAAACATGATTTTCCTAGTAGAATTCCATAGTCATGTTTAAAATTTAAGCTAACAATCTGAGTTTACATGTTTTATAGCCTTAGCTGAATGATAGCAGTTTTTCAAATTGTTTACAGCTTCAGTCTTGAACTATTGACTATCCATTCCCTTCACTTATACAAGTGTCTCCAGTCCTTAATCAGTTATCAGTGAGAGGCTAGGATAACCATGGGTTCCCTGTAACAGCAGACCACAAGACAATGGAAAGTGTAAGTATTGCCGCTCCTTAAAGGGACACTGACAGGCTGATTTTCCAGCTAAAGATATATATATACTGGTATTCATCAGAGAATTAGGAATAAAACTATAATAATGTTACCCCCAGTTAAGCTGTACTTGTATTTAAAAAACATTTTAATCTGTATGCAAATTCACTATCTTTGTGCCCAATGGGGCAGCGTCTCCTGCGGCTTTGTGCCCAGCCGCGCCCGAAGTACAGTTTCCCAGCGCTGTTCCCCTCGTTATTATTCACTGCACTGGCCATTTTTTTCAGGCTAGCCGAACGCTGAATTCCTGCGCAGGCGCACGTGTAGAGTGCTGGCAGCAGCCTCGTCTGGCTATGCTGAGGCTGTGCCAGCTTTCTCTCTTCCTCCTCGCTACCTAGTCCTGTCTAGTGCTGCCAGTACTCTACATGTGCGCCTGCCCCTTGGGCACAAAGGTAGAGAATTTGCATATTGATTAAAACGTTTTTAAACACAAGTAAACCTCAACTGGGGGTAACAGTCGTCTAGTTGTATTCCTAATCCTCTGATGAATACCAGCAGATATATCTTTAGCCGGTAAATCAGCCTGTCAGTGTCCCTTTAACTGCATAGTAAAGCATATGAAAAGCATGCTTATTCACGGTCACTTAACGTCTTTGTTTAGCGGTAACGTGACGCACTGCATGCATTGGCCTTTATTCTTACAGTAGAGAAGTAATTAATTATAACTTTATCTGAATTGGGACATTTAAACTTGCTTTTTTTTTATTCCAATTTTTTTTTATTCCAATTTAAATCTAGTAGGAGTCGGAGTTGGTCCATTTTTTGCCGACTCCAACTCCAGGTACCCAAAATTGCCTCCGACTCCGACTCCACAGCCCTGCCTTCCGCACATCATCTTCAGTCGTCAGACATGCTTATCCTTCTTGTGGATATTATGTGGTGCTATCCACATTTTCCAAAGCCTCTCGAGCCCTTAGGCTTTGTTTAACTGGGTTTTCCTCTTTGTGCCTAGTCTGAGACGCAGTGCCTTCTACGCTCTCTGGCTGGCCTTCCTGGTTCATGCTCTTCCTGTCCTATTCAGAGTAGGTGTGGCCAATTCCCTCATTATTTCATTCTCAATTAAGCGGATAAAAGGCATGGAGTTGATTTGAGGTGTGTTGCTTGCATTTTGAAGATTTTGCTGAGAAATAAACATGCGGTCAAAGGAGCTCTCCATGCAGGTGAAACAAGCCATCTCAAAACAGAGAAAAAACCATCAAAGAAATCGCTACACTATTAAGAGTTGCAAAATCTACAGTTTGGTAAATCCTGAGAAATAAAGAAAGCGCTGGTGATCTCAACAATGCAAAAAGACCTGGACATGGACGGAAGACAACAGTGCTGGATGATTGCAGAATAATTACCAAGGTGAAGAGAAACCCCTTCACAACAGCCAACCAAGTGAACAACACTCTCCAGGATATAGGCGTATAAATATCCAAATCTACCATAAAGAGAAGACGGCATGAAAGTAAATACAGAGATTTCACTTCACGGTGCAAGCCACTCATAAGCCTCAAGAAGAAGAAGGCTAGATTGGACTTTGCTAAAAAAAAAATCTTAAAAAAACAGCACACTTCTGGAAGAACATTCTTTGGATAGATGAAACCAAGATCAACCTCTACCAAAATGATGGAAAGAAAAATGTATGGCGAAGGCATGGTACAGCTTATGATCCAAAGCATGCCACATCATCTGTAAAACACGGCGGAGGCAGTGTGATGGCTTGGGTATGCATGGCTGCCAGTGGCACTGGGTCCCTAGTGTTTATGATGATGTGACCCAGGACAGAAGCAGCTGGATGAATTTTGGGGTTTTCAGAGACATACTGTGTGCTCAAATCCAGCCAAATGCAGCCAAACTGATTGGTCGGCGTTTCATATAATACAGATGGACAATGACCCAAAACATAAAGCCAAAGCAACCCAGGAGTTTATTAAAGCAAACAAATGGAATATTCTTGAATGGCCGAGTCAGTCACCGGATCTAAACCTAATAGAGCATTTCACTTCAGACAGAAAGGCCACAAACAACAGCAACTGAAAACTGCTGCAGTAAAGGCCGAGCATTAAAAAGGAGGAAACACAGCGTCTGGTGATGTCCATGAGGTCAAGACTTCAGGCAGTCATTGCCAACAAAGGGTTTTCAACCAAGTATTATAAATTAACATTTTATTTACATTTATTTAATTTGTCCATTTACTTTTCAGCCTCTGAAATGAAAGGAATGAGTTTTAAAAAAATGCTTTAGTTCCTCACATTTTTGTGCAATCATTTTGTTCAACCCACTGAATTAAAGCTGAAAAACTGAACTTCAACTGCATCTGAATTGTTTTGTCCAAAATCCATTGTGGTAATGTACAGAAAAAATTAGAAAAATGTTGTCTCTTTTCAAATATATATGGACCTAACTGTATATATCATCAAAAGTCAGGTAAATCTTGAGTAGAAGAGAGGCCTACGACAAAAGTGCCATACAACTGACAAAATCTCAAGTCAGGATAGATTTAACACACCAGAGTCGTTTGGGTTTTAACAGCCCTCTGGAGTTCCTATTACTAGACTTCTACTTTCATTACTAAAAAAAAAACACCACCACCACAAAAAAAAAAGAATTTCATGGTGCTTTTTACAAACCAATGTGTACAAACCAAGAAAAAAATGTGTTGCAGGAGCTTAGGATATATGCAGACGGTGTGTATTACATACTGATTTTCCACATGGATTTTTCAGTGGAAAATCTGCAGTGTAAGGGCCCATTCCCACAGCCGAATTTTTCTTCTGAATTTTAGTGTGGATCATGCTCCAAAGTTCCAGCAATGATAATGTACACGGTGCAAAAATTTTAAATGCCGAAAATTGGATTTTTATGTCTGCAGAATGTCAATCGTGAGGATTTTCAGGTGAGATCTCGGACAAATGTACATCAAAATAGTCAACAAAATCCGGATTTGCAGATTTTGGTACAGAAAAACAGCACAAAAATCACAAACTACAGTGCTGTGTGCATGTACTCTTATGGTATGTTCACATGTTGCTGAAACACTGCAGATTTTCTGCTGGATATCAAATGGTGCGTTTTTCACTTGCAGAAATGCTGCTGATTTCACTTTTGCATTGGAAATGGGAAATCTACAATAAAATCCGCATCATGAATTAACATGCTGCAGGTTTCAAGCGTATCAGTAATATGTGGGTGATTTCCCATTACTCCTAGGTTTGGCTGAAAAAACGGCAGCGCCATTTTTCTAAGAAACACTGTTACAGGAACCTCTGTGACCCAGTTTCCAGCCTGCGGTAATCTATTCCCTGCCAGCCTCTATTATCTATGGTCGCTGTACATGAATCACTCCGGATAGGGCGATGCCGGAGACGAGTAGCGCGCCCCCTGGCGCACTGGAGGAACAAGCCGAAGGGCAAGCAGTGGGCGGGTCTGTGGTTGTGGGTGGTGTCACGAGTCGTTCAGTGTCCTCGTATTTGAGGGCGGGGTTACGAGTCTGATTTGCCTCCAGCTTGACAGCTGTGGCGGCAGCAGAGGGATGGAGGCTCCGGGGCGAGTGTGGCTGCGGGCCCCGGGTTCTCTGTCGCTGGACGATGTGTACAGCATGGCGAAGAGCCTGGGCTCTGAACTGCAGAAACTGACCGAGCAGTACGGGCCGGAGTCGGTGTCCGGAGTGGTCCCGCAGGTGGTGCGCGTCCTGGAGCTGCTGGAGGGCTTCGCAGCAACCGAGAGGGAACGGGGTCCCCCGGAGCACGAGCTGCTGATCCGGGCGGTGCAGAGCATGCAGATAGGCAGAGACGAGCGACCCGCACCGGTAAGTCCTATGGCGTATTGTACTACAACCCGGGGTGCACCACTAATGAGGCCAGGTTAGGTAGGGGCAAGAGGGGGGCAGCAGAAAGCCTAGGTGCACTCCTGGGTGCAACTACAAGTACCAGCAGGCAGTGCTGTACTGGAGAATGGGAGTTGATGCTCTCAGATGCCTGATGACAGACTCTAACCTCAGGATTCATAGTAATCCTGCCATCAGTAACTGCTGACAGTTTCAGGCTCCTGCTACAATGCGCCATGCGGTGATCAGTGGTTCCCTGATGATCAGACCATAGCGATTGTTAGTGTCCTACACCATCTTCACCAGAAATGTCATACTATGAGCTTCCCAGCCCCCTAAACTGAGGAAAAGCTGCACCCCTGCAAAAATAAAATCTAAAACTGTTAGATTTCAGTTATCGCACCACGGATGACGGTCCACGCCTTGTCCTGCTGTCACTTTGGGTGAATAATTACAGCCTGTCGCAGCTGTACCATTGTGGACGGTGCGCCTCCACTGCAGCCAGGCGTGTGACGCAGCATCGGACAGGTCACCAGTAAGCTATGATGATACCCGCAGATGGCAGTGCACCCCACCAGCGGAGCACAGTTTGTTCACACATGGCAGAAATGCTGCAGATTTCCCTTCCGGTTTGGCGTAGTTGTTGCAAAGTGAAATTTTACAAAATGTCATCCACGTGCCGCGTAAGATTTCTGTGGGTGAATTGACACGTCGTGTGGGTTATTAGTCTGTTTTATTCTCCCAGGTCAAATGACATGTCAGATTTTTTTTTTTTTACGTTTTGCAATAGATTCTTGTGTAAGATATCACTGGCAAACATTGCATAATTGTTACATTCAGACAGAACAGGGATGAAAGGGGTTATCCCTCCGATATTATTTTGCACCTCTTCACAGTGGTCGGAGGGGCCCGACCACTGCGTACCTCTACGATCCATCATAGAATTCCGTTATGGTCCGTGGTAGCGCAATCCATAACTAGATTCTCCGATAACCCAAACCTTGGACGCCAAACCTAAAACACAAGTTCGCTCATCACCAGTCGTGACCAAGAATGTTTACACGTCTAATGACTTTAGCAGGTTTGCCAGTCGTCCGGAAAACAGTGGATTGCCACCATAGACGACGTCCGTGGACTTGTCCCACTCAGAAACAGTGATGGTTCAATTAGAATTGCTTTCCATATTTCCCATAGAACATATAATAGTTATCTTGTCTGATATTCATGCTTAATCAGTGGTCAAGAAAAATCGTGACCTGCATACGGGTCTTAAAGGGGTAATCTGGTAGTAGTCCATTAAAGGGGTTGTCTCACTTCAGCAAATAGAATTTATTTTGTAGAGGAAGTTATACAAGCCATTTACTAATATATTGTGATTGTCCATATTGCTTCCATTGCTGGCTTCATTTTTCCATCATATTATGTATTGCTCGTTTCCATGGTTACGACCACCCTGCAATCCATCAGTGGTGGTCGTGCTTGCACACTATAGGAAAAAGCACTAGCACATGTGCGTTCCCACTGTCCGGGCCACCAGAGAGGCCGGCGCTTTTTCCTATAGTGTGCAAACACGACCACCACTGATGGATTGCAGGGTCGTCGTAACCATGGAAACGAGAAGTCTATAATGTTATGTAAAAATGAATCCAGCCAGCAAAGGAAGCAATATGGAGAATAACAATATATTAGTAAGTGGCTTATATTAACTTCCTTTACATAATAAATGCTATATGTTGAAGCGAGACAGCCCCTTTAAATTTTGTGGGACCCACAGAAACCCCTGTTTGCTCACCTGGAAGCTCCTCTTCTTGAGCTAGAAGATGCGATCGGAGGTGCTATGTGCCTTTGCTCGACCTTACTTCTACAGGATCATAGTGACCTAAAGCTGTGAGTGTGATCCTGTAGAAGTTAGGGCAAGCCGCCAGTGCCGTGTGCTCCTGCAAATCCAGAACAGAGGATCACGCTCACACACGGAGCGGGATTCCCGAAATGCACTCGCTGGATCTTGTATGACTTTCACTTCTGGAATCGCACAAGTAAGAAGGTCACAGATTAAAAATAGGCTACGTGATGGAAAGTAAGAGGAAGTGCACATAGTGTTGAACCACACGGCGTGTGTGCCGTTATCCCGTCAGAATAATATCCCATTACCGAAAAAAAAAAAGAAAAGAATTGACCTATTTATATTTCCGGCTAGCTTCCCACTGATGCCAATCCTTATGATTAGCTGCCAGATGCCTCTGGAATACAGTCAGCCTGGCTTACAATAATGTACTGGACGCAGGACTGGCTCCGACACGCTGGAGAACAGGTGGTAAATGAGGCTGTGACCGCCACAGTCTGCGGTTCTGGTCTGAAGCCCGTGGCACTGCACGGCTGGAGATCGCCGGACGAAAAGTCAGACATGGAGTACTTTTCGTCTGGCATTTCCGGCCGTGCTGCGCCGTAGCTCCGCCCCCGCTCCATTATAGTCAATGGGGACGGAGCGGCAGCACGGCAGTGCACGGGTACTTGCGGCAGGACGGATCCGGCAGGCTAAATAGCCTGCCGGATCCGTCCTGCCGCAAGTGTAAAAGAAAAGTTCAATTTCACAGCTTGCAGTGGTTTTGTGTCCAGTCAAAAAAAAAAAAACAATAGATTAACGGAATAGAATGCATTGAAATGAATGGGGACAGAACTGATCCGTTTTGGGATCCTCTGCCAGATGTTAAAACCGGAAAGCCACAACGCAAGTCTGAAACAGGCCTATACTGCGCTAGGTCAGGGTTAGTTCAGCATCAGAATGTTTCTTCCCAAAAATAAGCAGAAATCATGAAAATGATGAGGAATTGAAACCCAAAATATCATAACATTTTCAGATTTTTAATACAGAGATCAAGTGCGGGAATTATGGCCAAAACTTTCAAAGCCAACATCCCTGTTCCCAGAGTCAGATGATAGCCGCGGATCAGGCAACAGTCCGTGACTATGTAATGGTTGCACCAGCAGATCTCTGCTCTAATAGAAGAGGGACTCCCCACTTTGACTATATGTCTAAATGGGATATTTTGAATTTTAGATAAATGCCCCCTAATTTATTTTGTACTAATTTTGTCACTACCGAAACTAAAGTGGTGAAAATCTTCTTGCGTGATATTTACTCACCTGAGATTGTTGGTGACGTTGAGCATACTCGTGCACTTTACTGCTCTGTGTAAATGGACTTTGTGAACTTTTATGACTGAAAAACAGAAAGTAGAAGCCAAATGTCACAAAGTTCAACAAGCGCTAAACGCCGCCTTGTGGTGGGTATGTGCCAGTAAAATGATTTCCAGAGGTAGCATCCGCCCTCACCACTGCTGAATGTTTTGCAGAATGCTGACCGCTATGTGCAGTAGGCGCCCTAGAACTTATAGGGGTTATCCGAGAATATAAAATCCCCCCCCCCCCCATATGCCGGCCCCCCCCCCCCCAAACTGAATATACTTGCCCCACTCCCCGCACCACCGCTGCTTCTTCCTGTGCGCGGATGAAAACATCCAGTGTCGGGGTTGGCAGACGGGGACGAGCCTCCCTAGCGTCACTCAATGCTAGGGAGGCTTGTCCTCCCCGTCCCCACCTGGATGGCGTAAAAATGTCGCAGGGGCATTTAAAAAGTTGTAAAGCGGGATCTTGCGACTTTTGTTACACCAAAAACTGACCGATTACTTGCTGAATAACACATCCCACCCCTTATCAGGTGCCATTGTCACGCACTTCACCTCAGTGGTTTTTATGTTATGGCTGAGCGATGTTTTCCAGGGCAGCTTCTCGTTTTCTTTGTGCAGTTTTCGGTATCTGTTCCTTTTCTGCCTACTGATACTAACATAATGGAGTTCAATAGAAAACACTTGGGATCAGTCGTCACGCCTGTTAACTCTGTGTGGCGGTCTCTGGCAGTCTTATAGAGTCTCTGTGTGGCAGTCTAATATCTCTTGCAGTCTCATAGAATAGTAGTGGCATGTGTGATTGCCGCCCCATTTAAATGGGGAACACAGGACCCCTGTTCTTGTGCTCAGCGGTTGCACTAGTCCTAAGTATGTGGAATCGGACAGCCCCTGAGTGAAGCTGATGTAGGGAATCCTATTAATCTAGAATTACGGAGACTGAGAACATAGGAAGTAATTAGCTTTTGGCCTATTGCACACGACCGTATGTATTTTGCAGTGTTTCGCGGTCCGTTTTTCATGGATCCATTGTTTTGTTTCCGTTCTGTAGTTCCGCAAAAAATATCCATATGGTTTCCATATGCGATCAGTTTTTTGCTGATCACAAATAAAAAAACTGAAAATTTGTAGTCATTACTGTAATGTATAGTTATGTTTGTAAACGGTAAACACATGGGCAAAGTGGGCATGGATCCGCAAAAAAATGGATGACATACGGATGTGTTCCGTATGCATTCCGTTTTTTTGTACACCCATTGACTTGAATGGAGCGTCAGAACGTTATTTACAGGCAATAATAGGGAAAGTTCTATCTTTTAGCGGAACGGATATAAGTAAAAACCGGAAACGGAGTACATTTTTTTGTTTTTTGCGGAACCATTGAAATGAATGGTTCCACAAATGGAACCTGCAAAAACGGAGCGGAAACAGTAAAAAAAAAACGTTTGTGTGCAAGAGGCCTTAGTGTGTACACATACTAGCGCATCTCGATAAATTAGAATACCATTGAAAGGTTAATTTATTTCAGTAATTTGGTTCAAAAAGTGAAACTCATATATTCTATAGATGTATTACACACATGGTGATCTATTTCAAGCAGTTATTTCTTTTAATATTAATGATTATGGCTTACAGCTACTGAAAACCCAAAAGTCAGTATCTTAGAAAATTTGAATAAGACCAATAAAAAAAAATATTTTTTAATCCAGAAATGTTGGCCTACTGAAAGGTATGAACGGTATATGCACCCACCGCCAATTTGTAAATTAGAAAGGTATATACTATTATGGAAGGCACTCTATTCTCTGATGTGACATGGATACATAAAAAAACTGTTAAAATTTATTAAAAAGTTAAAACCGAAATATCCCTTAATGAATTAATATTTCATATACACATTTCCATAGCTTGACCGCTAAAGTCACTTCAAAAATTGAAAATTCCTAAATAATAATGTCTCTCTCATGGGTGGTATAGCTACAGAACAGTATGTCCAGCCCCGTATATTAAGTTGATGGCTTACTATAAAAATATCCACCTAGTGAGGAGATTACAGCAACGCATCTGATTCCGAAATGGTATTAGGTCAGTTATTGGACATTGAGTAAGACATTAAGGGATGTTAAAAGATTCTTCTATGTGAAGTTGTGCAGTTCCAGAATATATCACTATATAGCTGATAATGGCCAATATCCAAATTAATATAATGTTAGTATTGCGGCTATATTATTTCTTAGTATATGCACCCAATACTTGGTCAGGGCTCCTTCTGCATGAATTACTGCATCAATGTGGCATGGCATGGAGGTGATCAGCCTGTGGCACTGCTGAGGTGTTATGGAAGCCCAGGTTGCCTTCAGCTCGTCGGCGTTGTTGCGTCTGGTGTCTCTCATCTTCCTCATGGCAACGGCTTTTTGAGGTTTAGGTCAGGTGAGTTTGCTGGCCAGTTAAGCATAGCAATACCATGGTTATTAAACCATGTATTGGTACTTTTGGCAGTGTGGGCAGGTGCCAAGTCCTACTGGGAAATGAAATCAGTTTGTCAACAGAGGGAAGCATAAAGTGCTCTATAATTTTCTGGTAGATGGCTGCGCTGACTTTGGACTTGATATGACACAGTGGACCAACTCCAGCATATGACATGACTCCCCAAACCATCACTGACTGTGGAAGTTTCACCCTGGACCTCAAGCAGCTTGGATTATGTTCCTCTCCACTCTTCCTCCAGATTCGGGGACCTTGATTTCCAAATGAAATGCAAAACTTACTTTCATCTCAAAACAGAACTTTGGTCCACTGAGAACAGTCCAGTCTTTTTTCTCCTTAGCCCAGATAAAAAGCTTTTGACAACTCTGGGACATGAATGGCTTGACACAAGGAATTCAATAGTTGGAGTCCATGTCCAGGATACATCTGTGTGTAGTGGGACATGAAGCACCAACTCCAGCCACAGTCCACTCCTTGTGAATCTCCCCCCAAATTCTTGAATGGCCTTTTCTGACAATTCGTTCAAGGCTGCGGTTATCCCTTTTGGTTGCACACCTTTTTCTACCTCACTTTGTTTTTTCCTTCCACTCAACTTTCAATTAATATGCTTGGATACAGCACTCTGAACAGCCAGCCTCTTTAGCAATGACCTTTTGTGGCTTACCCTTCCTTGTGGAGGGTGTCAATGACTGTCTTCTGGACAACTGTCAAGTCAGCAGTCTTCCCCATTGTGTAGCCTATTGAACCAGACCGAGGGACCATAAAGGCGTAGGAAACCTTTGCAGGTATTTTGTGTTGATTAGCTGATTAGAGTGTGACACCATGGGGGAGATTTATCAAAAGTGGTGTAAAGGAAAACGGGCTAAGTTTTCAAGGCTTCTGTGGAAACTGTGTTCTGATTGATTACTATCAGGGATGAGCGAACCGACTTCAGATGAAACATCTGAAGTCAGTTCGCATAAACTTAATTCCAATACTGTACAGAGCAGGACCTCCGTGCAGTATTAGAATGTATTGGCTCCAATGAGCCAAAGTTATTGCTTCACAAATTAATTTTTACTGTAAAAAAAAAAAAAACATTTCCTGAATTCTGGTTCAGTTCCAAGGTACCACTTGGAACCAAACCCGAGTTTGGGAAATGTTTTTTTTACAGTAGAAATTAATTTATGAAGTTATCATGCAAAGTCTCGCGAGACTTCGCGAAGGAGTAACTTCAGCTCATCGGAGCCAATACATTCTAATAATGTACGGAGGTCCTGCTCTGTACAGTATTGGAATTAAGTTTTATGCGAATTGACTTCAGATGTTTCATCCGAAGTCGATTCGCTCATCCCTAGTTACTATGGGCAACTAAGCTAGTTTTCCTTTACACCACTTTTTATAAATCACCCCTATAGGTCTAAAATATTGAGCTTTTTCACAATATTCTAACTTTCTAAGATACTGACGTTTGTGTTTTCATAGCTGTAAGCCATAATCCTCAAGGCATGACATAGATTACTCTGTGTTTAATGAATCTACACAATATGTTTCACTTTTTGAATTATTGATTATTAACTTTTTGATTATATGCTAACTTATTGAGATGCACTGACTAGTATATACCCCTGTTATGCCTTACGCTAGGTTCACACCTGAGCGTTTTACAGCGCGTTCCTACGCGCTGTTAAACGCTCAACAGGCGAAAACCCATGTTTCCCTATGGGCATGGTTCTCACCTGAGCGTTTTACAGCGCCCAACAAAGTACAGGAGCTTTTTTGGGGCGTTTTGTCATGCGTATCGTAATAGACGCCAGAGTGGTCAATCACACGAACACGCGTACAACGCGAGTTTCCTATTTCCAAAAATGCGCTGTAATACGCGCGACAAAAACGCGCGTATCAAATACACTCAGGTGTGAACCCAGCGTTGGTGAAAAGATTGCCCCAAAGCCTTGACCAGAACCTGCCCTTTAATATCCTAAGAAAGGCCTGAGGATATATACACGTGACTGAGGGTTCATGCAGATGACCGTATGTATTTTGCGGTCAGCAAAACATAGATCCTTTATTTTTGTGAATCCATTATAACAATGCCTATCCTTGTCCACAAAACAGGCAAGAATAGGAGATGTTCTATTTTTTTAGTGGAATGGACTTGCGAACATACAGAAACGTAATGCACATGGAGTGATTTCCATATTTATTTATTTTTTTTGTAGAAAATTAGCAGCAGATTTGTCATTTGGTGATTTTGCAGAAGTTTTTACAAGCATTTTAAAGAATTTTTGGATGAGGTTTCTCTGCTTCTCCATTGACTGATATGGAACCCAAAATGAAATTTACTTCCCAGAAGTAACTTCTTTGCAAGGGGTCCGCCTGATGACCACACCAAGAATGGACCTGTAACGCTGGGTTCAGACCTGAGCGTTTCTGAGACACGCGTTTTCGGCAATAGTAAACGCGCGTTTGTGTGATTGACTGCAGTGTTGTCCAATGACCAAATATCCCTGTCTATGTGAAGTTTGGCCAATCAGAGCTGGGGTTTGGCCTTTCCAGCATGTTGCAAATTCATAAACGCATGTTTTCAGTGTCAAAAAACGCGCAAAATACAAGCGTTGCACGTTCCCATTGAAGTCTATGGGCCAAAACGCGCGACAAACGCCCCCAAAAAAGCTCAAGTACTTGTTTATGCGTCGGGTGTTTTTCAGCGCGTTTGAACGCGCTGTAAAACGCGAAAATGTGAACCAGTCCCATAGGGAAGCATTGGTTTGCATCGGTTATGCGTTTTACAGCGCGTTCGAATGCGCTGTAAAACGCTCAAGTGTGAACTGAGGGTAAATTCTTGACAGAATCTGGAAAACCGTGCTGCAAAAATCCTCGGCTGCATGAAGTATGGCAAGGGTTCCCATTGAGTTTCGGCACCGAATCGGCCCAGAACACTCCATCTGAACCCTAAATGTTACTCTTTAAGTAGGTCTTATGCTCTTTAGCCATAACTAAGTGTTCATCTAGAAGTGTTGGCCCTGCCCCTTGATTACTCTGAGGTAAATACAGTATTATGGGGGAACAGCTGTTGCCACTGGAGTTTCCCTTTAACGTTTTCTAGTTTGCCTATTCTAGGATCTATTTATCTATGGTGAAAGAAGGTTGAATGGAAAATGTATTTGTGAAAAATGCATCTGAAGCTGACAGAAGTGACGGGGAAACCCCTCCCGCCTCCCCTCCCTTCTTTACATAAGGGCGCAGTTACACTAGGGATTTTCCTGAAAAGAAACATGCGATACCGTTCTTATTGTGAGAAGTTCCTCAAAAATAGTCCGCACGGTGGCACGTCCATCTGTTGTCCTAGTTTACTACTATCTAAGCCTTTCTGGAAGATCCTGATCCTAGGGTCAGAAAGGAGTCTGCCGCCAGCTCATGGTCTTCTAGAGGTCACTTTGTTTGTCTGCTTGCTTCGTTCTTTCCAAGTAATCTGGATTATGATTATTTTTTTGAAAATGCCATCAATTCCAGGGCGCTGTACATCCAAGAGGGGGTTACACATACATATTATAAAAGTACAATTGCGATAAACATGAAACTATTAACAGACTGTTATAGAGGGGAGAGGAACCTGCCCATGAGAGCTTAAAATCTGCAAGGGAAGGGGAAGGACACAGCAGGTGAAGGTTTCTTCCCACAATCCAAAAAATTGCTGGAGGGGGAGCCGAGGCAGTGACTGGGATGAATGGCTGGTTACGGTTATCAGAGCTTTGTAATGTAATAAGCCGGCGTGTACATCACATGACAGGGCCGTATCCACTGCAAGTGAACAATAAAGGTTTGTATTGTAGGACAGCAAGCAGAGATCTAGAAAACTGAAGTAGTCTTACACAAAGTATATAGGAAAGTTGTATAATTTTTCACTAAGAATAGCCATGTGTTAAATGAAACTAAATGGTGAGCCCGGTACGTGACCGGCAGTAAACAAACGGACCTTGCCCTACGCAATGCAGTGCAAGGCAAGGAAATGCTCCGATGCTCCATTCATAGTAAATGAGTAAAGAAGAGGTTAAATCCGGGTTCAGCTCTTAACTCGGACAACCCCTTTAAGAACAAAGGATTGGGCAACTTGAAATGCAACATGCCTGATCCTTTTTTTTTTTTCCCTCTACATATACTGAGTAAACTTCAGCCGTACAAAACGTATTTTGTTTCCCTGTCTGTTCTGTTTTTTTTTTTTTGCAGATAAGATGCGGACCCATTCATTTCAGTGGGTCCACAAAAAATGCTGACTGCACACTGTGTACTATCCGCATCTGTATGTCCGTTCTGTAGCCCCGCAAAAAAAATAGAGCATGTCATATTCTTGTAGGCAGTATTACAATGGATCCGCAAAAAAAAACGGATGTCATACAGAACGTCATCCCCTTTTTTGCGGATTCGCAATTTGCAGACCACAAAGCACAAACAGTCACGTGCATGTAACCTTACATGGTTGCCAGTTCTGGCAATGTAAGTCTGAGTGTGGCCACCTTAAAGAGGGTTTCAGGTCTGTTTATTACCTCAGGATACGCCATCAATATATGATTGGCAGCGGACCGATACCCTGCTGGTCAGTTGTCTGCAGTAGCTCCACCCACTGTGTGCCCTTGGCGTAGCTTATTATTGCAGTATTGCTCCCACAGAGTGCTGCAGTAACCAGCTCTGTGCACCACACAATGGGTGGAGCTGTGGAGCTCTGGCTCCAGACCTCCACCAGAACAGCTGATCAGCGTGCTCGTCAGACCCCCACCAATCACATATTAATGGTCTGTCCTGAGGATAGGCCTTCAATATAAGAGGATCAGAAAACCCCTTTAAATCGACTCTGGTTCACAAAAAAAATGACGTTCACTGGGGAACAAGCAGAACAATAACATGATGACCTCCTATCCACTAATGGGCTCCTCTTCTGCCATCCAAGATGGCCGTACCACTTCTCAGACTACTTGATGCACAGTGGGCCCAAGACACTTCTTTCTGCCCTTGTATTTCTAGATCATAAAATGTGTCACAATATGGCCCTATTCACACATCCGCAATGTAGTCCGCATGTATTCCGCAATTTTGCGGAATACATGCGGACCCATTGTCTGTGAATGGGGCCGGGAAAGATGCGGAGAGCACACACTGTGCTCTCCGCATCCGATTTTGCGGAGCGCGCCGCCGATTTTCCGGTCCGCGGCTCCGAAAAAAAATAGAGCATGTCCTATTCTTGTCCGCAATTGCGGACAAGAAGAGGCATTTTCTATGGAGTTCGGGCAATGTGCGGTCCGCAAAAATGCAGAATGCACATTGCCGGTGTGTCCGTGTTTTGCGGATTCGCGGCTCCGTGGATCCGCAAAACACTTGCGGATGTGTGAATAAGGCCTATATCGGCATTTCTCGTGACGAGCTGCTGTTCACATTTGTGGAGTTCTCCAACATAAGGGGAGATTCATTGCAAGGGAAATTTTTTTAAATCAATTTTGCTTGTGTTTTTGTTGCTGTATTGCGCACAAGATTTATTAAATGCTGCATAATGTAAGATTTTATTTAATTTTAACAAAAAATAGTGTTATGTATCTTTTTAAAAAAAAATTACTTTCATCTATAGATGTTACCTCCTGGAGTTAATACGGTTGAAAAAAGACATAAGTCCATCAAGTTCAACCAAGGGAGTGAGGCTAGATGCAGACGTCCATTAAACCCGGACGTGAGCAGTCTGTGGTAATGCGGGCTGGATTCTTTCTTTACAGCCGGCGCGCACGGTGTATGATCTTGCTATCCTGCAGTGGCGGCAGGGAGCGCACGGCGTCATAGCAACCAATAACGCCGTGCGCTCCGGCTGTAAAAAACAAATCCAGCCCGCGTTACCACGGACTGCTCACGTCCGGGTTTAACGGACATCTGCATCTAGTCCGAAACTGCACAGTTTTTTTCCAGCCTGATAAAGCGCGCCTTCTTTCCCACCCACTTTTCAAATGTGGCGAGAGCAGCGTAAAATTATAAAGTTGCAGATTTACGCACAAAAACGGCATGTGTCAAAATACTTTTTATTTTTATTTATTTTTTCTACCACCAGAAACCTTTCAGTGCCCCCAGCCCCTCCACCACTTACAGAAGTCGACGGTCGTCACAGTTTCCTTTCCTTTCTCTGATCTGAGCAGCCATGCGATTGAAGATCTCTTCAGCAGGCAGCAGGAAACATTCGCAGGCGTACTATATATATATATTCGTCTGTACAGTAAGCAGATGGCAGTGGATTGTGTCCTCTTATTGGGGACATGTTCTCCACCAGTTCCCCTCTAGATGTGACTTGCGTGTAATACTTGTCATGCAGTTCAGCGAGGTTATCGGCTGATGACATATGTTTGACCTGTATATAGCAACCACCGTCTGCTGGGAAAATACTCTGCACTCATATTGTTTGCTCGTACACTTCCTTATAAATGATTAGCTTTCCTCTGATCCAACAACATGCGGTATTCTGTAATCTTATCTCTACAGACATTTCAGCTTCTTTATGGGAAATCATATGATTCTCGTCCTCATACAGGCTGATTTCATTACTAGGCTACATTCACACGACAGTGAAAAATAATGTCTGTTAAAAACGGCAAAATGATCAGTTTTTTTGAGAAACGGGCATTAAAAACATTTCCCATCAATTTTATGGGGGCTGTCTGTCCGTGAACATGTTCTGTGTTTTTTTTTTTTTTTTTTGTTTTGTTTTTTTTGGTCTGATATTCACTGGCTCTCAAAAAAACAGCTATATCAATGACGCCATAGACTTTCATTTTTCTTTAAACGGATTTGTGAAGGCCATTAAAAGCGTCAGTTTTTCACTGTCATGTGAATGTAGACTTCCATTTATGCCTCAGTGTTTTCTTGCATATTTTAGGCTTTGTCATTTCATGCATATCGATGACTTATCCTCAGGATAGGTCATCAATATGTGATAAGTGGGGCTCCATCTCCTGGCACCCCTTCAGATCAGGTATTCGATGAGACGAGCGCTGCAGCCTTTTCACAGCTTGCGAAGCTCAGTGCGGTATATTGTACAGTGACTGTGCTTTGCTATTCACTTGGATGGGACTGAGCAGCACAAAATTCATGTGACCAATGGACCTGACGCGTCAGGGACCGCGAAAGAGATTGACAGTGGTGCTGAGAGTCGGGCCCCACCGATTAGATATTAATGACCTATCCTCAGGAGACTAAACAGCTATAAAAATGTAATGCAAAGGGCTCATGCACGCATGCATTTTTTTTTTTTTGTCCGAATCCTATCCGCATTTTTTGTGGGTCAGATACAGACCCATTCACTTCATTCAGGCCGTTAAAGATGCAGACAGCTGCCGCATCCGTATGTCTGTTCCGTGGCCCCGCAAAACAATAGAAGGTCCTATTGTCCATTGTTGGACAAGGATAGGACAATTCTACAGAGGTCAGGACGTTCTGTTCTGCAAAATGCAGAAAGCACACATCCGATTTCCAAATTTTGCAGATCCACGAATTGCGGACCGCAAAACAGCCTATGGTCGTGTACATGTGCCCTTAATCTGATGGAAAAACTAATGGAGGTGTGAGCATAGCCACAATTGTTGATGTCATGATTATTATGCGGTATTTTATGTAGTTGTGCTCTTCTTATATGATGTAAGTTCATCATGGGCATTCCCAACAAATCTTTCTTCCACCCACCTAAACCGTTAATGGATAATAAGGTTGGGTGTTCCAGTGACTTGGCCATAATATATGGTGTTTACTCTGATTCACGTTTTCTCCTACTTGGATGGCCTTGATCTTACAGTACTTACTTAATGAGCTCTTTACATCCTCAAAGAAAATGTTATCTGCTTACACCAGTGGCCCGCAACCTCTGGCAGGCCTACGCTTGTGAAACTACAATTTCCAGCATGCACAGTTATTTATTACTCACTTTATATACAGTGGATATAAAGTCTGCACATCCCTGTTAAAATGTCAGGTTTCTGTGCTGTAAAAAAAATAAAAAAATGAGACAACGATAAATCATTTCAGAACTTTTTCCACCTTTTAATGTGACCTATAAACTGTACCACTCAATTGAAAAACAAACTGAAATCTTTTAGGTAGAGGGAAGAAAAAATATAAAAATAATATGTGGTTGCATAATTGTGCACACCCTTAAACTAATACTTTGTTGAAGCACCTTTTGATTTTATTACAGCACTCGGTCTTTTTGGGTACATTTTGCCTTGGCAAGATTTGCCCACTCTTCTTTGCAAAAACACTCCAAATCTGTCAGATTGCAAGGGCATCTCCTGTGCACAGGCCTCTTCAGATCACCCCACAGATTGTCAATCGGATTCAGGTCTGGGCTCTGGTTGGGCTATTCCAAAACTTTCATCTTCTTCTGGTGAAGCCATTCCTTTGGATGTATGCTTTGGGTCGTTGTCATGCTGAAAGATGAAGTTCCTCTTCGTGTTCAGCTTTCTAGCAGAAGCCTGAAGGTTTTGTGCCAATATTGACTGGTATTTGGAACTGTTCATAATTCCCTCTATCTTAACTAAGGCGGTTCCAGCTGAAGTAAAACAGCCCCTTGGCTTGATGCTGCCACCACCATGCTTCACTGTGGGTATGGTGTTCTTTTGGTGATGTGCAGTGTTATTTTTACGCCAAACATATCTTTTGGAATTATGGCCAAAAAGTTCAACCTTGGTTTCATCATACCATAACACCTTTTCACACATGCTTTTGGAAGACTTCAGATGTGTTTTTGAAAAATGTAGCCTGGCTTGGATATTTTTCTTCGTAAGAAAAGGCCTTCGTCTTGCCACTCTACCCCATAGCCCAGACATATGAAGAATCCGGGAGATTGTTGTCACATGTACCACACAGCCAGAACTTGCCAGATATTCCCGCAGCTCCTTTAATGTTACTGTAGGCCCTTTTGGTAGCCTCCCAGACCAGTTTTCTTCTCGTCTTTTTATCAGTTTTGGAGGGACGTCCAGTTCTTGGTAATGTCACTGTTGGGCCATATTTTCTCCACTTGATGATGACTGTCTTCACTGTGTTCCATGGTATATATAATGCCTTGGAAATTCTTTTGTACCCTTCCCCTGACTGATACCGTTTAACAATGAGATCCCTCTGATGCTTTGGAAGCTCTCTGTGGACCATGGCTTTTGCTGTGGGATGCGACTAAGAAAATTTCAGGAAAGACCAACTAGAGCAGGTGAACTTTATTTGGGGTTAATCAGAGGCACTGTAAATGATGGCGGGTGTATGCTGACTCCTATTTAACATGTTTTTGAATGTGATTGCTTAATTCTGAACACAGCTACATCCCAGGTATAAGAGGGTGTGCACACCTATGCAACCACATTATTCCATTTTTTTTTTTTTTTTGTTTTCTTCCCTGCACCTAAAAGATTTCAGTTTGTTTTTTAATTGCGTGGTACAGTTTATAGGTCACATTAATGGGGGAAAAAGTTCTTAAATGATTTATCTTTGTCTCCGTATTTTTTATTTTTTTTTATAGCATCGAAACCTGACATTTTAACAGGGGTGTGTAGACTTTTTATATCCACTGTAGCGCTGACATATTCCACAGCGCTTTACAGATATATTTATTGCTTGCTGTGCCCAGTAGAATTCCCAATCTAAATTCCCTAACAATATGTTTTTGGAGTGTGGGAGGAAATCGGAGACCCACACAAACACGTGGAGAACATGCATATTCCCTACATATGCTGTCCTTGGTCAGATTCGAGTCTAGGACCTGAGAGCTGCAAGTCTTCAGTGCTAAAAACCTTATAGCAGAAGCTTGGGATTGTGTGACTCCCAGGAGTCTAACCCTGACAGCGTATTGCATTCACTAATCTACGTGGATAAAATTATTCTACCTCAAGGGCCAGACTACGACAACCCATAATATTAAAACCACCTGGCTAGTAGCAGAGCTCTCTTATGCCACCACAGTTGCTTAGCTATTCTTGACGCAACCTTATAAGTGAATGGAGAATGGTAGCATTTGTAGTTGCAGTTTCACAACAGCTGGAGTGCCACAATTTGCTAACCCCTGGCTTACACATCAGGGACCATCTGTACACAGAGTAACCATGTACATTTCTGTATTCTGATCAGTTTATTATGAGACAGGTTCTATAAACGTAGTTTTTTTTTTTGCTCTCTACTTCTGCACAGGATCTAGAACAGAAGCTGCTGGAAGCTCAGAGAAAAGAACATGACCTTCAGAACCAGGTGTCCCAACTTACTGAAGAGAACCAGAAACTCTTGGTCCAAATGACAGAGACAAAATCCCAGGGAGGTTAGTTTATCAGCTCTGTGATATTTAATTGTACAATAAAATGCCAGTCGCAGTATGTTTTTTATTAAATATTTTAATAAAAAATATTATTAATAAAGCAGGAAAACGGATATGTCAAAGGCTGATACAGACAGGAGATACGTTATGCTGACATGCCATGTGTCCACTGCAGTCAGTTAGTGGCCACAGTGGTGACTTCAGTGATGTCTCTCTTTAGGAATGACATGCTGTGTAAACACATGACCACTGCAGCCAGTCACTGCCTGTACCAATGATATTGCGTGACAGCGCCACTGTGGTCAGCAGTTGTCTGCAGTGGCTACATCCAGTGTCAGGATAACATCTGTGGAGCTGGATAAATAGACGGGTGATGGGTATGGGTGCAAGGGTTGTTGAGGTTCCAAAGAGCAAGATTCACAGACCATTGCCAGCAGTATTGGCACCATTACAGTACCAGTTCTGTCAACAGCAACATGTTGACAGTTTCCAGCTAAAAGTTTTATTACTCTGCAATACATTTTTGTCTGCAGATTTGTCATCTGCAAAGACATTGGGTTTTCAGTGTGCAATTAAGCTCCTGATGGTTCTAGAGCCAGCAAACAATATCCTATTGTGGCCTAGTAAAGCACTGCTGTAAACCAGGAGAGGACATGATGAAATCTACGCTTTGCGGAACCTGAATTGAATGATCCACAAGGGCAGACACAGCGGCAAACACAGCGGCAATTTATTTTGCATGCCCCTTTTAAGTTTTAGTTCTCCCATGAGAGGTTGCAGCACATTTACTTGCTGAATTTGTCCCACCTTCATACCATCTATATAGAGAAGCCATTGAACTGAATGGGCTCGCAGCGCAACTCGCAAGTTTATATGACCCCAGATTTCCCAAAAATGTTGTCATGTTGCATTTTTATTTTTTATTTTTTGGTGATTCCACAGTCGTGGCAACTTGTGAGATGTGCTATGATCCCATTCAATGTAATGCCTGAACTGCTACATGTCAATCTCTGGTCATGCGATGGGTGTCTGTCAAGATACTATGGAGCCCCATCCTCCAACATGACATAAGTCTTCTGATGTGGTCAAATGTGATCATTTTGGCCAACCATGTTTTATTATAAACAATTGTATGCCATGAGCTGAATTCAGCCGATCATTTGCCATCTTGTCAAAGTCCAGAGGGGTCTTAACTGACTGCCTGATCATCCAGTTTGGTCTACTACAGGGATGGCCAACCTTCAGCCCTCCAGCTGTTGCAAAACTACAACTCCCAGCATGCCCAGACAGACTACAGCTATTAGCCTACAGCAGGGCATGGTGGGAGTTGTAGTTTTACAACAGCTGGAGAGCCGCAGGTTGGCCAGCCCTGGTCTACTATATTCATGGTGGGATTGTTTCATGAATGATCCCATGGAGGAACTATCTTCTGGTTGATACTTTTCTTAACCGTATAGCGAGCTTCACTTCTAGGATCCACATGCAGCCGTACATTTTTAATTTTTTTTTTGTCTGTGAATATCAGAATTGTTGGTCAACTTGATAACTAATAGTATGTGTTCCCTTCTTAAGAATGTGCAGCAAGGGAAGAGCGAGATCTGATGCTCAAGTTGAAAGTAGTTGTGGACAGACAGAGGGACGAAATCCGATCCATGACACATGAGATCCAGCAGAAGAACAGAGACACCGAAGCGGTAAGAGCCAAATTAAGACTTCAGTCTAAGGTCTGTCATCTTCACTTTATTGACCACTTTGTGGGTGTGCTCCTTCATGGGCGAGCCAGCGCTATGGCTAATTATCTTCATTCTGCACGTTTTAGCTTTTTAGTGACATTGCCACGCACTGAATCAGTGACATAAGTCATCATGGAATGTATTTATCTGGCTAATAAACACACGCACTTGTGTCATAATGTACACTTGGTATACGATGATCCTAATACACTGTGACAATTAGGCTAATTGCAAAGAGAAATATTCTCTAGCTTGACTAACAGAACAGTGAGAAGAAGAGGTTTGATGGGTAGGACATGATGTAAATGATGTAGATCATTAGGATTAGTAGAACCGCTCGTGTCTTTGCAGACAACACTTAAGGCCCCTTTACACAGGTCAGTTTGCAGGCGATTGTCAGGAGGGAAGAGTTCCTTCCCAACATGCACCTACTCTTTTGCAGGGTATACCGCTGCCATTACATGCAGCGATCTCCTCCACAGTGTGGGGAGGAGTGACCACTATTGCCATCACTCTTCCCCGTACAGACTTGTTGGTTGCCGGCAGCAGGTGCTGTTCACACAGCACGATCTGCTGCCAGCAAACAATTTGTGTGACTGCGCTTTTACCCCGCTAGATAATCGCTAACAAGCATTCCTATGAATGCTTGTCAGAGATCATCTGACCGAGAATCAGCCCATGTAAAGGGCCCTTTAGCTGTGAAGTGTAATACCGCAATGGATTAGCGTTTACAGGTTACAGATTCATTGTTTCGGCATCTATGTTGTAAAGCAGAGATTACATGTTTATTGCAGTGGGAGAGCGGTCTGGGCAACAGCTTATCTCCTGCAGGAACTATGGATCAGACAAGGTGCAATCCGTCCTGCCTGATCCCATTTCTGGTTTTGTGCCATAAGAGATCCCTATTCACATAAGATCATCAGCCGATCCTGCCCAAATTGGCTTTTATTTATATATATATATATATATATATATTAGCAGAAGGACCCGGCTTCGCACGGGTATATTTCATCTATTTTGTTTCATGTTTCCGTGTGTCGTAAAAAGATATCAACAGTATCCCCCATAGCAGTGACCTCTACAGCACCCTGCCCCACTGTCTGCTGAGCTGTGTATCTAATCCTGTCCTGGGTGATACCATCTGCTGAGCTGTGTATCTAATCTTATGTTGTGTGATACTGTCTGCTGAGCTTTGTATCTAATCCTAGCCTGTGTGATACTATCTGCTGAGCTGCATATCTAATCTTATGTTGTGTGATACTGTCTGATAAACTGTGCATCTAATCCTATCCTGTGTGATACTGTCTGCTGAGTGTATATCTTATATTCTATACTATGTGCTACTATTTACTGAGCTGTGTATCTAATCCTATCCTGTGTGATACTGTCTGCTGAGCATGTATCTAATATTCTATCCTGTGTGATACTGTCTGCTGAGCTGTGTATCTAATCATATCCTGTCTGCTGAGCTGTGTACCTAGTAGTTGATTTTTAACTTTATTTTTTCAATCCCTGTTGGCTGAGTAGGAGGGGGCGTGGCCTAACTGGATTGGGGAGTGTCCTTTTGAACATCTCAATCTAAGACAGCAGCACTGTCCTCTGAGTGTGAGCTGCAAAGAGAAAGTCACCGTCCCTCCCTCCTCTGCAGCTGACAGAAGTTGATTTTTAACTTCATTTTGTCAATACTCATTGGCTGTAGAGGGGGAGGGGTGTGTCCTAAACGTATCAGGCGTGTGGCTTAGCGGACCTAAAAGTTGATTTTTAACTTTATTTTTTTCAATCTCTGTTTTCTTAGTGGGAGGGGCGTGGCCTAACATGATTGGGCGTGTCCTTTTAAACAGCTCTCTCTAATACAGCAGCACTGTTCTGTCTGAATGTGAGCTGCAGGGAGAAAATCACCATCCCTCCCACCTCAGGAGGGGAGGGTGCATGGCCTAACCGAATCAGAGGTGTGGCTTATCTGGACCTGGGGGCGGGGTTTTAAGGGTGACTTGAATGGCCACCCTACTTTTCCCCTGAACTGTGACCTCCATAGCACTCCACTCCCTTAACAGTGTCCTCCACAGCGCCCTGCCTCTTTAAAGCAAACCTGCAGCAGTGAATAGAAATGGCCGAGTTGTTATGGAAACCTCAGGAAATAAGGTACTAAGTGTTATTAGGCCCTGGCTTTACTTCAATAGCGATTATCCTGGTGACAGATTTCCTCATCTCATCTACAGCAGTGAACATGGCTGGGGGTTGTTATGGTTACCGAACTGGCAGGGAGCAGTAAATGACAGTTTGGATTTAAGTGAAAGGCTTTTTGGCTTGTATTGGCTAATGCAGGCCATTTTTTTGGGAATATCTCAGGAACGGTACGTCCTAGAGAGCCTGGTCTAAAACCTTCCTGGACACCTGATGTACCCGTGTGCCAAATTTGATGAACATCGGTCCAGTCGTTTGGTCGCGCATAAAGAACGTCTAGACAGAAACTTATTCTGATTTTGTATAAAATCTGGCAGCACTCGCTTTTTCAAGTTCAAGGTTCACGCGTCCCACCCTTGATGTCGGGTATATACATCCACAGAAAATCAACGCAGCACTCTTCTTGTGAAAAAACCGCAACGACTTTATTCACACATGTGACACAAATCACAGATGTGACACAAGTACACTTGGCTTGAGAATGATCCCGGGAGGGGATTGAAACGTTGCCGATTTGTGTCACGTGTGAATAAAGTCGTTGCGGTTTTTTCACAAGAAGAGTGCTGCGTTGATTTTCTGTGGATATATACATACATACATAATGGGGTTTTCTGGGATTTTAATATCGATGACCTATCCTCGGGATAAGTCATCAATATTAGAATGGCGGTGGTCGTCCAGCACCCCCATCGATCAGCTAGTTTAAGAGGAGGCCGCACTTTAAGACATGCTGTAAGAGTGTGAAAAGATATGGTCTGTGTGCATTCCACATTTTTTTGCAGGCGCCATTGCAAAAAAATTGTGGCTTGACCACACGGAATTGGTCACACGCAGATGACATGTGCTGTACTCCAACTGTGAAAGTGAAGGTCACTGGCAGCCCCGGTATTTGATGTAGATACAGCAAGGTGGAATCCTCACATACATAGAACACAAGGTGGAGGCAGTCAAGTGACTGCACTAGGGTGCAGATGCAGACAGCAGAATCCCCTGTATTTGTGCATTTGCATGGATGCATCCTGTTATTGTTCAGTGGATGCACCCACCAGGAAATTTCACTGTAGACTCTAAGGCTATTTGACCCATACAAGTCAGTAGGCCTAGGTACACATTCCTTTTTTTATTTTTTTTAACGGATCTATGTTCCCAATTTGGGAATGTCGCTGCTGAAAGGAGACAAAAAAAATGTGCAAAGGAGAAAATCACCTGTGGAGATTCCAGTCTGATACAGTCACATGCTGCTGACACTTCCCATGCAGTTCTCCATTTCAGAAATGCATAAAAAATTCTCTATATAAACACAGACTTCCTTTCCCAAGGGTTCTTGAGGATACAGCATGATTGCTATAACCCTTAAATCCTTCCATATCTGCCCTACGCACGTCTCCCTCTATGACTAGGACCAGTATCCAGAAATAAATGAGATCTATACATCGACCATTGTTCTTTCTCTATTTTTGTGGACTGGTACAATGAAAGCTCTGTTCACAAGATTTCAGCCAAAGAAAAAGCACAGAATAGTTTCAGGCTTACTAACCAGTGCTAAATAACTTCTTAAGTGAATGAAGCACCCTCACTCAGGACCCTTGTCTATGACAAAGAGCTTCTCTAATGCTGGGGGACCCTGCGCATCCATGCATTACAAGGACAGCCCAGCAGTAATATTGAGAAGCGTGTAATGCATCATTTCTCCAGTGGTGGCACTGTGGGGATATTCAACACATGCTGCTGATCTTCATGCATAGATCACAGGCGATCGATGGAAGCTTATTTATCCTTCTAACAAAAAGTGGTTTCCAAAGCAGACAACAGAAGTAAAGTAAAGATGAACAAAACAAAAGGCAATGTTACCTATGGCAACAGATCAGCTTGCATCTGTCATTTTACAAGTGAAGGTTGCCATAAACCTTTGCCCTGTTTTTAGACTGCATGTCTCGCATGGGTAGGTGGCAATAAACTTATCCTGTAGCATACGTGCATGCCAGGCAGTATGACACGGCCACGTGCTCCTCAGGGAGAAAGTCCCCACTAGTACTCCAACAGAGGACGCTATCTATAGTCCTCATGGGTGCTATTTCTGATGGAGATTAGGTTTCGGTTTAAAGCTTCTCTTGGAACATTCGGTCTTGAAGAGCACCTGTCACCTGCTATCTGTTCTGTATGCATTATTTATACCGTATAGCAGTATGTAGTGCCGGCTGCCCATTTCTAGAACCAGTGTGTCATGGTGAGAGGCGTACACCACAGTGTAAATATTGTATCCCTGCCACATAATGTCTGAGAGCACAGGGTTAACAGTCTCATGGCTATAGTCCCCCCACCCCTTCGAGCGTGGAGTCCCGACACTTACAGGAACTGGGACGTAGACGTGTTTATGTGGCCGTCTGCTGTCAGGTTCTTTAAGGATGCTTATATTACCTTGTTTTATAGGACAAAAAGGTGGTAAGCTGGATGGACGGTTGTCAGCATGACCGTTCTGTGACTCACACACAAGTGACAGATACATATGGGAAAACCCCAGTACGTGTTAGGACGTGAACTCTAGTTTCTTTGTTAATGTTTTTTTTTTTTTTTAATGTTATGAGTTGTTGTTTGTTTTGTTTTTAGCATTTATGTACATGTTGACCCTTAAAGGAGCAAGGTGTTTAGGCCCTTGATGCCCAGAGCATAATGCACCATTTGGAGTGCTGCACTGTAACGCCTCATTCACATGTCAGTGATTTCCATCCGTGATTTTGAGCCAAAACCAGGTGCAGCTCTAACACTGGGTTCACACTTGAGCGTACCTGATACGCACGTTTTACGTGCATTTTTGTCGCGCATATTACAACGCGTTTGTGGAAATAGGAAACACTCTTTCGTGTGATTGACCACTGTGGCGTCAATCACAATATGCCCCAAAGAAGCTCCTGTACTTCTTTGGGCGTAGGGCGTTTTTACAGCGCGTACAAACACTCAGGTGAGAACCATGCCCATAGAGAAACATGGGTTTTCTCCTGTTGAGCGTTTTACAGCGCGTAGGAACGCGCTGTAAAAAGCTCAGGTGTGAACCCAGCGTAAACCCTGAACAGGAGCAGATCTTTCCCTTATACCTTATGTCTGAGGAGGCTCCAATCCTGTTTTGGCTCACAATCACTGACCAAAACACCTACTTGTGAATGAGGCTTAAGGCTGGATTCACACACTGCAGCTGCTGAATGCATCAGAAACCCCACCTACCCGTGGTGACCAATGGTCACCTGATCTTGAAGGTAATAGCTCAGTTTTAGGCCTCATCCACCCGTCCGTTTCCATTTGCAGATGCAAATACTCAGACTGCGTTGCACCCACGCTTTCCACCTGTGACTTGGTTGTGTTTTTTTTACAGCCAAATCACAATCTGCAAATTGCAGACAAGAGGTGCAGATTTTTTTTTTTCATGTGACTTTTCTGTAACTTGTTGACGTGTAGCTTCAGACTTCATACTCATGGTACGATATGCAAGCGTGCCATTAAACAGTTAATTTATGTTTGCTGGGATTGGGTTCATTACTGTTTGATTCTTCTTTATTGCTTTGTTCTGTGTGTATTGTGTTCGGGTTTTGCTCGCAAAAATGATTCTCGGCCATATAAGACACATTGGTGGGAGTTGGACAGTGGAGACCCTCACTGGTGCTGCCGATGAGCCTGTCCACATTGTAAGCGCATGTCTAAAAAGCTAAGTAGAACCTGCTTGCTCGTGACGTCCCCATTCCTTGTCCCTGTATATGAATACCCCCAACGTTCTGCAGACGCATCCAGACCACACAGACAGACGCAGTGTCCTGCTCAGTGGGGCTGAATAACAACGTGGCTGCAGGGTTGGATATAGGAGCCTCTTGACCTATACTGCTTCTTTACAGCTATTCTGTTTCCTATAGCTAGTTTATGGTCGCTGTGTGTGGCTGACGTGGAGTTCCTCTTGCATTACAGCTACAGGAGCAGCTGAACCGCTTCATGAATATGAATGAAGACTTGAGACGCAAAGTCTCTGTTGTCCATGCTCAGCTTAAAAGCTCCTTGCAGAGGAAGACGGACCTGGAGAACCTGCTGCAAGAAAGACAGAAGGAGATAGATGCCATGTTACAGAGGCTCTCTGTATCGCAAGCTGTCCCCGATAAAAATATGGTATGTGCTGGTACCAAGCAACAGCCTGTTGCTGTTCCTTAAAAAAGTGGGTTTTGGCAATTTTCTTTAAAAAAATTAAAATTTGCTTCTAAGCCTTCTAACTTCCTGAAAAAATAAAATTACATTAAAAAAATAATGCAAACATAAAGTAGACATATGGAGAATGTAAAGTAATAATTATTTTATGAAGTATCACTATCCGTCTTAAAAGCAGAGAAATTCTAATTTTGAAAATGGCAAATTTTTTAGAATTTTCAGCAAACTTTTTTTTAAAGGTAAAATATATCAACTAAAATTCACCACGAACATAAAGTGTAATGTGTTAAGAGAAAACAGACTCAGAATAGCTTGGATTAGTAAAAGCATTCCAAAGTTATTGCCAGATAAAGTGACACATGTCATATTTAAAAAAATGGGGCTCTGGTATTTGGTCCAAACTGTCTGCTGCTTGAAAGGGTTAACACATGCAAAAATGTGGATTGAATGCAGATTAAAAATACAGGCATGTGCATGAGGCCTTAATGAGGGGAATACTACCAGACTTTGTTCTCCTGCTTAAAGAAGCACTCCGTTATTGTTGGACAACAGTGAGTGGGAGCGTATAATTCTATGATCTAGCGCAGTGGTGGCGAACCTATGGCACGGGTGTCAGAGGCGGGACTCAGAGCCCTCTGTGTGGGCACCCACGTCCTGGAAAAAGTGTATGGTGTACCAATATGCCTTAGTCTTTTCCTGCCATTCATCAGCACAGGCAACACATTGAATGTAGGCAGGATATTATAGCTAAATGAAAAAGTACATGGAAGATATACTATATTGGACTGTAGTACTCGGGTTACATTGCCGTGTTGGCACTTTCCCATATAAGTCGGTTTTGGGTTGCAGTTTGGGCACTTGGTCTCTAAAAGATTCGCCATCACTGATCTAGCGGCTCATAAGCTCAGTCATTGCATTACCGTATGTCTTCTGTAGTATTCAAGCACGGGCAAGGCCCCTTTCACATCTGCGTTTTTGCTTTCCGTTACTGACCAGGATTATCCTAATGCATTCTGAATGGAGAGAACTCCGTTCAGGATGTCATCCGTTCTGTATATGAACGTTTTTTGGACTCTGTCCAAAAATCTGGAAGACATGCTGTAACGCCGGATCCGGAATTAATGCCCATTGAAGTGCATTGATCCAGAATTAAACTAAACGTCGTTTCGGCGCATCGCCGGATCCGACGTTTAGCTCTGCGCATGCGCAACAGCAGTTCCGATCGGGGCCCCAGTGTAAGCTGGGGCTCCGATCTGTTACCATGGCAGCCAGGATGCTACTAAAGTCCTGGCTGCCATGGTAAGTACTCCACAGCAGTGTACTTACCTGAGCTGCGGCCTCCGGGCGCTCCTTCATGGCGTCAGAGGTCCGGGCGGCGCATTGATGTATGTGCCGCAGGGACCTGTGACGTCATGAAGAGCGGCCGCAGCACAGGTAAGTACACTGCTGCGGAGTACCATGGCAGCCAGGACTTGAGTAGCGTCCTGGCTGCCATGGTAACCTGCAACCATTTCGAAGACTGATCGGGATCCTGATCAGTCTTCAAATGCTTTCAGGCGACTTGCCTTCTGACGGATCCGGCGGGACGGAAGTGCCCGCCGGATCCTCAGAACGCAAGTGTGAAAGAGGCCTAACAATAAAAATAAAAACGGAGTGCTTCTTTAAAGTGAATGTTCTGCTTAATCTTTTGACATCTCACTAAAACATGTCAGAATCTTTTGAAATCTGTAAGCTGAGGCCTCCGCAGATTATCAGGCGTTACTTGCAATGAAATCAGTGAGAATTTTACATGCAAAATCACGGAGGGTACAATAAGCTAAAAAGTTATAAAGATCTTGTGAATAATGGAGTCTTCATCTCTGAGGGCATCTGATATGTTAGAGCATAAGGTAAATCCTTTCTTGTTCTGGGCTCCAAAGCTGTGTACGTGTCCATCTACCTCGCCCCTCATGCACTGAGGTATGTACACTTGTGTCTTGTTTATGTACTCTACCAGTGGATCCACCTTTGACTCAGTGCATTATAAGCTGATCCGATTACACAAGCGTCCGTCTAGCATTACGCCTTCGATTAAAACCTCGGTGTTTTTATAATTGGAAAGCGGTGATTCTCTGCTGCCATCTTGTGGTGGGAAACAAAAATGCAGCCTGCAGGAAAAAGAGAACACTGGGGAAGATTTATCAAGACCGCCGCTTTCTGCGTTGCCAGAGGATACCTCATCATAAAATAGGCGCCTAAACATAAATCTACAACAGCTCACAGCTGCAGTAGATTTCTTACTTAATTTACGCCAGAAAACTAGCGTAAATGAAGATGAATTTGTCGGGCAGCTGGTCTTCCCACCCTTTCCACGCCCCCTATAAGGAAAGTGGCGAGGGCGGTGTAAAAGCCTAGACACGCAACAGTTTGTTTTTTTTTTTTGTTTTTTTAAGACACCGTTACAAATTCTTAAACAAAGTTTGCAACTTTTTGACACTACTTTTCATGCACAAGGGAGATGATAAATCTCACCCACGTGTGCAAATAAATAGAACACATGTTCTATTAAACAAGTTACTTTTTTCCAAAGATGTCCTTATGCTGGACATACAGATAATAAAAAAAAAAAATATACCTATAAATAAATCTTTATAAAATAATTTAAGCATTATTTTTACTTCCACTATGTCGTATATGTTTTATGGTATGTTTATGCTGCCTCCTTTTCTCCAAACACATAGCTTATATGTACGGCATGTGACTTTCAGAATACATCTGAATGTAAATCTCTGGAACAAGATGGAAGTGAGAGAACTCCATCAAACCAACCCTGTTTTACCAAGGAAGATGTGAAGCACATTGTACAGGAGAGGAATGAGCTGAAGACGAATCTGTTCCTGATAAATGAGGAGTTGCAGTATTATCACAGGTAATTATTTGCATTGCTTTATAATAAATCCGTCTTAATTTTATTGAAGATTTCAAAATACAAGAGTCAAAGAAACAAATACAAATCTTTACAAACCAGCAGAGACATTCTATATGAGAAATATACAGTAAATGCCAATCCCACTATGAGATATGAAGTAGACACATTGATATAAAGAAGTTCTTAGGAGTAAAGCATGGAACTCCTTAACATAATAAAGACATCCATGAAAACACAGACATTGACAGTCACAGCCCATTAAGAATCATTAACAGCCATTTGAACTTGAATCCAAGGATCGCAAATTTACAGAAAAATTATCCAGGACCCCTTATGCTGCAAAGGTCAATTTGTATAACCTCAAATCTGTATTAATCAGATGTGCCCAGTGATGGAGATGGAGTCTTAGGGGGCTTCAGTTCAGGAAAATAGTTTTCTTAGCACAGAACATGAGACAGAAGTTTCCTCCCATATTTTGTAGCGAACAAGTCCGAGACCAAACCCAGTAAACGAATCATAAGAGCACCAATTATGAGTTCAGGAAATTATGAATATCACACCAGAACTGTTGCATAGAAGGACATAACCAACAATATGAAGAAGAGAGCCTCTTTGTGCCTGAGGGTTGGTTGTCAAATAGTTGCGCATTAGAAATAGCCTCACTAGCGTTAGATAAGCCTGTGGAGCCAATTAGTCTTTATAAGCTGATCACTTACACAAACTACCATGGACCTCCATGCAGAATCTGTTTCTTTCAGTTGACAATCTTCCAAATCCAATAGATCAGCTTTCCATTTAGCTAAAGATTTCACCATTGAGGACTCCTGTTTAGTTAACATTGTCCTGTAAAAGGAGGAGATTGGTTTTCTAAGATGGACCAATCTTGCCATAGCCTCCACTGGTCAACACTCAAGAGTGACAGTCCCGTTACCGAACTGGGTCCCGCATGTATCTATATAAACAAAATTGTGGCAAATTTAATTCTCGCTGCAAACTAGCAAAGCAATGGGAAAAGTTCCCCTTTGAATAAGATGCTTCACTCCGTGTTGTTGCCAAAATTCTAAATCTGGCAAATGCTGCAATTCAAGGAGAGTGGGGTTTCTCCAGAGTGGTACATAAGGAAACTAAGGCCTCTTTCACATTGGAGTCACGTTTGACGCCCGGATAAGAGGCGAGTGCGTTGCGGGAAAATGCGCGATTTTCTCCGCGCGAGTGCAAAGCGTTTAATGCGTTTTGCACGCACGTGCGAAAAATCGGCATGTTTGGTACCCAGACCCGAAGCCGGACTTCATCACTGAAGTCCGGTTTCGGATTGAGTATTCTGTATATTTTATTGGAAGCAGTTGATTGGACCATGTGACCCAGTGACGTCATTGAAGGTCCTTCATCCCCCTCCTGCTGAAGACAGAACAGAACACAGGCAGCTACGCGATCAAATGGAAGAGGAGAGTTTATTTTTTTATTTTTAACCCTCTATTGCCCTTTTTACTTTGCATTCTCTATTGAGAATGCTATTATTTTCCTTTATAACTATGTTATAAAGGAAAGTCTCCCCTTCCACTCCCGGACCATGAAGATTAACAAAAGTGGTCCAACTCGCCACAGTAGCAACTATATTAGAGGTGTAACAATGAGTCGCATGGACCCACCCTCTATATACAAAATTCACCAGTGCCTTGTAGGAACCCAGTAATGCCTCGTCCAACACCACAGCTGGGTTATTAGAATCTGCCCTTTTTTTCACAAAGATACAAATGAGAGCTGAACAGTGGCGTAATATATATACATATTTCGAAGGGCTAAGCCTCTCCATTAAAGGGGGCTTTAAGTGCATCTCTCACCACTCTAGAGAAGAGGAGTCCATCAATGGCCCTAAAATGAGAGCTGGGAGTTTTAAATAGGACGCACAGTAGAGCGAGAGCAATTTTGGTAACAATACTATTTTGAAATTATTATTATTACGACCTTTGGGGATATGGGCAAGTGTTCCCACAGTATCAACTTATGAGTCAAGTACTCCATTGTGGGAACAACACTAAGCTGAATAAATGTACCCACATCCCTATATATCACCATTTCCAGATATGTGAATTGGTCCACTACTAAAAGTTGAGACTTGGAGTTGGAGAGTTGGAGTCCTGAGCAGCCTCGTCTACTAAGCACAAGCTAGATGTAATCCCATATTGTTGAGAGAATCATTACGAAGTGAAATAGGATGAATAACCTTTTAAGACCGGGTCACTTGGTAACCTATATTTTCCTTACTGTTTTGCTAAGGGAGCTTCTAAATGATGAGAGGATCCCCAGCCTTCTGTTGCGTGGCATGAAATCTGCCATCAGGAAACAGAGGAAGAAAATTAAGGCCAAAATGCTGGGTATTGTGGAGTCTCCTACCAGCAGGTTAGTGATTCCATTGTATGTCTTCTGTTCTGTTACTATTACATTCTGTGTAGCAGTGTTAGTGACCAATGCGTAAAAACCAAACTGAGATAGGAGCTGACATTTCAGGTGCATTTTTCAGGACGCACATTGTATTAGGGCTCATGCACACGACCGTATTTTGTTTCCTTGTCCGTTCCGTTTTAGTTTTTTTTTTTTTTTTTGCTGATGGGATGCGGACCCATTCATTTCAATGGGTCCGCAAAAAATGCGGACAGCCCACTATGTGCTGGCCACATCAGTGTGTCCGTTCCGTAGCCCCACAAAAAAAATAGAGTATATTCTATTTTTTTTTCTAGTTGGCGGACAAGGATAGGCATTATTACAATGGATCCGCAGTTTGCGGACCACAAAACACATACGGTCGTGTGCATGAGGGCTTAGTCACATTCATTACAAGTCCGGTGGTTGTTGCCACTTTGTGAAGAAAAGCAATACAGTAAAATTGTAATAAATGCCATCCAAGGATGCCAGATTATCATGTAGAGAAAGTTAATACAAGGCACCTACTAATGTATTGCTTCCTTTGCTGGCTTGAATAATTTTTCCATCTCATTATACACTTCTTTCTATGGTTACAACCACCCTGCAATCCACCAGAGGTGGTCGTGCTTATATACTATAGGAAAAAGCACCAGCCTATGTGTGGTTTTGGCCACCAGAGAGGCCACAGCTTTTTCCTATAGTGTAAGAGCACGACCACTGCTGCGCTGCTGGATTGCAGGGTGGTCGTAACCGTGGAATGAGCAGTGTACAATGAGATGGCAAAATGAATCAAGCCAGCAAAGGAGGCAATATGGACAATTACAATAGTAATGGTCGTGTATTTACTTTCTTTACATAACAAATGTCATTTGCTGAAGTGAGAGAACCCTTTTAAGGTTGCTAGATACTAGGAAATTTGATATTGGAAGTTCACACACATGCCTGAACCGCACCTTCCCCTGCACATATGCTTGATTATTATAATAAAGTGGTATTAACTGTATAGGGCAGTGATGGGGAACCTTTTAGAGACAGAATGCCCAAACTGCAACCCAAAACCCACTTATTTATCGTAAAGTGCCAACACGGCAATTTAACCTGAATATTACATTCCAATATAGTATATCTTCCATGTACTTTATCATTTAGCTATAATAACCTGCCTACATTCAGTGTGCCGCCCGTGCTGTTCATAGCAATGATGAATGGCAGGAAAGGGCTCTGAGTGCCACCTCTGGCACCAGTGCCATAAGTTCACCACCACTGGTATAGAGCTAAGCAAACTGCAGTAGGCCATATACAAAGGCGTAAAGTTCATTTTAGGGGTCTACCAAGAGTTTGTTGAGAAACAATAGATTTGAATTTATGAAATGTTGGAGCAGTAGACATAAAATTAGACCTTCAATCTTTGCATAGGAAGAGTGAAATTTCCTTTTCCTTGAGTCCCAGGCAACACCCAAGGTGTAATTCCATCTCTGCCTAAAGGACAGAACATAGTAAAGCAGTACATACACAGATAAAACCCGCCCATCCAGCAGAAAAGTATAAAATAACTGCTCAAGGAAATTTAATAGGAGGGTGCTGCCACATAACATCTAGAAGATGCAAGACCTCTTCCTCTGCTTTGCATGGGTTTGTGGAATATGCAGGGAGAAAAATTTACTTTCAGTAAAAAAAAACAGGAACAGTCTTTAAACACAGGCCATTGGGTAGGATCTTCAGATATGGCGGGGAGAAAGTCTGCAATTCACTGACTTTTAGTCTTAGGATCTTGAAACCCTTTCAAAAAATGTTCGACAAGTGGAGGTCTAGACAGCTTAAATGGGTTGTCTGGTAATATATACTGATGACCTTTACTCAGGATAGGTCATCAATATCAGATCGGCAGCTGTTAGAGGAGGCAGTGAGCTCTGCGGCCTCTTCCTAAGCCATGTGATATCACCGTACATTGGTCCCATGGTCTCAGATACCACCCATTGAAGTGCCTGATGCTGTGAAGAATGCTGTGATATCTGCTCTCCTATCCATTGGATTTTAAAGCAGTAAAGAATCATCTGCAGGGAAAGCTGTCTTTCTGGCTAGCTTGGCCACTGCAAGATCCATCTGAGGTGCAGCATCTCAGGATTCTGATACTTTCAGGCGATCAGTAGATTTGAAGCGTTCCCCAACATCCATTCTTCCTTCTGAATTTTTTTGTTCCCCCCGACTTTTATTCACAACAACATGAGAAGGAAACTCCTTTATAGACATCTTGGGAAAGTAGGAGATCCACTGTTTTCCATCTTTTGGTATTTTATAAGGTTCAACTTCCATCATAATTTTGACAGATAAATCCTCACATTCTTCTTCAGAATCTGAACTGAAAGAAAAGGATAAACTTGGTTGTTTAGAGTCCTAGTCTGAAGAGAAGGAGCTAGAGTGTATCAGTCTGGGCTTCTTGCTGGTCTTAAGGCCTGACTTTAATTCAGCAAAGGTTTCTTGAAGCCAACTTTTAAAGCACTCCATGAAGCTCCTTGGATTTTCCTTGAAAGGTTCATCCACAGAAGGACAGTACTTTGCACAGATCTGATTATGAACAGTTGTTCATAAGAACGGCATAATCTGTGCTTTAGATTTTCTTCATCTTTAAACTGAGCTCCAGTCAATCCAGAACAGGAGGAGGAGGAAAGCACCTTATACAGTGAAGCTCTGCTGTATAGCATATTGGCGCCTTTGAGAGGCTAGCCCAGACTGACTTAATATAGAACCTGCATTCCCGCCCAGGCAGTAAACCACGAATGGGATCATACCCCTTAGTCACTTCATAATTGGGCAGGTAAGCAAATATACCTGAGTCATAGCGTATCCATTACCAGCATAGGTGCCCCAGAAAGACACCAACACCAGCAGAGAATTTCTCCGGAACCCAAAATAACTTGCATCTGGCCAGCATCCAGCACCTAAAACTCCCCATACACACAGCGTCCCCGTGTAAACGATGGCACTTATTAGGAATTCAGCATACGAAGGAAGCACGCAAGCTGTTATGTGGACGAACTCAACCCAAAATGCACCCGGGAGCAGTAGTAGAAAAACCACAATACCAGCAGTCGGAATAGGAGAAGACGGCTAGAGAACAGCCAAAACCCCAACGGCTTTGTGAATAGAGAGAAAACATGGTAAACACCCTGCCCCTATACTTGCACACAAAAGTATCTCTACAAAATGAGAGAGAGCCTTCACACTCTTAATCTTGAAAAAGAAAACAGAAAGTTAATGTGCTGCAGGTAGAAATGCTACCTGTCCAGGCTGGATAGAATAAAAATTCAAACTGTTCAGCTGGATGGTCAGAGTTTTTATAGGGGTGGTCTATAAAACTGTATTTGTGGTCCTCATGTGGATCGCACACGAACCCATACATTTCTATGGGTCTGCAAAAAAATGAAGTCCACATCTGTATGTTCCATTTTGCGGACCATGATAGGCATTGTTACAATGGGTCTGCAAAGAAAAAAAACGGACGTCATCTATATTTTTGCGGCTCCGTTTTGTGGACCGCAAAATACATATGGTCGTGTGAATGCACCCTCTAGGCCTAGATGGAATAAAACCCTGGTTGCTCCAAAGAATGATGAAGAAGCAAGAATTATCAATTGTTTTTTTTGTCCATTAATCTTTTAATGATTTTCAATTAGGTAATAATTATATCCATGTTATGCATGTTCCAATTTCTGCAGTGATGATGAGAACACATGGACACAGACAACGGCAACAGACTGCGTGGACGCCAAGCCTCCAGACTCAAAAATCAAGAGTTTGTAAGTTTCCATTTCTTAACCATTTTGCCTAAAGATCCGTTCAACAGCAAATAGTTCCTCAGACCAATGAGAAATAAATTGCTGAGTGTTCTATCTGAGCATCTGGTTAGATTTGCAGATCCAGTTAATATAGGCACACATCTAGCACTGCTCGGAGCAGGTATTTAGCTTGTCACTTACAGGCTCTTTCCCTCACATGTCTGTATTGAGGAGGAACCCAATTCTCAAAGCTTTTGCTGAAGACTCATGCAGGTTATGAAATAGTTTTCTCCTTGTATAAGTATATCTTTGGACGGTATAGGGTCACGTGGTAGAAACTTGACATTCATTTCACAAAACGGATCTCCTGGAATAGCTGGTTCATTAATAATTTGCCTATTTATGAGCTGAAACCATGTGGGTGACATGGGTGAGCAACCACAGAGATGTACAGTTTCCTGTAGCCACTTTCTTCCCAATGCTACCAGCAGAATACAGGCTAACTGTGCCAGGAAGAGCAGCCAAAGAGAGTTAGATTTTTATCAGGTATGGTTTCCTCACAGCATATGTAGTATGAAGGACGATGGAATATGGTAGGATGGACCAGTTTCCACACAGTTTTTGCATTGTGTCTATGATCAGATCAAAAAAGGGAAGTTTAAAGGCTGACTAAGTTTTCATAAAACTTTTGCTCTGTTATAGAGACCCCCTCTCCTCATTTTAGCAATCAGTGGGGGTCTCTGCTCCCAGACCCACACAGATCAAAGCCTTTGATAGGTCTTTTATGACACATCAAAAGTTTTCTGAAAACTCTGTGACCCTTCAATGCTCCTTTAAGCTTATCTGTTCCCAAACTAAGGTGGGGTGCGTGCCACGACTGCTGTCCATGAACTTAGAGGCAAGCTTTTTAATCTTGCAGTATTTTGCTTCCACAGGTTTGGGATGTGGTATGGGAAACCAGAAGCTGAACCGGGCCCCTGGGAAATCATCAACGTGAAAGAACTCACTGTGGTCGAGAAAGAAGAAAGCAGTTCTGACAATGTCTGAAACCCATCTTGTAGAACTCCCTACCACGTTGTACCGTCTGATGCCCGTTGTGAAGGGACAGTACATATCTGCAGTGTCACATCGCAGGCTCTGCACCCCCTGTAAAATGTATATTAATTGTCCCATAAAAGGGAACACCCATATATTTTTCTAACACTATTTTTATTGACAATTCCTTTTATAATAGAATGCAATTTTTAAATATGTGTATGTATACAGGGTATTTTTTCAGCTGTAAATTCTGTATAATGTATATCAGGATATTTGGAGTGTTTCTTAATCTTGAAGCACCAAAAAATAAATATTTCACGGTAATATTTAGTAGATGCCTCACGTTTCAAACAAGTGAAATGTTTTCATCCTCTTCCATTAGGTAATTCATATACTATGTGAGCTCAAACATGGACATAAGACACCCTTTAAATCGACCCTTCGGGTCAACTAAAAAAAAATTCCTATTAACTGGGGAGCGAACAGATTACTTGCCTGATGACCTCCTTTTTATCTATTCAGCTGCAGATCCACCAGTTCCCAGGCTCCTCTTCCATCATTCAAGATGGCCACACCATTTCTCAGACCACCTGATCCATGCTTTGTACTTCAAGACACTGTCTGGTGCCCTTGGTTTGGCTAGCACTGCGTACTTGAAAAGTGCTGGCTAATCCAAGAGTAGGGCTGGATAAGTAGGAAATGTCTTGGACCACAGTGCATGAGGTAGTCTGAGAAGTGGTGCAGCCATCTTGGATGGCAGAAGAGGAGCCCAGGAATTGACAGATCTGCAGCTAAAAAAATGAAATGGAGAGCACCATGTAAGTGCTCTGTTCGTTACCCAGTTAATGTGAATTGTTTTTCTATAATCGAAGGGTCGCTTTAAATGTTTTACTTTTGGTGTTCTTGGTCTTTTAGTAAGGTACGTCCACACGAGACAGATACACGGTGGATTTTCTGCAGTGTTTACAATAGCCATAAAGTGAGTGAAATTGTATGAAATCTCATCCACACATTGTGGAAAAAATCGATGTGAATTTGTGCAGAAATTGTCCTGCTGTGTGGTTTCTAAATCCACATCTTATCAATTTTTATGCTGTGGTTTTTACCACTGATTTGGTTGATTGAGCCAAATTCCACAGCAAATCTGCAAAGGATATTTTCTTTTTCAAATGATGTTCTGTGTGGACGTACCCCTAACCAGCATTTGATCTTCCAGGAATATAGATTTTTCTGCATTCTTATATTCCACAAAATGGTAATTGGATGTATGTAGATCATCAACTGCTCCATTTTATAAAATGCTGTGGAAGAGTGGCATACAAAACATTCAGATGGCAATATTGGAGGGACACTGACATGTCGCACTACTGACTGACACTAGCTGCATCATCAATATACCGCAGTTACGCTGTGACAACCTGAAGGGAGGAAGCACTTCTGTTCTTGGGGTACATCCGGCAAGGTCTGCTGTGTGTGGGAACGAAAAGAAGCCCAATATCCAGGTGGACACTGTCAGCAAGGAGGAGGGAAAGATTATTTGTTAAAAGATCCCCTCTCCATGGCATGAGCATGCTCAAAATACTGAGCAGTGATTAGCATGATGGGACTTGTAGTCCTTGTCACAATCGCTGAGCTAATTAGCTTAAAAATAGCTGCATTACCTGAATAATCCAGGCATATGCAGTCCTATTACAAATGCCTGAGACAGGCAATGCAGCATTTTCAGATGTTACTTTAAAGAGAATAAATTAAACAGAAATGTATTATTTAAATGTAAAATTGTTAATAAGCGTATTATGTGGTCTGGTGTGTTTTTCTGATAGTTGATTTACGATTATCTGATGTAAATAATAAACTAAAAAGAGCATAAATTATAGCTGGGGCGTTTTGCTTGACAAAATAGAGAATTTCTATTCAACCTCATTTTACTAGTTGTCAGTGTCTCCAATTATCATCGGATAAATTAAAGAGACCCTTAACTGGGCAACTAGCAGAACTCTCCCCTGGTGCCCTCTTTTTCATCTTTTCTGCTGCGGTTCTGCCAATTCCCAGGTTCCTCTTCTGTAGTCCAAGATGGCTGCACTGCTTCTATGACTACTTGATGCCCTCTGTACATCGGTACTGCTCATGTGAGCTGATGGCAACTGGAAGTGTTCTGGACTACCAAATACACGGTATATAATCAGAAATAATGTCCAAAGTCTGATAAAAGATAGATCATCAATATCTGATCGGTGGGGGTCCGTCTCCCAGCACCCCTATAGATCAGCTGAGGAGGCGGCATTCGTACAACTGCTACTTCCTCTTTAACATTACACTGCGCCTCGTCTCGCTTGCAGCAGCGGCACAGTGAAATTACAAGTACTTGTTCATTTCAAGTGAATGGAACAAGCATTTATAATTACACTGCACCTCCGAGACAACACGCAGGGGGTCTGGTCAGTAAAAAAAAAAATCCCAGACCTCCCACTCCCATTATATAATAATAAGAATGAACCGAGCTTCCCTCAGTAATTGTGTAACATAAACTAAATTGGCTTGACAGTAAGGCGGCAGGCCCTGTTCACATCATGTTGCTGATTAACTCTGTAACATGTCTACACTGGAAAAAATGTTCAGTGTACACCCTAGGAGTATCTGTAATGTTCCATTCATCCGAAAGAGGTAAAAAAAAGTTTCTTTTCGGCCTCTAGTGGACTAGGATACAACATTACACGATAGAAAATGGTAAACTACACTACACTATTCTGTAGAAATGTATACAATGCATATAAAGCATTGCCCAATGAAGAGAATTAAAGAGTAACTGTTCTGTTTCAGTATCTTGCATTGTGTATTGGTATGCTCCTCTCCCCGCCCCCCCTGCTTCTAGTTGGTTCAGTCTAGCCACTTTCTGTTTACCCTGTCATGCATTGCTGTTTTGTGTGCTCTAATTCTAAGGAGATTCTGAGGAGAATCTGTGTATCTCATGTTCTTATCAAGGAGAATATTAGTGGCATAATTCTTTTACCATCTGGATTCCCTGCATATCTTGTAATACAATCTCCGGATTAAAAGACTACTTGATTAACTCCTGGGTGTCTGATGCGTAAACTGTAAGTGGAGGATGTCTGATTCAACAAGTCACCTCACAGATGCGTGATTTGTGTAAGGCTGACATTTCGAAATGCCACAGTAAGAGAATTGTCTTAGTACTCTCCTTCTCCTGCTAAGAAAATAATATTCTGCTCCTCCAAGAAATAAGCCATAATCATTTGTCTCCGTTATGCTACAGTAATAAGCGTAATATCTTATACTGCTCAGTACTGCATTCACTAGGATCGCAGAAGCTTCTAGCAATTTCAGTTTCATACAGACTAGGAACTGTATTCAGCCTGTTTTCTGAGGTAAATATCGTCTGCCTGCTGTAAGCTATTAAAAGACTGAACCACCACTAGAGGCCACTGTTGTGTTACAGTAGAAATGCAGGACACAGCTAGAAGGATTTCTAAGCCCTCATTAAAAATGAAGGAGGCGCTCCAAACTAACAAAATTGAAATATACAATAATTTATCTATTTTGTGGGAAAAGACTGAACAATGTATGGATGCAGCACATGGATCAGGCTATAACGAAGATCAATTAAAGGCCATGTGTACCAAATTGAATAAAACCTATGATAGTTTTAAGAGACTCTCTGAAAAATATTCTTCTCTGTTCTTCTCTAAGTCTCAACTCAGAGGAATTCATCCTAGAATTAAAGACCCACATTGCACTTAATGATGAAAGATATAGCAGATTTATGGCAGTCAAGTCAATGCTAGAGGACAAGATATCACAACAATATGAAACTGCGTCCCGGCATTCTAACCTTTTAAGGCACTCCAAGGCTTCATCCTGTTCCTCGAAATCTATTGCTCAGTCCTCATCGCTAAGGTCTCGCTCACAGCACTCTTCGCTGAGTACCTCATTGGTGTTGGCACGCGCGGAAGCAGCGAAGGAAGCAGCCATTAAGGCACAAGTCGCAGAGACACGCCCTATCCGAAGCGAATCAAGCAGCTATACAGGCTCAGGCGCAAGCTATACAAGCCCAATCTCAAGCTAATCAAGCAGCTATACAGGCTCAGGCGCAAACTATACAAGCCCAATCTCAAGCTAATCAAGCAGCTATACAGGCTCAGGCGCAAGCGACCAAGGCCGAAGCTGAGTTGGAGGTACTTCAGAAGGAAAGGGAAGAAGCAGCAGCCATGGCTGAACTCAGAGTTCTTGAAGAAGCTGCTGAAGAAGAAGCTTATCATCCTATGTCCAAGATATCTAATGACTCAGAAGGCCGTACCCTGCAATTCGTCCTAGACCAAAGCAAAGTCAATGCATTTGAACCAGAAGATTTGGGCTCTGCACGCCAGCCTGCTGAACTCATGCGGATAGAAAAAGAGGCAGCTGATAACCATACAGTTGACCCCAGTCCAGTGGACATTTATCTTTGTTTCAAACCTCTGGCACCTTACACAGTATTTCAGGCGACATTAGAGACCAAGCCACTTCAAGCTCATCAAATAACATTAAAACCTCCTGAGACTAGTTATATAGCAACCAAGACGCTGGCGCCAAGATTACCAGATGTGAAGCCTTCATTTACGCTCAACCCAGCTACCACTCCATTCCATCTTCCAACCCCCAAACATAGGGTATCAGATGGTGCCAACAACACCAGCGAGGGAGAAGTTCCCATCGCCATGATGCAGGAAAGAAATAACGCATCAGAAATCGCTAAGTACCTCACTCTCAGGGATCTCATCAGTACTAGCCTTACGAACTTTGATGATCGCCCAGAGAACTATAGAAGTTGGAAGGCCACCTTCAAGACAACAGTTCAAACCTTGCTGTACCGCCTATGCAAGAACTTGATTTACTAATTAGATGGCTAGGTCCATGGTCGTCAAACTGTGTTAAGAGACTCAAAAGCGTTCATATCTACAAACCAGTCAAAGGCCTTTGTCTCGCATGGGAAAGATTAGAGCAGACATACGGCGGCTCAGAAGTAGTTGAACGTGCCTTATTTAAACGACTATACGACTTTCCTCGATTATCCAATACAGACCGCCAAGGGTTCCAGGAATTAATCGATCATCTTCTTGAGTTTGAAATCATCAAGGGAGACCCGCAGCTACCAGGTCTCAGCTTTCTTGATACCTCCCATGGTGTGGGCCTGATCGTGGAGAAATTACCCCTCAATATTCAAGACCAATGGGCAACAACAGGTTCAAAATACAAGGAGCAACATCGTGTTCCTTTTCCACCATTTTCATTCTTCTGTAAGTTCATCAAGGACTTAGCTAGAGCTAAAAACGATCTGAGCTTCAACACCTTGGCTCTACTAAACAGAGACACGAGACTTACAGTCCCAGAGAGGGCGTCCCTAAAGGTCTAATTTCAGTAAAAAAGACAGGGGTTGTGCCCACTACTAACAATGGAAATGAAAGCCCCAAGGAACCCGATCATCATTGCCCTATCCATGATAAACCACATCCTTTAAGGAAATGCTGTGTCTTCATAGCAAAGCCCTTTGAGGAACGTAAGGAGTTCCTAAGGAGTCATAATATCTGCTTCAGATGCTGTTCATCCACTGAGCACTTCGCCAGAGACTGTAAGGTTCCAGTCAAGTGTTCTGAATGTAATAGTGATCTACACGTGTCTGCTGTTTACCCGGGACCAATGAGGCGGAACCTAGAACCAGTTAACTGGCACAAGCCCCATTCCGATCAAGGCAGTGAGAGTCATGGCGGGGAAAGTGCCGACCGACCGACCACAACCGTCACGCCCAGATGCACAAAGGTATGTGGAGAAGGACTTGTGTGTGGTAAGTCTTAATCTAAGATTTGCCTCGTGGATGTGTTTCCTACTGCACGACCAGAGAAGACCATAAGAATGTATGCTATTCTAGATGAATTCTAAAGTAATCGTTCCCTAGCTAGCCCTAAGTTCTTTGATCTGTTCAGGATAGAGAGAGAGACTACACCCTACACCCTAGGAACATGCTCTGGTCTTGTGACAACCTCAGGAAGAAGAGCTAATGGTTTCACCTTAAAGCCCATCAAAGGACAGAAACTCTCACTTCCAACCCTTATTAAGTGTGACAAACTGCCTGACACAAGGGATGAGATTCCCACACCTGAAGCCGCACAGCATTACCCTCATCTCAGGAACATAGCCAGAGAGATTCCTCCCCTTGATAACCGTGCCGAGATCTTACTCTTGCTAGGTAGAGACATTCTTGAGGCTCATAAGGTCCTTGAACTTCGAAATGGCCCTTTCAACGCTCCATATGCCCAGAAACTTACAGTGGGTTGGATCATCGTGGGGGATGTATGACTGGACAGAACCCGCAGACCCTGCCAAGTACTCTCCTTCAGAACTGAAGTATTAATAGGGGGGGGGGGCGAACTTCTTACTTCAGACAGTGTCCTAACCACTACTATGTGCAAGATATGCCTTGCCCAAATATTCTAAAAACATCAGAAAGCAGCTTAAATCCCAAGGAGTCAGCTGCAGAAGAATGTTCCTGGACAGAGGGGCAGCTTGTAGAAAGGCCTTCAGGTTCTCAATTGGAGCCCTCTTCAAGCCCTTCCCAGCTTCGCAGTCCTCACACAGTTGATCATAATGAATCCTATATCTTCACTGACAACATGCCTTCTGATTCATGTAGTTCTGATGAGACAATGCAGAAACGTGAGTCTTCCAGTCAACTGTTTGACAATGAGTTTAATTCTGTAAAATAAGTATCTTCTGAATGTTCTATAAAGGAGGTTCCTTCGACACAGGAAGAGTTCATTTCAGATACTTTGCAAGAACCTTCAGTTCCATCTGCAGTTGTTGATTGCACTCAAGAGGATCACAGTTCTTCCCAATCTTCAACGGATGAGCACCTTCATATTGCTCAGCCTTTTCTGAAAACCACAGGGAAAAGTTCACCGCCATTGTCCGTGACAAATACTGCATGTCAACAACCGAAATCCGTACATACAAAAACAGGTCCCATTTCAGAAGTGAAAAGCAGACATGAGCATTTGCATTCACGATTCATAGAAAGAAAGCAATCTACATGTAAATCAGCCTCACAAAATAAAATAAGCGCTCTCGCTCTAAATCGGTGACACAGATAGAGAAGTCACATTCTAAAACTTTGGCAAGATCAAGGAGAACCAAGTCTTGCTCAGCTTCCAATGAAAGCAACAGACAATCTCCTGTAGTAAAAAAGAAGAAATCCACATCTGGGGTGCATATAAGATCACTCAAGATTAAACCAGAAAAGATAGGAAATATTCCTGTGCGATCTGGCGTTTTCAAAGAGCACAACCTTTATAAATTTCGGTGGAAGCAGGTACAACATCTCGCCAGTCAGTTCTGGAGAAAGAGGAGAAGAAAGTATCTCTGCCTCTCGCAAGAACGCAGAAGGTGGCAAGAACCAAGGCCTAATTTAAAGGAAGGAGATTTTGTTCTCTTAAGAGACAAACACGTTAATGGTCTCGACTGGCCTACTGGACTTATTACTAAAGTAGTTTCCAGTTCGAATGGTAAGAACTTACATGTTGAGATTCCTTCTACCAGAGATGCTAATCATCTTCTAGGACTGTTTCCAGAACCAGCTCTTTGGTCTGAACTGAAGACATATCCTTTTTTGGTTTGAATAAATGTTCATTGCATGTTTCCTTTTCAGGTTTATGGACATTATTCATCTGTCTATTCATCAGGTTTATGGACATTATTCATTGTTATTTATACAATTCCATTGTATGCATATACATAGTGGTATCTACCGATACCAGACGGGGAGTGTTCTGTTTTCAGTATTTTGCATTGTGTATTGGTATGCTCCTCTCTTCTACTCCCCCCTCTGTTTCTGCTTCTAGTTGGTTCATCCTAACCACTTCCTATTTACACTGTCATGCATTGCTGTTTTGTGTGCTCTAATTCTGAGGAGATTCTGAGGTGAATCTGTATCTCATCTTCTTATCAAGGAGAATATTAGTGGCATAATTCTTTTACCATCTGGATTCCCTGCATATCTTGTAATACAATTTCCGGATTAAAAGACTACTTGATTAACTCCTGGGTGTCTGATGCGTAAACTGTAAGTGGAGGATGTCTGATTCAACAAGTCACCTCACAGATGCGTGATTTGTATAAGGCTGACATTTTGAAACACCACAGTAACTGAACTTTTATAATTTTAATATGTTGTCCCTAATCCCCCAAATAACATTTTTCTAATATATACTGGAGAGTGAATCTGGATCGCACATCCTCAACACTATGCTTTTGATGTAATGACTGTCTCAGCATAATTACGTGGCATATCCGCCTAATTTGTAATACATTGTATGCTGTGCATAAGAGGCATTAGTATACAGTTTTATCAAAGAGCATAGGCCCACTTTCCGCGACAAGAAAGCCTCTGCAAGTGGGAAACTACTCTAACCTATAAATGGCGCAGCCGAGCGAGTCGACCACCGGCGCCCCAGCACCGCACCAGCAGCAGACAGCGGGACCCAGGAGCCACACAGCAACCCCTCTGTCCAGCAAAGCCACCTTGGCTCTGGGACCCACCGCTCCACCAGCACAGCACTGAGGCAGCAATGGCAGACACGCAGTACTGCACCATGTGAATGAGTGCAAAGAGCTCATCCAGTCACGACCCTCAGGAAATGCATCTGAGAGATAGTAGGAGTTTATAAACCCCTTGCAGCTAAGGCTAATTAAAAACACCTAGATCAAATGGGGAGGAGTGCTGATACCAGAGGGGGGAAAAAGAAAATAAGTAATTACAATATATACTGGAGAGTGAATCTGGATCGCACATCCTCAACACTATGCTTTTGATGTAATGACTGTCTCAGCATAATTACGTGGCATATCCGCCCAATTTGTAATACATTGTATGCTGTGCATAAGAGGCATTAGTATACAGTTTGATCAAAGAGCATAGGCCCACTTTCCGCGACAAGGAAGCCTCTGCAAGTGGGAAACTACTCTGACCTATAAATGGTGCAGCCGTGCGCGGCGACCACCGGCGCCCCAGCACCGCACCAGCAGCAGACAGCGGGACCCAGGAGCCACACAGCAACCCCAGACAGGGAGTGTTCTGTTTCAGTATTTTGCATTGTGTATTGGTATGCTCCTCTCTTCTCCTCCCCCCTCTGTTTCTGCTTCTAGTTGGTTCAGTCTAGCCACTTCCTGTTTACCCTGTCATGCATTGCTGTTTTGTGTGCTCTAATTCTGAGGAGATTCTGAGGTGAATCTGTGTATCTCATCTTCTTATCAAGGAGAATATTAGTGGCATAATTCTTTTACCATCTGGATTCCCTGCATATCTTGTAATACAATCTCCGGATTAAAAGACTACTTGATTAACTCCTGGGTGTCTGATGCGTAAACTGTAAGTGGAGTATGTCTGATTCAACAAGTCACCTCACAGATGCGTGATTTGTATAAGGCTGACATTTCGAAACGCCACAGTAACTGAACTTTTATAATTTTAATATGTTGTCCCTAATCCCCCAAATAACATTTTTCTAATATACTTTATTTCAATTTGTATTTTTACTGTACTGTTATATCCCTGAAGCGCTCCATTCAGTGTGTGCTTAAAGAAACACTGTCATGCCTTCGAAGCATATTTAGATATTTATATGCCCTCCTAGGTCTTCTAATAAGCTTCCAATTCATATAAGTATTATCCCTGTGCGCATTGTAAACCCTAAAAAAATAATCTTTATATTCACCTGTCAATCAACTTTCCTTTGTGCCCAAGGGGCGTTCTTTGCGCCGCATTTGTGTCCAGCCGCGCCCCAACTGCCGATTCCTAGGGGCACCCATCTCATTAGTATTCACTTCGCTGGGCGGTATTTTCTTGTCCCCAACAGTCGGAGGTCCCGCGCATGCCCAATACGAAGTTACAGGCATCGGCCTCAATAGCAGCTTCTGCGCAAGGCGCTGAATGGAGAGGCTGAAGCAGCCTTATAGAAGCATAGGGGACGCAGGCGCGATGTGATCCTGGCCATTCAAAGGTATCAGAACCCCAGTTGGTATTTTCCCTGCCTCTAGAACCTCAACCAGCTGAGACTTCATTAGCATTCACTGCTCTTTTCCTCTTTCATTTTCTTAAGAGAAACCGGAAGAGATGGCTGGCGAATGGGAAAAATAACTCTTTCCTTCCTCTTCTGATCCATTTCCTGGAATGGAATTAACTGTGAAGCCAAGCATTTTCTACAATTAATTTTGCATTGTGCCACCAGATGGCGCTACAAGCAGTAAAATCTATACTCCTTTTATAAAAATTTCTTCAGCACCTAGTACAGATACTTTAGCTTGTGCCCTACAGCTTATTGTGATTATTACTGTTAGGGTAAATGCACACGTTCAGTATTTATGTGAAGACAATCCGCACTGAAATACGCAGGTGATCACAGGGAAATCTGTGCAGTCAATCTGCATCAATTGGTGCGGCTTTTACTCTCCCCATTGAAGTGAATGGTGAAAATCCGGTCAGGAAAAATAAAACAAATTTCTTTTATTAATTTTAAAATCCGCGCCGAAAAAATTTGCATCGTGTGCATGAGAATTTCAAATTCTCTTGAATACAATGTACATGACCTACGGTGCAGATTTTCCGCATGCAAATCCGCGTGCGATTCTGGCGCAATAGCATACGAGAAGCCAAGTCAGTAGTGTCAAAGCCAAATCGCAGAATCCAAAGCCAGTGGAGTCGTCTTTAATACAAGAAACCAGTAGGGGGAGACAGGACAGAAATTCACTGACTCCTGCACAATGTGGGTAGCGGCCTTTTATACTAGAAGAAAGGCAGTTCATGCTAGTGGGCCTGCACACCTCATTGGCCCTGGACTCCGAAGTCATCGAGGGCCGCCTGGCAGTCCTGGTTCTAGGAACCTTAACAGGGGTATAACATTTTTTTTTTAATTAAAACAGAATTTTTTTTATTGTGACATCTGTCTATATACAGAGTATTTCCATTGTACAACAATGATACATAGCAAAAGTATGGAGATGTTTGTATCCAGTGGTATGCAATGAACTTCCTAGCAACATAGAGCAATCTTCCCACAGCCACTTTCTCATGTTCTGTCAAATGTAGATCCTCCACCAAACCTAGTATACATATCTTAGGCCTCTTTCACACTAGCGCTGTGAGGATCCGGCGTGCACTTCCATTGCCGGAAATGCCCGCCGGATCCATCACAACGCAACACACCTGAAAGCATTTGAAGACTGGTCAGTCTTCGATATGCTTTCAGGTTACCATGGCAGCCAGGACGCTACTAAAGTCCCGGCTGCCATGGAAAAGTAGTGGGGAGCAGTGGAGAAGCTACTTAGCGTCCGTACGGCTCCCAGGGCGCTCCACAATGACGTTACAGTGCCCCTACATCGCATGGATCACATGGACTTTAGTAGCGTCCTGGCTGCCATGGTAACCATTCAGAAAGCTAAACGTCGGATCCGACGATGCGCCGAAACGACGTTTACCTTAAAGTCGGATCCGGATTAATGCTTTTCAATGGGCATTTATTCAGGATCCGTCCTTGCGGCATGCCTTCAGTTTTTTTTGGCCAGAGTAAAATCCGCAGCATGCTGCGTATTTTTCAACGGCAAAAAAACGTTTGAATACTGAACTGAAGACATCCTGATGCATCCTGAACAGATTTCTTTCCTTTCAGAATGCATTGCGATAATCCTGATCAGTATCTTTCCGTCTTAGAGCCCCGACGACGGAACTCTAGGACGGAAAGGAATAACGCAAGTGTGAAAGAGGCCTTAGGGTCTTTCCGCAGGGTCACTCGATAACAGTCAGAGATTATCTTTAACACTGAATCCGAGTAAGGGATAAGCATTCGACATTGCCAGAGCATGTGTATCATCCCTGCCCCCTCCTCTCCACACCTAGGGCAGCAATCGCCTGACCGAACACCTATCTTACGTAAAAATATCGGTGTCTTGTACACTCGGTGTATGATATATAATTGTGACAGCTTGGTGCCTTCGCACAGAGACATTTTGGGGACGGCTTCCAGAATATCCGACCATTCACCCTCCGTTATCCCTCCTACCTCCTGCTCCTATTTTGTCATCCTGGATAATGGGTGTTTCATGAGAAACCTATCTAAAAGTAGTCGGTATACCAACGAAATCATTCCTCGGTTTACTGCACCTGAGCTTAACAATTTGAGGAACCAAAAAACAAGGACCTAACCCAAGAAGGGTGATTCACTTAACATATACAATTGCCATAAGGCACTAATCCCTTTATTTATCTTGGGTATTAAAACATAACTTTTAATATAATAAATAGGAAAATAGGAAACACGGGGCTGTGCACTGCTACCGGTTAATCACTGGTAGAATCCACACAGCATTACTGTTTCAGGAGCGGACGTTCCTTGTGATTCAATTATAGCCCTTCATGGACTATACCCAGCGCTGTCACCCCACTCTAAGCCCCTTCTAGCTGGGACTCACGGGTAGCAGTGCACAGCCCCGTGTTTCCTATTTTCCTTTTCTATTCCCACAGCAAGCACCGCAGCGTTTTTAATATGTAATTATTGGGTTCCTTTATTAACACATTTATTATATTAAAAGTTATGTTTTAATACCCAAGATAAATAAAGGGATTAGTGCCTTATGGCAATTGTATATGTTAACAATTTGAGGAAGGCATCCTCCGAGCACCTCACAGGGGTACTTCTATGCATGGTGTCAAAAGCGTGCCTGAATTGCAAATACTAATAGAAGCATCTATGAGGCAGATGGAATTCCTTCTGCAACTTACTGAAAGCTTTAAGGACATTCTTCTCCAATACGTGACCCAGTCTAGTTATTCCACTTTTCTCCCACGCCTCAAATCTCTCCAGTACCTTGAATTCTGGGAGCTTATGGAGTAGCTTATCACTCCTCCATAAAGGAGAGAAAATAGTATACATTGATATATCTCGAAGCTATTTTTTTTCCCCCCATACCTTACCTAACCACTAAACAATTGCAGGACTTCAACCTCCAGTAACTGCTCCTCCCTTCCAGCCACGCCACTAGATCCTTGCATCCCAATATATGACATAGTATCTGAGTGCACCTGAGTGTATGTATATGTGCCACAGTTACGTGCACCTGCATACAGGGACGTGCTGACTGACCCCCCGTTTGTGTTTCTGTATAGTATCTGAGTGCAAACATCCCGTCTACTGGGGTTGTTCCAATATTGCATTTGTTGACTTTGTGCTGCCAAATAATAAATCCAGGGGTTTGGCAGGGCTACACCCCCCTCCATCTTGTTATACTGCAAAGTTTCCAGTTTAATTCTGGCTCGTCCCTTTTTCCACACTAAGTCTCTGAAGATGGCATTAATCTTATGAAACCTATCCAGGGGCATTGTGGAGCACAAAAAGTAGCTGGGGCATCAAAATCATCTTTACCAGGTTTGCCCTGCCTATGACCGAGAGAAAAAGTTTACACCAGGCAGATACCTTCTCCTTAAAAGGTGTTAGTAAAGGGAGAAGGTTCAGTTTTTTATAATCATATACCGATGGAGTAACCTCTATCCCAAGGTACTTGAACTGGGGCACTCATGGAATGGACACTTCTCAGTGAGTGGAGACAGTGGACTGCCCATCTATCAACATCAAGGCGGACCCAGTTAATGGTGTGGCCAGACACGTTACCAAATTCCCTAATTATGTCCATTGCTGGAGTCAAGGAAGTTGCCATATCCCCCAGAAATAGCAGGGTATCATCTGCATACAGCGCTGTCTTACACTCCAGCCCCCCATATATAAACCCCTGTACACTCTGAGAGCATCGGACACATGCAGCCAGAGGCTCTATGACTATGGCAAACAACAGGGGAGACAGGGGGCATCCTTGTCTTGTTTCCTTTTCCAGAAAAAACTCTCACTCGGAAATAGAGAACCTTAACCCAGGATACAAAGCGGTCTCCAAAGCGAAAAGACCCCATCACTTGTCACAAGTACTTTCACACTATCAAATGTCTTGGCGGCGTCTAGTGATAAGATTGCCCTGTCCCCCATATTATCCGACTGTATTTTCAAACTCATAAATACCTGTCTAATATTTATGGTGGTAGATTTGCCAGGCATGAAGCCCGTTTGATCTTCATGAATAATAGACAGGATCACTCTAGCCAATCTATTGGCGAGTTTTTTGCCCAGGATCTTTGTATCAGTGGTTAGGAGAGAGATAAGCCTATAGGAGTCTGCTAACTGAGGGTCTTTCCCTGGCTTAGGGAGAACCACTATTAGTGCCTCCTGCATTGAGGATGGCAAAGAGCCCACCTCCAGACAATAGTTAAATACATTTAGGAGATGAGAGGATAAAGAAACCCTATATGTTTTGTAGATCTCTATGGGCAAACCATCTAACCCTAAAGCCTTATCATTAGTCATCCCTTGTATTGCCAATTTTACCTCTTTAATAGTAATAGGGGCATCCAGCATATCTCTGCTTTCCATCGATAGAGTAGGGAGTTGCACCTTAGTCAAAAAAACAGATATCATAGGGGAAAACTTTATAGGTGTATAGTGTGGAGTAGAAATCTGCCAGTAATGTCAAGACACCCTCCTGATTAGATACCACCATACCTGACTCTGTCTGGAGCGAGGTTATATAGTTCGATTCCTGCTGCGGCCTTACCACCATAGCAAGCATATGTCCTTCCTGTTCTCCCTCTTCAAAGTGTTATTGCCTATAGAACTGCCGCTTCCTATTTTGGCATTACAAGTAAATGATCATTCCAGTTATCTTGAGCCACCTTTAACCTTCTCCATTATCAGACGAGGGGACCTGAACAAAGGCCTGCCTCACACAACGACTGTTGTAGCGCCCTATCTTTCTCTCTGGACTTCCACTTTACTTTATGTATGGCGCCTATATACAGCACTCTGAGTATGCCTTTATGGCATCCCACACCATATTGGGTGAGGCAGGTCCCTTGTTTGTTTGAAAAAACTCCACCAGGCCCTCCCTAATTCGATCCTCGCCCCACACCACCTTTATCCACAAAGAATGCAGCCGCAATATAGACTTACTACAGGGCCCCTCCTCTCCCAGCGACAATCTCAAGCTCATAGGAGTATGATCTAACAGGGACCTAGGTAAGTATTCCATAGTCCGCAACATAGGTAGAAAGCGTTTATTGGACGAGGCAAGGTCGATGTGGGACAAGGAAGAATACGTAGAGGAACAACAGGAGTACTGGCGTTCGTCACCATGCTCAGCTCTCCAGACATCTATTAAACCCACTTCAGCTACCAAGCTTCCAAATGAGGTGAGCCCCGACAGTCACTGTGTAATTAGCGATCGGGAGAGGAGTGAGGACACGTGCTGATTGATTACCCAGGGGAGGAGAGGAGTGAGGACAACATGTGCTTGCCGGGCCCCCTGTAAGCCCGGGCCCCGAAGCAGCTGCTTCCCCGGTAGTTACGCCCCTGGTGGGGGAATATATATATATTGGCTAGTATCATCTGCACATTCTGTACAATACATAGCATACATATAAACTGACCCTCCGGATACAAGTATTTAGACGGTATATTCTTGTGCACCAGCACGCTGACTCCTCTAGAATGACTAGTGTGCACAGCATGAAGGGCAAAGCCCTGCCAGTTTTTGCGCATGTACCCTATCTGTTGCCATATGAGTCTCCTGAAGACAATATATTGCAGGAACGCTGCGCAGCAGGAATTGAAAAATTCCCATCGGCTTGGTTGGGTCAGGCATCCCTCGGACATTCCAACTAACAATCGATACCTGAGGTGACATAATGTCCTATAATGTAGTAACAGTACCATGTAGTGTTTCACCCTAACCCCCCACCTCCCCATAGCCATCGCAACAACCCGAGACCAGAATGAGAATTCTGCACAATGTGTATTCATAATTCTGTTATGTAACTGTTTAAGTGTAATGTGCCTGGTTCACCAGTAGGTGGCAGCATATATGGCAGAGCTATCTTGCATAGAATAGGAACCTTCTTTCCATTCTATTTTCCCCTTCTAGGAAAGAGTTTAGCTAGTTAGAGGTTAGACTAGAGTAGCCCCTGCTAGGAGAAGGCAGCAGGAGCCCGTCCCTGTTGGACGAGCCCTGTATGTGCAGCATACCGGACTGCAGGGGCAATCTGTGTGCGCACGGTGGGCTGACGGGGACAGTGGTCGTACTCGATTTTTGTAGTTCCCTTGGCCGGTGTGCAGTGATGGGGAAGACAGCACTAAATCCTCCGGGGCACGCTCTAGTACAAGGATCACCAGCCAGATGGTAGTTGAGATGCCCTTGATGGTATAGGTGTTTAGGGTGCTTTTGAGGCTGGGACCCGGTTGTAGTAAAACAGTTAAACTTTTACTTGAATCACTTGTCTCCAGGTAGTCAATACAGTTCATTTATATGGCATAAAGAAATGATTCAGATATTAGTTTACCTGTAATCCTTGTAACAGGCTGGACAGTTGTAAGTTCAGGAGTTTTCCTAAGACTTTTACTTTAACAGGCAAGAAAAAGGCTCTTTCTTATATAAGTCTGCGCTAAGTCCATTCTCTAGCACTCAGGTACTGAATATAATAACTCTTAGGCCCCTTTCACACGGGCGAGTTTTCCGCGTGGGTGCAATGCGTGAGGTGGACGCATTGCACCCGCACTGAATCCTGACCCATTCATTTCTATGGGGCTATGCACATGAGCGGTGATTTTCCCGTATCACTTCTGCGTTGCGGTGAAAATCGCAGCATGTTCTATATTCTGCATTTTTCACGCAACGCAGCCCCATATAAGTGAATGGTTCTGCATGAAAATCGCAAGCATCCGCAATCAAGTGCGGATGCAGTGCGATTTTCCCGCAAGGTTGCTAAGAGACGGGACTCGATCTTTATTATTTTCCCTTATAACATGGTTATAAGGGAAAATAATAGCATTCTCACTACAGAATGCTTAGTAAAATGTGCCTTAAGGGGTTAAAATTGAAAAAATTTACTCACCATATCCACTTGATCGCGAAGTTGCGATCTCTTAATTCATTAGCTGCCAGCTAAAGGACCTGTGGTGACGTCACATCACATGGTCCAACAACATGGTCCATCAACATGGTGATGGACCATGTGATTGGACCATGTGAGGAGCTCAGTGACGTCATCACAGGTCCTTTAGCCGACAGCTAATGAATGAAGAAGAGAGAAGAGATCGCAACTACGCGATCAAGTGGATATGGTGAGTTAATTATTATTTTTTTTAACCCCTTAATACACATTTTACTAAGCATTCTGTAGTGTGAATGCTATTATTTTCCCTTATAACCATGTTATAAGGGAAAATAATAAAATCTACAGAATACTCAACCCAAACCCGAACTTCAGTGATGAAGTCCGGGTTCGGGTCTGGGTACCAAACATGCCGATTTTTCCCACGCGCGTGCAAAACGCATTAAAACGCTTTGCACTCGCGCGGAAAAAATGCGCATTTTCCCGCAATGCACCTACCTATTATCTGGGCGTCAAACATGACGCCCGTGTGAAAGAGGCCTTACTGGTCAGTAGCAATCCACAGGGCGGCTCCCTAATGGCAGACATCAGTTTTCTGCTCCATTCTTTGGAAAGGATGCTCACTGAAGAATTACAGTTCACTATGCCCATAGAGGCATGTGGTAAAGGATAATTTTGTGCATTAATCATCTGGCTGTGTCCAGGTACTTTAGGTTCCTCCTGGTCACTGGTGCTTGTGAAGTACATTGGCTAATTTAGCTCTAATCTCCACCAGACTTTCTATATATCCAGACGTAGACTCACTGGTCTGTGCTGTGCTGCTGTAATACTGTTCTCTATACGCCCTTAGCCTGGCCACAGCCAAGGGGCTAAAATAGCAGTGATAGCAGCACCACCTAGGGGCAAATGGATGTATTGACACTGTAATAACAGCCTGTTAATAGGAATTACAGTTTACACAGAAATACATTAGGTAGGCATATACAAAAGTTTGAAGTGCCCACGACCATCACTGAGTGGGACACTGCATATGGACCAGCTAGAGCACCTTCAGCCCTGCTGGACGTGGAGGCCACAGCTGAACCCTCCGAAGCCAGGAGTACAGTTCCCTGGACAAAGCTAGAGACAGACCAGACTACCAAGTGAAGTACAGCCTGAAGAAGAAGTTGAGTTTTATAGCCAGCCTGTTAGCATGGCAGAGCCAAAGAGCAACTGATGTAGCAGAGAGGAGTTTGCCTGCCCCAGTTAATGCCAAAGCCTGCTGGAGACAAGGATAAAGTCTGTAAACTACCTGGAAGAACATTTAATGAAAGTAAAGTTGCTGTTCCACTATATATAAGGTCTGGACTCAATCATTTCTTCAAATCCCTCAACTATTCCCCCTATTTGCTCTGCTTTGGACAAAGCCTGGGGTCCAGTGTATCCAGGTAGGAGCACCGTGACACATTCACAACACCTAAAGGGACATTCAGGCCACCCTACACCACTCTGGCATTCCTACACCTGGGTACCATCTACTACCATATCACTAAAAGTGGCCCCGTGCCCTTGTTGCTTCACTGCAACTGGCGTCATGACAATAACACTAAAAAGTGACCCCCCTTGCTGTTGTCTTGTGTCGCATTTTTGCACCTCTGTGGAGTAGGCCTCTATATCCTGCTCTGCTCTCTTTGTTATCTTAGTTAGAGGGGCAATCACATCTTCCATGTCTGAGACCCTTTTCTCCACCTCCTTGGTGTGCTCTGCTACATTGTGCACGTCATGTCGGATAAGAGACAAGTCCGCCTTCAGCCCCCCATCTGTGTAGTGACAAGGAGGAATTACATGTTGTCAGCACCGCCATTCTATCTTTAAGCGTGGGCTCCTTACCAGTCCTTTCAACAGAAACATGGTGCCCGGGACGCTGTGGCTGTGGCTGCGGTGATTATCTGTTTTGGGAGGGTCTAGCTTCCTTCTCAGATGAGTCCCCATTAGGGTCCACACTACCGCCACCCTGATCGCGGTCTTCCTCAGTGTAAATAGTGCTTGGGTACTCGGCCTTTCGGCCAGCCTTCTCCGGCCACGCCGTGATGTTGCACCGCTGCTTTCCATGGCTCCATCTTCACTTCTTCACCGGCGCCATCTTGGGAGGAGGCCTGCCTCTCAGGCCGAAGAGTTGCCTTTCCTTTTTTCGGCATGTGGACAGAGCGCCTTGCCGGGTTGTAGCACCCGTTAGGGTTCTTTCCTGTGGTGTTACAGGTGCGTGCATGAATCACATCAGATTAAGTTCAGGATCATGTGCAGGACTAGGAGCTCCGGGCACAGCATCCTACTCCATTGCTCGTCAGGCCACGACCCCGGGGTATAATATATTTTATAATATCAGTAATGTACAAAATAAAATTCAGCTTAAAATTCCATAATAGTAAATTAAATGTATGAAAATCATCACATCTTATAATCCTTAGAAAAATATATGGGCCATTGCCAGTTAAATGCCAGGAATATAAATTTGTGAAATAGCCGCTGGGTCCCAGCAACAATTACCGGTAATAATCCTAAAATCCCACCATATCACTATTCCTTGTTTTGTAACTAATACGTATGGGTATGAATATAAGATTGTGCTCCAATAGTCTGCTCAAATAGTAGGCAATTGTAGTCTCTGCTTTTGTTAGGAGAAGTGACGCACCAATTAGGTACAAAATAAAATGTGATGCATCAATTAGGTAAAATGTTTGCTATAAAATACATTACTAGCCGACTACTATACATTTTTTACATTTTTAGTGTTGTACTTTTTTTTTTTATAGCACAGCATTTCTGAGCTCACTCTTTAATCACCTCATGCTGGCATGAGGCGGTCAGAGTACAAAAGAAAAACAGCCTTTGAATGTCCAATAGCAGTGATCACCCGTACGGGACCACTGTTCATGACAGGAGCCATCTGTGAATTGTCACTTGTCACGCTTAATATGCTGTAAATATATGCTCGAACATTCAGGTTGCCATGCCACCCATTTATGGCATAGTGCGGGAAGGGGTTAAACATGTGTATTGTATCTACTGTGCCTTTTAATTTGTTAATGCATGTGTCAAATGCATTGCAGTGTTTTGCTTTGGCCACTAGATGCCGCTGTGTGAGCAGCAGCCAGGGGGAGATGAGGCAAGAGGCTGCTAGACAGGAAGTGGGGCTAGTGTGTGAGTGACGCTGTTATGTATATGTTAACTGGGATACTGGGTCAGCACAAGGGGACAGAGGTCACACAGTTTGTAGACACTGTAGTGGAGCATCACACATCACACTGCTCCTTCCTAGGGGACGAGCCTAATTGATAAAAGGAGAGTTTTTCACGCCACCGGGTGGGGATGACTGAGCACATGTAGTAGGATTTCTGGGCATCTGCACAATTGCAGGTGTAACCGCTGACATTAATGCTTTGTGCATCTTGGTCTTCATTACAGTCAGCAGTGACTCATTACCCAGCACCCAACAATTTAACGCTCTCACATTATAACAAAAGCTGATGGTAGTCACTTCCTGATGAGTGACACACTTCCTGTGCTTTCCCTAAAGTCTCCTTGAGACCATTAAATAATACAAGAGATCTCCCAGTGAATTTTATTTCCTTAGACGCACAGCTGACTATACAAACTATATTTAGACTACAATTTATTTTCTTTGCGATTTTATAATTTGTGTTCTTTAGAAGTAAGATGTGAGTTTTGGATCATTCATTGGTCTGAAGACTGGAGGGACTAAAAGAAATAATCTTATGTGCAAAGCTCAAAGAACAGAGTCCGGCTGCCAGGAAGACCCAGCCTGATCTGCTGATGTGCGCAGGAAAAAGGTGCTTCCTACAAAACTGCTGACTACTGGGGCAGTAAAACCTGACAAGGAGAAGGAGTGGTTACAGCAATGATAGAAACATACAAAGCACCTCGGGGAAATCCAGAGCTTTAATGGAACTATCCTGGGTCTACACACATGTACTGACTGAAGTCTGGGCAGCTTGATGGAATCATAAAAACCTTCTGTAGGTGTGGGCACCTGACCTGGACCTAAATAAGCTTGTTGGACATCCCAGTCTAAGGCTACTTTCACACCTCCGGTTTTAATTCCAGCAGGCTGTTCTGGCAGAGAGTAGCGGACGGAATGTCCACCGGCCCCATTGGGTATAATAGGGTTCGGCGGAGATCCATACTCATTCTGGCAGACCACTGGAGACGTGTCTGTGGGAATTTGTGCCCATTCATCCAAAAAATTTTTTGTGAAGTCAGACACTGTTGTTAGATGTGAAGTTCTGGCTTTGAATCAGTGTTTTAATTCATACCAGTGGTATCAATGGAGTTGAGGTCATCGATCCAAAGTCGATCCAGTCAAACATGTTGTTTCACCTAAAGTCGCGTGAGACTTCAGTGAATTATTCAGTATTAATTTCTGCATCTTTAAAAACATTTAAAATTAGAAATCTGAAGTCGGGTTTGGTACCGGCTGGTACCTCCGTACCAAACCCAACTTTGGATTCCCAATTTTAAATGTTTTTAAAGATGCAGAAATTAATACTAAATTAATTCACCGAAGTCTTGCGCGACTTCAGGTGAAACTTATTTTGCCTACACGGAGGCAAAGCATTTTAATGCTGTACAGAGACAGGTCTCAGACAGCATTAAAACCGAAGTGTGTTGAACGAATCGACTCTGTATTTCTGAAGCCTCATCTGCACAACCATTCAAGTTCCTCCACAACACAATTTTTCCCGTCAAGTCTTCATGATCTGTGCTTTGTACACAAGGAGCACAGTCATGCTGGGATAGAAAAGGGCCTTTCCCAAACTGTTTCCACAAAGCAACAATTGTGTAAAACACTTGTCTAGGCTGAAGCTATGCTGCTAATATTATGCTTCACTCAAAATAAAGTGCCTATCGCAAACCCTGAAAAACTGACTTTCTCATTGTCCGTTCTCCAGCAAATTTAACAGTTTTAATAAGGCACCATGCGTTATGGTAAGTGGCATTCTCTGGGCGTCTGTCAAACCCAGATTGGTACATAAGATCATGGAGGAAATCACAAAATGTGATTTGTCACTCTGCAGCACATATTTTCATGTCTCTTTCACGTGCCCAGCTGAGGAGTATTATACATCATTTTCAACTGATGCTTGGCATTGCACATTGTGATCTTAGGCACAGAAACCCATTTCATGAAGATCCCGATGCACAGTTCCTGTTCTGATTTCACTTCCTGGGGAAGTTTGGATAAGTTTAGATGCATGAAGAGATCTTGCAATTCATATCTATAAAGTTGACCCAGTAGCATTAAATCCACATTTCACTGCTCATACTGTACATTGTACAAATGTATTAATATAAATGTACCTGGCCTCTTTGTAATATTAACACTGTATGGGTTGCCCATTGGGGATAGTGTAGTTATTCTAGCCAGTGAACAGGATGAAGCTGCAGTATCCTGTACTGCCGTTACCAAGTAGACAAGGTGCAGGGATGTAAAAAATAAAGAGGTCTCACGGCTCACTTGGTCACAATGGCCCCTTCAAAGAGCTGGGGTTGCCAAGAGTCAGACTCAAGCCAATCTAATATTATTGGCCTAGCCTGAGAATCAGTGTATTACCATGAAATCTGAGATCTGGAAACAAATAGGCTTAACATGGCTTAGTTGCATAAAAAGTTTACTAAACTATGATAAAACCCATACAAAATATAACTAATGCAGAGTAAAGTAAGTAACAGCCACTAAAGCTGTGAACAAATGAGTGATGTCTCGACCAGTTCCCAAGATAGAATCTGACCAACGGCCATATGATACAAATAGGGATGAGCGAAGCGAGCTTCGGATCCTAGATGAATGCTGTATGGAGATCCGTCTTCAGCATTAAAATGTACGGCCTACGATGAGGCGAAGTCAGGCTTCGGTTCTGATTTGGACCTCGGAACCAAAGTTGAGTTGGGATCCTAGTTTTAAAATGGTTTTCCAGTTTAGAAATCAAATACCGAAGTTATTCACCGAAGTCTTGCAAGATTTTGGGAATAACTGACTTTGCCTCATCAGAGGCCATACATTTTAATGCTGTACGGAGATGGGGAGGGGATGGACAGCCAATAACAGGCAGCGACAGGAACGAGCCTCGCTAGTGTCACCCACGATGCTAGGAAGGCTCGTCTCCATCGCGGCCTGCTATTGGCTGACCCTCTCCAGTCGCCGGAGAGTGGGTAAGTATAACCTGTATGAGGTGCCCGAGCAATGGATGACCCCTTTAAGGTCTTAAGTGTACAGTACACATATACAGTTACTTTAGACCTCCGAAACGCGGCTTGGTATCACTAACCAACGACAATTAAAGGAAAGAACCACTAAAAATAAACCTTGCATAAACCTTGCCACACAATAGGCCACTAATCTACCCTTAAAACCCCCCTTTAAGATTGCATTCACATAGACATGTCTAATGATGGATCTAAATCTATAGGTCAGAACTGCCTGATTAGTTCCCAGCAAAAAACAAAGGATCATTGGTGTTTCTATACTGAGTAAATAAAGTATATAGCACCAACATATTCTGCATCGCTTTACAGCCATTTATTGCTCAGCAGCACTTATACACAATGGGGACTATTTTCATAGGAAGTCAATTATTCTATCTGTATGTTTTTGGATTGTGTGTGCGGGGGGGGGGGGGGATGGGGGAACTGGAGTAATTAGAGGATATCTATTTAAATACAGAGAGAACATACAGGTACAAACACCATGCAAATCTGTAGTCTGTGAACACAGCACCCCTATCTAACAGTGTCCACCAAAGCTTAATTTTTTTTATAATACTAGATGTGATTTAAGGTACCTTTACACGAGGCGATGAACATTCAAACTATCGTTAAATCGAGATAAACTGCACAATATCGAGCAGTGTAAAAGCAATGAACGATAGAGCGAAATCTGACAATCGGTAGATTTGTTGTGTGGGCACAAAAATCATTTGCGATCACAATAACGGTTTTGTGAACGATAATTGGCACGTCCAAAGGGTCATTGTTGAAACTTTCTCTACACCAAGAAATGACTAGTTTGTCGCTCAATTGTACCGATGATCGCCTTGTGTAAAGGTACCTTTACTTCTTTCTAAGATAAAAACGTTTAGGTTTTAATTTTCAGACTAGGGTTCCAAGATTGTGGGTATTCCTAGCCTCACATGGTAGTACACGACATCTTACATACTTCAAAGCAGGGAAAACCATTGTAGGAGTAGAGAATTATACTTTCAAGAGTCAGGTTCACAGAGTACAGTTTATGAAGTTTTTTTTTTTTAGACTGCTGACGTCACGTTTGAGTCTTCCTTCAGAGGTATATGTTGGTGAGGGCCTAAGTTCAGTATCGGCACTGGGATCTTTCTTGGTGGACATGCCGAACTTAAGGCATAAAAGGTATAAGTTTTATTCAGTCAAAACCTTTACTGGGGTAGGAAAAAAAAACAGCATTAGACTGATCTGTGTGAGTCTAACCTCAATGGTCAAACCTACCTAAGATGCTTCTTGTTTGTATCAGAAACAAGACTGTCACTTTCATACAGCCTTAAATTTAAATTCTTAAAAACGGGTTTTCCAGCATGCTTTACACTGCCACAAAGCCCCCCAAACACCTTTTAGACAGTGGCATACTTTTAATGGGGGCAGACCACACAGCAGCTATGGGCCACCAAACACCTTTTAGACAGTGGCATACTTTTAATGGGGGCAGACCACACAGCCACTATGGGCCCCCAAGAGAGGGGGGCCTGGAGTTGAACTTTTCCTTCTCTTCCGCATGTGAAAACGCTGAATTTTCATGCAGCCGCCACTAGGAACAGCGCAGTGCAGTGCAAACAGATTATTACAGCTTCTAATTCAGTCACTTGTAATTGCATTAATTCCCATGCCCTGAGCTCCCCCTAGTGGTGGCTGCAGGCAGGCAGCTTTTTAATAGAAGTGAGACAAGAGATTTGTCAGTGTATTTAAGCTAGTTGTCTGATGTTTATACATGGGTAAATATAGTGCTCAGAACAGCCATCATTTTTATGAAGCACCTGTTTCACGTTTTCCGATAAGTTGGATAATGTCGATGAGATCAGGTGTGACTTTTTTATTACAATTTTTTTAATTGAAATTTCCTTAGCTTTAAAAAACAAACACATTTATCAGAAATCTGGAGCATTGCGCTTTGCATTCTGCAATGCTTCCTAGGAGTGATTGACCCATACATACTGGCATGGGTCAATCACTTTTCTATGTGGTATTATGAGATATGTGTTCACCCCTGCTTTTAGATAATTTCCACCGTCGATAAGGATTCCAGTTCTACCACTGAGTACCCGGTTTGTTTACTTGCTGCACTTCTGGTCCGCAATGCAGCATTGTATAAAGCTCAGCCTGCAACGCCTTGGCTTCTCAACCACCACCAGATCTGCCTACGATTATACATTACAATAACCAAGCACCACCCACGTTATGTTTTCCATGCAGCGATTGGGTAGATTCCACAGACTGGAAGAGCGAGCTAGAATGTGTGAATAGAACATCACCAGAAGTACCAAATTCCTCTGGAGACACGTTCATGTCACCAGCTTGGGGATCAACATTTTGCCTCATTATAGGTGTTGTAATTGAATGTTCTTCCTATGTGAGAGAGCAAGGCCATTATTTGATAGTTCCCAGAAACCCCCTTTAATGCAGGCGTATGTTAGCATCCAAATTATGTCCACAATACTTCCATGGTACTAGACAACCTGGCTCACATGTAACTGTGAGACATCCAGATAGTTTGGCAGAAAAATTGTTACTTTTAGAATAATTGATATTTTCCAAAATGCTAATATTATATAAACAACAAGTGTTTATTATCCCACATTCCAAAATCCTGGTTACAGGTCATAAACAACCATACGGCAGCTAGTCTGCGAGAAGATTAATGGACATCACTGTGGCCTCAAATTCCAGGACTTCAAGTCGCATTGATCTGATCAAAACTAATGCTGCTCCGTAGACTGAAGCCTTCCATTGTATTCTTATCTCTCATCCCTTGAACCCATTACACTTAGGTTCATAAATTTAACTTGTGTTTCACTAGGGGGAAAAAGCAGTAGAGGTCCTCCGTTTCAGTGTACGGGGAGAACAGTATTATGTTATATGGATCTGGACAAGTTGGAGGCTTGAACACAAAAGTGGCAAATGAGGTTTTACACTTATAAATGTTTTACGCTAATTGGTAAAATGCTGGGTAACACTGACATGGAAAAGGACTCAGAAATTGTAGATGATGATAAACTTAACTGTAGCAACCAGTGTCAGGCAGCTGCTGCGAAGGCTAATAAGATAATGAGGTGCATCATATATACTTATATATACTTATATACTTATATCAAAAGGGGCATAGATGCACATATCCACATATTACGTAGCACTGTAGCTATAACAAAAGGGCATTCATAATGTCTAGAGGAAAGAACCTACATCACATTGGTGGGGATTCGTTACTGTAAGAGCAGTGAGATTATGAAGTTTGCTGCCAGGGAAGGTTTAATTAAAAGAGTTGATGTGTTTGGATGCATTTCATGGGTGTAGTAATATTCAGACGTTATGGTCACTAGATGACTTCAGGCAGGTAACTTATTCTGACTGCCATACAGCAGGAGCTGGAAAGGATTTTTTTCTTAGGTAAAATTGGTTTCTGCCTCACGGAGGTTTTGAAATAACAGGTCTCTGATGGAAATGAATCAGACGGATGCCAAATGTGCGTAACTGATGCACAGGATCCGTGTTTTTAGTTTTTTGTTACAGGACCTGTTTTTTGGAAACTCCCCCTTACTATGTTACATACCAATAAGACTGAGTTCACATTTCAATTAGTAGTCCAACAGACTGTTGCCCCTGGTCTCTGAGAGATTGCACCCACATCCACACTGACTGTGCTGCTGTTTTTTCTAGATAGATAGATAGATAGATAGATAGATAGATAGATAGATAATGGAGAGAGAGAGAGATTTTGTAGGCTAAGACCCAGGGAGGCAAGTCTGGTAGTGTAAGTTCCCATCTAAAGAAACCACTTTGCCTTTGGTAGATTTACACAAAGAGCTTCAGATCTGCAGTTCAGAATAAGGCTCCTTTCACACGTCCGTAGAATGGGTCCGCAATTGTGCGGAACGGGTGCGGACCCATTCATTCTCTATGGGGACGGAATGGATGCGGAGAGCACACTATGTGCTCTCCGCATCCGCATTTCCGGAGCGCGGCCCGAACTTCCGGTCTGCAGCTCTGCAAAGAAATAGAGCATGTCCTATTCTTGTCTGCAGCTGCAGACAAGAATAAGACTTCTCAATCAGTGCTGGCCATGTGCGGCATCAGTGTTTTGCGGTCCGCAATTTAGTGGACCGCAAAACACCTGCGGATGTGTGAATGGAACCTAAGCCATGTTTTCAGTATTTGCATTTGTCTTTGCACAGATAGATAATTCATAGGTAATCCTGTAAAATACTGTAGATCTATTTCCACAAATACTTGAAGGAACAGTCTCAGACTTCTTTAGTGTCCAATCTACAGAGTCATATATGATTATGTAACAACAAGGACATGAAATTGGTTGGCAACTTTTTCTTCTTGAACTCAGATACATTTTCATAAATTTGCCTTAAAGGGGCTGTCTACAGATATTGATAACCGATTCTCTGGGTAGGTCATCAATATTCGGTCATTGGGAGTCTGACACTCAGCACCTCCACTGATGAGCTGTTCTGATCAGTGTATGGAGCAGAGGCAGAAGGCCCCCAGCATGTCCACTATACAATGTACAAAGATGTCTGCTTCCGTCTCTGTACACTGTATAGTTTCCTGCACAGTGGCTTCCAGAAATAGCTGATCTGTAGGGGTGCCAAGTGTTTGACCCCATCGACCTGATATTTTTGACCTATCCTGAGAATAGGTAATCGATATATATACATATATATATATATATATAACAGAAAAATGAGGCAGCACTCCATATATAAGAAGATATGTCTCCTTTATTTACCCATGTGGGCAGTGCGACGTTTCGGCTCCAAACAACTGAGCCTTTCTCAAGCCTGGGCCAGATTTCTGCCTCATTTTTCTGTTTTATATTTGGGACTAGCTGGTCCCGGCGAGGCATTGCACCCGGCTTTGAGCATTTGATACGGTGCTGCCATTTCTCCTATACGTATATATATATCCCAAACAACTTGTCCTTCTGTGATCCCTTAAACAAGTCTTTATACATGACCCCTTGTATCAGTGTACCTAAAAATGCTCAGTTACACTTAACGCAAATATCTATATCTGTTGCTATGTTTTGGCATTTACATTTTATTGCACTTCAAATCCTGTGTCACTTTTCCCCCTCCCAGTAGATGGATTCAATAGCAGGAATTCTGCGCCCCCTCCTTTACTTCCTCAGGAAAAAAAAAATCAAGAAGGAACTTGATCCCAATGAGAGGGCATTCACACTGGGATGGATACTGCAGAGAAGAGTCCACTCTTAGTCACAGCCTGTGACTATGATGGAGGTATTCCATAGGAGCTCCTTGCTTGTCTATCAGCCTCTCTAGGATCTTCGTCTCTTGGCTTCTCACTTATTCCATGAAGCAGCACAGGGAAAATGACCAGTTATAGCAGAAGGCTGAAACTGATGCTGATACTGTGGACCTGGCTTCCAAGACTGAACTCTCAGGACCTGGATCCTGCTGGAAAAAATATCTGCACATCTGACAGGTAAGCAAGCATGTTAGATACTACACATAATCAGAACATGGCTACTGATATAATGTCACTGCAGTCCTATGGTATACACAGGTTATCAGGCTGAAGTAATAGGAAAATGCTGGGGAGCAATAGTGGGGCTGTATAGAAAAATAACTATATCTGCTACCATGGCTTGTTATAATATAGCACTATGTAATGAATCTAAAGGGGCATTACAGAGGAGAACGTCATGTCAGGTGCATATTATACTGCCATATACTGTATATCAATATATTTAATTAATAGTTGACCCTTCATTGATTGTTTCTAACAATTGTAAAAATACCTGAAAGGCAAAATTTTTAATATTTTTAATAGGTTAGTATTATGTGGAAACCTGTTTGCAAATTAGGTCTTAGACCATAGACCAGACTTTTGTCATTTTTAATAACTCCAGTGTTTCTTAGATGATTCCTTTACAAATTAGGACCTGAGCTTTTGGGGAAACTCATTGTTTGACTGGCTTTAAATGGGTTGTGAAATAATTGGGGGGGGGGTTTGGCAAACCCCCTACTCAGCCAGACCTGTAAAGGAAATGGAGGATGATTTACCTGCTTCCCGGAGCTGGATCCCTGCTTCTTCTCCTCCAGACCTGCAATGCTCCACTGGGCTCCCTCGATGTTAACATTCGGTTTGATATCGCCACAGCCAATCACTAGCCATGGTGGAAACCGGATCACCATTTTTTATGATCTAAGGGGAGCCAGTTACCGCTGCAGCCGGTTATTGGCTGCGGTGACGTATACCCAGATGTTGACATTGAGGGAGTCCAAAGGAGCTTTAATCGGGTTGTTCAACTTTGAGGCCCTCTCAGGCAGACCCCCCAGCATGGTCAGACCTGCAGAGGAAATCATACTTGATTCTCACTAATTGGTTCAGTCTCATTTTTTCCCCCTGGGGCATGGAAACTCTCAGATCTCCCTGTGTCAGCATCTGGTTTGATGCGGGTCACATGGGCACTCCAGCCAATGACTGGCTAAAACAGCGAAGTGTCTCTTATGTGTGATGTGACCCAGTGACATGATGCATGGGACACACGTCACCGCTGCAGCCAGTCATTGGCCATGTCAAACCAGATGTTGAAGCGAGGAGACCTGAAAACTGCAGCGGCCCAGGTTGAGCCGGAACCAAGAAGTCAGGTCCGTATGATTCCCTTTGCAGCTCCGGCCACAAGTGAGAGGTCTACCCAAGAGGCCCCCCAGGGGTGAACAACCCCTTTAAAGGATGTCAGAATCTTTCTTTTCTGCTCTGGTGGCCACTTTTGCACAGGTGACAACTGAAAGGGAAGCCATATTGGGTCTCACTTTTCTATTAGCTTCCCAGGAACTGTTGATAAAACCGTGACTCTGATAGTCAGTCTACAGTTGCTGAGATAATTTATGTTTCAACCAATATGGCCGCACTTCAATTTGTCGCTTTTGATAAAATGTCCACCAAAACAAAATATAAAAATGCCAATATCTCCATAAGTAAAAACGCAAACTTATAGCATAGATTGTATACACTTGGACTCACATCCTGTTTGTGTTCAACCACATTTCCTTTCCAACAATAGGGAAATCCATTACTAGACTTTCTCAGATTTCAGAGACTACTCAATATACAATGCTAAAGACTCGAGCTGTAAAACCAACATTCATAAACATAGATGTAGACATTGAATAAAAATACTGTCCATGAGAAAACATCTTCCTCAACGTCAAGAAGGTGTCCTGAAAGGAAGTCAATGTTGTTTAAGACAACTACTAAAGTCAATAATGTTGCTGTTCATCAGGGCTTCCCAAACTTGTTCCACTGGGGCCTTACTAACTAGATTCTGGGGCCTCACCGTTTGTTGTAAACCATGGTTAAAAAGGTATCTACAAGTATCTTTCATTTGTTTAATAAACTCAGCAATTAGATGTTGTTACACTAGATATAAAATTGGCGCCATAGAAACAGAAGATTGACAGTGGAAAAAGATCACCTGGTCCATTTAGTCTGCCCTTATCTTATTTATTTTCTATCTTAGGATAGACATGTTTTTCTCAGACATGTTTAAATTCACTTATTGTAGATTTCCCAACCACATCTGCTGGACCTGGCCAATTTTAGTTTTTGCATTTTCGCTTTTTTTCTTTCCTTCCAAAACCCATACCTTTCTTTTTTAATTTATTTTTAAATTTTTTTGTGGAACAAGTTGTAAGATGCCATTTCAATATTTGTAACGTGTAATTTAAAAAATGCATTTCTGCCATGGTTTTTTGGGTTTTGTTTTTATGGCGTTCACTATACACTAAAAAGGACATGATGAGCTTATTTTGCCGGTCAGTATAATCACGGTAATACCAAGTTTATGTAGTTTTTTTTAATGATGGATGAGCTCTAGTTTTTTTAGGGTACTTATAACCCTTTGATCACTTTTTATTCATTTTTTGGAAAGGGCAAAGAGACCAAAAAAAATGGCATATTTATTTTTATATTTGGGAAATAGGATGTGATTTGAATTTTTTATAATTTTGTAGGGTTTTTTATTTTATTTTTTGCAACATTTTGTACTGTAATCTTTAGTTCCTTTGGGGGACTTGAATATGTCATCTAATCTCTTTTACCATATAGAGCAATTGAAAACTATTGCAGTCTATGTAATTTTCACTAGCTGGTGGCAGACCATGCTTCTGGCATGGCTTTGCAGGCAGCTCACCATGTTCAGCCTGAGAGCCTTCATAACGCCCCAGGCTGTCATAGCAACAGGTTGGAGCCTTGTGATTTCGTTGCGGGAACTCGAATCGGAGGGCAAAGGGATACCCCTCCCTCTGTCTAACCACTCAGAGTCTGCAGTCACTATTGACCGGGATCAGAGTTATCACAGATCCGGGTCATTGTGGCTGAGTGCCAGCTGTATTATACAGCCAAACCCACCACATATGGAGTGGGATCGGCTGATGACACTTCTCCAAACACCTCTTTTGCCCTGCTGACGTACTATTACAGGGGTTGCAAATAGGTTAAATACCCTTTCAGAAAATGGTCTCTGTCTAGAGCTTAAAAAAGTATTCCAGGATTGGGTCCTTTTTAAAGTATGACCCCTAGCGTGAGGTACCAAAGGAAAGAATCGTCCTCACCTGCTCCTCAATACTGGTCCTGCAGCCTGGCTCCGTTTGGTGATCTTCCATTCCCTGGCTTGTCTATATCAAGCCAGGGCACAGAATAGGTTACATCCACCACTGCAGCCAATAACTGGTCTCAGTGGTGATGTTTCCCCAAGCAGCATATCACTGCTGGGTCTGAAGTATCTCTCACAAAATTGTGGGTTATAAACAGCAATAATCAGTATTAGTTTATTATTCCCTTGTGAATATTCGCTAATGATATAGTGTCTCCTTATGATATTTTCAGCTACTTTCAAGTGAATGAGTCTGAAGGATCAGCTGACATGACCTGATATCAGGTGACATGGTTGAACAGTCAGCTGCTTAACCACTACCCGACCGCCTAACGCAGGGATGCGTCCTGCGGGCGGCCGGGTTATTCCTCATTGACACATCGGCGAGTCATCTCGCGAGAGGCGAGATTTCCTGTGAACGCACGCGCGGGCTCACAGGACCGCGTCGGGAGGAAGTTAAACTAAAGAGGACCGCGTCGGGAGGAAGTTAAACTAAAGCCTGCCAGCGCTGATCGTGTGCTGGCAGGCTGTAGTAGTTAAAAAAAATCGCATATCAGACGCTGTTTTGTTAATAGCGTCTGATATGCCTGCTGCCTGCTCCTCTGGTAGTCCCTTTTGCTTGGGACCACCAGAGGAAACATATGTAAGTGCACCAATCACCACACAATTGCGGACAAGAATAGGACATGCTCTATCTTTTGCAGAGCTGCGGCCGGATGTTTCAGGGCCGAAACCGGAAGTTTGCGGCCGCAGCTCCGCAAATGCTGATGAGGCGAGCACATAGTGTGCTCTTCGCATCACCGCCAGCCCCATTAACACTGAATGGGTCCGCATCTATTCCGCAGAATTGGTCCGCATCTATTTCGCAGAATTGCGGAATAGATGCGGACATTTTTGCGGACGTGTGACTGGGGCCTTACTTTCTTTTTTTTTGCACATTTTTTGGCAGAGATTTTTTCATCCACATTGATTGATGCGAATGAAAAAATCTGTGCCGTTCATTTTTTTTTTTTCAGCCCAGAGGCTGAACAGAAAAAAAAAATCTCATTACCCGTATGCTCAATATAAGGAGAATAGCAGAAACTCCTCATGCTGGCCATACATGTAATGATTGCGGAGACCCTCAAATGCCAGGGCAGTACAAACACCTCACATGTGACCCCATTTTAAAAAGAAGACACCCCAAGGTATTCCGTGAGGGGTATGGTGATTTCATGTAAAAAAAATAATTTTGCCACAAGTTAGCGGAAATTGGCTTTTTTTTTTTTTCTTACAAGTCTCATATTCCACTAACTTGTGACAAAAAATTAAAATTTTCATGAACTCACCATACCCCTCACGGAATACCTTGGGGTGTCTTCTTTCTAAAATGGGGTCACTTGTGGGGTATTTATACTGCCCTGGCATTTTAGGGGACCCTAAAGCGTGAGAAGAAGTCTGGAATCCAAATTCGTAAAAATGCCCTGTGAAATCCTTAAGATACTCATTGGAATTTGGGCCCCTTTGCGCACCCAGGGTTCCAAATAGTGTCACACATGTGGTATCGCCGTACTCAGGAGAAGTAGGGCAATGTGTTTTGGGGTGTATTTTTACATATACCCATGCTGGGTGAGTGAAATATCTCTGTGAATGACAACTTTTTAATTTTTTTTATACAAAGTTGACAATTTACAGAGATATTTCTCTCACCCAGCATGGGTATATGTAAAAATACACCCCAAAACACAATGCCCTACTTCTTCTGAGTACGGAGATACCACACGTGTGCCACTTTTTTGTAGCCTAGGTGAGTAAAGGGGTGTAAAGTCCAACGAGTACCTTTAGGTTTTACAGGGTTGCTCACAATTTAGCCCCACCCAAAATGCCAGAACAGTAAACACACCCCACAAATGACCCCATTTCGGAAAGAAGACACCCCAAGGTATTCACTGAGGGGCATAGTGAGTCCGTGGGAGTTTTATTTATTTTTTGCCAGAAGTTAGCAGAAATGGAAACTTTATTATTATTTTTTTTTCTTCAGAATTTACCGCTAACTTGTGAAAAAAAATGAAATCATACATGAACTCACCATGCCCCTCCGCGAATACTTTGGGGTGTCTTCTTTCTACAATGGTGTCATTTGGGGGGTATTTATGCTATCCTGGCATTCTAGCACCTGAAGAAACATGACAGGTGCTCAGAAAGTCAGAGCTGCTTCAAAATGCAGAAATTCACTTTTTTGCACCATAGTTTGTAAACGCTATAACTTTTACGCAAACCTATAAATATACACTTATTGGATTTTTATAGAACAATAAATTTAGAGAAAAATTTATATAGAAATGTCGTTTTTTAAAAAAAAAACAATTACAAGAGAAAGTGAAAATTTTTCCAAAAATTTCGGTCATTTTTGATTAATATCAAAAAAAGAAAAAATGTCAGCAACCATGAAATACCACCAAATGAAAGCTCTATTAGTGAGAAGAAAAGGAAGTAAAATTAATTTGGGTGGTAAGTTGTATGACCGAGCAATAAACCGTAAAAGTAGTGTAGTGCAGAATTGTAAAAAGTGGTCTGGTCATTAAGGGTGTTTAACCCCTTAAGGACTCAGCCCTATTTCACCCTAAGGACTCGGCCATCTTTTGCTAATCTGACCAGTGTCACTTTATGTGGTGATAACTTTAAAACGCTTTTTCTTATCCAGGCCATTCTGAGATTGTTTTTTCGTTACATATTGTACTTCATGACAGTGGTAAAATGAAGTCGAAAAATTTCATTTTTATTTATTAAAAAATACAAAATTTACCAAACATTTAGAAAAATTTGCAATTTTCCAAGTTTCAATTTCTGTACTTCTATAATACATAGTAATACCGTCAAAAAAAGTTATTGATTTACATTCCCCATATGTCTACTTCATGTATCGATCATTTTGGGAATGCTATTTCATTTTTTTCGGGACGTTACAAGGCTTAGAAATTTAGAAGTTTCAGAAATTTTCAAAAACCCACTTTTTAGGGACCAGTTAAGGTCTGAAGTCACTTTGTGAGGCTTACATAATAGAAACCACCCAAAAACTACCCCATTCTAGAAACTACACCCCTCAAGGTATTCAAAACTGATTTTACAAACGTAATTAACCCTTTAGGTTTTCCACAAGAGTTAATGGCAAATGGAGCTAAAATTTCAGAATTTCGATTTTTTGGAAAATTTTCCATTTTAATCCACTTATTCCAGTAACAAAGCAAGGGTTAACAGCCAAACAAAACTTAATATTTATTCCCCCGATTCTGTAGTTTGCACGAACACCCAATATGTGGTCGTAAGCTACTGTATGGCCAAACTGCAGGGCATAGAAGGAAAGGAACGCCATATGGTTTTTGGAAAGTGGATTTTGCTGGACTGGTTTTTTGACACCATGTCCCATTTGAAGCCCCCCGATGCACCCCTAGAGTAGAAACTCCATAAAAGTGACTTAATCTAAGAAACTACACCCCTCAAGGTATTCAAAACCAGTTTTACAAACTTTGTTAACCCTTTAGGTGTTCCTCAAGAGTTATTGGTAAATGGAGATGAAATTTCAGAATTTCAATTTTTTTTTACCTTGTCTCAAAAAAAGTGTAATATAGAGCAACCAAAAATCATATTTACCCTAAAATAGCACCATCAAAACTGACACCTTATCCCGTAGTTTCCAAAATGGGGTCACTTTTTTGGAGTTTCTACTGTAGGGATGCATCAGGGGGGCTTCAAATGGGACATAGTGTCAAAAAACCAGTCCAGCAAAATCTGCCTTTCAAAAACCATATGGCGTTCCCTTCCTTCTGTGCCCTGCCGTTTGGCCATACAGCCGTTTACGACCACATATGAGGTGTTTGTGCAATCAGGGCAATACATATTGAGTTTTGTTTGGCTGTTAACCCTTGCTTTGTTACTGGAAAAATGGATTAAAATGGAAAATTTGCAAAAAAATTGCTGTTTTGGGACCGTTTTTATTTTTTGTTATTTACATCGTTGAACTGACAGGTTAGATTGTGTGCTATTTCTATAGAGCAGGTTGTTACGGACGCGACAATACCAAATATGGGGGTTTTTGTTTCAGTTTTACATAATAAAGCATTTTTGAAAAAAATATTTTTTAGTGTCTCCACATTCTGAAAGACATCGTTTTCTGTTTTGGGCGCCTGTCTTATGTAGGGGCTCATTTTTTGCGGGTTGAGATGACGGTTTGATTGGCACTATTTTGGGGTGCATATGACATTTTGGTCGCTTGCTATTACACTTTTTGTGATGTAAGGTGACAAAAATGGCTTTTGACACCGTATTTATTTTTTATTTTTTGATGTGTTCAGCTGAGCGGTTAGGTCATGTGTTATTTTTATAGAGCAGGTTGTGACGGACGCGGCAATACATAATATGTATACTTTTTATTTATTTATATAAGTTTTACACAATAATATCATTTTTTTTAAAACAAAAAAAAATCATGTTTTAGTGTCTCCATAGTTTGAGAGCCATATTTTTTATTTTTTTTGAGCGATTGTCCTATGTAGGGGCTCATTTTTTGCAGGATGAGGTGACGGTTAGATTGGCACTATTTGGGGGATCATATGTCTTTTTGATCGCTTGCTATTACACTTTTTGTGATGTCAGGTGACAAAAAAATGGCTTTTTGACAAAGTTTTTTTTTACAGTTTTTACTTGAGGGGTTAGGTCAGGTGATATTTTTATAGAGCAGGTTCTTACGGATGTGGAGATACCCAATATGTCTACTTTTTAGTTTTTTTTTACATTTAACACTAAAAAGCATTTTTGAAACAAAAAAAATCATGTTTTAGTCTGAGAAGCATAGTTTTTTTATTTTTTGGCCAATTGATTTAGGTAGGGGCTCATTTTTTGCGGGATGAGGTGACGGTTAGATTGGCACTATTTGGGGGGGTCATATGACTTTTTGATCGCTTGCTATTACACTTTTTGTGATGTAAGGTGACAAAAAAATGGCTTTTTGACAAAGTTTTTTTTTTTTTTACAGTTTTTACTTGAGTGGTTAGGTCAGGTGTTTTAGGTAGGGGCTCATTTTTTGCGGGATGAGATGGCGGTTTGATTAGTACTATTTTGGGAGGCATACGCCTTTTTGATCGATTTGTATTACACTTTTAGTGATGTAAGGTGCCAAAAAATGGCTTATTTACACCATTTTTGGGGGGGGGTTTTATGGCGTTCACCTGACGAGTTCAGTCATGTGATATTTTTATAGAGCAGATTTTTACAGACACGGCGATACCTAATATGTGTAGTGTATTTTAATTTTTTTTATTCAGTGATGTTTTTTTTTTTCATTTTTACTTTTTTTTTCACTTTTTTAAATTTATTTTTACCCAAACCCACATGGTTCTTGTGGATCTGGTGTCTGTATAATACAGTACAGTACACTATATAGTGCACTGTGCTGTATTTTTTACTTTACAAAGTCTGAATAGACCTTTAGCAGGTCTATTCAGACTTTCAGAACCATGGAGAGCAGGACGCTTCTGAAAGCGTCCTGCTCCCATGGCAACCATCACCCGCTGCCATAAGAGAGCAGCGGGTGATGGATGGGGAGGGAGTGGGGCTCCCTCCCTCTGCGATCCCATCCTGTTGGGGGGCTGAAAAGGCACAGCAGCCCCCCGATGGGAGAGGGAGGGAGCTCCCTCCCTGTTAACCCTCCCATACCGCGGTCCGTACGGGCCGCGGTACGGAGGGGGTTAAACGGCTGGCATCTGATCAAGCACAGATGCCAGCCGTTTCTATCAGAGTGTCAGCAATGTGCTGACACTCTGATAGATCCACTAGACACCAGGGAATATTACAGAGGAGGCGGGCGGGGATCGCACCTCCCTCACCGCCTCCCGCCGCCCGCAACCACCCCCCCTGCACCCCCGCAGCCATAATATGATTGGGGGCTGCAGGGGGGGTTAAAAATGAACAATTTGGGGGCATTAACTCTCTGATCCCCGATCAGAGATTGCACAAAGCGCTGCAAACCGCAGGTCTGAATTGACCTGCGGTTTGCAGCGATCGCCGATATGGGGGGGGGGGGGGGGTCACAGGACCCCCCTGGGCATTGTAACAAGGTACCTGCTGAATGATTTCAGCAGGTACCTTGTTCCGATCACTGCCGGCTGAGCAGCAGTGATTGGAACTAGTCATGACGTACCTGTACGTCATGGGTCCTTAAGGACAGGATGAGATCGCAGAGGGAGGGAGCCCCACTCCCTCCCCATCCATCACCCGCTGCTCTTTTATGGCAGCAGGTGATGGTCATGTGAACAGTGCAGGGGGCGTGGCTCAGCACTGGATTGGATAAGAGGCGATCCAGTGCTGAGCCACGCCCCCTGCACTGATCACATGACGGTGACGTCACCACAGGTCCTTAGGGTTGTCCACGGTTCGGGTTCAATGAAGCATCCCCTTATGGATTCCAAATGCCGTTATGGTCCGCGGTAGCGGAATCCATAACGGGATGCTACGATAACCCGAACCCGAACTTTGGACGCTGAACTAAAAATAGAAGCTCATCTCTACTCTCAATCACTCACTCTCACTGCTTCTGCTGCTGACTTTTAAATCAGAACCATGGACATGGGCCACCTGTGAAACCCGGAGTGGATCGTGGGGAATAAGCACCCACCCAGCTCTTTGCTTATTCCCAATAAAGCCAGGCCCGCATTAGCTGATACCAACTATACTAAGTTCCAACAGCTCCACTATCTATCCTAGTGGACGCACTAGCTCCTGGCTTTTACTCCACCAAGGTCAGGCACCTTGGTGACACGTTTCAGGTGGAACAAAGCAAACCATGATATGCATCTCCTCTAATACTGGAGGTTTCCTGCACCATTCTAGGAGAGAATATCTTCCCTTATATATGAGGCCTGTCACTGCCTCACAGTACATATCATACAATTCAGGAGAGCTGTAGTGTAAGTTAGCATAAAGAAATTGATAGTCCCTTAGTGAAAAAGAAACAATATTCATTTTAGGATTCTATAATGATTGCTTTATAGAAAAGCAACAGACAGACGTTTTTTTAAAAGGGTTGTCTCAATTCAGTAAATGGGATTTATCATGTAGATAAAGTTAATACAAGGCACTTACTAATGTATCGTGATGATAGATGCCATTTGCTGAAGTGAAATAACCCCTTTAAGAACTGGGAGCAGAAGGTCCTTTCTGACAGTCGTGAGATATTAAAAAAGATTGGCTAGTGCAGAGGGTGGGAATCATAGGTCATTCTACTCTTGAGGAACACTGAAGAGTGATGAGAGAAGGAGCCAAGCCTGTATGTATGAGGCCTTCTGCAAGTGATGACTGCTGACTGTACTTATTACGTATCTACTAGGGGTACTACAAATTGTATATTGTTGTGCATTGTGTATGTTATTGTTATTTGGCCGTATCTTCCAGCTAAGTAATGGTTGGCAAGGGTTGACAAGGAACAACCCTTTTCCTCCCCTCTTAGTAAGAGTGGGCTGGAACTGCTGGCTGCCAAAAGGGAGAGTTCGTGAGTAGAAACCTGCAAAGCTCCTGCTCCTGTTATAGATTTTCCAGAAAGAACTTCTCCGATTGTCCTCAAGTAAAGCCTGGAGGTTCTAGGCGGCAGCGTGAACTGCTAACGTCAGCATTGAAGACACTGCTGCATGGTGTGGCAATACATTTTTAATGAGAATATAATTATAATAAAACACACACACATACTCAACTTCTGTGTCAGAAAATGTGGAACTAATGCTTTATAAATATGGCACTCTCTCTGAACGCCATTTTTCTCACCATATTTACACTAGACAGCTGGTATAAATGCAATGATAAATCTGCTTCCCTCCACACAGTATATTATAAAACTGTCTGTCTGCAGCCACCACTAGGGGCAGTTTAGTGCCTTGGAATGTATACCGTTGCCATTGATAACAAGGGAAGTTGTTAATAATTGTTCAGTGAATTAACTATCACAGCATCCAGTGGTGGAGAGATTTATAGTCTCAAAATTACAGGTCTAGGTATGAAAAGCTCATTACAAAGATCTCTGTACTGTGCATTCATATTTTTGTAGACTGTAATTACACCGTTCCTAAGTCTGATGACTTGTCTTTGAACAGCAATCCACTCCTAATTAGCTTGGTCTCTCTCCTCTGCACCTGCTCCAGTTATGTGGTCTGACTAGTGATATGTAAGAGGAAAAACTTTTTGTCATGACTATCTATGCCTTTTTCTATGCATCCAATTACGTTATTTGCCTTGGCAGCAGCTACCTGACACTGGTTGCTAAAGTTAAAGATGACCTATTCTCTGCAGCCTTTCCAAGGCCGAGTGACGACACGTTCATCAGTCACATGGCATAGGCGTAGCTCAGCTCCATAGAAGTTAATGGGACTAGACCATACAATGTACGGCACTGTGCTTGGTGAGCAAGGAGAAGGCCATGGTGCTCACAGAAGCAATGGTGCCTTCTCAAAAAGCTGATTGGCGGGGGTCCTGAGTGTCGGACCCCCGCCAATCAGATACTGAAGAGGATAGGTCATCAGTATTTAAATTTTAGAAAACCCTTTTAAGTATACCCAATATCCCCAGGTCTTAATGGCAGTGTTACCCTATTTTTTTCTAATAGATCATTGTAGAATTTGTTCTCTTTGCCCATGTGCATAACCCCACATTTATTCACATTAAACTGAATTTGTCATTTCTTCACCCAAGTTTCCAGCCTACCCAGATCTCTCTGTGATATTACTTTACCCTCCTTTGTATTGATTACCTCTCAGAGCTTGAGAAAACAGAATTGCTCATTTATTCTTAGTTGCCGCCGAAAAAACTTAAAAACAAGCAGTCAAAGAGCGCCATTTATGCCAAAATGATACCAATATCAAGTCGTCCCGCAAAAATCAAGCCCTCACACAACTCCATAGAAAGAAAAATAAAGAAGTTATGGGTCTTGGGAAGCGGCAATGCAAAAACATTTTTTCTTAAAAGAAAAGGGGTTTTATTGCAAAGAAGTAGTAAAACGGAAAAAAAACTATATGTATTTGGTATCACTGTAATCCTAGTGACCCAGAGAATAAAGATATTATGTTTTTTATACCGAAAAATGAGCGCCATAAAATTTATGACGTAAACACACAGTGGCAGTATTGCTGTTTTTCCCATCTCCCTCCCAGAAAGAGTTAATAAAATGTAATCGGAAAGTTATGTGTACCCCAAAATGGCACCATTAAAAACTACAACTTGTCCCGCAAAAAACAAGCCCTTATAAAGCTATATGGAAGGAAAAATAAAAAAGTTATAGCTCTTGGAACGCAACGATAAAAAAAGGAAGAAAAACGCTTGGTCAGTGAGACCCAAAATAGGCTGGTCACTAAGGGGTTAAAATTATACTTACTACTGTAAGTCTTCTACAAAGTCATTAATAAGCATATTAGTGTTTTTAAGTTGATACTGCACTACCTCTTCTTGTGTTAGGGAAGTAACACTGAATGACGTATTTAGATTAACCCTAATCATGTCATCTGTCTTTGCATTTTCCTGCACGTTTCATCTTCCTTTACGAACACCCAGATTATATCTTAGAAGAACAACATTTTTAGTTTTAAGTTTCTTTTTACGTATATAGCTTAATGGGTTCTCCTTGGACATTATACTTTACAATATCATGTACAGTAAGACCTGACAAAAGTCTAAACCTGTTGCCAAAACAGAGGCAAGTTGAACAACTGAATCTTTGAATAGTGCTCAGTGTGAAATTCAAAGGGGTTGTCCAGGACTTTGATATTATTGGTCTATCCTTATCAGAAACCATCAGATCAGCGGGGGTGCACCCCCACCAGTTGGCTGTTTTCTTCCACCTCCGGTTCTGGTAATTGCTGTGCTGCTCCCATTCACTTCAATTGGATCAGCTCTGTCCACCACACAGTGTATGTAGCTCTGTAGTTCTGGTGCCAACTTCTAATGCCAGAGCTACAAGATCGGTGGGGCTACAATACAGGTGACAATCTGTAATTGATGGCCTATCCTGGACAACCCCTTTACGTTTTGGCAAGATCTTGATCTGTAAGTTGTTGAGAAGTAACTAAATTAGGGAAGATGCTTTATACAGTATGCACATCATCCGCCTAGTGTTGATTTCAGGATGTCATCAAAAGAAAATGGTGAAACTAATCAACTTCCTGCTTTTCCCTTCCCTTAGTGTCACCAAGGGGCTGGTGTGCTGCCCGGGCTGGAAACAGGAAGGGAGAGAGTGCACAGCTGGTAAGCTATAATCATCCTAGAAAGCTGACAGGACAACTATCTAGCTCATATCGATCTATCATCTTTCTATCCCCAATAATGGTTCCTCCCAGCGTGTCCTGTGAGCATAGAGGAAGCTGGAGAACCTCCGTAGATACCTACTGTAGTCTCTGACCACGAAGGTCGCCTCCGGCAAAGGAATGAACAGCTTCAATAGTGTCTGGTATTCTTATACAAGGGCCATCATTGTGATGTCATCTTTGTGATGCGATGGAATGCTGTGATGTCATGTGCTCATTTGCATATGCCACTGCCAATCTGCTGTTTAAACTGTGGAAAACCCTTTTAATTGCCTCCCAGACTGAAAACTTCTGACCAAATGGATCCTGTGGACACAATATGAAATGGGTCCAAGATCGGCTATCTTGGACCCAGCAGTACATTGACTACTTTACATTGTATCAAAGTGTCATATCTTCAGTGTTGTCCCTAATAGATGGGCATTCGTAATAAAATGGTCGTAGAGTGCACCTCACGTCTATCTCTTATCTATCTATCTAATATCTATCTCTCTCATGTCCAGCAGATGACTGGTCCACCAGAGGATCCTCTAGTTGGCCAAGGCTCTGATACCATAGTGGGCTCCAAAGGTCCAGGAGAAAAAAAACATTTGGAGCTGCCTTTGGAGCCGATAACTATGGGCTATTTCTTTGAATCAAAGCATGTTATACTTTACTTATTAATGAAACAGGGGTTGGTCCCTGAGAATAATTTCCACTGGTGGACACAAGGAACCCCAATACAATCCTGTATATATATTGCACTGTATGATGTAAATGTATACAATGTATTATGTCATTGAGTGTATTGTACCTGTGTATTGGGAACCACATAGGTTATCCTGAGATCTACTGATCAGTTATTGTTTTATTGTTGGCTTGGAGACCTTTGGGATTATATCACAAAATAAGCATATTGTCTTTAGGTATGTAGTGGAAGACCACGCAGAAATCCCCGTGCTCTGCAGACCTCATGGGCAGAAGCAGGTCGGGGAGAGTTGAAGCAGCTGCTGCAGATTAAAGAGGACCTTTCATGGTATTATGGGTTACAATCTGGTATGCTTACCAGATATGGCGGCCCCTACAGATGCCAGCACTTTTTTTTTCTAAAATACCCCTCCATTCCGGCGCTGTGTCCCCCGCTGTTTTTGGCGCCTCATATGTTAATTTAGAGTATCGGAACAGATAGGAGGAGGTGACCAGGTTTCTCAATGGGCATCTCCTTCTCCCTGGCTGTAACGTGGGAGAAAAAACAGCTCACCTACTCCCTGTACTGATACACTAAATTAACATATCAGGCGCCAAAACAGCAGGGGGGACAGCGCCGCAACGGAGGGGTATTTTAGAAAAAAAAAGGTGCTGGCATCGGTAGGGGCCGCCCTATCTGGTAAGCATACCAGTTTCTAACCCATAATCCCATGAAAGGTCCTGTCAAAACTAACTAGATAAGTGGAGGTGACTGGTAGCGGAAATAAGGGTACAACACCTCAGGGAATAGCCAGGCATCTAAATCTAAATGACACAGGGGAGCTGAGGGATAAGAGAGAAGTTGCTTAGTCCGTGCATCATGGAAGAAGCCAAGGCCTGAATAAAAGACAGGCCCAGGGGCGTAACTATAGGGGAAGCGGCTGCTTTGGGGCCCTGACCCAGAAGGGGCCCATTCAAGAGGAGGAGGAGAAGTACTAAAAGATTTTGTCAGGGCCCCTCAACAGTATTACACAATGAAATTATATACAGTGGCAGTATAGACAGTGTAGAAAACGGATGGTACAGCTGCCGGGCCTAGTCTGAGAGAGCGATCTTTACTAGCCACAGGAAAGGGGGCGGCATGAAAGGAAGGGGTTGTGAAAAAATTATGGGGGAGGGGGCCCCATTACGCCACTGGACAGGCCTGTAACAAAGACCGACCAGCCTGTAAGCAACACTGTGTGAAAGACTGTGTGCAGCGTGAAAGGAATATCGCAATGGATAAAAGTCTGCTCATTGATTGTGAAGTCAAAGATAACACAACCTGGGACTGTCTGTCAGAAAATGTGGGGGAGATTTACCAAAACTGGTGTACAGGAAAACTGACTTAGTTGCCCATAGCAACCAATCGGATTCCACCTTTCATTTTGCAAAAGAGCTCTGAAAAACTGAAAGGTGGATTCTGATTGGTCACAATGGGCAACAACACCATTTTTCTTTTACATGAGTTTTGATAACTCTCCCCCTGTTTAGATTGTGTGGTACTGTGCTGTGGTGATAACTGCAGATTCTGAAGGGACCAATCAGAACATGACAATGCTCAGGGAGTTGGGTGCAACTCAAGTCAGAGGGAAATTGAGCTGTTACAGTGATATACTTGTCCATTGTCACTTAAAGGAAATGTGTCACCAAAATGTTTTTTTTATGCCAGTTAACCCCTTAAGGACTCAGGTTTTACTTATCCTGGCCATTCTGAGATTGTTTTTTCGTCACATATTGTACTTCATGACATTGTTAAAATGAAGTTAAAAAAAATGTATTTTTATTTATAAAAAAATACCAAATTCACCAAAAATTCTGAAAAATTTACAATTTTCCAAGTTTCAATTTCTCTATTTCTACAATAGATAGTAATACCGCCAAAAAAAGTTATTAATTTACATTCCCCATATGTCTACTTTATGTTTGGATCATTTTGGGAATGCCATTTTATTTTTTGGGGACGTTACAAGGCTTAGAAGTTTAGAAGCAAATCTTGAAAATTTTCAGAAATTTTCAAAAATCCACTTTTTAGGGACCAGTTCAGGTTTGAAGTCACTTTGTGAGGATTACATAAGAGAAACCACCCAATATGACCCCATTCTAGAAACTAAACCCCTCAAGGTATTCAAAACTGAATTTATAAACATTGTTAACCCTTTAGGTGTTCCACAAGAGTTAATGGCAAATGGAGATAAAAATTTCTGAATTTCAATTTTTGGGAAAATTTTCCATTTAATCAATTTTTTCAAGTCACCAGGCAGGGGTTAACAGCCAAACAAAACTCAATATTTATTGCCCTGATTCTGTAGTTTATAGAAACACCCCATGTGTGGTCGTAAACTACTGTACAGGCACACGGAAGGGCGTAGAGGGAAAGGAGCGCCATGTGGTTTTTGGAAGGCAGATTTTGCCGGACTGGTTTTTAGATACTATGTCCCATTTGAAGCCCCCCTAATGTACCCCCAGAGTAGAAACTGACTCCATCTAAGAAAGTACACCCCTCAAGGTATTGAAAACTGATTTTACAAACTTTGTTAACCCTTTAGGTGTCCCACAAGAGTTAATGGCAAATGGAGATGACATTTCACATTTTGGGCATTTTTTAACTATCTGCCGCGGGGATTACAGACCACAGAAAGCGCTGCAAACCGCAGGTCTGAATTGACCTGCGGTTTGCAGGACCTCCCTGGGCATTGGGCCAAGGTACCTGCTGAGTGATTTCAGCAGGTACCTTGTTCCGATTACCGCCAGCTGAGCAGCGGTGATCGGAAGTAGTCAGGATGTACCGATACGTCCTGTGTCCTTAACCCCTTCAGGACACATGAGGTACCGGTACGGCATGTTTCCCGAGTCCTTATGGACACATGACGTACCGGTACGTCATGAGTAATTCCGATCACTGCTGCTCAGCTGGCAGTGATCGGAACAAGGTGTTACAATGCCCAGGGGGGTCCTGTGACCCCCCCATATGGGTGATCACTGCAAACCGCGGGGATCAAAGAGTTAATGCCCCCAAAGTTATACATTTTAACCCCTCTGCAGCCCCCAATCATATTATGGCTGCGGGGTGCATGGGGGGTGGTTGCAGGCGGCGGGAGGCGGTGTGGGAATATTCCCTGGTGTCTAGTGGATCTATCAGAGTGTCATTTTACTCTGATAGAAACGGCTGGCATCTGTGCTTGATCAGATACCAGCCGTTTAACCCCTTCTATACCGCGGTCCGTACGGACCGCGGTATGGAAGGGTTAACAGGGAGTGCCTTTGCAGCCCCCAACAGGATGGGATCGCAGAGGGAGGGAGCCCCCCTCCCTCCCCATCCATCACCCGCTGCTCTCTTATGGCAGCGGGTGATGGTTGCCATGGAAGCAGGACGCTTTCAGAAGCGTCCTGCTCTCCATGGTGCTGAAAGTCTGAATAGACCTGCTAAAGGCCTATTCAGACTTTGTAAAGTACAAAATACAGCACAGTGTATATAGTGTACTGTATTATACAGACACCAGATCCACTGGATCTACAAGAACCAAGTGGGTCTGGGTCACAAAAAAATGTAAAAAAGTGAAAAAAAAGTAAAAATGTAAAAAACACATATCACTGAATAAAAATAAAATAAAAAAATACACTACACATATGTATCGCCGCGTCCGTAAAAACCTGCTCTATAAAAATATCACATGACTGAACTCCTCAAGTGAACGCCATAAAAAAAAAAAAAAACAATGGTGTACATAGGCCATTTTTTGGCACCTTACATCACTAACCCTTAGTTCCCACTCGCGCGTTTTACAGCGCGTTCCTACGCGCTGTAAAACGCTCAACAGGAGAAAACTCATGTTTCCCTATGGGCATGGTTCTCACCTGAGCGTTTTACAGCGCGTTTGAACGCGCTGTAAAACGCCCTACACTCAAAGAAGTTCTTGAGCTTCTTTGGGGCGTTTTGTCACGCGTTTGCACCTGAAGACTTCAATGGGAATGCACGTAAAACGCGCGTTTAACACGCGTTAAAGTGTAGATATGCCTTTTTCAATTGGTCTCCAGAGTCACGAACGCGCGTATGACGCACGTTTCCTATTTGCAAAAACGTGCTGTAATACGCGCGACAAAAACGCACGTAAAACGCGCGTCTCAGAAACACTCAGGTGTGAACCCAGTGTAAAAGTGTAACACAAAGCGATCAAAAAGGTGTATGTCTCCCAAAATAGTACCAATCAAGCCGCCATCTCATCCCACAAAAAATGAGCCCCTACCTAAAACAATTGGCCAAAAAATAAAAAAACTATGCCTCTCAGACTAAGGCCTCATGCACACGGCCGTTGTTCGGGTCCGCGTCCGAGCCGCATATTTCGCGGCTCGGCCGCGGACCCATTCACTTCAATGGGGCCGCAAAAAATGCGGACAGCACTCCATGTGCTGTCCGCATCCGTTGCTCCGTTCCGTGCCCCCGCAAAAAAAATAGAGCATGTCCTATTCTTGTCCGTTATGCGGACAAGAATAGGCATCTCTATAATGGGCCGCGTTCTGTTCCGCAAATTGCGGAACGGAACGCGGAGCAGCTTCCGTGTTTTGCGGATCCGCGGTTTGCGGATCGCAAAACACCAACGGCCGTGTGCATGAGGCCTAAAACATGATTTTTTTTGTTTCAAAAATGCCTTTTAGTGTTAAATGTAAAAAAAAACTAAAAAGTAGACATATTGGGTATCTCCACGTCCGTAAGAATCTGCTCTATAAAAATATCACATGACGTAACCCCTCAAGTAAACACTGTAAAAAAAATTTTATAAAAACTTTGTCAAAAAGCCATTTTTTTGTCACCTTACATCACAAAATGTGTAATAGCAAGCGATCGAAAAGTCATATGACCCCCCAAATAGTGCCAATCTAACCGTCACCTCATCCCGCAAAAATTATACCCAACCTGAGACAATTGCCTAAAAACTGACAAATATATGGCTCTCAGACTATGGAGACACTAAAACATGTTTTTTTTATTCAAAAAGGATATTATTGTATAAAACCAAAATAAATAAAAAAAGGTATACATATAAGGTATAGCCGCGTCCGTAAGGACCTGCTCTATAAAAATATAACATGACCTAACCCCTCAGATGAACGCCGTAAACATAAAAAATAAAAACGTTGTCAAAAAAGCAATTTATTTGTCACCTTACATCACAAAAAGTGTAATAGCAAGCGATCAAAAAATTAAATATGCACCCCAAGATAGTACCATTCGCAACGCCATCTCATCCCGCAAAAAATGAGCCCCTACATAGGACAATCGCCCAAAAAAAAATATATATATATGGCTCTCAAACTATGGAGACACTAAAACATGATTTTTTTTTGTTTTAAAAAAAGATATTATTGTGTAAAACTTATATAAATAAATAAAAAGTATTATTATGTATAAAAAAAAGTAATATTATGTATCGCCGCGTCCGTCACAACCTACTCTATAAAAATAAAACATGACCTAAACCCTCAGCTGAACACAGAAAAAAAATCAAATAAATACGGTGTCAAAAGCCATTTTTGTCACCTTACATCACAAAAAGTGTAATAGCTAGTGACCAAAATGTCATATGCACCCTAAGATAGTGCCAATAAAACCGCCATCTCATCCCGCAAAAAATGAGCCCCTACATAAGACAGTCGCCCAAAAAATAAAAATAAAACTATGGCTTTCAGAATGTGGCGACACTAAAAAATAATTTTTTTCAAAAATGCTTTATTATGTAAAACTGAAACAAAAACCCCCAAAAAGTAGTCATATTTGGTATTGTCGTGTCCGTAACAACCTGCTCTATAGAAATAGCACACAATCTAACCTGTCAGTTCAACGATGTAAATAACAAAAAATAAAAACGGCTTATATTTTCCCAAAACAGCTATTTTTTTGCAAATTTTCCATTTTAATCCATTTTTCCAGTAACAAAGCAAGGGTTAACAGCCAAACAAAACTCAATATTTATTGCCCTGATTCTCTTGTTTGCACAAACACCCCATATGTGGTCGTAAACTGCTGTATGGCCAAACGGCAGGGCACAGAACGAAGGGAACGCCATATGGTTTTTGGAAGGCAGATTTTGCTGGACTGGTTTTTTGACACTATGTCCCATTTGAAGCCCCCCTGATGCACCCCTACAGTAGAAACTCCAAAAAAGTGACTCCCTTTTTGGAAACTACGGGATAAGGTGTCAGTTTTGTTGGTACTATTTTAGGGTAAATATGATTTTTGGTTGCTCTATATTACACTTTTTTTGAGACAAGGTAACAAAAAATAGAAATTCTGAAATTTCATCTCCATTTGCCAATAACTCTTGTGGGACACCTAAAGGGTTAACAAATTTTGTAAAACTGGTTTTGAATACCTTGAGGGGTGTAGATTCTTAGATGGAGTCACTTTTACGGAGTTTCTACTCTAGGGGTGCATCGGGAGGCTTCAAATGGGACATGGTGTCAAAAAACCAGTCCAGCAAAATCTGCCTTCCAAAAACCATATGGCGTTCCTTTCCTTCTGCGCCCTGCCGTTTAGCCATAGCAGCATAGCAGCAGTTTACGACCACATATTGGGTGTTAGTGTAAACTGCAGAATCGGGGGAATAAATACTAAGTTTTGTTTGGCTATTAACCCTTGCTTTGTTACTGGAAAAAATGGATTAAAATGGAAAATTTTCCAAAAAATAGAAATTCTGAAATGTTATCTCCATTTGCCATTAACTCTTGTGGAAAACCTAAAGGGTTAATGACGTTTGTAAAATCAGTTTTGAATACCTTGAGGGGTGTAGTTTCTAGAATGGGGTCATTTTTGGGTAGTTTTATTATGTAAGCCTCACAAAGTGACTTCAGACCTGAACTGGTCCCTAAAAAGTGGGTTTTTGAAAATTTCAGAAAAATTTCAAGATTTGCTTCTAAACTTCTAAGCCTTGTAACGTCCCCAAAAAATGAAATGGCATTCCCAAAATGATCAATACATGAAATAGACATATGGGGAATGTAAATCAATAACTTTTTTTGGCGGTATTACTATTTATTATAGAAGTAGAGAAATTGAAACTTGGAAAATTGCAAATTTTTCAAAATTTTGGGTAAATTTTGTATTTTTTTTTATAAATAAAAATGAAATTTTTCGACTTCTTTTTACCACTGTCATGAAGTACAATATGTGAATAAAAAACAATCTCAGAATGGCTTCGATAAGAAAAAGCATTTTAAAGTTATCACCACATAAAGTGACACTGGTCAGATTTTGAAAAAATGGCCTGGTCCTTAAGGTGAAATAGGGCCGTGTCCTTAAGGGGTTAAGGACTCGGACATCAGGGCGTACCGCTACGTCCTGTGTCCTTAAGGGGTTAAAGAATTGTTTTATGGCAGCCACATGGGCCATAGTCACAATGGTCAGGAGGGGACCTCATTGACTTTTATGGGAGAGGTTTCTAGGCATGCTCTGTGACCTGTGCAGAGGTCATACTACAAGGAAAGAATAGATAAGCTCTGACAGTCAACTTTTGTGAATGGTGGATCCTACCTTATGTAAACACAGAAGTGATATCATTACAGGCAGGATTAGAATGACGGATAAGCTGATAACTGTAGTAAAGTGATCTGCACATACCAAAAAGTGTTGGCTATTAGGCTTAGTGGCCGATGCGTAAACTGCAGGATTTTATGGTTTTTGTTTAAACATAAATATTGACACGGAAAATTAAAAATAACATAAAAAATGATTCAGAAATGTGTTTAACATAAAAACGTGATTTCAACCATAGGTCATTTTCTGATGACACATTCGCTTTAAAGAGACAGTGTGCAAATTAAACTGTTGCCTCTAAGCCTGTGTCCTCAATGAGAGTCTGTAATCCATGTCAGACAAGTAAAGTCGCCTTGTTAGGTTCAATTGATTTCTTCCGCCATTCTAGTGTGGGGAGCCATGCGTATCATGCAGCATCAAAAAGATCCTTTTCTGTAAGGTCTGACCCCCGATCAGTATGACATTATAGTATATAGTGCCTCTAGTATGCCTCTAGTGCCTCTAGTATGTAATTATATGAACATTTATGATGCACTAGTGTTTGTGATGTTTTTTTTACTGGTAATTTGCGTATCTGTGGGTTGGGAGGGCAGTAAAACAGAGTCCTGTCCAGAGTACCATTTATCTTAAGGTCGGCACTGATGTCTAATGACAGCCAAGCTTCTGCTCTCATGGCTGTGATCAGAGAAATCTCTGATCCTGGGTTTTTAAACTTTTAGGCCTCTTTCACACGAACGATACAGATTAGGTCGGGATGCATTCAGGGTGCGTTCAGTGAAACTCAAACCATTTTGCAGGCAAGCTCAGTTAGTTTTGTCTGCGATTGCGTTCAGTTGTTCAGCCTTTTCCACGTGGGTGCAATGCGTTTTGATGCATTTTTCACACGCATGATAAAAAACAGAAGGTTTACAAACAACATCTCTTAGCAACCATCAGTGAAAAACACACTGCATCCCCAATTGCTTGCGGATGCAATGCGTTTTTCACTGAAGACCCATTCACTTCTTTGGGGCCAGAGAACATAGAACATAGAACATGCTGCGTTTTTCATGCAACGCAGAACTGATCCATGAAAAAAACGCTCATGTAGACAAACCCATTGAAATGAATAGGTCAGGATTCAGTGCGGGCGCTATGCGTTCACGACACGCATTGCACTCGCGCGGAAAACTTGCTCGTGTGAAAGGGGCCTTAGATGTTACAGTTGTTATGTGGTCTACAGAAGAAGAAAGTTCCTGCTGAAGCCCATCAGCAACACCCCCCTCCCCCCCCCCCAACACCAATGCAGGATGCCAATGCAACTGTAGGCCTAAAAAAGGACCCCATCTCTGCCATTGATATTAGTATAATAGGCTGCCCGTCAGTATAAAACTGGCAGGCATAATACACTTCAGATATTACATGGTCAAGACTCACTGTAGGACTCATAAATATTGTCCCACTTGGAGTATATCAATTCACATCCTGGGAAGTTGCACTTTCTATTATTATGTGTGTCAGAAAGTGGTTAAAGCCCAAAAAAGACTAGTCCTTAAGGGGTAGACGAGCACTGCTCACTGTTTGTGCATCTTAAAGGGGTGTTACGTTCAAGCAAATAAAGAAAATTCTTTATATAATACAAAGTACACCATTTGCCATATACTTTCTGTAAGAATTCTTAACAATGTACAAGATCTCTACTTGTGCTCATCCTAAAGGAACAAATGTTTACTTTCTAGACTTAAGACTGTATTACACCAACAGATTATCTGACCAATATCTGTCCAATCAGATCTGTGTGTGTAATAGGCCATCTGACCAATGATTGGTCAGAAAATCTGTCAGATAATCTGTGTAATATAGGCCTTACCCTGGTGATGTAATTAATACTCAGATGCACAGATTGTTAGAAGACAAACATAAGGTCCATTTACACAGAACGATGATTAGGCAGATTATTGGGAACGAAGCAGATGTTCCTGATAATTGCCTGATCGTCAATGGAGATAAGGGCTTCATTTACATGCAGAAATCACCTACACTGTATTGAGACAAGCGATTGATACAGGGATCGCATGTCCTCATAGGAAATCATATTCTGCTGCACAGTAATGATCATTTTCTGTGCTGGCAGAACGCCCCGATCACCCGATGAACAAGTTTATTGGGGGATCGCTGGCACCTTTTACATTTAAAGAGCATTTATACAAATGCTCATACCTGATAATCTATCAGATCATGGATCCGGTAAAAGGAATTATACACCAGTCTCCTGGAACAGATTAGAAAAAATGTTCTTATCCAGCTATGGCATGCCGCTTACCACCCACTCCCTGCCGACTCTTTGTAAAATTGGAGAGCAGGGCTGGAAAACCCTCGAAAGGATGCTAAATTGCATGTGCCAAACTTTGCAACTTTTTAGTTCCTGTTTTCTGGTGTAGAGGGGATAGTAAATGTCAGTCCACCTTTATGCTTTCAAGAATTGTAAATGTCCACCTTTATGCTTTTAACTTTGTCTTTCCTTTCACCCCAGCAATCTGTGAGGGGGCCGATGCCTGTAAAACAGATGAGATCTGCATAAGACCAGGAGTGTGTCGTTGTAAACCAGGCTTCTTTGGTGCTGATTGCAATTCACGTAAGTACAGCTCCCTGGACGTCTGGAGTTTATAACTGCTGAGGTGGTTTACATCTACTAGAGCCATCTTCACTACAGCCTGAATATCCCCTTCCACACGGACCTAAATATGGGCTATGGTATTGTGCAGGTTGCACAGTTTTTCACATGCTTTCACCCATCAGACTGTAAATCTGCTGCCCAGTCGGCTATGGGGTTGCATTCAAATGCGGAGTAATATGTGGATTTCACATTGCAGACTTTTTCTGCAGCTTCTAAAGGTACTCCTAGGCCCCTTTCACATGGGCGAGTTTTCCGCGCGGGTGCAATGCGTGAGGAGGACGCATTGCACCCGCACTGAATCCGGACCCATTCATTTCTATGGGGCTGTGCACATGAGCGGTGATTTTCACGCATCACTTCTGCGTTGCGTGAAAATCGCAGCATGCTCTATATTGTGCGTTTTTCACGCAACGCAAGCCCCATAGAAGTGAATGGGGCCGCGGGAAAATCGCAAGCATCCGCAAGCAAGTGCGGATGCAGTGCGATTTTCCCGCATGGTTGCTTAGCAACCGGACCAGATCTTTATTATTTTCCCTTATAACATGGTTATAAGGGAAAATAATAGCATTCTTAATAAAGAATGCTTAGTAAAATGAAGATGAAGGGGTTAAAAATAATAAACTTAACTTACCTTAGCCACTTGATCGCATAGTTGCGATCTGTCTTCTCTCTTCAAGCTTCAGCTAACAGCTAAAGGACCTGTGATGACGTCACATCACATGGTCCAATCACATGGTCCATCTTACCATGGTAAGATGGACCATGTGATTGGACCATGTGATGTGACGTCATCACAGGTCCTGTAGATCTTAGATGCTGCAGGGAAAGAGAGGAGAGATCGCAACTACGCGATCAAGTGGCTAAGGTAAGTTAAGTTTTATTATTTTTAACCCCTTCATCTTCATTTTACTAAGCATTCTTTATTAAGAATGCTATTATTTTCCCTTATAACTATGTTATAAGGGAAAATAATAAATTCTCCAGAATACTCTACCCGAAACCGGACTTCAGTGATGAAGTCCGGCTTCGGGTCTGGGTACCAAACATGGCGATTTTTCACACGCGCGTGCAAAACGCATTACAAACGTTTGCACCCTCGCGGAAAAATCGCGCATATTCCCGCAACGCACCCGCCTCTTATCCGGGCGTCAAACATGGCCTTAGACAAGGGCATCGTTGGAGCCTTAAAAGAGTCCAAAAGTTAATGCTTTGCCTCGAAAAAAGCATTGTGTACCACCACACAATCAGGTTTCTGTATGCAGTTTTGGAAGCCAAAACCAGGAGTGAATTCAAAAAAGAGAAGTCCTATCTGTCCTTCATACTTTGTCTCCTTTTACTATCCACTCCTGATTTGGCTTCTAAAACTACATGCAGAATCCTGATCATGTGGGGTACTATTAGATATTGCGCCCCAGCAGTACAATGTCCCTGAATATTACTGTAACTCTCTCTTTTGTCTGGACTTTTAGCAAAGCAAATCAAATAGCCTCTTTATGACCATTGAGACTATTCATGGCATGGGGTGAGGGGGTGATAAACCAAAGTTTTTTTTGTCAGCAACTTTATCTAACCCTATCAAAAGAATAATAGAGCTGGCATACTGTTATCACAATTCTACACCTACTATTATCATGATGATTACTCTTCATATAACATTTTAGGCCTCTTTCACACTAGCGTTTTAGCTTTCCGTCCTAGAGATCCGTCCTCGGGTCTCTAGGACGGAAAGATACTGATCAGGATTATCCCCATGCATCCTGAATGGAGAGAAATCCGTTCAGGATGCATCAGGATGTCTTCCGTTCAGTATGTCAACGTTTTTTGGACGTTGACAAAAGCGCAGCATGCTGCGGATTTGTCTCCGTCCAAAAATCCGGAAGACATGCCGCAACGCCGGATCCGGAATTAATGCCCATTGAAGGGCATTAGTCCGGATCCGGCCTTTAGCTAAACGTCGTTTCCGCGCATCGCCGGATCCGACGTTTAGCTTTGTCAATGGTTACTATGGCAGCCAGGACGCTAAAGTCCTGGTTGCCATAGTAAAGAGAGGAGAGCGGGAGCGGCATACTTACATTCTGTGCGGCTCCGGGACGCTCCAGAATGACGTCAGGGCGCCCCAGTGCATAGATCACGTGATCCATGCGCGCGGGGCGCTCTGACGTCATTCAGGAGCGCCCCGGGAGCCGCACGGAATGTAAGTATGCCGCTCCCCCGCTCCCCACTGCTACTATGGCAACCAGGACTTTAGTAGCGTCCTGGCTGCCATAATAACACTGAAAGCATTTTGAAGACTGATCAGTCTTCAAATGCTTTCAGTTCACTTGCGTTGTGCCGGATCCGGCGTGCATTCCGGCGACGGAAGTGCACGCTGGATCTTCACAACTCAAGTGTGAAAGAGGCCTTACTCTCACAGCAGCAGTAAACTGACAGTGGATTACCTATTCATAAAGAAGGCCTGCCGCCTTATCAGTTGTGTTAAAATTTATACAAGGACAATATTTTGTATTTAATTTTCAAAATGAAAAATAAAAACAGCCAGATATTTAAAAAAAAACCATTTTCTATGAATATTAGGCTTTTTTAAATACCCCTTTTAATAGCCAGGTACTGCAGCTTCCTCCATTTTGAATTTGATGAAGCTGTGATATTTTGCACCGCCACTACTGAGTATTACTGTTATTCATCCTCTTACCCTCACAGAGGGATAGTAAAAGACAACACATGAGATTATAAGCAAATATCTGCTTTTGGCCTCATGCACGTGGGCTTTGCCCAGCCATATTGCGGCCCACAGACAGCGGGTCTACAAAATGCGGGCATCGGCTGTGTGCACTCTGCATCACGGATGCGGACCCATTCACTGGGTTTGTGTCTGTGCCTCCGCACCGCAAATAAGTAGTGCATGCACTTAAATCAACTTGAATGAGTCCGGATCCGTCTGCTGGATCCGCATGGATGTCGCCCGTGCATTGGGGACCGCAAATTGCTGTCCCCAATGTACAGAATGGCTGATCAACAGCCGTGTGCATGAGGCCTTACTTTTGTGTATCCAGTTACATAGTGTGGACACAGTATACCAAATGCAAGATTGTAACAAAAAAGATAGAGCTTGTTTATAGATAGATGGGCAGGTCAGAGTGCCAGAGTGACATCTAGCAGAGTCTGAAGTATAGCCTTAGTTATTTATCTGTCAGGCAACATAGCCACAAAACAACCAAAGAGGAAGGATGAGGTGACAGATGGCTGCATCATATCCCAACAGCTGAGACTGGGAAAATAAAAAGAAATCATGATAAACAGAGACAGACAGCTGGACAGATAGGCAGATGGCTGGATAGACGGACAGATAGAGGGAAAGCCGGCTGGACAGAAAGATAGAGATAGATGGATGGATGGCTGGACAGACAGACATATAGAGAAAGTCAAAAGGATGGATAACTAGACAGACAGAGATAGATGGACTGAGGACTGCACAGAGCTACCTGGATGGACAGTTGGACAGACATAGAGATAGACAGATAGACAGCTGCACTGACAGACAGAGATGGATAGATAGATAGATAGATAGATAGATAGATAGATAGATAGAATGAATTAACATTTTTCTCTTTATTTTGTAGCATGTCCTGATCAGTACTGGGGTTCAGATTGCAAGCAGAGGTGTTCATGTCATCCCTTTGGAAAGTGTGATGGGGTGACTGGCAAATGTACCTGCTACCCTAAGAGATGGGGGTCTACTTGTCAGAATCCCTGTCACTGTGGCCCACACGGGACCTGCAACCAACTCACTGGATCGTGTAAATGTGAGCCAGGCTGGTGGGCTCAGCACTGCAATAAACAATGTGTGTGTAACCCGGACACGTCTCACTGCAACCAGACCAATGGACAGTGTATGTGCTACAGCGGATGGTGGGGGTATCGATGCAGCATCAAATGTAACTGCAACGGATCTCCCTGCCTACAAACCAAAGGAAACTGCATGTGTCGAGAAGGCTGGTATGGACCGGGATGTGAACACCAGTGCGACTGTGTGAATGGGAAATGCAACTCCAAAAGTGGTGAATGTGAATGTTACATGGGATACAAAGGAAAAAGATGTATAGATACGTGTCCTGCTGGATATTACGGACCAAAATGCGAAAAAAGGTAGGTTAAGGTGCAGCTAGAAACGTATATTCCTCGCACTCACACTATTAGTACCATGAACATGAACTGCAGCGTGATGACACTAATATCCGACTAAACATAAAACATGCATATTATTAATAATAATAATAATAATAATTTGAAAGTGCCAATAATTCCATGGCGTTGTACATCAAGAGTGGGTTACACATACATAATATAAAAAATACAAAGACAATAAACATGGAACTATTAACAGACTGGTACAGAGGGGGAGAAGACCCTGCCCGCAAGAGCTTACAGTCTACATATGTTGTACCCCTACTAGAAATGGTACAAATATACAGCCAGACAATTCTATTTAATGCACAAAGTCCCAACTTCATTAGCTGGAGCATCTTCCTTGGAGATCTCCGCAGTATATTATACTCGTTCGGTGCAGGAAGGGATTAATATACATTATTAAAAGCTCCTGATAGGTGACAGACCGTGTTAAAGCAGGTGTTTAATGATTCTAATAGCAAATACATACAATAACTCTTTCCCAATGAATTTTATAAACTTCCTCTATGACTATTAATTAATTTTTGTCATTTATACACACAGAGTAGATCGTAAGTTTTATTAATATTACTTAGAGGGGTTATCCAGTTTTCAAAAACCATGGCTGCTATTTACTGAAAACACCTGGTATTGCAGCTCAGCCCAATTCAATGGAGCTAAGCAGCAATACATGACACAATCCATGGACTGGTGTGTCGCTGTTTTTGGGGGAAAAGGCAATTTTTCTAATCCTGGACAACCCCTTTAATAAGAACCTTTATCTTTGGTGTTTGTTCAGCATACTGTGAACAGTGGGATTGCATACTAGCTGAGCAAACATCTAGTCCAGTGATGGCGAACCTTTTAGAGACCGAGTGTCCAAACAGCAACCCAAAACCAATCTTATTTATCGTAAAGTGCCATCACGGCAAGCTGAATCCTACAGTCAAATATAGTATATCTTCCATGTACTTTATCATTTAGCTATAGCAGCCTGCCTACATTCAATGCGCTGCCTGCGCTGTTCATAATGCGCCCTGCACTGATAAATGTCAGGAAATGTCTAAGGTTAATTGGTACACCATAGACTTTTTTCAGGGTGCAGTGCCCACAAAGAGGGCTCTGAGTACCGCCTCTGACACCCATGCCATAGGTTCGCCACCACTGACCTAGTCTAACATTGAGTAAGAGTCCTAGTACACAGACGATATTCGGACTGGACGAACATCAATAGGCAATAAACACATCGATCGGCGCTGGTTTGCATCGGCATATTACACAAGCCAATGGAAAGTAAATGGGAAGTAATGATTGCAATGACAGTTGTCCCTCCCTCATTCGGTTCTATTAATTATCCCTGATTACACAGGAAGATGTGCTGCCGATATTGGGCATCTTTCATCCTGATGAAAGATGCCAATTTGGCCGACAAATGAGCATTTGCTCATGTATATTACTGATCAGTGGCACAATTATACAGGCCAATCATCAGGAAGAACATTCCTAGAGAAAGTTTGTTCCTGATAATTGCCCCTAAAATCATTTGGTCTAATAGGACCTTAACCCTTTAAGCCCAGGAGGTTTTATTTTTGTTTTGTTTTTTTCGCTCAGGAACTAATGTGCCGCACACACACTTCGGGTCCCCCTGGGGGAGCCGGAACACACTGGGTAGCGCACGCTTCCAGGTCTTTGTGCCTCCAGATGCCGTGGTCACGTTTGACCATGGCATCTGAGGGGTTAAAAGTCAGTAATCGGTATTACCGCTGGTCTCAGATATTAGGCCCAGATGTCTGCTGTGTTAAAAAGCCGGCACCCAGTTGTTATGGCTGCCTTCTTAAAACACCAGACATGTGATGCACTATTAGGTCACATGTTGGGAAGGGGTTAAAGGGGTTGCCTCACTTCAGCAAATTACATTTATCATGTAGATAAAGTTAATACCAGGCACTTACTAATGTATTGGGATTGACCATATTGCCTCCTTTGCTGGCTACATTCAGTTTTCCGTAGCATTATACACTGCTCGTGACCTGGGGAGCTGCTGCGCACGCGTGCCTATGCATATCCCCATGGTCTCGGCCCCCATAGAGGCTGGTGCTTTTTCCTAGAGTGTGCAGACACAACCACCGCTGCTGTATTACAGGGTGGTCATAACCCCTGGATACAAGCAGTGTATTATGTGATGGAAAAATGAATCTCACCAGCAAAGGAAGCAATATGGACAATCACAATACATTAGTAAGTGCCTTGCATTAACTTTGTCTACATGATAAATACCATTTGCTGAAATGAGACAACCCCTCAGTGCTCTATTCATTGCTAAGTATAAAATGTCTGCAATTGCAAAAATAAAATACAATTAGTATATATTATGATCGTAAGAAATACATACAGTTGACTAAATAATATGTTTGTCATTGCTGCATTTTACAATATGCCACCCTAAAATTATTTGCTAGAAAATTCATGAATATGTGCTACCTTTTATTCTTATTATGTTCAATTTACCAGATGTGGAAAGTGCAAACTGGGCCAAACATGTTCCCCTTTTAATGGCTCCTGTGTGTCCTGTGAGCCTGGCTGGACAGGAACACATTGTGATTTGCCTTGTTCAACGGGATATTATGGAGAGAACTGTGCACAGAAGTGTCCAAAATGTCTTGGGGAAGAAGAATGTAGTCGAGAGAATGGGACCTGTTTAAACTGCGACCCTGGGAAGACAGGATCCAGGTACATTTGTTCACTGCATACTTAAAATATGGTATATACTAAGGGTACAGCCACACGGTCAGGTTTCCTGATGCAGCTTTGGAAGTAAAAACCAGCAGCAAATTTAAAAAAGAGAAGTTGTATCTGTCCTTTATCTCCTTTTATGATCCTCTACTGATTTTGGCTTCCAAACCTGCATCAGAAAACCTTACCGTTTGGCCGTACCCTTAGAGTAGACTAAAGGGTCCCACCCAAGAGATCTTGAGTAAAATGAGAACTAATTTGAACCAATTATTGTCATTAACTGATTAATAAGGTACAAACAGACTGACTTTTTTTTTTTTTTTACAGAGTTGACATACAGTTGTGTTCAAAATTATTCAACCCCCAATGCTGTAAAGGGTTTTAGGGAATTTAGTGTACATTTGTAATTGTGTTCAGAATGAAATCTTACAAGGACTTTTTAAAGAACCAAATGACAACTAAAATGACATCAATTGTTTTTGTAATACAGTATTAAATGTTTTTTTTTGTGATTTCTTCATTGACACAATTATTCAACCCCTTAAAGACGACCACTCTTAAGAACAGAGGTTCATTCCAGTGTTTTCGATTAGGTATTTAAAACCCCTGTGGATGTCAAGGAGCAGCAATCAAGCATAATAAGCACCAGTTAGGCAGATGTAAAATGACTGTGATACTCAGCTCCTTCTAGACATTTACTGGTGTGTTTACAGACATGGTGAAGTCAGGAGAATGGTCCAGGAAGACAAGAGAAGAGGTGATTTCTCTTCACAGGAAGGGCAATGGCTATAAGAAGATTGCAAAGATGTTAAACATACCAAGAGACACCATAGGAAGCATCATTCGCAAATTCAAGGCAAAGGGCGCTGTTGAAACGCTACCTGGTCGTGGCAGAAAGAAGATGCTGACTTCGACTGCTGTGCGCTACCTGAAGCGCAAAGTGGAGAAAAGTCCCCGTGTGACTGCTGAGGAACTGAAAAAGATTTGTCAGATGCGGGTACTGAAGTTTCAGCTCAGACAATAAGGCGCACACTGCGTAATGAAGGCCTCCATGCCAGAACTCCCAGGCGCACCCCTTGCTGTCTCCAAAGAATAGGAAGAGTCGACTGCAGTATGCCAAAAGTCATGTGGACAAACCACAAAAGTTTTGGGATAGTGTTCTGTGGACTGATGAAACAAAATTAGAACTGTTTGGGCCCATGGATCAACGCTATGTTTGGAGGAGGCCTATGAAGAAAAGAACACCTTGCCTACTGTGAAGCATGGCGGGGGTCAATCATGCTTTGGGGCTGTTTTGCTTCTACAGGTACAGGAAGCTTCAGCGTGTGCAAGGTACCATGAATTCTCTTCAGTACCAGGAGATATTGGATGAAAAATGATGCAGTCCGTCACAAACCTGAGGCTTGGGAGACGTTGGACCTTTCAACAGGACAATGATCCCAAGCATACCTCCAAGTCCACTAGAGCATGGTTGCAGATTAAAGGCTGGAACAATTTAAAGTGGCCATCGCAGTCACCAGACTTAAATCTGATTGAGAACCTCTGGTGGGACTTAAAGAAAGCAGTTGCAGCGCGCAAGCCTAAGAATGTGACTGAACTGGAGGCTTTTGCCCATGAAGAATGGGCGAAGATACCCGTAGATCGCTGCAAGACACTTGTGTCAAGCTATGCTTCACATTTCAAAGCTGTTATAACTGGAAAAGGATGTTGTACTAAGTACTAAGATTGAATGTCACTTGGGGGTTGAATAAAACTAATAATGATGTGGGCACAGAAAAGACATTTGTGGTTATTTCATTATAAATGTTATGTTATATTTGTCTGACTTACAAGTGCCTCTTTTTATTTAATTGTAAACAAGATGACTGAAATGATCAAAATCAATGTCAAACTGGCCAAAACACTCAATTTCAGTGGGGGTTGAATAATTTTGAACACAACTTGTATCATGCTGTCATACAGCACTTACCTAGAAAGGGTATTCCCAGCCTCTCATATATTGAATGGGATATGGAAGCTGATGACCTTCAAATTGGTTGTGCCACTATCCACAGGACAGGGGATAACTGTGTAACTTCTGGCCATTTGACTTTTGGGACCAACAGCAATCACCTCTAAGGGACTGCTTCGAGCACTGTACTCTGCAGTCCCATAGTGAAAAGAGTGGCGGACACATATGAGCACCACTGCTTCATTTTTATGGGGGAGTTCAGCAGCACTTGTGGACCTTCTTCTAATTGTTTGGGATCCTAAGGGATGGACCCCCAGCAATCAAATACTTTTCTCCTGAATAGGGGAAACGTTTTATTAAATGGGTTCTCCGGGAATTAAGAAAATGAAAATATTTAAATGTTACTTCATTATAAATATATTCCGAAATACCTAACATTATTTATAATGGCTCGTTTTGTCGGAGGAAAAATCATTAGGAGAAACAAAATGTCCGCTGTCCTATTAGTACACACAAAACCTGCAGGACAAGTTACTTCACAACACTGAGATAAACAGCTGCCTCATCCTCCTCTTGTCTTGGGATTATGATCTGAATACAGATAAGATCTTTAGCAGAATCTCTGTAGGAATGGAGTTCATGGGCAGATGTGGCTAATGAGCAGCAGCACTTGTATGCAGTCTCCATTACTACAGTCTCTGTCCTGTCCGTCCTCTCTGTACTTCATGTCTCCTCCTGAACTCCATTCCCACAAAGATTCAGCTGAATATAATATTAAACTGTATTTAGGATCATAATCCTTAACAAGTAAGAGAGGAGGATGAGGCAGCTTTTTACCTCAATGTTGTGAAGTAACTTGTCCTCCTGTGTGATTAGGACAGGTTTTGTGTGTGCTAATAGGACGGCGGCCATTTTGTTTCTCCTAATAATTGCTCCGTAGACAAAACAAGCCATTATAACAAATGAAAGGTATTTGGGAGTATATTTATAATAAAGTAATATTTACATATTTTCATTTTCTTAATCCCCAGAGAACCCCTCTAATGCACAACCCCTTTAATAAAATTCCACTTATTTTTGGAAAAAAATTAAATCTACAACAGTATAGTATAAAGTGATGACCACAAATATGGGATTGTTGCAGAAATTTTGCAGACTCAGCTTAAAGATGTTGTCTCACTTTAGCAAATGGCATTTATCATGTAGAGAAAGTTAATACAAGGCACTTACTAAAGTTCTGTGATTGTCCATATTGCTTCCTTTGCTGAATGGATTCATTTTTCCATCACATTATACACTGCTCATTTCCATGTTTACGAGCACCCTGTAACCCAGAAGCGGTGGTCGCGTTTGCACACTATAGGAAAACTTGTGGGCCTCTCTGGTGGCCGGGACCGTAGAAGCGCACAGCACGCATGCACAGCAGATCCCGTCTCAGCCACTTCGTATGTGCGCTGTAGCGGCGGTCATAACCCCTGGAAACGAGCAGTGTATAATGTGATGGAAAAATCAATGAAGCCAGCAAAGGAGGCAATATGGACAATAACAATACATTAGTAAGTGCCTTGTATTAACTTTATCTACATGATAAATTAAATTTGCTAAAGTGAAACAACCACTTTAAAGCAGGGTTGCACAGTATTTTCCAATCTGAGGGCCACATTGTCAGACTGTACCATTACCAAGAGCCATAACTAAATTTTAACAGATATTCTAGGACATTTATAGCATATTAAAAGTATAGGCCGTAAATGTCTGAAAGATGGCTGTACCATCTCTAAAAGTCCGAACTTTTGGGAGAAAAGTAGTCCACTTCTGCCCCATTGGCACTTCATAAAAGGAAAACACCATGCATACAAGCTTCTCTCTCCTTCGTAGTTTATGCAAGGCCACCTCTCCATGGCTACACACTGCATTAGTACTTACCTGTCCCTGCCCCACATTACACATGCCTTCTTTCTGACCTGGAAAATACATGTGAGCAGCTACCCGACTCATAATACAAAAACTTCAGCTCACCTACAAACCTCCGGTGCAGGACTCGTTTCCTTGGATTCCTTCGTTTGCACTACCAGAAACAGACAAGCATGTCTGTGACCAGATATACTGAGGCTGCACAGAATAGCAGTGTGGGTCATTGAGGTCACCAGGCTGCACCTGTGCACCCCTGGCCTAAAGGAAAAGGCTACTATTGTGTATGGGGTTTTCCAACTCTTCCCAACAACACATTCAGATCCTTTGTTCCCATGGGAGATAAATTGCTACTCTAGTCTCACTGAAAAAACAAACACGCTAAGCCAAACCAAGCATGCTTATGGTAGATGTGGAAGAATTAGCTGTCAGCTGAACAAGCTGTGCTGTTTCTGTCCCAGTATATACGACGAAGCTGAAAAATCAGCTGTAGAAAACAGACTGGCAGAACTAATATATTTTAAGAATTTGTGTACACCATCAATGATCTAACAAAATGAAGAAAATACTGCAGGTGTGGAGTGGATTTTGGGAGATCATGTCCATATAGCATTCTAATTTGGGCTACATGCACACGACATAAAAAATGGGTGTGTGGTGGCCATTTTTTTGATGGCCACCACATGGCTGTTTTCAGAGTCTATGGGGCCATTCACATGGCCATATTTTTAACAGTCAGTGAATAACGGCCATCAAAAAAAGACGTCCTGTTTTTGGCCATTTTCGTTGCCAGAATGGACCCAATTGAAATCAATGGGACCATTTTAAACGGCCACTTAGACAGGAGTGCACCCATCTAACCGCCATTAAAAATGGGTACACTAGTGCAATATGGCCTTTTAGGTGTAAAAAAAATCACTCACCTCATCCACTTGCAGAGGCAGTTGCTCCTCTCTTGATTGTGAAATACCTACCAAGGACCTGATATCAACACGCGATCATGCTGGGAGTGCACTGTGACCTCAATATGCTTAGCGCTGATTCTTCATAATCAAGAGAGGACTGACTGCCTTTGCGTGTGCAAGTAGATGCGGTAAGCGATTATTTTTTATTTATTTTTCTAAAAACAAACATTACAGCTGATGACCATTCTGGGTGACATTGGGGGCCACTATGAGGGAGATTATTACTGCTGGCGCCACTGTGAGGGACATTATTACAAATGGGGGCTACTATGGGGAGGCATTATTACTGCTGGGGGACATTATGTATACTAAGAGCACTGCAGGGGTTGGGATTTTATTTAAAAAAAAAGCCAATGAAATTCATCCATTTTTAATAGCCATTAAAAACAGCCAGATGTGCAGAAAATTGGTGGTCATGAAAAACTGACAGTGTGTCCATTTTTAACGGTATTTTTTTTCGCAGTCCCGTGCGTGTAGCATTAGAAGTCTCAAGGAGTCTCCAAATAAATCAATTTGCTGTTATGTACAACCAGTCAATTAATATCTGGAAGAACTGAAATCTGTTTTCTTAGCCTAATATTAGTTCATTGTTGTACTTATCTCCAAAGGTGTGAGTTTTTTTGTCCTGCTGGAAGTTATGGGAGCAGATGCAAGAACTTGTGCCCACTCTGCATCCATGGGAATTGTGATTCAGTAACAGGGGAATGTGTCTGTGACTCTGGATACTGGAAACCAAGGTATGCCATTCATAGAAATATGCAAAAGGTAGGCAGTCCACCCCTTCATGGCCCAAAAGTGGTCTAAATCTATACCAGCAAGGGAGCTGTCGTAGATTTCGAAACAGCGGTGGATCTGCCGAAGTTATGTAGAGGTCGGCGTCTCTACATAACTTCGGTGGATCCACCACCAGTACAGGGCCTTAATAATATGATATGTCAATAATATTGATATGTGAGCACCAGGGGCGGACTGGCCATAAACCCTACAGGAAAATTTCCCAGTGGACCAATAGCCAGGGGGCCGCCTAAGCCTTCCTTATGGCAGCCAGCTAGGTACATAAAGATCCGATCCTCTCTGCATTAATTAATGTAGGAGCATCAGGCCTGCGGCCGGAGGTGCCCTCCTGAATTTAATGATATTGCCACCCTCAGGACGGTGATACAGTTGAATACTGTGGCTCGAGCAGACGTAATTTGTGTTGCACTGTGTTATTTGGTTCTGCTGGGGCAGTATTTTATTCTGCACTATGGTGTTGCGGGCCCAACAGACTCCTGTTGGCTGTGCCTACTTTTGTTGATTCACCTTCTGTCAGTTTGGACCCATCTACAACATAGGGCCACTTTTATTTTTTTTTCAAGGGCCACTTTTAGTTCCCAGTCCGTCCTTGGTGAGCACACTATGTCATTATGTAAGCTATGTAGGACTCTACGTGAAAAAATGTCGTACTCTCTGACTGGGCACTGTTAAAATCTATGTGAGCACTTTGTGAGTACTGATTACTTGTATCTGGCCCCTGTGTGACACCACGTGGGTGCTTATTGGCACTTTGGTCAGTGTAGTTTGAACTATACACCTGGACAAAGTATGGCACTTAATAGAGACTCTATGTACCATGTGTGCATTTAAGTCACCTCATTTACTGGATCTCAATGTCTGTGCACCACATGGTTCTCTCAGAGCAATATTTTTCCAGGGGCACTCAATATTTATCTGGGTGATATTGATTTGGGGGCATTATCAAGGGCACTGATTGTGTGTGTTTTTGAACTTTTGCATATGTCTGTGTCTATCTATCTTTGTGTATATGACTTAGCTTGAGGAAATCCTGCATATAATCCTGATAACATCAGTATTGACCAAAATATAGTTTTGGACATTTTTTACCATGTTTTATTTTTTCATAAATTGTATGGAACAAAACCAAACTTGGCTTCCAGCATTGCCACATGGCAATAGATCAGAGGTCTGTTCGCAGCTAATAGATAATGTCAAACTATGTGGTCATGCACACGACTGTATTTTTCTTCAATGTGCTATCCATTTTAAAACTGATAGCAGACGGACCCATAAAAGTCAATGGGGCCATGGAAACATCCATTTTTTCATGGATCCATGTGTCTGGTCCAAGAATCTCATCACAGGACCTATTTTTGTATTCTGTTTTTGCATTTCCCTTTCTATGTATGGGAGGGAGAAGAAGAAAAAGAATGCAAATGAAAGCTATCCGTTTTTCAAGGATCCTTTTTTGTGGATTGAAAATTAGATACAACTGTTTGCATGATGACTAAATAAAATATGCAACTGTATAAACCCATGTGATTATAGCGTATTATACCCAGAAATGATACAAATATGTTAATTGTTTTGTAATTCCTATATCTGCAGCTGCAATGAAACATGTCCTCATGGATATTATGGCTCCAACTGTTCAAGCATCTGTGATTGTAGTGGTGGCTCATGTGACCTAAAGCATGGAAGATGTCAACTATGTAAGCATGCTCTCTACTGTCATACTCACATCTTCCTGCCTCCCTCAAGTGCTGTACTCTTAGGATATGGCCATATAGTCATGTTTCTTCATGTAGTTTTAGAAGCCAAAACCAGTAGTGAGAAAGAGGAGAAGTCATATCTGCCCTTACTTTCCCTTCTTTTATGATTGACTCCTGATTTTGGCTTCCAAAACTGCATGCAGAAAGCTGACCAGTTCCCTTACACCTTTTCTTACAATATCACTCATCTGAAAATGTCTCCAGTGCAAACTTCTGCACCTCTATTTATCACTACATTTTGCACTGTACGTCTATAGTCATATATCCAGATGTATTTTTGGAAAGCTACATACTTAGTGGACAGGAAAATATGCTTTGCCTTGATCATTAATCTTAAGAAGACAATCATTAAGGCCTCATGCACACGAACGTGTGCACCCCGTGCCCGTATTGCGGACCGCATTTGCGGATCCGCAATACACGGGCACCATTCCATGGCCATTACGCATCACGGATGTGGACCCATTCATTTCAATGGGTCCGCAAATCCGGAGATGCGGAACGGTGCGGAATGGAATGACGGAACGGAACACTACGCAATACGGGCCTAACTTACTAGAAACGTACTAAATAAATGCTTGTTGGAATAGAAACAGAATGATCACACAGGTCCATGATCTATCCTTGAACCACGTACTGTTTTGTCATAAGGTCAAACTGACTGTATAGCAGCAAAGTAAATAGCAAACACTGCATAAAAACATCCCTCACAGCCACATACAGTCATGAGACAAACAAAGTGCACCCTCTTTTGATTATCTGGTTTTACGTACAGTGCCTTGAAAAAGTATTCATACGCCTTGAACTTTTCCACATTTTTTCACGTTACACCCACAGACTTAACTGTATTTTATTGGGATTTTATGTGATAGACCAACACAAAGTATTCAAGCATGTGTGAAATGAAAAGAAGATTATACTTGTCAATTTTTTTAAGAATAATAATCTGGAAAGTGTGGCATGCATTTGTATTAAGCCCCCCGAGTCAATTATTTGTACATATTTCACCACAATTACAGCTGCAAATCTTTTCGTTATGTCTCTACCAGCTTTGCACATCTAGAGGCTGACACTTTTGACCATTTTTCTTTGCAAAATAGCTGAAGCTCAGTCAGATTGGATGGAGAGTGTCTGTGAGCAGCAATTTTAAAGGGGGGGGGACATACCCATATTTTCACCCAGATTGCCCCCCCGACTTGAGCAACGGAGCATTTCATGCTTCGGTGCTCTCCTTTGACCTGCGCTGAACCCAGCAGCGCAAAGGCATTTTCTGGAGTTCCAGTGACAAACCTGGCTCTCCTTTGGGCTGCCAGACGGAGGCTTTCGCCCAACAGTGAGCCCGGTGACGTCACCGGCACTGATGGGCGGGCTTTAGCACTGCCCTAGCCTGTAAAACAGCTAGGGCAGAGCTAAAGCCGGCCCATTAGAGCCGGTGACATCACCGAAGACACGGCTGGGTGGAAGCCTCCGCCTTGTAAATAAAAGAGCCCTTTCCCTGCGCAATACTGCGCAGGGCAAGGGAGAGCATCAGAGCATGATGGTGCTAACATCAGTGGGGCTGTCTGGGTGAAATTATGGGTATGTCCAGGTTCAGCTCTTAAGTCTTGCCACAGATTCTCAATTTAGGTCTGGTCTTTGAGTGGGCCATTCTAACACATGAATATGCCGCCTTGATGTCTTTTGCAGCCTCTATCAGGGTTTCCTCTGTATTTATCTCCATCTATCTTCATATCAACCCTGACCAGCTTCCCTGCCCCTGCTGAAGAAAAGCATCCCCACAGCATGATGCTGCCACCACCATGTTTCACAGTGGGCATAGTGTGTTTAGGGTGATGTGCAGTGTTAGTTTTCCACCACACATAGTGGTGTGCATTTAGACCAAAAAGTTCCACTTTGATCTCATCTGACCAGAGCACCTTCTTCCACATGTTTGCTGTGTACCCTATATGACTTGTGGCAAACTGCAAATGGGATTTGTTATGGCTTGTTTGCAAAAAAATTGCTTTCTTCTTGCCACTTTTCTATAAAGGCCAGATTTGTGGAGTATAGTTGTCCTGTGGACAGATTCTCCAACCTGAGCTGTGGATCTCTGCAGCTCCTCCAGAGTGACTGTGGGCTTCTTGGCTGCTTCTCTAATTAGTGGCCTCCTTGCCTGGGCTGTCAGTTTTAGGTGGATGGCCATGTCTTGGTAGCTTGGGATTTTTTTTATAACCTAACCCTGCTTTACATTTCTCTACAACTTTATCCTTGACCTGTCTGGTGTGTTCCTTGGTTTTTATGATGCTGTTTGATCACTAATGTTCTCTAACAAAACTCTGTGGCCTTCACAAAACAGCTGTAGTTATAGTGAGAATAAATTACACACAGATGGACTCTATTTACTAATTAGGTGACTTCTGAAGGCAATTGATCACATTAAATTTTATTTAGTGGTATCAAATTACAGGGGGCTGAATAAAAATGCATGTATCATTTTCTTTTCACTGCACACATACTTGCTACTTCACGATGGTCTATCTCATAAAATCCCAATTAAATACATACAAGTTTGTGGGTGTAACATGAAAAAACATTGAATGTACAGTTTAATGTAGTGTTATTACATTGCACCACCTCTATAAGAGAGACAACGTGAAGGTTAATACTAAAGTGGAAGCAGCACTTGCATGGATTTTCCATGTTGGCTTCAATGTTGTAGAATAGATAATAAAACGGTGTAATCTATTGTGCTCTGTACATATGAGGTTGTATTGACCTAATTTTAAGACCTTCTAAGGGTCAGATTTTTTTAATTATGTCCTAATACATAAAACCATAGAATTCAAAGAAGGTGTAGTTTGTTCTCTCGTGGCTGCATCATTATTTTATGTGCAAATGACCTTATAGTTCTAATATGCAATAGAATCAATGTACTTAACAAGCAGCAGATCAAGGTGCTGGTTTGAAAAATGTAGAATATTTTTCGTGGGACAACCCCTTTAAAAAGAATCAGAAATCTACATTTTCCTTAGGCTGGTTTCACACTAGCGGCAGGGGAGTCCGTCAGGCTGTTCCGGCGGGTGAACAGCCTGTCGGCTCTTTCACACTCTATGCCGGAAAAATCCTGATCAGTCTTATCCCCATGCATTCTGAATGGAGAAAAATCGGTTCAGGATGCATCAAGATGTCTTCAGTTCAAGACCGGAACGTGTTTTGGCCGGAGAAAATACCGCAGCATGCTGCGCTTTTTGAGTAGAAAGCGCAGATGGGGTGAGCTCACTCAGCCGGGAGGCACGTGACCACGCCGAGGATTGGTCGATCATTAAAAAGCTTTATTCACATATTGCGGTACAAATAAAAGTAAAACAGCGGGCAGAAACGTCTACCGGTTTCGGATCCAAATATAGCGATCCTTCCTGCGCTTTTTGCTCCGGTCAAAAATCCTGAAGACTTGCCGCAAGGCCGGAGCCGGAATTAATGCCCATTGAAAGGCATTAATCCGGATCCGGCCTTAAGCTAAACGTCGTTTCGGCGCATCGCCGGATCTGATGTTTAGCTTTTTCTCAATGGTTACCATGGCAGCCAGGACACTAAAGTCCCAGCTGCCATGGTAAAGTGTAGTGGGGAGCGGGGGAGCAGTATACTTACAGTCCGTGCGGCTCCCGGGGCGCTCCAGAGTTACGTCAGGGCGCCCTATGCGCATGGATCACGTGATCGCATGGATCACGTGATCCATGCGCATGGGGCGCTCTGACGTCATTCTGGAGTGGCCCGGGAGCCGCACGGACAGTAAGTATACTGCTCCCCCGCTCCCCACTACTACTATGGCAACCAGGACTTTAATAGCGTCCTGGCTGCCATAGTAACACTGAAAGCATACTGAAGACTGATCAGTCTTCAAATGCTTTCAAGTCACTTGCGTTGTTACGGATCCGGCGGGCATTTCCGGCGATGCCGGATCCTAACAACGCAAGTGTGAAAGAGGCCTTAGTTGTTAGTTTTGTTATCTAGTATTGACCACTGTGCAAGAAGTTTTGAGTGCCAAAGACTTCCTTGTAGTAATATTTTAGGGTCAGAATGCCTGCAAATGTGCCTCTTTCACTTCACACATGTCAAGGAGCTATAGTTGAATAGTGTATAGTAGCTGTAGGTGGTCAGCTCTTTTTTTTTTATTCTTCACTCCTGGTTTTGGCTTCCAAAACTGCATAAGGAAACCTGACCATGTGACCGTACCCTTAAGGCTCATGAACACAACCGTTGTTTTTGTCCACATCCGATCCGCATTTTTGCGTGCTGGATGCAGACCCATTTACTTAAATTGGGCCGCAAAAGATGTCCCCGTGCATCCGTATGTCCATCCACAGCACCCGCAAATCGAACATGCCCTATTCTTGTTTGTATTGCGGACAAGTATAAGACAGTTCTATAGAGGACAGGATATTCCGTTCTGCAAACTGCAGAGTGCACACGGCCGGAATCCTTGTTTTACAGATCGCAGACACAGCTAAAGCTGTGTGTATGAGCGCTGCATATAGATCCAGCACAGTGATGTGTAATCAGAGAGGCCATTACACAAAGGGGGAGATTTATCAAAACTGGTGTAAAACTGGTGCCCATAGCAACCAATCAATCAGATTCCATCTTTCATTTTCCAAAGGGGCTCTGAAAAATGAAAAGGGGAATCTGATTGGTTGCTCTTGGCAACTAAGCCAATTTTCCTTTACACCAGTTTTGATAAATCTCCACCAAAGTTCTCACCTATCTGGTGGTGGGTTTTTGCTCTGGATCAACTGGAGAATCACCTGAAAATCAGTAATTTATTCCAAGCAAAAGAGAGAAAAACGGTAGCATAATAAAATGGAAATAAGCAGGAAATACTTGTCTTCTATACATGTAACTTGCGTATGTCCTGTTACTCCTGTGTGTGTTCTGTTGTAGCATCCAGCCAAAAAGCAGCCATAGTCGCTGGGGTTCTGGTTCCTCTCTGCCTGCTTTTGCTCCTCTGCTGCTGTTGTTGCTGCTGTGGGAATAATGAACCTGAGAGTAAAGACAGGTAAATCCTATGTATTTTAAGTAGTCACAAAGTGAAGATTATAGAGGAAATGTTCTTCGCAAGGAAATGCATGTGATTTTCCCACCAACCCATTTATCAGTTATCCAGGGCCCTACCCCAGTGAGCTTTAGAACGGGGGGCCCTTTCCTGCACGACCATGTCAAAGAGGAGCTTAGATACAGTTTAAGGGCTCACAGTGTGTGCCTGTGCTGCAGACCGCAAATAGTGGTCCGCAATGCTGGGGCAACGGCAGTGTGCCCGCTGTTTGCAGATGTGAACCCATTCACCTGAACGTGTCCGCGATCTGCAAGATTCAGTCCGCAAAGCAAGAAAATAGAAAATCCCACGGAAGTTGTCCATAGTGCTTTCATGGGCTTCGACTCCATGCCTCCGCTCCGCACCACTCCGTATCTTGCGGATTGCAGACCCAGTCAAGTGAATGTTCTGTTTGCGGACCGCAATACGGGCACGGGCCGCACATATTCGTGTGCATGAGCCCTAAAGGAGTTTTCCAGGAATAAAATATTGATGACCCATTTAATACACATTCATGTTCAGCCGGGCTGAATGTGTAAGTATATAGAGCAGCAGGGAGCGGGTCGAGAGAGATAATTGTCAGGTCAATGATCATTCGGCTGACAGTTATTGAATGTGTATGGCCGCCCTTACCTATTGCATGTTCTTTTCCATAGGTTCATATAACAGGTTTAGTTGATTTTACTGATGATAATAATAATAATAATATTGTAGAAACATAGAAGAATGATAGCAGAAAAAGACCACATGCCCCTCCTAGTCTGCTCTTATATGATTTCCTTTTCTGACCACTGCTGGACATTTGTTCCAAGCATCTACTACTCTTTAAGTAACATAATATTTTCTGACATTTCTTCTGATTTTCCCCCCAAGGTCATTTCATATTCCTAATGAAACGCTCTTCCTGCTGAGCCAGCTTTAAATCTTTAACACTTTAAAGGTTCTTTTCACATCTCCCCTGTCCAATATCCACAGGATATGCCACAGATGTCTAAAATGTGTGGGTTCGGATCCTCTTTGAAGAACTAGACCCTAATGCACACTGCCATGAATGGAGAGCAGGTCACACATGCTTTGAGACGCCCAAAAAAAGCAGAGTAAGCGTACTTAGCTATTTTAGGAAGTTCCATAGCAGTGAATAGAGAGTCGTGCATGTATAGACTACTTTCGATTTACTGTAGTGTGCGATGGGGTCCTGTTCTTTAGATAAAAGTGGATCGCATTGGTGGGACCTGTCCTGTACTAATCGTACATTTATGAAATTTTCTGTGTCTATGTCATAAAGTCTTTCTTGATTAGTTTTATGCTTAAGACCTTCCACCATTTTGGAAGCCCATAGTTAGATCGGTTCTGTTTTATCAATGTCGTTCTGCAGGTGAGGTCTCCAGAACTGAACACAGTATTCCAGATGTGGTCTCACGCTATACATCTGGGTCACAATCTACCTCTTACTACTTGTTAAACCTCTAAATACGCAGCCCAGCATCCTTCTCGCTTTTCCTACTGTCTGCCCACACCGGTGATCGATTGATCTAGCATCTATCTATAATATCTATCTATCTATCTATATATCTATCTATCTATCTATCATCTATTAATCTATCTATCTATCTATCTATCTATCTATATCTACCTATATCTATCTCTATCTATCTCTCTGTTTTTCTTTCTATTTATTCTATTAGCATTTCAGTTTTGCCATGAGAAACACATAATAAAATATAGAAAAAAGTAAATAATTAGACCCGCGCTGATTGTACAGTATTGTATAATGGAAAAAAGTAGTCCGATTTAAATGCTACCTGCTTATATTTAAAACATTCCATATTTGGTAATATAATGCTTGTTGAAAGTGTTGCTTGGCTCTATTTATATACTATGTTTAAAAGTATATCCTTTCTTTAGAAGCCAGTTTTTCTCATTACTGATGTTGTGGAAGTGCTGAACAGGTTTAGAGCGCTTGTTCGGAAGAGATACACTACTTGCCTGTCTCCGTTGTAAAACGAGCATGGAGGCGCTGCTCTGCTATTTGGCTTTAGAGTAAGTGAATCTTCACCTTCCACTACCAGCGCGCGGTCCTGGCCGGTGACACTTGTGCGCGAGGGAAGCCGCGCTGGTAATCTTATATACTTTTAAACATAGTATATAAATACAGCCAAGCAACACTTTCAACAAGCATTATATTACCAAATAAGGAATTTTTTTAAATATAAGTAGGTAGCATTTAAATCGGACTACTTTTTTCCATTATACAATACTGTACAATCAGGGCGGGTCTAATTATTTACCTTTTTCTGACTTGAATTAAACCCGACGGGTTAGGCAATTAACCCTCTCTAGACCAAGCAGCGACACACTCTTTTTGAGTGCGAATAAGTGCAGTATCCTTCTCCACCTTTTACGTCAGCGCGGGTTCCAGAGATCAATTTAAAACATGATAAAATATTGTTCTTCGTGTATTGACATCTGTCTGCCCCCCAGTGGTGACAGTATGAAACAGCTCATAATCATGCGGTGGTATCATGTTTTTGCTTCTTTACATATTAAACCTTTTCTACATTACCTCCCCCCAACTGCAATGTTGGTAAAGACAAATCTGTGCAAAATGTACCTCTACTTCACTGTATTTTGTGAAGAAGGTAGAGGTTTGTTAATGTAGCACACATGGGCGTAGCTATAGGGGGTGCAGAGGTAGCAGTCGCTACCGGGCCCAGGAGCCTGAGGGGGCCCAAAGACCCTTGTGCTGCATAAGAAGACACACAAAGCACTGAGGGAAGGGGGCCCAAGCTGAACTCTTGCACCAGGGCCCATGAGCCGTTAGCTATGCCCCTGGACAAGCACACACATGCATACACATGTCTCCAGCCACGGCCTGTGCCCCTATAACAAAGTCACAGCCCACTTTTATCCACAGCTGGTTTTAGAGAATACATGCTAAAATAGGGCCCTCTGGCCATCTTTTTGAGATAGTATTTTTATTTAAAAAATGGAAACATATAAACTGTAGTCAGTTCTCCCCTAAGAAATGACAGCCCTTGTCAATTGCCTAGTTAGCCACTCCCTAAACCGATGCACCTGCCTCCTCTATCCTTCGGCACTGCTTATCAAAAGTAATATGTGATCAGCCTATCAGCTGATGCTACAATAACTCCAAATTCACCCTGGTAGATGAAATCTCAAGATTTAGGCCTCTTTCACGCAGTCATGCGTTATTCACACAGTCATTGTTTGGTCAGTGATTTCCATCAGTGAGTGTGAGTCAAATCCAGGAGTGGAGGCTACAAAGAGATAAGGTATAATGGAAAGATTTCCACCTGTTCTGTGTTTTTGAAAATCACTGATGGAAATCACTGATCAAACACTGACTATGTGAAAATGATCAAATCCAGTGCTGAGCCACGCCCCCTGCACTGATCACATGACAGTGACGTCACCCCAGGTCCTTCGGCTGTTCAACAGTTCGGGTTGGTGGCAGCCGCACCTTATGGATTCCATATGCCGCTATAGTGGAATCCATAACGGGATGCGCGACTTACCACAACCCGAACGCCGAACTTTTTTTTTAAAGTTCGCTCATCTCTATTTATCACCCAATGCGTTAATAATTTATATTAATAATAATACTATATGCCCATGGACATGGATTTTATTTTTTATTGCAGAGTATCTAACAGTGACAGAGGATGTTTATCAAGAATGAAGCACAATTTCCAAGGAGCCCTCGTTAACGTAGGCTCCTTTATACCATGCTGTTCTGTTGGGAATGATAAAGTTTCCTGGGTTACTGGTAAGGAATTTGCCTGTAAAAACTATTTACAGATTTTTATTCTATATTTTTATATTTTTGTTGAATACATGAAAATAATTCCGGTATACACAGAAAGCTATAGGCCACTTTCACACCTTGTGCAGTCAAATTTTAGAGTGTATTCTTTCCCCAAATCCAGACAGAATGCTAAACCATTGTGCGGGCAATACTTTTGAATGGGGTATTTATGCCCCATTCACATTTTTCAGGAGAAAAAAACCTGCAGAATAATAAGAGCTATGGATTTCTGCCATGAATTATCCTAAAAATATACAGCAGATTTATCTAGTGCAAACACTGGTGATACATACCCATTCAATGTGAAAGAAGCAGTCAATGCCTAGGGATAGGTGATCAATATTATTTCAAGGATAACCAGTAAATGTAGGTGGATCCTAGTGGATTTTAGTGAGACCTGAGGGTCTTAGTTGCATCATGTTTGAACCCTGTGTTTGCCATACACATTAAGAAAGCTACTGGGGTATGCAAATGTATCCAAAGGTCTCTATCGATTCTCCTGATGTACACTTCCAAGAGAAGACTCAAAGTGATATGAATGGGGAGCGTGATATGTTATGGGGCCTCAAGACAGAACAAAATGAGGATTGGGCATATTAGATTTAAAGGCTATATACACCTTTTGGGGGGCAAATTTTCTTTATTATTGCATTGTACTTATTATGAGGTAAAAAAAAATTTTTTTCAATTGGTCTTTAAAAATAGAACATGTCCTATTCTTGTCCGCAATTGCGGACAAGAAATGGCATTTTCTATGTAGTGCCGGCGATGTGCGGTCCGCAAATTGCGGAACGCACATCGTCGATGTCCGTGTTTTGTGGATCCGTGGATGCGCAAAACACACACGGACGTGTGAATGGACCCTAATAGTGTTTTAGGTCTAAAACTTAGCTGTGGATGTGCTGGGTGAAACCACTGTTGCAGCCATAACAGATACTATGGGACCTGCAATATCGAGGGGGCCTGGCCACTATCTGGAGGAAGGGGGGCTGTTCGAACCTGCTCTATTTCAGGCTGTATAGCAGGGACCAACCACAATACTAAAACAGTGCCTTCAGAAATCAGTTTGAGAGCGAAATCTGCATACAATACCTGTAGATCTCATTCCTGACACAGTTTTTAAAGTTTTTATTTCTGGCTTTATGGTGGCTAGCACTGCAATCCTTGTCTTGTTTTAAAGCTTAGATTGTCAACTTTACAAGACTGCAAGATGGCTTACATCGCTTATATCTCTAGCTGCTAGACAGCCTGAGATAGAGCAGGTTAAAACAGCTCCCTTCAGCTGGTTATCCAGCATGGAGGAGGAGAAGGGGGGGCAGTGGGGGACATACTGACAGACTGCAGACAGAAGAGAGAGATATAACTCATCTTCACCCTATGTTACTATTGTACATGACTCCTGAGAGAGGGGTAACATAAACTTATCTGCATGTTATCCCTTCCCACCATCAATCGCAGAGCATACATGCTCTCTTACTGTCAAATAGGTAGGGTCTTTTTTTTCCAGAACAGGATTGAAAAGTTAAGCACTTGCCCATCTAATCACCCCTTCAGTGCTTAATTAGGCCCATTTTATTGATTTCACGCCCCTGAAGTGTCCATATTACGGCTTAAAATAAGTCGCTTTTGCACTATGCTCACACAAGCATTAATAAAGTTTACATTTTACACTGTGCCTATCTTGACTTTATTTCCTTGAAATGTTCTATTATTGTACAACAGTAGTAAAATGTAAAAAAAATCTATGCATATTTGGTATCGCCGTAAATGTACCGACCTAAAGAATAACGCATTATTTATGCCATGAGGAGTGTGAGCCCATTCACAAGTTTGCTATGGAGCGCAGCTTTCTGGTTACATCCCTGTGCATATTTGAAATAATATATGTAACACAACATGAAATGCTTTGAAGATATATTAATTTAATTAAATGTAACATTGCTGACTGTTCTGGACCACCAGTATAAAAAGTCTGTGCTAGAATGCCTAGCAGTCTTTGATGACAGAAGATCCCTAGGTATGAAGTTCTATAAGAAATGTGAGTTTCATAAAGTACATTTTTAATAAGTCAGTTTTCCCTTCACGATCCTTTATCTTCCAGTTTCTCATCATGACACAGAACTTCCCTTCAACCACAGCTTTATTGAATGCCCCTCTACAGGCTGGTTATCTGAAAACTCCTTTTCTTCATTTGAATCATATGAAGATGGACCTGTGTACTGTGTTCCTCCAAGAGAAGGTGACTTATCTGCATGTAGACCTACCCAGGAAATATTATGATAACTTAGAGTTCTTCCAAAGTGCATGGCCAAAGATGCCCTCTATAACGTCAGATTCATATGCTCTTGTTCTACCGCTAGGTTTTCCTCTATCATGCCATTAACACATGTCCCCATACTAGCTACAGTGCCACTGTGTACCTCTATCTAGTGATTCTAATGTACCATCTTAATTTATTTATTATTAATCATTAATTTTTTTACGTATAGTCAATAGACCTGAACAAGAATATTGTTCTACATTCGCATATCTGGTAGTCTCAGAATCTAGGGGGCCTGCTGATGCACACATCCACACATTAGATGCAGTTTCATAGCAATATGTGTGACTTTGAAATCTGCACTCTGCCTGAGTAGTATGGTGTGCAATGGAGGACTCATTACAGTCCAGCAATATTAGGTAGAATTCAATGGCACACAAAATAATCCAGGTAGGGTCCAAAGAAGTAACTGTATAATACACAATATCAGTGCAGCCATTTAAAGAGAACCTGATGCTTCGGTCCCAACTAAACCTTCTCAATAGTGACTCTGTGGCAGAGAGTTGTAGTGTATAGGCAGCCTGTCCAGGCTCCACATACACAGCAACAATGGCAAAAATGGTCAGCAGAGACAAAAACATCATTTTTTTTTAAAGTGGTTGTACTGATATTGTGTATTATACATTTACCTCCCTGTATATATTCTGGAGATCATAGCAATCTAATAATCTAATCATAAAATATGTAAATCAAGAGCTATAAAATATACTATCTTTCTGTCTTATAGGAATGTCTGTTGCTGACTTGGATGGGTTTCAAGAAATAAGTTCGAAATGCAATGTATTCCCTGATGCCATGGCTTTAAACACAGATGATGTATCCGTTCCATTTTCTATCCCTAGAACTTCTAGCATTGCAAAAGCCAAAAGACCATCTGTATCATTTGCTGAAGGAACCAAGTTTGAGAGTAAATCATCTATAACGGACACACCCCACCTTGTTCGGAAACCAAAACTTGCTATAAGTCTCCCTAAGTTGCCCTCTATACAGTCACAGACCATGAATGCAGAAGAGTCACAAAAGGGTGAACATAATAATCAGCATTATGATACAATAAACTGTAATCCAGAATCAGAGGACCATCCAAAGCTCCAGAGAAGTGGTCCAGTTGGCCGCCGGAGGACAATGTCTAATGCTCAAAAGGCATCTTTTAAAGGAGAAGTGACAGAGGTTGGCTTAAAAGAAAACTCTGAAATGAAACGGAAGGTTCACAATATTTCTACTCTTTATGTGACTGTTGGTCATCCAAGAAAGCCTTGTAAGCCTCGCAGAAAGTCAGAAGGCAATGTGGATGGAGCAGTACAGGCAGTGCTGAAACGGTTTGGTAGTTTTCAGAAAGGAATCCCAAAACCTACAAGGAGAAGTCTGTTACAGTATTCAAACTCAAAAGTTACGCAGCCAAAGGATGTTTATCCAGAAGAGGTCACACTTATGGCCAAAAACTCTTCAAATGATAAAGTACAAGACAGACAAACAAATCAAATAGTTCTTACAAGTTCTTCTATCCTTAAAAAACACTTGTCTGATGGTGGCATAGAGGAAGCAGGCAATCCCGATAAGCCTGAGAACATGTATTCCAACTTGCATGATCCAGAAATGCTGGAACAAGCCCAAACTGTTGATCACATTTACCAAATTGCAGATGGTAGAGAAGATGCAGAACCCAAGTATGAGAACATAAGTATATCAAACAGTTGTGTGAACAATGAACTGGAACCATCTCCCTTATATGAAGATGCAGAAATGAACTGTGATAATCCTAATTATTGAAATATTCTGTACATAACAAGCTTACAGAATTATATTAGTGATTGTCCATAGCCTTTTAATCAGTACTATGTTACTTGAGCCATCCCGTAGGCTGTTTTATATGAATTTAATAATAAAACATGACTTGTAATATGTTGGGGTATTCCTGTAGAAGTCACCACTTATCATTTGAATGAGCTGCTGCCCTGAACTTGGCTGTTTCAGTGACTCCTATAGAAGTCAATGGAAAGATAAGCCTTCATCTCACCATTTATTCACTACTTGTATGCGAAACCCAGAGATGGCCCCAACAGGTTTTCTGATGATTCTCAATGTGTACCTATCATTACTGATGTGCGTACATAAGGAACATATCTTGCTATATATGATTTTTTTAACCAGTTTCTCTCTGCAGGCTCAATTTCTGTTTATCAGTTTTCCATGAGTTACTTGGGAGAGACTAGCTGCTATAATGTCTCCTATATATTGCACACATAGAAGATCAGATCCTGCTCCCCTAACTGTCTGTAGCACATGTTCATAAACAGCAGCAGTACAGAAATCATTATACAGCAGTATTGAGCATTTTAGATGTAAACCAGGAGCTAGCATGAGGCAGTAAGCCATTTACTATAACCAGCAGCAGTATCTGTGTCAGTGAATTGTCTATCCGTCTCTTTCCAGGAGCTTCTCCCTTCTCTTCTCCTACTCCGTCTTCCCTCTCCATTGACTTTAATGTGCTGCAGATGTAATCTGATTGTTCAGGGAGCTCCTAAAGCTGGATTTACATGGCCCGATGTTCGCTCATTCCTTATAATCTGCCCATCTAAAGGTGCTGCAGATCACCCAATGAACGAGCGAATTGCTCGTTCATCAGATGAAACAGTGACTCCTGCAGGCAAGTCAATTATCGTTTCTGTGCAGCAGATCGTGCTGTCTAAACAGGAACAATGATTTTGTATGGGGATGAGCAATAGCAGGAGCCATTACACTTCAGCACTGCATTCGAGTAGCGGTAGATGCGCGTGCACACTATAGAAAAAAAGCACCAGCCTATGCGTGCTCCCATGGCCCAGGCCAGCCGGAGAGGCCAGTGCTTTTTCATGTAGTGTACAAGCACGGCCACCGCTGCCGGATTGCAGGGTGGTCACAACCTTGGAAACGGGGCAGTGTACAATGTGATGGAAAAATTAGTCCAGCCAGCAAAGGAGGCAATATGGATAATCACAATACATTAGTAAGTGGCTTGTATTAGCTTTCTCTACATCACAGATGCCACTTGCTGAAGTGAGACAACCACTTTAAGACTTACCAGTCTGCTACAGCTGCTGCTCCACAGAGCTCTGCTTCTTTTCTGATCCTACAGTCATGTATTACCCTAAGGCCAGTTTCAGACGACGGTGTGGACCCTGAAATATATACCGTCCATGTGACAAATGCATTTCCTGAATCGACCACGGCTTGGCTGACCGACACCCATTGCATTTTAGTGATCTATGTTACTGTACATTACAGCCTGACCACACATCTACTCTCCTGTACCCACATGATGTGTCGAGTATGGGACAGTAGACTCATGGTCAGGCTGGAGCCCACAGCATCACAGATCACTATGATATAGTGAGTTCAGGTCAGCCAAGCTATGGTTGGTATTGAAAATGTGGCTGTTTCTCAGACCACACACACTGATCTGAAGCCAGTTTTAGAGGGGTTGTTTGGCTTTTACGGATAGGCCATCACTAGCTGATTGTTGGGGTTAGACATCCTGCACCGCACTGTTTGAATACAGCTCCATCAGCTAGTGCCATTCACTGTGTAGTAGACAGAGCTCATCATGACAGAGCTGTTCTCATTGACTACAAGCTCTCTCCACTACACTGTTGATGGTGCTGTGTAGTTCCAGTGCTCACTTCCGGAGATGGAGCTGCATCCAAACAGTTGACCTGCCGGGATGTGGGACCCCAGAGGATCAGCTGGTGGTGGCCTACTCTGAGTACAGCCCATCATTAAATAAAAGCTGGACAATCCCGTTGACAAGGAAGATTTGCTAAGCTCTAAAGCTTCACCTTCACAAGTGAAAATAAATAAGTAAAGCTTGAACCTCTCTATACATAAATTCTTATCTGAAAACATGTCTTCCATAACAAAGGTGCAGATAAGGCTACTTTCACACTAGCGTTTTGGCTTTCCGTTTGTGAGATCTCTTCAAAGCGGAGAGAGCGGTCCAAAACGGATCAGTTTTGCCCTAATGCATTCTGAATGGAAAAGGATCCGCTCAGAATGCATCAGTTTGCCTCCGATCAGTCTCCATTCCGCTCTGGAGGCGGACACCAAAACGCTGCCTGGCACACAATGTAAGTCAATAGGGACGGATCTGTTTTCTCTGGCGCAATAGAAAAACGGATCCGTCTCCCATTGACTTTCAATAGTGTTCAAGACGGATCTGTCATGGCTATAGAAGACATAATACAACCGGATCCGTTCATGACGGTTGCAAGAGGTTGTATTATTGTAATGGAAGCATTTTTGCAGCTCCATGACGGATCCGCAAAAACGCTAGTGTGAAAGTAGCCGAAGCTTGAATACAATACCGTACTGTGTGCTCTGCAGGTCAAACACAATGAGCAGAATGATAAAGAAAAACAACATGTAGTTCTGAAGGTGATCACAAGGTGGCAGAGAAGAATGACAGACCGTTCCTCCAACCTTTCCCTGTATGGTATAGTATGCCGTGCATGTCTCCTAAACTGTACACAAACACTGAGATCAGTGTCTCATGGATGGCTGCAATTAGTGAGACATTTCTCGGTACTGGAATCCTATCCTTTTTCAGGCTGGATCATCACTGCAGCTTAGGGGTCATTGAATATACATTATTATGTTAGGTGCCCCTTGTCCTGCTATATGGTTCATTTTCCTGGGTACTGTGCCATATAACGGAGATAGCTTTCCCTAGAATGCAGCATCCATTGGAGCATGGGAAAATTTTTCTTTCTGTCTTATTTCATAGAATTCAACTAAGTGCTGCAATATGGTTCTGTACAAGTCCAAGGCTTTATGGAGCGGTATTATGCACGTGCCCTATCATTTCATATCTTCTGAAAGGTAATATTTACAGTCTATGGCTAGGACTACGTAGCGACTTAGGCCTCATGCCCACAGCAGTATCTGTATTGCAATCCACAAACCACAGATCCACCAAATAACGATTCCTCCTTGTGTACTCCCATTTTTCTCACTCCCATCACTAGAAATGACTATTCTCATCGGCAATATGGGCAAGAATATGACATGTTCTATAATTTGTGGAACAGACATTGGGATGTAGACTGACATCTATGTGGTGTCTGCTTTTTGTTTGTTTGATCTTTTGTGGACCCATAGAAATTAATGGGTCTGTGTGCTGTCTGCAAAAAACATGGATTAGATGTGGATGCAAAATACGGTCAGGTGCATGAGTCCGTAGGGTGTTTTTCTGTGCCCAAAAAAAAATGTTGCAGAATCCACATGCAAACTCCACACAGTTTTTGACCTTATTGTTTTATGCTACCCATTTTAATGGAAAACTTTAGAGGGATTGGCAAACCCGCACCAAGAATAAACATGTCAATTGTTTTGTCCAATCCCAGGTTTTTGAAACCACAGGTGGAAAAAAAAATACTACATGTAGATTACCTTGCGATTTTCCCATTGAACTCAATGAGAGGTGGATTATATGAGTCTTCTGAGCGAATTATAAGTGCGCAACAAATATCAGTCCGATAAAAATCAGCGTTCAGACCTCCATTTAATTGATCTGACAGGCTGTTCTAGCAGAGGATAGCCTGCCAGAGTTCACTAGATCCGGCGTTCACTGCCGGACCCATTTGAATATAATGGGCTAGGCTTCTTTACTGGAACAGCATGGAGGATCTGTTTAATGAAAGTATTTTTATGTTGTGATTTGGCAGTGAAAAATGACCAAATCACACCCAGGTCGCAGGCAACTTACATTGCTGCCTATGATATGTTGTGTGACAGGGGTCACCCTGTAGCCCTAATCTTAAATGCTATGGACACCTTTGGGGACAATCTTTTTTATTATTGCACTGTACTCATTTTGAAGTAAAAAACATTTTTTTCAATTGATCTTTATTATAAAATGTTGAGCCCCTTTCTCTGTATAGCTTTGAGATTCTCTAGTACCAGGCTCTATAATTTTACTGTTTCCTTATCAGGCAGCTCAGAAGATGGCTCCTTATCTCTGATCTCCGACCTCCTAAATACTAATTTATCTCAAAGCCTCTTCCTAAGCCTGTGACGTCACATTCATCAGTCACACGGCCTAGGTTCAGCACAATCCCATTCAAGTAAATGGGGCTGAGCTGTAATACCAAGCACAGCCGCTATACAATATATGGAACTGTGCTTGGTAAACTGTGAAGAGGCCGCAATGCTCAAAGGAGTGCCGCAGCCTCCTCAAACAGCTGATCAGCGGGGGTGCCGAGAACCTGACCCCTGTCGATCTAAGATTGATTACCTATCCTGAGGGAATATTGAAATCTTATAAATATCAAAATGTTAATGAGAAGGTTTTGAGATATTTATAAGGGTGCTGGCACATAGCACAGTTCTGACATGCATTCAGGATGCAGGTTTCAACCTAGCCAGTTTATCAGCCTTATTAAACCTTGGTGTTCTGCATAGTAGAAATAATTTAATTAACTTCAGCTAGCTACAATAAAAAACTGCATCCTGAATGCATTTCAAAAATGCGCTGTGCGCCAGCACCCTAACAGGGTTTTTAATTAGGATAATGAGAGTCACAATCAGGCTCAGAATGGCTCACAGGGGAACAGATGAATCCAATGGTGGGTCCAGGGGCGTAGCTTATAGGGGGTGCAGAGGTAGCAGTCGCTACCGGGCCCAGGAGCCTGAAGGGGCCCAAAGACACCTGTGCCGCATAAGAAGACACACAAAGCACTGAGGGAAGGGGGGCCCAAGCTGAACTATTGCACCAGGGCCCATGAGCCTTTAGCTACGCCCCTGGGTGGGTCCCTGAGTAAGGTGGGCTCCTAGTCCTTCACCCTCTGCACAAGTGACACATGGCACAGTAAACTAACTGCACTACATATAGATAGGCAGCACATAACACGTCAGCCAGCCTATGTTTATATAAAAAACTTTGTACATTATTTGACAAACTACCCAGTTTATTATTATAGATGCATTGGATGGCTATAAGCAGGCCAGCAAGTATCCTTTTTCATTAGGGACCCGTCTTCTCAAACTCTCTGCAGGGACCCCTACAGGGGCGTGGCTTGAGGCTCATGGGCCCTGGTTCAAGAATTCAGGTCTGGTCCCCCTTCCCTCAGTGGTTTGTGGCAAGGGGCAGGGGAGCACCTAGCCTTTCTGCTGCCTGAGGCAAAAATTGAAATGGCGACCCCCCCCCCTTATGCCAAATTTTCAACCTAACCTCTTCCCTCCGGCCCTAATGTTAAAGACATACTCAGGAAACATTACATACAGTGCTACAAAACATACAGGGTAATACAGCGTCACATACCTCTTACATCCAGTAAGATAGACGTCACTGACACTGATGCAGAAGTTTTCTATCCTCATCTTCTCCATCTGGACCAGACCGCCATGATGATTTCTTTCAGCCCTTTCTTCTCGCTGCACAGTTTGACAAACAGACACTTAGTTTTCTACTTTGTCATTAACCTCCCCAACTTCTGAACACCCCATTCCCATTGTGCTCCCCAAATACTATACTGCAGAAACAGTCCTGCTGAAAATACTAGTAACACACAGATAGTGCCGCCTTCAGTATTTATTGGCACACAGTGCCCTAAAAAAGAAATGCACCCAGAAAATAACACCAATAGTGTAAACATAATGTCCCCCAAAATTAATTGTGCTAAGCTGATACTGTGCCAGGGTGCACACCACAGTAATAGTGCTCCCCAAAGTCCCACCAATGGAAATAATTATCTGCCAGAGTGCACTTAGTGTTAACAGTGCCCCCAATAGTAATAATGTTCCCCATTGTGCCCCAGAAGTAATAATGCCCATAGTGCCCATACTAGTAATCATGTTCACCATAGTTCCCCAGTAGTAATAATTCTACTTATAATGTGTGCCAGTACAAAAATACCCCCTTATAATGTGTGCACTAGTACAAAAAATACCCCCTTATAATGTGCACAAGCACAAAAATACCCCATTCTGCCATTCTGTGTGACTACAAAAACATGCTCCATTAGTGCCCCCAGTAGAGCCAATGTCCCCATAGTATCCGCCCCTCATAATGTGTGCCAGTACAAAATGCTCCTTTTTAGTGCCTCTGTAGATTCCCCCATAGTGCTCCCCCCAACAGCGTGGTGCCCAATAAAATAACTATAAACTCAAATTCTATAGACTCAAACACTTACCTCCATGTGGCTGTCAGCGATGCAATGTGCGGCCTGTTTCCTAAGCTGTATGCGGCCCGGCTCAGGTGGTGCAATGATTATGCCATTGCGCCGCGTGTGTCGGGCTCTCATAGGCTACAGGCACTAGGCCTAGCAGGTGTAACTACAAGTAAGCCGTCCCATTCATTCCAGTGGGACGGCTCATTCCTATACACTTGAAGGGGAGGCGAGGCGAGCACTTAAACAATGAAGGGACCCCCGCCGAGCTGATATTGATGAACTGTCATCAATAAAAATAACTTGGACAACCCCTTTAATGTCATTATTCTTTTCTTCAACATTTTATGCGTGTTCAAATCCAAGACCAAATTTTCTGATGGTTTAAAGTGTAACTGTCATTGTATTTTTTATTTTTGTAACGTGTAGGGGCAGTGACACTGACCATTTTTGTCATATACTTTAATTCAGGCATGCTCAACCTGCGGCTCTCCAGCTGTTGCAAGACTACAACTCCCATCATTCCCAGACAGCCTACAGCTATCAGCCTACAGAAGGGCATGGTGGGAGTTGTAGTTTTACAACAGCTGGAGGGCCGCAGGTTGAGCATCCCTGCTTTAATTACTCAAATCGTACATTTCTGTTAGAAAAATAGCCCAAGTCTCCAGAGTTATGTAAACAGAAGACAGAGGAGCGTTGCTAAGGCTCAAAATGCGCCACTTTACAGCTATTTTTCTAACAGAAATGTACGATTTCAGTCATTAAAGTCTATTACAAAAATGGTCAGTGTCACTGCCCCTACACATTACAAAAATAAAAAAAAGAATGACAGTCACACTTTAAAGAAATCCACCAGATGGCGCCATCCGGACACTTTTTATTCATTCATTCATTTACCGTATTTATTTATTCCAGACCAACCGGTTTGCAAATCATGTTTTAGGCTCTGCTTTACAGCTTTGAGTCATGGTAATCTCAGATCTTTCCAAGAGATTTGTAAAGAATAAACTACAGCTGGCTTTTTTTTTTAAACAATCAGGGATTTAAAATGTTCTCAAGTCCAGTAATTCACAGACTTTCTGTTCCCTCGACCCAGAAGAAGCAATAATCTGTTATTTTGGAAAAGTAGAACATCTGCAGAAAAATAAATCCATTATCTGCAGTGTACGCAAAGACAAGGCTTTCAGGTCAACCGTCATTTGTACTGAGGCACCCCCGGGGAGTCTGACTTACTGGGGCAATCTACTGGTGTGTCCACATTTCACTGCTGGATGATCATGAAATATGTGGTTGTGCCAAGTCTTCAGGGTAAGGGCTCAAGCACACTGCCATTGTCTGTATTGCGGCCCGCAAACAGGTCAGCAATATACAGGCACCGGCCATGTGCACACCGCATCATAGACCCATTAATTTAAACTGCCAACGGAACTGCCTGCCGGATCCGTCAATCTGTATGCAAATGGATACCATTTGTAGACGGATCCGGATGCGGATCCACCTCACAAATGCATTGCAATTCCGGATCTGTCTCCCCGGTTGTCATCTGGAAAAACGGATCCGGTATTTATCTTATTCACATTTTTAAAGGTCTGCGCATGCGCAGACCGCAAGACTGGATCCGGTTTTCCGGAACACTTGGGGCCAGATCCGGCATTAATGCATTTCAATGAAAAACGGCAAGTGTTGTCCAAAAACCGTACAGTGACTGAACTGAAGACATCCTGATGCATCCTGAACGGATTTCTCTCCATTCAGAATGCATTGGGATAAAACTGATCAGTTTTTTTCCGGTATTGAGCCCCTAGGACGGAACTCTATACCGGAAAAGTTTAACGCAAGTGTGAATGTACCCTAAGTGCCTTGTATTCACTTTCTTTACATGATAAATGTCATTTGCTGAAGTGACACAACCCCTTTAACCATTTCTAGTATGTGGTATGCATGTGCATGTCCTTTTGCTCTTTTGCAATCTTAGAGAATGTCACTGCTGAGAAAGAAAACCATAACCTTCTGGGATTTCGCCAAGTTCAAATCATATTGGTGACTTGCAAACCGACATCACGTTGTAATTTGAAGTGTATTTACACATCCCTCAGCAATTTTTTGTCTTTGTCCTAAAAAACCCTTGGACTCCACAAGATTGACTTTAGGTGTTCCCTGACTAAAGCCGCGTTATTTACCAGCGTAGGTGTCAGTTGTCAGGCGCATACAGTCATGCTCCAGCTATGCCGCACCCAGGGCAGGAAACGGTTGCTGTCATTTTAAAGAATTTCTGGTGTCACAGAGTCGTGAATGTGGATATTTTGTGTGCAAATTGGGAATATGTGGACTGATAATACACGGGCCTGCAGCAATTTTATTTTTTTGCCCTGGAATATTTGTGGGAGCTTTTTCCCATTTAAAAGAGTTATCCCTTGTTTAATGTACAAAAAATGAAAATCAGACATCATATAGTACATGACAATCTCTCTAATAAAGCTATAACCAGCCCTGTACCTTACATGGATTAATTGTTCCAAGTGTTCTGTTACATTTATATCAAACTGGTAGCTTAGGGAGCATGTCCTTTCTGCTGCAGCTCAAGGGAGCATGTCCTTTCTGCTGCAGCTCTCTCCCTATCACAGCTCTGGAGGTGGTTGAAGGATGTAACTTGGAGCATGTGCGACCACCCCATTGAGGTGGAAAGAGGAATAAGTATTTTTTTTTTTTAATTACATGCAGTTACAAACATATTCAGTTTCAGGTGCTGGTTTCAAACCTGCAGAATATTTTTGTGGGACAACTTCTTTAACTTCAATGTAGTGAAACCCATAATTTATGTTTGGTCCCTAAGATGACCACATGTCATGGCAGGTTTATGTGGATCCTTGTGCCACAGGTAATAAAGGGCATGTCAACACACAATGGGTGATGCACTTTACACCTTACACCGATGGTCAGTTGCCACCTATGGCATCCCAGGAACTGCAGACTAAGCCATAGCTTGGGGACCCCTTTGGGGGGCCATAGCTTGTGGACCCCTGGACTAATTGGCCTCTCTAATTTTTCATTTTGCTTTTTTAGCCTTAATGTTCCTGAGGGTACGTGCCTCCCAATGATGACCCTTATAGTACCAGACTCACAGTCTAGGCCCCGGTACCCCTTATAATGTGAGCCTTCGATATCTGCCTACTAGAAAGAGTTCCTCCACGGCAGCCACAGTGTCACCCACTGTCCCCCATAGTCTTAGGTGCCCCACAGAGCCCGCTCCACTCTTGTCTCCATGGCTGGTCTTCTACCAATGTTCTGCAGGAACTGAAGATAAAGATTCTTCTGCAGCAACACTTTCTAGGATAGTGCATAAATTTATCAAAAAACCTTTTTGGGTTCCCCATTGATATTTTATCTTCCTGAGTTTTTGGGGCGCTGTTCCTGTCTTATACTCAGTCATTTACTAGTGCTCTCCAGAAGTAGACAGTAGCACAATCACAGAAATGCTACATTTGTACGGCTTCTAAACCAACTGGTTGGTGGAGTCTATTGGAATGTTACCCAGTGGAAGTTAAAGGGCAGGGCATTTCCTCCTCATCTTTGATTATGGGTTCTTCTAAAAAGTATTTAAATGCTATTTACACCCTTTTTCAAACATTGTTTTTGTGTTAATGCCTCTGCTGTGGGGCGGCACGGTGGCTCAGTGGACCTAGGTTCAAATCCAGCCAAGCACAACATCTGCATGGAGTTTGTATGTTCTCCCTGTGTTTGTGTGGGTTTCCCCCGGGTTCTCCGGTTTATTCCCACACACCAAAGACATCCTGATAGGGAATTTAGATTGTAAGCTCCATTGGGGAGAGCAAGTGATGATAATGTCTGTAAAACGCTGCGGAATATGTCAGCGCTATAAAAGCAAGACAAATAAATGAAATATAAAGCAACTTTGTAACAGACCTTAAAAATGTCTTATGTTTTGTTTACACAGCGGAAATGTATACAATGCATCTCCATGGTAACAGACAACAAAAGGACCCAGTGTAGTCTAATCTCGCAGCCATTTCTCTTTCCATTTGTCCATTACTTTATACTAAGGCCTCATGCACACGACAGTATTTTTTTGCGGTCCGCAAAACGGGGTTCCTTTGTTCCATGATCCGTGTCAGTTTTTGCTTCCGTTGTGTTTCCGTTTTTTTTAGCGGACATGACCCAAAAGATTTTACCAAAAGACAGGCTGACAATTTTTGCCAAGTGCCTGCCAAGGGATCCGCAAAAAAAAACAGACGCGGAACGCGGATGACACACGGATGGGCATCCGCATTTTTTCACGGTCTAATTGACTTGAATGGGTCCGTGAACGGTTTTTCACAGACAAGAATAGGACAGGTTATATTTTTTTGACGGATGCGGAGGACAAACGGTGCATTTGCCGAGTTTTCCACAGACCCATTGAAAACCAATGGGTCCGCAGAAAATCACGAAAAACGGAACAACGGACACGGAATCAAACAACGGTCGTGTGCATGAGGCCTAATGTACATCTACAGTGCCTTGCAAAAGTATTCACCCCCCTTGACTTTTTTGGTGTTTTGTTGGTGAAGTGAAATGAGAAAAATATATAAATAAAACTATTGTTTAGAAATAGAAAACAGAAAATTGCCATGTGCGTATGTATTCACCCCCTTTGTTAGGAAGCCCATAAAAAGCTCTGGTGCAACCAACTACCTTCAGAAGTCACATTTGTGCAATTTAAGTGTCACATGATCTGTCATTACCTGTACACACCTTTTTTAAAAGGCCCCAGAGGCTGCAACACCTAAGAAAGAGGCATCACTAACCAAACACTGCCATGAAGACCAAGGAACTCTCCAAACAAGTAAGGGACAATGTTGTTGGGAAGTACAAGTCAGGGTTAGGTTATCCAAATCTTTGATGATCCCCAGGAACACCATCAAATCTATCATAACCAAATGGAAAGAACATGGCACAACAGCAAACCTGCCAAGAGATGGCCGCCCACCAAAACAGGGCAAGGAGGGCATTAATCAGAGAGCCAGCCCACAGCCTAAGCTAACCCTGTATCTGTACATAGGACGACAATAAGCCGTACGCTCCATAGAGTTGGGCTTTATGGCAGAGTGGTCAGAAGAAAGCCATTACTTTCAACAAAAAACAAAAAGACACGTTGTGAGTTTTCTAAAAGGTATATGGGAGACTCCCAAAATGTATGGAGGAAGGTGCTCTGGTCTGATGAGACTAAAACTGAACTTTTCAGCCATCAAAGAAAACGCTATGTTTGGCGCAAACCCAACACATCACATCACCCAAAGAACACCATCCCCACAGTGAGACATGGTGGTGGTAGCATCATGATGTGGGGATGGGACTGAGAAACTGGTCAGAGTTGAGGGAAAGATGGATGGTGCTAAATACAGGAATATTCTTGAGCAAAACCTGTACCACTCTGTGCGTGATTTGAGGCTAGGACGGAGGTTCACCTTCCAGCAGGACTGACCCCAAACACACTGCTAAAGCAACACTTGAGTGGTTTAAGGGGAAACATGTAAATGTGTTGGAATGGCCTAGTCAAAGCCCAGATCTCAATCCAATAAAGAATCTGTGGTCAGACTTAAATATTGCTAATCACAAGCCCAAACCATCCAACTTGAAGGAGATGGAGCAGTTTTGCAAGGGGGAATGGGCAGAAACCCCAGTGGTAAGATGTGACAAGCTCATAGAGACTTATCCACAGCGACTTGGAGCTGTGATTGCCGCAAAAGGTGGCTCTACAAAGTATTGACTTTAGGGGGGTGAATAGTTATGCACATTGACCTTTTCTGTTATTTTGTCTTATTTGTTGTTTGCTTAACAATAATAAAAAAAGACATCTTCAAAGTTGTGGGCATGTTCTGTAAATTAAATGATGCAAATCCTCAAACAACCATGTTAATTCCAGGTTGTGAGGCACCAAAATACAAAAAGTCAAGAGGGTGAATTCTGCAAGGCACTGTATCTGCTAGGTTAACAAGCAGTAAAGGACAGATAGGTGGGAGTATGACTGCAGAATCAGACTATACAAGGTTTGTGTTGTCTGTTACCATGGAGACACATAGGTCTGTATGGTAGCTGTAGAAACAAAATACCATTTTTTAAAATAAATTAGTAGAAAAGATGGACACAGTGTTTAAAGGGGGTTTCCAGGCCCCTGATATTATTAATCATTAAAGCGCCATTCATTCCATGGCTCTGTACATATGATAAGGGATGCACATACATAATATAGACAATTGCACTAAGCACAAGATGAGTAACAAACTGGTAAAGAAGAGAGAGGGCCCTTCCCGTGAAGGCTTACAATCTACAAGGTATGGAGGAAAGAGATTTGATGACCTATAGGTTATCAATATCTGATAGGTGGGCATCCGAGACGTGCACCCCAACAATCAGATGTTTCCTGTAGCCTCCGATGCAGGATTTAGCACTTTGAACACAGCTCCGATCCACGTGTAGTGTCCATGCAGGGTACTGCAGCTCAGCTTCCATTCAGAGGTGGCCAAGCTCCAGTAACATGACAAAGCCACTGTACTTTGAATTCAAGCTGCGCTCACAGCACTGGAGGCAGAAGGGAATGGTTAATCGCTGGAGGTGCGGGGTGTCAGATTGGTTATTGAAGTTATTGGTTATTCTCAGGCTTTTTTTTTATTGATGACCTATCCTCAGGATAGGTCATCAATATCAGATCGGCGGAGGTCCGACACCCGGGCGATCAGCCGTTTGAGGAGACGGCACGCCCAGTGCGCACGTGCCGTCTCCCTTCCTGCTCACCGCTGTATGTCTATGGGGCAGCAGCGGGCAGGAAGAGATTCGGGAGACGGACATGCACACTGCGCGTGCCGTCTCCTCAAACAGCTGATCGGTGGGGGTTCCGGGTGTCGGAGGATAGGTCATCAATAAAAAAAGCCCGGAGAACCCCTTTAAGCATGAGATCACCACTAAATGTGCTGAGGCAGAGACTGCCAGATATCATTACAATTTATAATGTTTTCGCCAAGTCTCATCGTTATTTATTAATCATCTGCAAGAACCCGCACATATTGTGATGTTGTAAAGCTGGCAAGCTGTGGGTGCGCTGGGTCATCCAAGGCAAATATTTCTAAAGGGCAGACAGAAAGTAGCTGCAGTTTGGGCGCAGGGCACTATTGGTCAGGTCTATTTATTCCGAGCAGCCAGGCGGGTGCGTCCCTATCTGCGAGCATTACCGGAATCTATGCAGGGGGCGGTGGACCTGTTTCAACATCAAAAACAGTTTCATCAAACTCATTATTGTTGATGTGGAGTGTGAACTATTTTTTCATATTTCAGAGATCAAAACAGTCTTTGCTGGAGGCCTCGTGGTCAGTGGTTCCTCCCTGAAGATGTCCGTGTCTCCATTCTTGGCCCTTCATGTCATCCGTACTCCACGGACACTGCTAGGCTGAAAATTTATTTCAAGAGCGTCTGCTACCAATGGTCTGTGAAAACCACGGATCAAACACGGATGGCATCAGTGTTGTGTTCGTGGTTTTCGCAAACCTACAGACTACAATGGACGTGCTTGGTCCGCATCACCAACCAAAGTAGTTGATGTCTCAGTGGTTTTTCCATAAACCCACGGTCATTGGAAAAGCAATGTGTAAACAAGCACATTAAAACCAATGGATCCGCGCGCTGTCCGCGGAGAACACGGACATCACACATTCATGATTCACTTACGTGTGAACGAGGCCTTAAAGGGGTAGTGCAAGAATGTGGGGGTGGTGACCGACCCTTACGCCATGACAAATGGTCACATGATGTAAGGGGACATGATCTCTGTCACGGCCGGGTCCGGATGTTGACATCGAGGGAGACCAGCAGAGCAATGCAGGCCTGGAGGAGAAGGAGCGGGGAGCTGGCGCCAGGTAAGTAATATTTCCTTTACAGGTCCAGCCGAGTTTGTCAACCCCCCCTCCCCCAATTTTTTGACAACCCCTTTTATGAGTGCTTTCCTAAGACGTTTTATTAATGCCTCTTGCACACAAACGTTTTTTTTTTTCTGTTTACGTTCCGTTTTTTGTGTTCTGTATACGGACCATATACAGAACCATTCATTTCAATGGATCCGCCAAAAAAAAGGAAGGTATCTTTCGTTTCCGTTCCATGATAGAACAGGTCCTATTATTGTCCGCATAATGGACAAGGATAGTACTGTTCTATCAGGGGCCAGCTGTTCCGCAAAAAACGGAATGCACACGGACATCATCCGTATTTTTTGGGGACCACAAAATAATGAAAAAGCCATACGGTCGTGTGCAAGAGGCCTAAGGGTCCAAATCAACAGCCATGTGAATGTAGGCGTTCCAGATCCCACCGCCTACTATTAGGGAAGATTCACCAATATCGGCGCACCATATGAACGCTATGCCTGAGTTTAGCGCAGCATCTGACAGATTTACAAACAGGCCGCACTCCCCGTGGATGAATCTGACCTAGTTTTAGGCCACTTTCACACGGCAGGATCTGTAAGCCAAAACTAGGAGTGGCAGCGACACAAAGATTTGTACCTGCTCCGTGTCATCGCTTACAGATGCTGACCTAAATACTGCCATGGTAAAGTTGCCTTGGACTGAGTTTGAATGCAGCCGTAAAATCTACAGCGAATATTTCCAGGAATCTGTTGTAGAAGCCACTTGTGCATTTTTCCATGAATGGAGTTCACCACTTGCAGTGTAGAAGGGGAGACCCTCCGTAAATCTGCAGCGTTCCCACAAAAAAAAAAAAACTCATGGCCTCAGATCTGTTCAAAACCCCATTCACACGTGTTGAACTTTGATTCGCATTTTTCATGTGGAATCTGCAGAGAGTCCAGAATAACGGCCGGAACACCAGATCGGCCATCATCTTCTGATACTTTGTTGCCTGAAACTGTCAGAAATCTTTGATAAACCAGTCACGTTCGGCACCACTCCAAAGCCCCAACGAGGGAACGTTCACATCCGCGGCAGAGGATCCTGCGGGCTGTTTCGGCATAAATGCTGGGTTTCGGCCAGGCAAAAACTGTTGCATGCAATGGTTTCTATCCGACCAAAACCCAGCATTTGTGCCGGATCAGGCATGCCGAACACGTGCCGCACACAGCCGATCGTATTCTTGGTCCGTGTCTGATCTGCATTTTTTACAGATCGCATATAGACCCATTTATTTCTATGGATCCGCAAAAACAAAAAAACGGACAGCACAGGAACGTCATTGGCATGCTGCCTGCATCCGTGTGACTGGGCAGCAGTTTATAGAACCTGTCCTATTGTTGTCCGTTTTGCGGACATGAATATGCTTTTTTACAGTGGGTTCCGTGAAAATTGCGGGATGTAAACGGACCCCATCTGCATTTTGAGAATCGGCTTTCGCACAGTCAGTGTTTGATCAGTGATTTCCAACGTTACTTAGGAGCCAAAACTAAGAGCAGGTCCACAGGACAGGTGCAAATCTTTCCCTTAGGCCTCATTCACATGACCGCATTTTTTACGGATATGATGTGCACCCATTCGTTTTAACGAGTCCGCAAAAAATGCGTACAGCACACAGTGTGCCGTCTGTCCGTTCCACATCTCCGCAAAAAAGAAAGAACATGTTCTATTCTTGTCCATTTTGCGGACAAGGATAGAGATTGTTACAATGCGCCCTCCAAAAAAAGGATAATAAGGATGCAACACGGACTTCATTTGTATTTTTTGCGGATTCGCGTTTTGCAGACCACAAAATACATACCGTCGGGTGAATTCACCCTAATACCATATCTCTGGATCAGCGAACCCGAACTTTACAGGTTAGGAGTTCCGTTATAATGGACTGCGTAGGCGGAATGCAAAACGGAAGCCTTTAAGGAGCATTCCGTCAGAATAGAAGTCTATGGCTAAGCACAACTGGTCCGCCTGGTTTCCGTTACGCAGAACTGAAAGCAAAGTCCTGCATAACGGAGACCAGACGGATCTTTTACGCTTGGCCAGACACTTCTATTATGACGGATCAAAACGGAATGCCCCTTAAAGGCTTCCATTTTGCGTTCTGTCTACAAATTCCGTTATAACGGAATCCATAGCAGAATTCCTACACCACGGGAACCCGAAAAGTCTGGGTTCGCTCATCCCTACTCACAATCACTGATGAAAATCACTGATCAAACACTGACTGTGCAAAAGCTGCCTAAATCATAGGTGTCGAAAACGTCCCACAGGGGCTTCTTAGATATGACATGTGGCCTGAATGCTATGCCCAGAAAGTACGCATTGACAACATAAGCTCCCATATAAATGACTGGATATCTTCCAGGGTGTAACCCGCACCCCTTCAGTGAAGTCTACCGGACCACTGGTCACATTGCGGGCGGACTGACGCGTTTATGGCCAGCATATCTCAGGGTGATTGCATAAAGGCATGGACAGAAGAGCGGTTTCCTTGTGCCCTGGCTGTTGGGTGGGTGAGGGTCTCCAGCTGCTGTCCTCTTTGTCCCGGCTGTGGATTGCCATTGGCTGCGGTCCACGGATCAGGTTTCCTTTTGAGTTGACAACATAACAATGGCTGTCTAGAAGTGTCCATATGTCCTTCTGGAGACAACATGTCAGAGCTGTGCCATCCCCACCTCTGCTGGTCACTCCCTTGTGCTACAAGTTACCCCCAGAGCCCTGAGAGCTGAGGCAGGTATGAGCCCCCCTGGGCGGATGCCTCCTTCTCCTCCTCGCTCCTCTCCCTCTGCTTACTACATGTATCTGTTCCATCACTTCTCTCTATCCAGCCGCCCTCTGATTGGCTGGATTCTGTTTCTAGCCCCTGTCAGCCAATCAGCATCGAGCACTGTTTTTCTCAGAAGCTCCGCAATAAAAAGGACTTGAATAAAGCGCAATGAGAAAACAAGTCGGTCGGGCCCGAAAAGGACGAGAAGGGGCTGCGGTACCGGAACCGATCCGGTCCGAAGGCAAGTAAGGAATAGGAGGCAGCCCCGGGACCCGCACCGAACGACTCGACAGCCCAACATCGCCGGCAGCATCCCCTGTCACTGGAGTCTACTAGCCCGGTAAGTGAGGTGACGGCAGCTGCTGTCCCGTACACGGAGCGGCTCCGGGGCACGGGCTGATTACGGATGGGGGGGTCTGCGCTGGGTAATATGGGGGTCGTGTATATGTCCTCCTCACCAGGAAGAACTGTGCGACATTTGTGCCGACACTTCTCTACTAAATGTCGCGCAGTATTTCTTATAGACTGTAGTTCAGATGACAGCGGGTGATTCCAGTCCAGGTGTATTCTCCATGAGACCGGCTGAACGCTCATTACCGGCACCTATTACACGCCTCCCGGTATACCGGCTGTACCAGTAATGACCATTGGATTCTATACACCCCTGTCCTGTCCCCCTCGTCTTCCGTCCGGGACAACCCCCTCTCCTGACATGTCGCGCACTTGCGCCCTATTATTTTCACACATATGCTGTTCGTTAGTGTTCGTCATTATTGACACCCCCGAACCTGTCACCGGTAACGTGTGTCACCGTGTATGACAGCTGTACTCCCAGCTTCCCGTCAGTGACACAGACCCCCATGTTTCTCTCTTTTTCTCGTCAGCGCCCAGCAGATACAACCCCCCCTCCTCCGCCGTGCCCGTCCGCGCTCTCCCGTCTCCCCCTCGCGAGCACTTCTTCCGCAGAGCCGCAGCCTCGCGCCTGCCGGTTCAAACCGGCTTCTCTGACACCTGTCCCCCCCCACCCCTCGCCCGGCTTCAACTCACCGACCAATCAGAGGAAGCCTGTTGGTTTTGGACAACCAATCCCTGCTCGCGGGGCGGAGTCGATCCCTCAGGAGCGCGCTTATTTGCTCCTTTCTGCAGAGCCGGGCGCTAGTAAGGGGAAGTCGGCGGTGACTGTGGATGACAGGAGGGCCGTCCTCCTGCGACCAGAGCCGCGCGGCTTCTCCTCATGTGCGGCCACAGTCTCACATGCAGGAAAGAAAGACGTTTTCAAAGCTGTGGTGAAATATTACCTCAGCGGAGCACTGTCTAATGGTTTCTAGTCAGTAAAGGAGCCCCACTGCCCCAGTACTGAGATGAGTTACCAGGGTGGTTTTACCTCATTGGTGGGCCTTTTGAAGAAATGTCATGAGTGTCCTCCACTTAGTGTCCCCGCACGTTTTTGTCCCCCTAGTGCCCCACACAGTAGTTATTCTCTCTCATTCATATGGCCCACGTGGTCCGCAATACACGGGCACCGGCCGTGACAACTCCGTGCTGTGGTGTGGACCCATTGACTTGAATAGGTCCACGATCCACAAGATACGACATATCCTCTCTTTTGTGGGGCGGATTGGAAGCCCATGGAAACACTGATCGTGGACCCATTCAAGTCAATGGCTCCACACCGCGGCACAGAGTTCACACCGCCGGTGTCCGTGTATTGCGGACCACTATTTGCGGGCACAGCAGCCATACAGTTGTATGAACGAGCCCTTGGTGGTATATTGCTAGGCTATGCCAACAATGCCCCATGCAGATCCCGCAACTATCTCTAGAATGGAGCCCCCAAAGTGAATGTGAGTGCACCGCACACGCACGGCCGGCCTTCGACAAATGTAGAGCACACAGGGCATGAATGGTGCTCTCTCGTTCTCTTTGGGGCATCCATTCTAGAGATAGGTGCGGGACCCACATCTGACATTGGTGGCATAGCCTAGCAATATGCCACCAGTGTCTGAAGTGAGACAACCCCTTTAAGGGGGCACCAAGACAGAATTACTACTGTGTGGGGGCACTAGAGAGGCAAAAACGTGTGGGGACACTAAGGAGGGGGTCACCAATGAGATACAACAACCCTTGTAACTCCCCTCATATGCCACCAATGTCTGAGGTTAGACACCCCCTTTAACAGGGGGAACTAAGATAATTATTGCTATTGCTGAAGCACAGTATGAGGGTGTGCATGAGCCCTTAGAGAGTACGTTTACAGAATTCTGAATGCATTTTAGGATTTTAGCATTTTATGAATTAGGAGTGCTTTTTTGGGGTCAGTGCCTTTTTTCTTTTTAAATCACAGCATCCTCTGGATCTAACTTTTTTGACCCATAGACATCCTTTGTTTTGTTTTTTGCCAGTGCCAGTGTTGTATTTTTTAATTTTCCCTTAAGCCTCTTGCACACGAACATCTTTTTTGCGAGTGTACGGGCTGGTTATTCATTTCAATGGGTCCGCAAAAAAAACTAAAGTTTCCGTTTCCGTTTTTCCATTAAAAGATAGAACTTGTCCTATTCTTGTCCGCATCACGGACAAGGATAGTACTGTTCTATCAGGGGCCAGATGTTCCGCTCCACAAAAAACGGAATGCACACGGATGTCGTCCATTTTTTTTGCGGATCCGTTTTTTGCGGACCGCAAAACCATACGTTTGTGTGCAGTAGGCCCTAGGCCCCAAAACACGGACAGCGGTGATGTGCATTCCACAATTTGCGGACCGTACATCGCAGGCACTATATAGAAAATGCCTTTTCTTGTCCGCAATTGCGGACAAGAATAGGACATGTTCTATTTTTTTTGCGGACCTGGAAGTGCGGACATAGACTGTCCCCATAGGAATGAATAAGTCCGCAAAATGCAGAACAGAATTACGGACGTGTGAATGGAGCCTTAGGCCTCATGCACACGACCGTTGTTTGATTCCGTGTCCGTTGCTCCGTTTTTCGTGATTTTCTGCGGACCCATTGGTTTTCAATGGGTCCGTGGAAACCTCGGCAAATGCACCGTTTGTCCTCCGCGTCCGTGGTCCGTGATTCCAGTCCGTCAAAAAAATATAACCTGTCCTATTCTTGTCCGTGAAAAACGGTTCACGGACCCATTCAAGTCAATGGGTCCGTGAAAAAATGCGGATGGCCATCCGTGTGTCATCCGTGGTCCGTGTCCGTTTTTTTTGCGGATCCCTTGGCAGGCACTTGGGAAAAATTGTCAGCCTGTCTTTTGGTAAAATCTTTCGGGTCATGTCCGCTAAAAAAAACGGAAGACACACGGAAACACAACGGAAGGCAAAAACGGACACGGATCACTGAACAACGGAACCCCTTTTTGCGGACAGCATAAAAAAACGGTCGTGTGCATGAGGCCTTAGGCTACTTTCACATCAGTGTTTTTCCTTTCCGCTATTGAGATCCATCATAGGTTTTGAATACTGGAGCAAAACGCTTCAGTTTTGTCCCCATTCATTGTAAAACCGGACTGAACGGAGTGCCCCAGAAACACAATGGTGACGGATCAGTTTTCTCGGACACAAAAGAAAACGGATCCGGCGTCCATTGACTTACAATGGTTTTAGTGCCGGACACATCATGGCTATTTTAGAGATGATACTACTGGATCCATTCATAACGGATTCAGACGGTTGTATTATCATGACGGAGGCGTTTTTACTGAACCCTGCCGGATCCAACAAATACGCAGATGTGAAAGTAGCCTTATAATGCTCTGTTTACAGAGGGCACATATACTCTCCTATAAACAAATATATACAATGCATACCAAAATTGACATTAAAAAGGATTACAGAGGGTTTTCCGAGTACCTGATCGGCAGGGGCCCCCACCAATTAGCTGTTTGAGAAGGCACTGGTGGTCCTGTGAGCGCCGCAGCCTTCTCTGTGCTCACCAAGAACAGCGCCGTACATTGTATAGTGGCTGTTATTGGTATTGCAGCTCAGCCCTATTCACTGCTATGGGACTGAGCTGCTCCTAGGCCACGTGACCGATGAACGTGTCATCACTTGGCCTAGGTAAGGCCTCTTTCACACGACCATATGGCTTTTTAAGTGTTTTGCAGGCCGTTTTTATGGGATCCGTTTTTTGTTTCTGTTGTGTTTTCATTTCGGTTCCATTTTTCCGTATGGCATATACAGTATACAGTAATTACATAGAAAAAATTGGGCTGAGCTTAAAATTTTCAGTAGATGGTTTCGCAAAACGGAACAGATACGGATGCATTTCCGTATGCGTTCCATTTTTTTATTTGCGGACCCATTGACTTGAATGGAGCCACGGATCGTGATTTGCGAGCACTAATAGAACATGTCCTATCTTTGCATGGAACCGAAATACGGAAACGGAATGCACACGGAAACACTAACGTTTTTTTTTTTTTTTGCGGAACCATTAAAACGAACGGTTCCGTATACGGAACGCAAAAAAAAAATGGTCCGTACACTCCCGTGTGAAAGAGGCCTAAGGCCTCATGCACACGAACGTATTTTGGGTCCGCGTCCGAGCCGCATATTTTGCGGCTTGGGCGCGGACCCATTCACTTCAATGGGGCCGCAAAAGATGCGGACAGCACTCAGTGTTCTGTCCGCATCCGTCGCTCCGTTCCATGGCCTCGCAAAAAAAACAGAGCATGTCCTATTCTTGTCCAAGAATGGGCATTTCTACAATGGGCCGCGTTCGCGGAATGGAACGCGGAACAGCTTCCGTGTTTTGCGGATATGCGGTTTGTTTCCCGCAAAACACCTACACTCGTGTGCATGAGGTCTAAAGCTGAGAGAAAGTTGTAGCTGTACTACGAGAGCCACTGCCTTCTCAAACAGCTGATCTGTGGGGGTCCCGGATGTCGGACCCCCACCAATCAGATACTGATGACCTATCCAGCGGATAGGTCATCAGTATTTAAGTCTCGGAAAACCCCTTTAAAAACGCCAGGTGCTAAAACACACTATATAGGCAAAACACCTAAAAAAGCTATTAATAAATTCTGACCAAATACTGTGTGTGACAGGCTTAGGCCTCTTTCACACTTGCGTTGTTAGGATCCGGCGTGCACTTCCGTCGCCGGAAATGCCTGCCGGATCCTAACAACGCAAGACAACTGAAAGCATTTGAAGACTGATGAGTCTTCAAAATGCTTTCAGTGTTACTATGGCAGCCAGGACGCTACTAAAGTCCTGGTTGCCATAGTAAGTAGTGGGGAGCCAGGGGAGCAGATACTTACATGCTCATGGGGCGCTCTGACGTCATTGTGGAGCGCCTCTGGACTCGGGAGCCGCACGGACGGTAAGTAGCTTCTCCCCTGTCTCCCCACTACACTTTACCATGGAAGCCGGGACTTTAGCGTCCTGGCTACCATGGTAACCATCCACAAAAGCTAAACGTCTGATCCGGAGATGCGCCGAAACGACGTTTAGCTTAATGCCGGATCCGGATTAATGCACTTCAATGGGCATTAATTCCGGATCCGGCGTTACGGCATGCCTTCCGGATTTTTGGACGGAGACAAATCTGCAGAATGCTACGGTTTTGTCAACGTCCAAAAAACGTTCACATACTGAACGGAAGACATCCTGATGCATCCTGAACGGATTTCAGAATGCATTGGGATAATCCTGATCAATATCTTTCCGTCCTAGAGCCCCAAGGACGGAACTCTAGGACGGAAAGCAAAGGCGCAAGTGTGAAAGAGCCCTAAAGGCTTTTGCCGTTGGCTCACGTATATATCCTCAATTTATGTAAGAATGAGTTTTCTCTTCTTGCTGTTCACCTTTATGCTGTTACTTAGGTTGTCACACTTTCCTGGCCCGTTTTATGCTGGACTTCAGGAAAGCCTTTCAGTAGTGACTCTGGTAAACAGGCGTAGTACGCCGAGCAGATGTTGAGCCTGTGAGACATTCCTGTCATATCGCCTGTTTGATTTCCCCTCCTAGGGGTCTGTACCTTTGCTTGTTGCGGTAAATAATTCAGACACCTACAGTTTTTTTCGGTATTTCCTGGCAATAAACATCCGAGGAGCACAGTGAAGGCAGATTCTTGGGAGCGGAGAAGAAAGATTTAATAAGCAGTCTAAGAACTCCACGTGGGGGCGTGTAAGCTGTCATTTTATTATCGTGGCGGCAGCTAGATATTATTTCTGGTGGAAGGCTTTATGTGAAGGTGGAGGACTATTTTAGGCCGTGTTCAGATGTTTGCTGTCTTTCTCCATTGCTGAATGAGGAGGTGTGATGTATGTTCCAGCTTCTCATAAAGTGACATCTTCAAGATAGGGCATCAGTATCTAAGATCTGGAGTACTCCTTTAAGGGTCCATTCACACATCCGTAAGTGTTTTGCGGATCTGCAATTGCGGATCTGCAAAACACGGACACCGGCAATTTGCGATCCACAATTTGCGGACCGCACATAGCCAGCACTATAATAGAAAATGCCTTTTCTTGTCCGCAATTGCGGACAAGAATAGGACATGTTTTATTTTTTCAGGAACGGAATTGCGAATCCTGAAAAAACGGATCCTGAAAAAACGGATGCGGATCCTGGAAAAACGGATGCGGATCCCGAAAATGCAGATCTGCATCCGTTTCGGCCCCATTGAAAATGAATGGGTCCTGAAATTGCGGAACGGATGCGGACACAAATTACGGACGTGTGAATGGAGCCTAGGACTTAGCGACTGTTGTATAGTAAGTGGGCGGAAAAGAGTAGATTTTATCCAAATTGCTTCATTAAACTGCAAACATACTACAGTTTCTTAACCCCTTAACGACCGCGCGCTGTCTTTTGCAGGCCCTCAGTCTGCAGCGTTGCTTGAAGGGCGTCCAATGGCTGGCGGAGTGCTCCAGCTCTAACAACCAGCTGTTACTAAGCTGTTCCTGCTTGACAGCCGGGGTCTGACGAAGTTGGGGTCCTCGCTGTTAACCCTTTGATTGTGCCGTTGTCCTTACCATGGCATGATCAGAGGAGAGTACGCCCTGCGGTCGGGTCACCAAGTTTGCCAGTGACCCAAATGTAGCAGAGGGAGCTAATCACAGTCAGTCCTGAGGACCTATGAAGGCCCCCGGGGCTGTCTTTATAGTAAGCCTGACTCATACTGACACAGAGCGTAAAGTATTACCACACAGGAGTATAATTGTGAAATTAACAATAACAGTAATCCTATAATGGGATTAAAAAATGTTATAAATAGTGTCATAAAACAGTTTAAAAAATGTAAAAAAAAAAGTCACAACCCTCCCCCCCCAAAATATTGCCATTGAGCACACGTTAAATCCATCATTGGTGGTCGCGCTTGCACACTGTAGGAAAAAAGCGCCGTCCTATGTGCACTCCCACGGTCCTGGCCACCAGAAAGGTCGGCACTTTTTACTATAGTGTGCAAGCGCGACCACTGCTGCTGGATTGCAGGGTGGTCGTAACCATGGAGACAAGCATGTTTAATGTGATGGAAAAATGAATCCAGCCAGCAAAGGAGGCAATATGGAGAATCACAAAACATTAGTAAGTGCCTGGTATTAACTTTCTCTACGTGATAAAGGCTATTTGCTGAAGTGAGAAAACCCTTTTAAGGGCTTTTCAGGCCTGGTCATTAAGGAGTTAAACTAAAAATTTAACTTTTTATAAAATATCTGGTAAATGGGTTATCCAACCCCTAAAATGCTTCCCGCCACTCTGACACCCGCACAGCCGCCACTACGGTGACGGGGGGGAGCAGCCAATAGGCCACTTTTTAAATTACATTAAAGGAGTTATCCAACCCCTAAAAATGCCTCCCCTACTGCCGGGGCCCCTCACACTGATTGTACTTAGCTTGCTTCTGGCCATTGGGGGGGAGCAGCCAATAGCAGGCCACAACAGGGACGAACCTCCCTAGCGTCACCTGCGATGCTAGGGAGGCTCGTCCCCGTCGCAGCCTGCTATTGGCTGCTGCCCCCCAGCGGCAGATGTTTTCATCCACGTGACAGGGACATGCAGCAGCGGCCGTGCAGGCGTCAGAAGCGACACAAGTGCTGGAAGCAAGCTAAGTACAATCAGTGTGTGGGGCCCCGGCAGTAGGGGAGGCATTTTTGGGGTTGGATAACCCCTTTAATGTAATTAAAAAGTAAGTATGTTCATGTGCAAATTCACGGAGAAATATCAGAAGTGGAGAGTGAGAGAAAGTATTGATCACAGACTTACATTTCCCTACACTTCCTGGCAGCAGTCACAATGAAGAACATTACAATCTCCTCGGTCTGAAATGGCTTCTTACAGGAAATGTAGATAAGATAGATTCAGGATAGCACATGCCATAAATGTCTGAAAGATGTGGGACTTGAACATGTTTGGAGAACGGGGGTCCCCAACTCTTCTGGTGCACCCACGGGACGCAGCATGGGAATGAAAGGTGAGGCAGCTGCTCCATTTACATCTATGGGAGTGCGCAGCCCTCCTCATTCTCTCCTATGGGAGCTATGGAAACTGGGCCCTGCAACTGTCATTCACAGTATATCCTGTGGAAATGCCATGCTGCATCGGCTTTCCTGTCCCTTCACTTAACATACCTGATGTTTTCAGTATTAGGGCTCACGCACACAAACTTATATTTTGTCTGTGTCCGTTCAGTGGGGCCCGCAAAAAACGGAAATTACTCCGTGTGCATTCCGTGTCCGTATGTCCGCATGTATACGGACCACAAAACAACAAGAGTTGTGTGCATGAGTCCTTAATAGTGTTTTCCTAATATATATATATATTGAACTCACTGCTTGAGAAAGGTGCCATTGAGTGCACCGAAACGTCGCTTCTTACCCAGCAAAAAAAGTAGCCACTTTTTCTCACCATCAAGGAAGTGCTGTGGAATTTCTTGTGCTATATTTCCGTGGACATAGGGGATTGTCCTCACAGCCACTGGCACTCCATCTTTTTTATTTTTTGGAACTTGCTGTGCGATCCGTTGCATTTTTTCTTTTTTTTTTATATATTGAATATGCCATAAGCGTCTGAGAGGTAGAGGTCCAGTAATATTTTCATTCTGCCATGTAAGATGGCCACTGGACACCGCGCTGAGAGGCAGAATAAGTGGAGAGGTTCCCGCACATGTGCTTACCTCTGCCCATTCAGTTACCGGTGTGAGGGAGTTAGGGTCCTTTCACACTTGCGTTCTGAGGATCCGGCAGGCACTTCTGTCCCGCCGGATCCGGCAGAACGCAAGTCGCTTGAAGCATTAGAAGACTGATCAGGATCCTGATCAGTCTTCTAATGCTTTCAGGTTACTATGGCAGCCAGGACGCTATTAAAGTCCTGGTTGCCATAGTAGTAGTGGGGAGCGGGGGAGCGGTATACTTACAGTCCGTGCGGCTCCCGGGGCGCTCCAGAATGACGTCAGAGCGCCCCATGCGCATGGATCACGTGATCCATGCGTGTAGGGCGCCCTGACGTCACTCTGGAGCGCCCGGAGCCGCATGGATGGTAAGTATACTGCTCCCCACTACATTTTACCATGGCAACCAGGACTTTAGCGTCCTGGCTGCCATGGTAACTATTGAGAAAAAGCTAAACGTCGGATCCGGCGATGCGCCGAAACGACGTTTAGCTTATGGCCGGATCCGGATTAATGCCTTTCAATGGGCATTAATTCCGGATCCGGCCTTGCGGCAAGTGTTCCGGATTTTTGGACGGAACAAAAAGCGCAGCATGCTGCGGTATTTGCTGCGTCCAAAAAACGTTCCGGTCCTGAACTGAAGACATCCTGATGCATCCTGAACGGATTTCTCTCCATTCAGAATGCATTGGGATAATCCTGATCAGGATTTTTCCGGCATAGAGCCCCTACAACGGAACTCTATGCCGGAAAACAAAAACGCTAGTGTGAAAGGACCCTTAGTCTTTCAGAACGTCAGGCGTGTATGTGTCTGTCTCGCCATTCCCTCTGCTCCTTTATCTGGAGAAACAGGATTCAGGAGACCACCGTTCTCATGGATGGAGGTCCCATAGGTCAGACCCCCACCTATCAGACATTTACGGCGTGCCCTGTGGATATTCCACCATTGTCTCAGATGGAAAACCCATGAACTATTTTGTCTATAACGACTTCACTCTAAGGCTCGCCATACACTTCAGATGGTCGGCTGGCCCCACCAAAATCAGTGGCTGACATTTATTTAACGTGTTTGGCTGAAGAGCTGATAGTATAAGTGTTTTAGGTGCTAATGGACGGGGCAAAGGATGTTTGTCACCGTTTTATATGCTATTTGTAGAGCAATAAAGAGATCTCAGAATGGGAAGCAGTTGGACTTGGTGAAGGATTCCTATCTTATCTGCATCCATGTTTGTTGGTGAAGAGTCTGAAGGAAGCAGTTCTCTTATCTGTTTTTCAGTTTCCACTGTAATCTTGAAATTAACAAGGAATTACCGTAGATCTTTGCCCCTCTAAATATCTTGAAGGTGATAAGATTGAACCCAGTGACTTGTTTCATTGCTGCTTGATGGCTTTCCTGCTGTGTGCTTTGTGTCCCTCCAGAGCTGTGCACATAATTCTGCCGTATAAACGGCGGAGCTTGTTAGCTTAGGATAGCTACCTGCACAGGAGAGAGAATGCCAATAGGCACGGGTGGGAGCCTCTCATTTGGGAATGTGGGCCGGGTATATAATGATATTTGGCGCTGGTAAATAAAGCCTTTCTGTAACAGGTATGAAATAATGGGATTCTTAAAAAAACACCTCTGCTTTATTTCAGTGGCACCGGTGTAATATGAAAAAGTTGGGTAATTTTGTTTGCTTTACTTCTCTTGTGCCACGTTTTATTGATATAATGTTTTTTTTTTTTTGGCTGTTCAGACACAATGGGAGATTGCAAATTCTTGCATTAGGACAATAATCAGGTGCAGAGATATAGGGGTGCAGAGGATGCTGTTGGGACCCGCCAGTGCACCTCAGCAGCTTTCCAGTGCTGGCCACGCCCCTCGGTGCACTGAAGCCCTTATTTGCATAAATAATAATTAAAAAAAAATCTTGGGAACACTGTAGCTGATTTTCACAAGGCAGGTATTGTTTTTCTCAGCAGGGTGAACCCTACCAGGCAGAATACCTGGCTTAATTGGGTTGATCCTGTTGACATATGAATACTGAGTACTTCTCACCATCAGATGTGTCGGCTGGCAATCCTCTACACTGTCCATTATAAGCTCAATCGTCAGGATCTTATTTTAATGTAAAGAGATCTCCTACCCCCAAGGTAAAATCAGCTAAGGAAGCAATAGCCACTCCCGTGTTTTCTGCCTCTGGGTTCTAGCTTTGAGGTTCCCGTCCGGTCTCCCGTGAACAGGACCAGAAGTGTGATGTCCCGTCCATTGTCACATGCACAGCTCCAGCGATTTACTTGGCGGTTTAGTGCCATTAGGGAACACGTAGGCACTGAATGGCTGCAGCGGTGCACGTGACGACAAATGGGACGTCAAACTTATAGTCCGCTGAGGATGAGAAGCAGCGGGATGGGAACCTCAGTGCAGAAACGGAGCACCGGGGAACAGGTGAGTGGCTTTCTTTATTAAGCTAAATGCATTCTGGACCTCAGCTGATTTTACCTTGGGGGTTGAACAACCCCTTTAATCTATAAGCAGACGTGGAACCATTGTCGTGTGCTCTGTTCGGACCGGTTGAGCTAGGAGAACGGGGCCGTTGTGTCTTTTGGCTCTAGCGGACCACAGACATCCATAGAACCTAGTGGCATTTCATGATCAATGCTGAAGGGAAGATGAGCGTTCATATAGTGGTCCCCCTAGCAATATAATGACAATGTTTCATTCTTTCTTTTACAGGCTGACGATCACTAGAAGATAAAAATGGCTCCTACACTGGCTACAGCGCACCGGCGTCGGTGGTGGATGGCAGTCACTGCAGTGGTGGAGAATCTCTTCTTTTCTGCAGTACTTCTAGGGTGGGGATCCTTGCTTATCATGCTGAAATCCGAAGGGTTCTACTCTTACCTGTGCCACTATCCAGGTATAACATACGTCTGGGCTAGTCCAGCAGTCTTGCATGGTTTTATTATAATATTAGTTTTGAAAAATTAAAGAGTTTTCATGTTTGCACTGGCCTATGCATATGAATATTTCTTAATTCTAATCCTTGCTGGAGGACAGGGTTGCTGGGGGTCAGATCTCCACTAATTGCACCTATTGCATATAAATGGCCTTTTCTAAAAGACCCCTTTATGCTGCCCAAACCTCAGATCATCGCTAACAAGCGTTCAAAAGGGTTGAACTGCTCTGTCCCCATTCATTTCTATGGGACGGCTCTGTAGTATTCACTTGAACAGGAAGGAGTTGTCCCATAGAAGTGATTGGGGACGGCTGAGATGTAATTACACTGCCACCACTTCAGTTGTGACGGCGAGCAGGTAATCAATGAAGAGAAGGCAGCGGGTAATCGGTAATCGGACCCTGCCGATCTAATACTGACCTATCCTGAGGAAGCATCATGGTTTGCTGCCTGGATGGTAATGTATGTAGTAGAGCTCACCCACTCAGTATGGGTTCAGTCAAATGCTGTCCGCAAAAATACGGATCCGATTTTTGCAGACAGTTCCGCATATCCGCAAAAAACGGATAGCATTCAGTATTTTTGCGGACCCATAGACATCAATAGGGCCATGTTCTGATTTTGACACGTAAAGGACATGTTTCATTTGTTATGCGGAGCCGTGGAATGGAAGAAAAGGGCCCCATAGAAGTGAATGGGTCAGCATCTAATCCGCTAAAAAAAACGATCTGCATTTTTGCGGACAGCATACGGCCATCTGAATGAGCCCTATGACAAATATCTATTACTGTACAGTTACTCAAGGCAGTTTCTAAGGCATTATTGATTTACTGAATGATTTATGACATCACCGAGAGTGAAATGAATAGGCAGATGTTCTGCATCACTGGAGCATAGCTGAAAAAACAGGATTGTGTTCCTTCGCAGTTAGAAGCCATTGGGATGTGAGATACAATACACTATATTATACACTATGCATATTAGTAGCTGGGGTAACAGGGCACTAGGTATAGCTGCACAGTGTATATGACAGAACATGAGGCCATACTGTACGTACTAGAACAGCAACAGGTTAAAAAACCCAGCAGGATGTTATATAGAGGATGATTTGACACGCTTCACATATATTGTACGGTAGGGTTTGGATGAGAAAAGTCGTGTCCTTCGGATAGCTCCAGGGGGTGGTTGTATTGTGTACATATATTTCATCATACCGCCTGCTCCATAGACAGGATATGTACATGTCTGTATGAAGCTTTTGCACAAGATTTTTACGTGGCACACGAGGCTTAATATATATTATGAACGTAGGGAGGATTTTATCATTTACGTGGTTTTTTTGTGTCTCTTTTGTCTGTGTGGGCGTGCCTAAATTATGAAATGGTGCACAGTCATAATAAATGTGGCGCAAGTGCAATGTGGTTTATCAATAAAAGTACATCATGGGGTTGCCTGACCTGGAATTGCGACTTTTTTTGTGTCTTTTTAAAAAGCCGCACGTCATAAACAAGACATCCTAAAGTCGTGACGCTCACCAAAAGTCAAAAAATTTCACCAAATGTCACAAAAACATACACAGATGTTGCCATTTACGGCAGAAAACCTGCGTAGTAGATTTAATAAATGTCTCCCTGAGGCCTCATGCACATGACTGTATGTATTTTGCGGTCTGCAAAAAACGGATCCGCAAAAAATACAAATGACGTCTGTGTACATTCTATATTTTGCGGAATGGAACAGCTGGCCCTTAATAGAACAGTACTATCCTTGTCCGTAATGTGGACAATAATAGGACTTCTTCTATTTTTTTGCGGAACGGAAATGCGGAAACGTAATGCACACAGTAGCATTCCTTTTTTTTTTTTTGCGGACCCATTGAAATGAATCGTTCCGTATACGGTCCGCAAAAAACCCAAAACGGACACGGTAAAAAAATACGTTTCTGTGCATGAGCCCTTAGAGTGTATTCTAGTAATGCAAAGGAAATGTTTTATTACATACGTAGACTAGGTCCACTAGAGCTTGAGTGGCCAATAGCATGGACCCCGACATCACCGTACCCTCATAGGACACTACCTGTGTCATGGCCGCCCCCATGCCCTGCCCTAGGCATACTTTAATCAATCAGTTTTGCCTTCAGTGCTTTTTATCTGGAAGTAACAGAAAAAAAAACAAACTCATTGTATCCTTTTTTCCCCGTTGACAATCCGTGGTTTGCAAGATTTCATAGATGTTTTTGGCCGATCTACTGTTGGCGGCCAACTTGAGAATATATATACCAGCTGACACTATTTGATTACTTTTGTCATGAGGTCCCATGTAGTGGTCACTGCATAGTCAAGGTGCAGCCAAAATCCCCAAATTGGTGCAATCTGCACATGAAGCGCTAGTTCAATGTACCCGCCACTTGGCTGCGTGGTAACCGCTATGTGGTTGATTCGCTTAGCTGCGAGACTTTACCTGCTGCAGGTGGATATAGCATGCCACAAGGGACGGCACTATGATTGCTGCTTACACTCGTCACAGTGACAATTGTCAGATTTTTTAAAATCAAATCATAAATATCTATGTGTCCTCGATGATGATGGTCGTGTCTTGTTTGTGTGAGCTTTTGAGCTCTGTTTCTGGGATCAATACATAAAGCAAACACAAAATGATAGGATGATGGATAGACTAAAGTACAAGACATTAAGCACCTGGCCGTGGTCTGCAGCCGTCTGCTCATCACTAAGCATGCCCCATTACATTCATTCTGCGTCTATGTGTGACGTACGTAGAATCACGGATCTGCCCCTGTTCCTTTTCTGGCACAGAGACACTTAGAGAGGTTCTAGCCTTTCGATAAATACATTTTCATCTCTGTTCATGCTGTGTCGGGTAAATGACTAATGTCTCTATGGCTTAGAAAGGGTCTATTTGACATAAACTAGGCTCAGTGCAAACTGCATCTGATTCTTTTGTCGAAAGGATATCCCAATGTATGCCTTTGTGGTACATCTACGACACATAGGCATGCCTTTTACTTTTTTTGGCGGTGGCCCTGCGTATAGGACAATGCAGCTTTATGCTCTTTCCTATGCAGTCGAAACAATAAGCGGATGCTATCCAAATGGAAAAAGCGCTCTTAGCCTCCGTCACGTAAATGGAGCTTTATGTTTGATGTACGGTATATGCTTTTCCTTGCATATACACCGAACGTAAGGCTGGGACACGTTGTGCGTTGAGCCTTCAGGGTGGTGTCTGTAGTGAAAATCCTTTAAATACGTTTTTTTTTCCCATGATGGGAGACAATGGGCAGTGTATGTAAGATTATGGCGTAGCGTTGCAGGTGTTGGTGCTATATATTTAGCGCATACATTGAGAGATTCTGCCGGTGTATACGCCAAGCGTGCTACAAGGGCAGAACCGCGATGGTTTGTTCATTGGTATTTGCTCGGGCATTGTGCAGATGCACATGATATACCGTAGGAAAGCACGTCTTCTCCCTAATTAACCTTCCCGCTGTCTCGGTATATGCTTATTATAGTAACAGTAGTTATGATAGCCTCTTTATACTATTGTCAGGAGATGTAATTGGAGCCAGAGGCTTCTCCTGTATGTCAGTACGTGGCAGACCGGGGTAATTATACCTTCTGCCCGCACTTAGATTCAGTCAGGTGGCTTGGGACTCAGGTACTTACTTACTTAGTAGATGACTTAATAGGAAAGCCATGATCTTGGAGATGCAGGTCCTTTGTGTCCAAGTATTTTATCTTCTAACAATATTCAGACTGAAGGGTCACTATTTCGTTGTGGCACCATATACTTGTCACAGTAAGAGGACGTGGATTTTGGTGTAGATTCTGGACCCCAAAAATGCGCCGAAAAAAACACTTGCAAATCAATTCTATTGATTTTAATGGAAATACTGCTTGTTAAAGGGGTATTCTCATCTCAGACAATAGGGGCATATGAGGTCCCAGAGGTGGGACCCGCACCTATCTCTAAAACGAAGACTGGCAAAGTGGTGGCTGGGGGTGTCAGGTCTGGCCACCACAAAGCCTTCCTATTGGCCCGACAAAAATAGCCGAGTGGCGTGCTTGGCTATCTTCGGAATCCCCATAGAAATTAATGGAAGCACACCGCGCTCGGCTATTTTCGGCGGCCCCACAGAAATGAATCTGCTGTGCGCCGTCCGAGACTTTGCCAGCAAAGTTTATGAGCTAGGTGCAGGTCCCAGAGGTGGTACCCGCACCTATCAGACAATGGGAGCATATCCTAGCGATATGCCTTCATTGTCTGAGAGGACACAACCCCCTTTAATTTACACAGCTCTGCTTCCTGATGCAGTTTTGGAAGCCGAAATCAGGAGTGGATCATAAAAGGAGAGAAAGTATAAAGGACAGATGCAACTTCTCCTCTTTTTTGAATCCACTCCTGGTTTTGGCTTCCACAACAGCATGCAAAAACCTGACCGCGTGGCCGTACTCTTAAAAACCTCGGCATGGATGAAAAGAAGTGACTTCCATCTTGGCGTAGATTCCATGTCAAATTCACATCTTAACTTCCAATTGAAATGTGCAGGAGCAAAACCATGTAAAAAACGCATAAAAAAGCCACGTCAAAAACCACAGCCAAAAAGCCACAAGGAATCCTGAAGTGGATTTTGCATCAGTTTCTTTTCACCTCAGTGTGAACATACTTTAAGGGCTGGTCCAACCAGACGATTTTGCCATTGTCATTGAATGGGTCTAAACAGCGAGCAGATGCCCGCCACAGTTTCCAATGGTGTCCATGTTGTTTCGTGGTAGAAATATACTGTGGCCACATGAAAGGCAGCACGGCCTTCCATGGAAAACATCAGGAGTGGTTTTTTTGGTGCAGTATCTGCTCCACAATCCCATTAGGGCCTCTAGACGTTCTTGCATTGTATAGATGGACATTCATTTGGATGGCTGCCATGTATACTACAGATCCACTGTAACAGCTGAAAAGTCTGAATATGGATTGATTGCTCCACGTATAAATGAATGATTAATCTTATTTTGATGTCATTGAAACTGCTGTTGTGCTAGTAATAATTTACATGGCATTAGCCGCCAGTAGTTGTGTGACCTTCTCATGGCTGAAACCTTTACTCTCTGTCCCCACGTCAGATCATTTCATTAGCATTTGACTTTACCACACGGGCAGAGGGCAAAAACGTTTCTCCTAGTTTAGCAATCCAGCAAGTAATTTAGCCAACGCCTCGGCCATAACGTGCTCTAAAAGTTGCTGCCACAGGCAAGAAAATGAGTAGATGTAGCATAAAAATGTGTTATGAAAGGAGGACTCTGACACATCTGCATGTAGTGTAGCTATCTTTAATCAGTCCAGAAACAGCATCTCAGCACTCCAGGAGCTGCCCTTTGGACGGTGTAGTAAATCCCAGCCTTCGGTCCCTGCTGCTCCCGGATCTGCTGAGTATCCCACTGGACTTTGGCTAGAAAGGAGCAGTAGGAGTCTTTCACTTGTGGAAGCATGAATCAGCTTGTCATAGTTGCTTGGTTTCCTGTTGCCACTATTATTATCCACTGTTCAAGAACGCATGGCACATTTTTCTTCGACACTACAGCTTAAAGAGGTCCTCCGGGAATGACTTAAAAGGTCGACAAGACTTGTTGCTTCCGCTTGCAGAGCTGCCTAGAGGAGTGATGAAGTGGGGCCTCACTATACCCTACACTGCTCCGCAATACATGGTGATGATGTGTTCCTGCCTGTGATATGCCATCATGGCTGAGCAGCCTGACAGGAGCACTCAAAAAGGCATAATATATGCAAGTGCCAGAGCCTCACTCTCCTAGGCAGCTCTGCAAGTGGAGGCAACCAGTCTTCCTCACATTCTAGGACAGGTTGCTTGCAGTCATTTTCAATGATTCCTGGACAAGCCCTTTAAAGTGTAGATAACGGTGATATGAAGCATTATGAATACTTATGGATACTATTGATGGCTTATCCACAGGACAGGCCAACAATATCTGATCAGCGGGGATACAGAACCCCACTGATCAACTCATTAATTCAGGGCCAGACCTATACAGCCGAGTAACCAACAGCAGAGCTCTGTAGTTCTGATGCTGACTTACGGCACCCGAGTTAGGGCTCATTTACACGACCGTGGTTTGGTTCCGCATCCGAGCTGCATGTTTTGTGGCTCGGGTGCAGACCCATTCACTTTAATGGGGCCGCAAAAGATGCGTGTAGCACTCCGTGTGCTGTCCGAATCCGTTGCTGCGTTCTGTGGCCCCGCAAAAATTATAAGTCATGTCTTATTTTTGGACAAGAATAGGCATTTCAATAAAGGGCTGTCCGTTCCGCAAAAAGGCACACAGGAGGCATCCGTGTTTTGCGGGTCCGCAATTTGCGGACCGCAGGACATGGCACGTTTGTGTGAACAAGCCCTCAGGCTAAGTTATTTCAATCAGTTATTGTGAGCCAAAACCAGGTTTGAAAGCTCACATCTGCGCTGTGAACTCCGGCAGTCAGTTCCAGGGGGTTGAACAGTTCACCGTATCCAGCATTGCCAGACACCACCCTGCACCGCCCAATCCCATTACAGTGAATCCGGCCGCTTTCCGACATATATGCTGGCTTTCGGCCGGACAAAAAATGTTGCGTGTAGCATTTTTTGTCTGGCTGAAAGCCAGCATGTACGCCGGGTACAGGGTACAGTGACTAGATTACAGTGCCGGAGTCCACAGCGCAGCTGTGAACCCGGCCTTACACTGAATGAGCTGATTGTCAGGGATGTGGGGTGTCAGGGCCTCATGAATCAGATGTTGATGGCCTACCTGAGGCGAGACCATTAGTGGTAAAATCCTGCACAACCTTTAAAGTGGCATATGTCATAAATTCTGAATAGGTACAAGTCCCACCTCTGGGACCAGAATTTTTTTTTCAAATCAGGGGTCCCCTTTTACGCTTGTTTCTGCCCCAGCACACAAGGTTGGAGTTAGGGGGAGGTGCAGATTGCAGCAGTGTACATGTCATAAATGTCTCTGGATGGGTATAATTTATTAAGAGCTTACTGAAGGCTTCCCAAGGCCATTAGGAGCCCAGCAGTATATGTGGATATTATATTATCATGGTGGGATGTAAGATATTCTCATAGAAGATATAAGATCCTGCATGCACTGTGTGATCCTCGAGATACTGACATTCCTCACCTGGGGACCCTCTGCATATGGAAGCTGAAGCTAGGTGTACTTAGGTTTTAGAAGTGTAAAATGTCAGTGCAATTTATGTGATGGGAAAAAACCCTATACAGTTGCAATTGGCATGCAACGTATTCCCCACAGGGAATAACAGAAATCATGTGCAATGGAGATTTTCATGCAAATCACTTGCTGTGTAGCCTAAGTAAAGACTATGGTAGGTAAACAAGGGTTTTAGTCAATACTGGGCTCCTTCTTCTGAGGGAGACCCTGCCCTCTGTCTTGCATAAAAGAACAGGATCAATATACTATATGCAGTTACTATGGAAGCACAGTGATGTAGACTAAGGCCTCATGCACACGGCCATTGTTTGTTGGTGCCTGTATTGCGCGTCTGCAATATACATGCACTGGCCATTTGTGCACCAAATGAATGGGGCCGCAATCCAGAAGGTGTAGTGCGGATCGTCGGATGCAGATTGCAGACCCCATTCAAGTGAATGGGGCGGCGTCCATATACGGCGGCTACATGGTCGGTGCCCGTGCATTACGGATCACAATTTGCGGTCCGAAGCATAGGCCAACAACAGCCATGTGCATGAGGCCTACTACACAGTGGTTCACACAAAAATCTTCTTTTAGCAAGTAGACCTGTCCATGATCTTAGGACACTGTGTCACCCTACTGGCCATTAGATGCAGAGATGACTCCCTGTAGCCCACCTGCTGCACCTTCCTTCTTTAAGAAAGAGAGGTGTCTGGTCAGGGAGACCCCCTTAGCTCTCCTTCCAGTATGTAATCAGATACATTGTCACGAACCAGCGGGTGTGAACCCACTGTGCCACGTGTCCTACCTCCTCAAAGGGTGTTGTCTAAGTGAACCCCTTTGATTCTTCACAGTACCCCTAATGGTGGGGATAGACTTTCCCGAGGGGAGCACCGGATCGCTACCTCTTGAGGAGGATAGGCACACGAGGCATCTGGCCCAGGCGGACCAGGAGTTACCAGGGAAAGGTACCAGAAGTACAGGCGGAGTCGTTACTAGGAGCAACAATGCAGGACCAAAGGATGAGGCAGAGGCGTAGTCAGGGCAGGCGGCACAAGTCAGGCAATCCGGGTAGGCAACAGGAGAGTCAGGGCTAGCAGGCAGGGATCAGATGGGTAGCAGAATCCAATAACACAAATATGAGTCATAGTAACATAGTAACATAGTATATAAGACCGAAAAAAGACATTTGTCCATCCAGTTCGGCCTGTTTCCTACAAGTTGATCCAGAGGAAGGCAAAAAACCCCTGTGAGGCAGAAGCCAATTTTCCTCACTTAAGGGGAAAAAAAATTCCTTCCCGACTCCAATCAGGCAATCAGAATAACTCCCTGGATCAACGACCCCTCTCTAGTAGCTATAGCCTGTAATATTAGGCTAAGGCTCCTAATATTAGGAGCCTTAGCAGAACACAAGGACCTTGACGCTGAGGCATCTGGGAAGGGGGCTGAGCCACTTATGTATGCACAGGAGGGCTAGGATAGGTCAGCGAGGTCACATGACCTAAGCCACAAAGCCCAGGAAGTGACGCGCGCCGGCCCTAAGGCTACTTTTACACTTGCGTTTGGTGCGAATCCGTCATGGATCTGCACAGACGGACCCGTTCAGATAATACAACCGTCTGTATCCGTTCAGAACGGATCCGTCTTGAACACCATTGAAAGTCGATGGAGGATCGATCCGTTTTCTATAGTGCCAGATTGTGGCTCAGTTTCGTCAGATGGACAGCAAAACGCTGCAAGCCTCCAAAGCGGAATGGAGAGGGTACGGAGGCAAACTGATGCATTCTGAGCGGATCCTTTTCCATTCAGAATTCATTAGGGCAAAACTGATCTGTTTTGGACCGCTTGTGAGAGCCCTGAACGGATCTCACAAACGGAAAGACAAAACGCGAGTGTGAAAGTACCCTTAAGGAAGTGCAGCGGGAACAAACAGCAAGCGTGCTGTGGCCAGGGCTGAGAGCAAACTGTGGGGTGGATCTAGACCAACAGCGCCCACACAGACAGAACCCAGGACTGGAAAGCGGGGAATGGGAAGCATCGGCCGCAGATCACCGCTGAACACAGCGCCCACACAGACAGAACCCAGGACTGGAAAGCGGGGAATGGGAAGCATCGGCCGCAGATCACCGCTGAACACAGCGCCCACACAGACAGAACCCAGGACTGCAGCGATAAATGGGAAGCACCGGCCGCAGATCACCGCTGAACACAGCGCCCACACAGACAGAACCCAGGACTGCAGCGGTGAATGGGAAGCACCGGCCGCAGATCACCGCTGAACACAGCGCCCACACAGACAGAACCCAGGACTGCAGCGGTGAATGGGAAGCACCGGCCGCAGATCACCGCTGAACACAGCGCCCACACAGACAGAACCCAGGACTGCAGCGGTGAATGGGAAGCACCGGCCGCAGATCACCGCTGAACACAGCGCCCACACAGACAGAACCCAGGACTGCAGCGGTGAATGGGAAGCAACGGCCACAGATCACCGCTGAACACAGCGCCCACACAGACAGAACCCAGGACTGCAGCGGTGAATGGGAAGCACCGGCCGCAGATCACTGCTGAACACAGCGCCCACACAGACAAAACCCAGGACTGCAGCAGTGAATGGGAAGCACCGGCCGCAGATCACCGCTGAACACAGCGCCTACACAGACAGAACCCAGGACTGCAGCGGTGAATGGGAAGCACCGGCCGCAGATCACCGCTGAACACAGTGCCCACACAGACAGAACCCAGGACTGCAGCGGTGAATGGGAAGCACCGGCCGCAGATCACTGCTGAACACAGCGCCCACACAGACAGAACCCAGGACTGCAGCGGTGAATGGGAAGCACCGGCCGCAGATCACCGCTGAACACAGTGCCCACACAGATAGAACTCAGGACTGCAGCGGTGAATGGGAAGCACCGGCCGCAGATCACTGCTGAACACAGCGCCCACACAGACAGAACCCAGGACTGCAGCGGTGAATGGGAAGCACCGGCCGCGGATCACCGCTGAACACAGCGCCCAGAACCGCAGCAGTAAGCAGGGGAACAGCGGCGCTCAGCAGCCGCTGTTACACACATTAATGAATGTTTTCCCTCCAATTCCAAGTTAGATCAGTCAATAAGTATTGAATTATAGCCATATTATTGTTATTGTGGGGAACATTTAAACAATTTTCCACTCCTGAGGAACTCCTACTCCATCTGTACTTTAAAAGTGATTGCTGCTGCTATGTTCTGGAGAACCTGTGAGCAGGTTACAAAGGAGCCTAAGGGGGCTTATGTAATGTGTATGGGGGGAGGGTATTTATGTATTGTCTGTGTGTGTGGGGAGGACTAATGTATGTGGCTGTGTATCTTTTGAAGACAGCTGAAGTATGGGACATGATGGATTTAAGCAAGCACCATTCTTTGTGTCCCCCATCCCCCCTACCAAAAGATACCTTTTACTTTCTATTTTTTTTTTTTTTGCTTATGCATTGCCATCACACTAGATTTGCACCTGCCTGTTACAGAACTTAGCTTTACTACAAGATGATGACTAACTTCTCGTACATACATTACTGATTTTTCTCATTTGGGTTGGCCTTCCTTGGTCCTCCTCACACACGTCAGTGAGTTGTCCCTATGAACTCCAGTTACCCAAGTCATCAAAAAGCTAATCTTACATTTGTGTCAGCATTTATGGCAGATGAAAACTGTTGAATGAATAAGTGAAATCGGGTGATTGGCGGCACATTTACATGGCCAGATTGTCAGAAACAAAAAAAACTTTAAAAATCTATGATTTGTCTTCTATGTTGCTCCGCACTGAAGAATCCAGTTCCCCAAGTCATCAGAAAGCTAATCTTAAAAAAAAAAGGACATTTTTGTCAGCATTTATGGCAGATGAAAACTGTTGAGTCACATTGGAGCTGAGGGAACACTTCTTTATCGCTGTCCATGAGAGCAAGTTTCAGCGGCCTTTCATTCTGCAGACAATGACGGCATTATACTTCCAGCGCTCTTCTGTCCTCCTTGTTATCAGGAATGTCTTCTTGAGACCCAAGGGGATCCTCTTAACAAAACTGTCTCTCCTTTCAGGGTCTAGTGTTCAGTGACCACCACTGGCACACCTACTCATCACTAGAATGAGGGCCCTGCACCCTCCATTCCTATGAATGGACCATGTCCAAATATGCTTCCTGTTACTCCATTCTACGGAGCTGACGATAACAATCAGTTCCTGTTCCCCGGTATCTCTGTCAGTCCCATAGACTTTGAATGGCAGTGTGCATGCAGTGACCTGCAGGTCCCAGAGGTGGAGCCTCAGTAATCAGAGATTTATCACCTATGGGGCCCTCAGCAATTATCTGCTATCCTGTTGATAGGTGATAAATCTTGACTGAGGAATAATATGGTGTGAGATATGTTGCCCTACCCTTCTAAAGCTGGATTTACACAGGCCGATTGTCGGGAAGGAAGCGTTCCTTTCCGACAGTTGGCTGCACGTTCAGTGAAGGGGGGATCGGTATTGCGATTCCTTGTCCTCATACAGAATCATGGTTTTTGAGCAGCCGATCACTGTTTAGAAAGCACGATCTGCTGCCCAGAAACCATGATCGGTGGTGCCTGCACGAATGAATGAGTGAAATCGGGTGATTGGCAGCACATTCACATGGCCAGATTGTCAGAAAACCTTACAAAATCCATGATTTTTCTTCTATGTTCCTCAGCACTGAAGAGTCTCATCTAGTTGAACTACTCTGGATTGATATTTCTAGCTATGCAGTATAATTAAGTAGTTACCTCCAGGATATAAGATCTCAGCAGCATCCACACCCTTCACTGCTATCTCTGTGGACGCTGCTATTTCAGGACAGCTTATATGCAGAGGAGGAGGAAGCGCACTCTCAGGAGAGCATTCATTGCTTTTACCGGTGCATTCATAGCAAAGAATAGAACTGGACCCTTTTATATCTTGTATTGGGCACTTCAGTAACTGCAACCTTCCACATTTAGTATCTCTTTTGGAATGTAAACTAGTGGAAATAGGGAATCCCTTAGAATCTAAAAAGTAAGGGCGGCATTGTATTCTAATACAGTACTAAGAAACAATGTCTCTTCAGATGCCATGGGGGTAGTTTATCATTGTAGGTGTTTGGGGGCTCGTTTTTAGATTGTAGTTGCTATGTTCACCTGCACCAAATTTCTGAAAATGACGCACGGTAATAATCCATTTTGTGCAAGTGCAATGTGGTTGTGCCTATTTCAGTAAAAGTAAGAGCCTGGGGATTGCCTAGTGTGGAGTTGCAACTTGTTTGTGACTTTTTAAAGGGAGTCTTTCACCCCCCAAACCCCATTTTTCAGCACTCACATATTCCTGTTCTAAATTGCCCCCCCATTAAAAAGCCTCTTACCCCATTGTTTCACAGCTTACCTATCTTCATAAAATCACTTTTATTTCAGCTGTCAATCACAGCTGAAGGTGCCCAGGGGCGGCGTCATAACGGCCGGTGCCCAGGCCGCAAGCTCATCTTCATAACTTTTCACTCCCCCTTTTACCCAGACAGCCCGCCCAGTGTCTTCTGCTTGGCCTCCTCCTCAAGTGGCCAAATCCCGCGCCTGTGCCGAGGATCCGGCAGTCCACTCTGAACAGCCCTCCGATGCAGCGCTTCCAGGAGTATCGCTGTACGGACCCGCGCCTGCACACAGGATACCCCGATGTTTGCGCCAGTAATCGGGAAACCAGTGCGCAGGCGCGGACTGCCGGATCCTCGGCGCAGGCGCGGGATTTAGCCACTTCAGGAGGAGGCCAAGCAGAAGACACTGGGCGGGCCGTCTGGGTGAAAGGGGGAGTGAAAAGTTATGAAGATAAGCTCGCGGCCTGGGCACCGGCCGTTATGACGCCGCCCCTGGGCACCTTCAGCTGTGATTGACAGCTGCAATAAAAGTCATTTTATGAAGATAGGTAAGCTGTGAAACAATGGGGTAAGAGGCTTTTTAATGGGGGGGCCAATTTATAACAGGAAAATGTGAGAACTAAAAAATGGGGTTTGGGGGGGGTGAAAGACTTCCTTTAAAAAGTCGTAAATAATAAATGAGACAAAAAAATGATACTGGATAAAAATTTCTCTCCCCTTCTGAAAGGGGCACAGGCAGCCAAATGTCACAACATTTTGTGCCTCAGTGACCGTGCTCCACCAGTTGTGACATTTTTATGTTTTCTGCCCCCCAATGTTTCTACCTGTTCTCAGCCAATTGAATTGTTCTGTAGTATTGAAACTGGGGAACACAGAAAAGCAGCTGATGTTACCAAGATCACTTGTCCTCATTATCTATAATTAGAGGCTGACTTTACAGTAAAAGCAGTCATTTGTCTGCTGGGCCTTGGGGGGAGCACCTAACAAGTGACAGTATTAGCTCATTAAATAAAATGTTCTTGGCAGTGTGACAGGCACTGAGGTTATTTGGAATAGGGATCATATATCCCTATGGGGAACACATCCACTGACATCGGTCTGTCCAAGTTGGCGTCTTTAGGCCACGCCACGTTCACACAGTGGATTTTTCATGTGCATTTTATACACAAAAACCTGTTAAAATCCACTCTTGTTTTCAATGGGAAATCTGCAATGTTGTTCATGCAGACCCTTTTTTCCAAGCGTGGATTGAAAATCTGTGTGCAGATAAAAGCAACATGTTGTTTCGGGGTGCAGATTCTGCATGAAATCAGTGGAGGCCGAAAAACACAATTCCCATAAAGAGGTTTCAAATGAAAAAAATGCATATTAAAAAAAGCGTGGAATTTTGCTGTAGGTTCTACGCCTAAATTCTTAGCGTGTTAATACAACTATGTGAACCTACCCTTAGGCTGCTTTCAGGCTACTTTCACACTAATGTTTTAGTTTTCCGGTATTGAGATCCGTCATAGGGGCTCAATACTGGAAAAAAAACGCTTCAGTTTTGTCCCCATTTATTGTCAATGGAGACTGAACTGAACGGAGTGCTCCAAAATGAAGTCTGTTCCGTTTAATTGCGTTCCCAGACCAGAGAGCAAACCGCAACATGTTGTAGTTTGCTTTCTGTCCTGGGATGCGGAACAAGACGGATCCCGCATGACCCCCAATGCAAGTCAATGGGGACGGATCCGTTTTATCTGACTCAATCTGCTACAATACAAAACGGATCCGTCCTCCATTGACTTTCTATGGTGTTCAAGACGGATCCGTTTTGGCTATGTTCTGAACGGATGCATGCGGTTGTATTATCTGAACGGATGCGTTTGTGCAGATCCATGACGGATACGCACCAAATGCAAGTGTGACCCTGGGTTCACACCTGAGCGTTTCTGAGACGTGCGTTTTACGCGCGTTTTTGTCGCGCGAATTACAGCGCGTTTTTGCAAATAGGAAACGCGCGTCATACACGCGTTTGTGACTCTGGAGACCAATTGAAAAAGGCATATCTACACTTAACGCGCGTTTTACGCGCATTCCCATTGAAGTCTATGGGTGCAAACGCGCGACAAAACGCCCCAAAGAAGCTCAAGAACTTCTTTGAGCGTAGGGCGTTTTACAGCGCTTTCAAACGCGCTGTAAAACGCTCAGGTGAGAACCATGCCCATAGGGAAATATGAGTTTTCTCCTGTTGAGCGTTTTACAGCGCGTAGTGTGAACTGAGGGTCAAGGTATGTTAGTTGTGTGGAATTTGTTCCTTTTATTCCCTTATAAAATACAGCTTGTAAAATGCAGAGCACTACCCTTTAGGCTTTATGCACATGACCGTATGTATTTTGCAGTCCGCAAAAAATGGATCCGGAAAAAATATGGATGACGTCCGTGTGCATTCCGTATTTTGCGGAACGGAACAGCTGGCCCCTAATAGAACAGTCCTATCCTTGTTCGTAATGCCTTTAGGCCCCATTCACATTTCCGCAATTCTGTTCCGCATTTTGCGGAACAGAATTGCGGACCCATTCATTCCTATGGGGACACTCTATGTCCGCATTTCCAGGTCCGCACTTCCGTTCCACAAAAAAATAGAATATGTCCTATTCTTGTCCGCAATTGCGGACAAGAAAAGGCATTTTCTATGAGAGTGCCGGCAATGTGCGGTTTGCAAAATGCGGAACGCACATTGCCGGTGTCCGTGTTTTGCGGATCCGTGGATCCGCAAAACACACACGGACGTGTGAATAGGCCTAAAAGGACATGTTCTGTTTTTTTGCGGAACGGAAATACAGACATACGGATACGGAATGCACACGGAGTAACTTCCGTTTTTTTTGCGGACCCATTGAAATGAATGGTTCCGCATACGGTCCACAAAAAAACTGGAATGGACACGGAAATAAAATGCGTTTGTGTGCATGAGCCCTTAGTTTGCGCATTTTTTATTTTCACGTAAGCCATGTCTAATTGCCTAGAACACTGAGAACAAAAGTAAATTGTGTAAGCTTGGAAAGATACCGGTATTTATTTTTAATGTTTAGATGATTGTAATATTCTAAGGCTGGGTTCACACTTTCACTGTTACTCCCATTGTTCTGGCTTCTCTGTCATAGAAGCAGAAAAATAAAAATAACAGCAGCTCCAGATCTGTCATATGATGACCCCGACGTTGTCAGACCACATTGACTATGGTACCTGTACACTACCTGTACACAATGCACATTATGTGTGTTTTTTCTGTGGAAAAAAACACAGGATAAGGCCTCCTGCACACGACTGTATCCTTTTTTGCTGTCCACAAATCACGGACTCGCAAAACCGGATATCGGCAGTGTGCATCCCGCATTTTCCCGCAAAATGTTACAAATGCCTATTCTTGTTTTTTCAAAAAACGCACAGGAATCTGCAAGGAAAAATCGCGCGTAATCCGCAACGTGTGCAGGTGGCCTAATGGGCCCCATCTGTGGCATTTTGCCCAGCATTTTTTATGGAAACTGCAACCGAGACGGAGCGTCCAGTGACGGTATGAACGAAGCCCAATGTACTGTACATGTCATAGAGACATGAGGGGAATTCTTGATGTCATCTTTGCTTTGAGTCTGTGTTGCCATAATTTGCGCCACATTTAACAAACGACACACCATGATTTAATAAATTTGGCGCTTCTTTAGGCTTAACACTTAGTCTAGAAATGTTACTTCAGTTTTTATACACAATTAATAAATCCGGGGTGCACCTACCGTGATTCATTCATTTTCCACCCCTGTCTCCAGAGTACAAAAGTGGTGTAAAATCACAGAGTCACAATAAAAATGTGAGCAAAGGGAAGGATTTCCCCCCATAGAGAATCTTTTTTTAGACACTCTTCCTGGGTGGGTCTGAGTGAGAGGCTTACAATTTCCTGCAATTCTGGATGCAAATAGTGATAACATGAGGATTAATTGCAATTTGTCAAAATCCTGACAAATTTGGGGGAAAATCCATATCAAAGGGTGTATGCTGAGGATGCACAATTGTTTTTGTAAAACCTTATTTTCATGAATTGTACTGTAATTTCTGTAGAAAAAAATCTTCAACAGACACTGTACACTATGTGGGAACCTAGAGGCTGTCACTGCGGAGGTAAATAATCAGTCGGTATCAGATGCAGCTCCGCCAGTGACTAAAGTGTCCAATGAAGTCAATGGAAATCTGTAGGTAGAGATAATGGGGCCCATGTATCAAGCTCGCCTGTTTTTAGCTGTAAAATTGGACAGGCGTATTTGCTTTCTCTGTCAGTCTTTTCTGAGTATTTATAAGTCTCACTACACTTCATGAATTAGACTAGGGTTACAGCTATTACGCCTCATGCACACGGTAGTTGGTCGGCCGTTCAGTGCATTGGGGACAGCAATTTGCAGTCTCCAATGCACGGGCAATATCTGTGTGGATTCCGCAGACGGATCCAGACCCATTCTACTTGAATGGGTCCGTGGTCCGTCCACACTGCAAAAAAGTAGTGCATGCACTACTTTTTTGCGGTGCAGAGGCACGGACAGAAATCCCACGGAAGCATTCTGCCTCCATTCTGCACAGATGTTCCGGATTGTGGACCTATTCAAATGAATGGGTCGGTGATGCCGGGTGCACATGGCCGAAGCCCGTAACAGGCGTGGCTGGGCAATGGCCGCATGGATGAGGCTTAAGTCTGACCTCTGGTGGTGGTTTTTCAGTTCTGCAGGTTCATATTCACTAAGACTGGTCTAATTAGTATGCACATGAAAATATTGTGCAAATGGGGTGAAAATAGGCAAACGTCTCCATGAACTTTTAAGGCAAAATTTGGAGCAACTCACTACTCAAAACTGACGTAGGGCAAGGTACGCCAGCCCTGGAGTGGAGTAGAAATCACTGACTGAATCAGGTGCAATAAAAGTCGCTCCTACATAAATAGGTTGGATAAAAGGCGCAAAAGTTAAAAAACTTCTGAATTAGTCTAAAAAATCTAAATGGACGACCAAGACTTAAATGCCTCCAAAACATACGCATTTTCAGTAGTAAATACGACTAAAAAAATAAGACTGTAAATGTGCCCCAGAGATTCTGGTTGTCGTGGGCAGCTCCACCGCTTTATGCAGTCTAGTATTCCCACATGAAAGTCGTCAGATCTGATCAGCCTCAGATTATGCTTAATCTAAATTTAGACGGATGGATGCAGCAGCAACGTCTGTTTCCTCTTCAGTGATCTGCCAACAAAATGTATCCCTGAAACGTGGGCTGGTGACTCCTGACTGTGAGGCTCATGGAAGTGCCAAGGCCTGCAGGAGCGGCTGGACAATAAACTTCTTTATGACGTGTGTTTTTTTTTTTTTACTTTTGGCAGATCATATTAGTATCAGACGTACCAGACCACTTCCTGCTCCATTTTTTCTCTCATCCAACCCAAAATGTAAAACGTGATCGCTCTGATGCATCCTCTAGTTGTCTGCCATTGGTTTCCCACATGCCCATTAACCATTATGGGAACGTGAAAGCTGCAGCAAGAACAGCAGTCAGCATGTATTCCTGGCTAAAATACAACGTGTGAGTCCATTAGGAAGGCAAACAGGAAATAGCAGGAAGGGCTTTCGAAGCGAAACTCTGCGCCAGTGCGATATGGCACTTCCTAGTTTCCTGGAAAACCACCCAGAATACAAAGCATGGCTGGACGCTAATGTTTCTGTCTGTAGCAGCTTAGCACGCCAGGGGTCATGTGCTTGCCTATATTTAAAGGCCAGCCCCAGCAAACTTAAAGTAGCCCTTGCCCAACATGGGTTCGTCCTATAACTTTAAAGGGGTACGTCCGGCAACAAAGGCTCCATTCCCTCCGCCATGACATCTGTTGTTTCAGGTATCATTTCTTGTCGGGATATGCAGGACCTCCAAAGCTAGAGGTGCACTTTGTATATGCCTTAAAGGGGCTTTCCCACAAGCAAATGTAAAATCCATTGAGCCCCAACCACTGGGACCCCCCTTCATCTCTAGGATGGGTTTCCTGAGCACTCTGCAGTGCCGTCTCTGTGAGTCCTACAGACCTTAAATGGAGCAAGAATGCAAGCTCTCTTGATGCAGTCATGCAATGAGGGTCTTGGGACCCTTATTTCAGTAATAGATGGAGTCCCAGCATGGGTCCCCCATCCTCTCGGTGACATGGGCATAGCTATAGGGGGTGCAGAGGTAGCAGTTGCTACCGGGCCCAGGAGCGGAGGGGGCCCAAAGACCCTTGTGCCACACAAAGCACTGAGGGAAGGGGGCCCAAGCTGAACTCTTGCACCAGAACACATGAGCCGTTAGCTACCAGTCGGTGATAAATGTTATTTATGGGATACATGAACAGGAGTTGTCAATGGCAGACTTTACAATCCTCTCTGTTGTGTGCTCTGCGTAGATAAGTACATATGCATACTCGGCCAAAGCAGCTCCTACGTGTAGATATCCCGTAGCATTCTAATGTGTATGACCAGCCTTAGTTATTGTGTGATAAGTCCTTGGTCTTCACTAAAGTCTATACGAGGAGTATGTTCCCCATGAGATCCTATGATGATGATTTCCCACTTGTTTTCTTCTTCAATATAAAAGCTTGGAGCGAGGCACAACATTATTCATCTTTCAAACCTGTTAGTGATGAAAAAAGAATATTCTTCAGAGGAAGCTTGTATTGGCGCCATTTACCTTCCGCGGTGACCCTGAACGTCTTATGTACTCATAGCCTCCGATTCACATTTGGTAGTTTTCTGTAACTATAGAGGTCACGTTCTAAAATATATCTATGCACACCAACAAAGCTAACTGTGGTTACAGATTAATCAGAAGGTAATCCCAAATGTGAGTCACCATAGAAAGCCGTTCATTATATTGTGTCAACAAGGCTGGCGGAATGAGTAAAGTTTATAAAATTAGTATTTCCACTCATGGAGATTTTGATTCTCATTTTAATTTCTATACTTTCTGGGGGTCATTTATCAAGGGACTTAGGCCTCTTTCACATCTGCGTTTTTGCTTTCCGTCCTAGAGTTCCGTCCTCTGGGTTCTAGGACGGAAAGATACTGATCAGGAATTATCCTAATGCATCCTGAATGGAGAGAAATCCGTTCAGGATGCATCAGGATGTCTTCAGTTCAGTACGTGAACGTTTTTTGGACGTTGACAGATTTGTCTCCGTCCAAAAATCCGGAAGACATGCCGTAACGCCGGATCCGGAATTAATGCCCATTGAAGTGCATTAATCCGGATCCGGCTTTGAGCTAATCGTCGTTTCGGGAAACATCGCCGACGTTTAGCTTTTGTGAATGGTTACCATGGCAGCCAGGACGCTAAAGTCCCAGCTGCCATGGTAAAGTGTAGTGGGGAGGCAGGGGAGAAGCTACTTACCGTCTGTGTGACAGTATTTGGTCACATGGTTGATTTTACGGCTTTTTAACCTTTAGGCAGGACAGGGGCAAATTTGCTAACGTTTATGCCTGGAAGCAGGAGTAAGTGTTGGCGAGAAACTACTCCAGCCAGATGCTGGAGTAATTTTTACATCACACAGACTGCTTTAGATGTGCCTATTTTATGATGAGGTGCGCGTCTCATCATAAATTAGCCAACACGACCATGTGCCATCCTTGCCCCTGCTGTGGACCGCAAATCTGCAGATGCGGACCCATTCACTTGAATGGGGTCCGCGATCCGTATCCGATGGTTCACACCCAAGAAAAAAGAAGTGCATGGACAGAAAACCCACGGAAGCACTCCATAGTGCTTCCGTGGGCTTCCAATACGCGTCTCCATTCCGCACTGTATCTTCTGGATTGCAGACCCATTCAAGTCAATGCAATACGGGCATGGACCTGCTACGATCATGTGCATTCACAGGACCGTGTACCGCTGTGCCTGTGCTGCAGACGCAAATTGCAGTACGAAATGCACAGGCACCGACTGTAGACACGGATCCATTCTTTTGAATGGGGTCCGCAATCTGCACCCGACAGTCCACACTGCAAAAAAGTAGTGCATGCAGTTTGCGTCTTGTTAGTCTGTTTACCATACGCCCCAGGAAAGCTCTCGATACATCTGTTGAGAGGATCCATAGATCCTCCATAGATTCAGCGCCGCTTGGAATAACGCTGCAGACTGCTGTATTCCATGGAGAGGTGTCCTGGAAAAAACGCATACTGCGCGGTATTCGTTGTTATTTTAACATATGCGCTTATGGGGGACTGATGCCATACAGTGCCATACAGTCCGTTTAATGGATGCACCAGGACCTTTCCAAGACACAGTGTGGAAAGATCAATAACTTGTAAGTTTACCTTTCTGTCAAAGTTTTTCAAGCCTCTGTTCACATTTGCATCATAGTTTCCATTTATAAGGGAAACCATATTCCATAGTTGTACCTGCCATAAGAGGCATCCAGTCAAATGCCTCCAAAGTGTCCATCAAATACGATCGGGTCTGCAAGGGAGCCTCTAACACAGGCCTGAACATAACATTGGCGTAGTGTAGAAGATCAACCAGCTTTTCAGCCACAGGAGCATGGTTTCCGCTCCAGCCAGCGTGGTACACGTGGAAACCAAGGGCAAAAATCCAGCTCCATCAGAAAAGTACAATCTCCTTCTTCTTTATTGACTAATAAAATAGTCAACAATCACGGCAGTGAGTACAGAAAATATTGACGCGTTTCGATCACACATGTGATCATAATCATAACATGTTATGATGAGGATCACTTGTGATCGAAACGTGTCAATATTTTATGTACTTAAAGCCATGACTGTTGACTATTTTATTAGTCAATAAAGAAAAACAAGATTTTACTTTTCCGGTGGAGCTGGATTTTTTTGTCCTTGCTTTCTGCAAATGTTTTGTCAGTGCAGATTTTTCTAAGGCGGGTGCACGGAGGCTGATTGGGGACCAGGGATGCATTGCCATGGGAGCGCTAGGGGACATACTCATGGGGAGTTTAATCATTTGTTTTCTGAAGGTGAAATCCACCAACAATTCTGCACCGAAAGCTAAAGGATTTGTTGCAGATTTGCCCCTGCGTATTTATTTGTGGATTCTTGCGAAACTGCTGTGGAAATTATCTGCAGAAATTCAGATACATGTGGATGTATGCCATGGTGCACCAAAGCTTCTACAATAGCAGTCACACAGCTTTCCCAGAGTTACTTTTAGGCCCCTTTCACACAAGTGAGTTTTCCGCGCGGGTGCAATGCGTGATGCGAACTCATTGCGCCCGCACTGAATCCTGACACATTCATTTCAATGGGTCTGTGTACATGAGCGTTGGTTTTCACGCAGCACTTGTGCGTTGCGTTAAAATCGCAGCATGTTTTATATTCTGCGTTTTTCACGGAGCCCTGGCTCCATAGAAGTAAATGGGGCCTCAGTGAATATCGCATTGCATCCGCAAGTAGGCGGATGCCATGCGTTTTTCACGGATGGTAGCTAAAAGATGTTGTTTGTAGACATTACGTTTTTTATTATGTGCGTGCAAAACGCATTCAATCGCATTGCACCTGCGCAATAAAAACTAAACAACTGAACGCCATCGCAGGCAAAACTGATTGGACTTGCTCAGTTTTCATTGAACGCATCCGGACCTAATCCGCTCACGCTCGTCTGCAAGGGGCCTTACCAGTGATTATGATAATTATGGACTATCACTTCTTAAAGGCTATCTTATGACTTACCTATGAAACCGGGTGACCTGTTACATGTGCGCTTGTGTTGGTCCCATCTTCATATGTGCCCGTATTGATGAGAAAAATGATGTTTTAATATATGGAAATGATCCTCTAGGAGCAACAGGGGTGCTACTATTACACTTAGAGACTCTGTTGTCTGCAACTGCTGCGTCCTCTACACTTAGAGGCTCATGTACACGGCCGTTGTTGGCCGGTGCCTGTATTGTGTCTCACAAACAGCAGGTCCGCAAATATATATAGACCGGCCATTTGTGCACTGCATCACGGATACGGACACATTCACTTGAATGGGTCTGCAATCCCGAAGGTGCGGTGTGGAACGGAAGCAGTAGTGCTTCCATGGGTTTTCTGTGCATGCACTACTTTTTTGCGGTGCGGGCTGTTGGATGCGGATCGCTGACCCCATTCGAGTGAACGGGTCCGTGCCCGCATACGGTGGTCTGCAGTTGCGCCAGGTGTGATGATGTTTTCACTGTCAAACAAAGTGCAGAGGGCGCGGCAGGTGCAGAGAGACCTGAGCCTCTAGAGCAGGGATTGCCAACCTGAGGCTCTCCAGCTGTTGCAAAACTACAACTCCCAGCATGCCCAGTAGTTTTACAACAGCTGGAGAGCCGCAGGTTGGCCATGCCTGCTCTAGAGGCTCATTTGCATATATTAAAACATCATATTTATCAGTAATGCGGGCACATATGAACATGGGACCAACACAGATGGCTTCAGCTGCCAAGCGCACATGTAACAGGTCAGCCAGTGTCATAGGTACAAATCTGCCAACAGATGCCCTTTAATGAAGTTGATCCTCTGTTCATTACTTACATATATATTAATATAAGATATTATTAGGAAAACAGAGACTGATATGAAGGACACAGCTAGGAAGAGCTGGCAGGGTGTGTGCCTCCTGTGCTGGGTGTCAGGAGGGTTGTCAACAAGCCACTCTGCCTCAGCCAGGTATTTAGTTACAGGTCTAGCGAGAGGTAAGTATACGGGATATAAAAAAACGTATCTGTGTTTTTCAAACTGCAGACTGTTTACCGAATGTTTGGAGTACATCGTGTTTTAGAACTGGCTCTGTTTGATTTCACTATTGAGTATGTACCCAAACGTTGAAAACAAGCGAATATATCACTGCTCACAATAAACAATTACTGGCATATGACGAACGGCAGAGGACACTGTGAAACTGCTGGGGCCACACCTCTGATTGCATCACATAGGCATCGCATTATAAGCTGATTGTGCAGTATGTCAGCCTGCGGGGGTCACATTACCAAGTGTGAGGGAGCACCTCGCTATACCCATTTCAGTGATATATACTCTGGGTACTGAGTATTAATTGTGCCCATGAAATAGCATATCACTTAAAGTGGACCTGTCAGCTTGAAGGGTCACTGAGATTTTATCAAACTTTTGATATGTTATCGAGACATATCAAAAGTTTTCATTGGTGGGGGTCTGAGTGCTGAGACCCCCATCGATCGCTGCAGGAGATGATATTAAGACAGCGAGGAGAGACAGCGTGACAGGCGAGTGCTTCTCTCTCCTCATTCTGCACACAGACCCCCAACAATCCAAACTTTTCATATTCCTCTATCACATAAGGACAGCCGTATTACCGCCGCAGGTCCATACTCCTAGTAGCTAGAATGGCATGAAAAATGTGCTGTTTGGCTGCTAGAAGCGGCGATGAATTACACCGGATGCATAGTTTGTGTCAGGTATGTGCAAGAGGAGAGCGCACACCAGATTGCTGTAAAGGGGGGGGGGGGATTTTTGGGTGCCATTTTGGCTACTAGCAGTACAGACCTGTAATTATCATATCCCTGCCTGATGAAGGACGAGGTCACAGCACAGTGATTGTACGAGAAGAGTTCCCGGCACAGCTGTTTTTTTCTATTTGGATCAGAGATGCACTTTAATCTCATAAAATCTTTTCGCTTCCTTCTATTATACTCTTATTATATTCTTATCAGTGTTCCTTAGACGCTAATATCACCGTAATAAAACAATTCCGTCATTTTCTCAGAAATGCTCCAAGGCTAGTCTGCATGTGGACATGTAAAATGTGCCTCTCATCTGATAGCGTCCTGCGTTCACAGGGCCAGCGTCAGACGGTCTGGTGACCCCTACAAATCATAGTGTATTGAATTGTATATTACAGATGTATGGAGACAGTATTCGGTCACCGTATGTTTGCATTATCTGAGCACTGGATGGTGGTATTTTTGCAGTGTGATGGTGGTGCTATTCAGGCACTTGGAGTACAGTGTTATTTGGCGCAGATATTCCAGCACAGTGTTTGGTGTGGTTTGTGATTTGTACATGATGGGGAGCTGCAGAAGGTCCTCTCTCTGTACTGAGCTGAGTTCAGAGGTTTAAATGAATAAATGACAAGTTTTCTGAATCTTTTCCCACAGTCTGCTCTATAACATACTGCCCTAAGATTGTGCTGCATTTCATGGAGACGGGTTAAAGGGTTTGGTCCAAATGTAAATCCTGGGACCCTCATAAATCCTGAGAACAGTGGTCCCGATTCCCCTGAATGGAGTGCTGCACCATCTGTTCTCTGGGATTTCCGGAAATAGCAGAGTATAGCGCTTGCCTATCTCAAGCAGTCCCATAGAAAGTGAGTGAGCAGCAGTATGCATACTCGACCACTGCTTCATTTATGTGTGGAATCGGGTCCCAGCGGTTGTACCCCATTGATAAGACGCTGTGGATGGGGATAAAGTTTCTACAAGCCCTGTAATAAGACTCCTCATTGCATTTAATGGGGTCTTCTCAGCAAATAGCATTTATCATGTAGAGTAAGTAAATACAAGGCACTTACTTGCTTCAATCTTCCATCACATTATACACCGCTCATTTTCATGGTTACGACCACCCTGCAGTCCAGCAGTGGTCGTGCTTGCACACTATAGGAAAAGGCACCGGCCTCTCTTTTGGCCATGACCATGGGAGCGAGCATAGGCCGCTGCGTTTTCCTTTACACTCAGTTCACACTTTCGCGTAAAACGCCGCGTTCGAACGCGCAAAAAAACGCACAACAGTACAGGAACCATGCATTCCAATGGGGGTGGTTCACACTTGCGCGTTTTTATGCGCGTTCGAACGCGCCTAAAAACGTCCGACGCATAAGCAAGTATGTTCGCGTTAATTCGGGCGTTTTTCGAGAGTTTGGTGCCAATATACTTCAATGGGAAACGCGATACGCGTGTTGTTCGGGCGTTTGTGCAGTGTAAAACGCGCCTATGGACGCGCGTTTTTCAAAGTTTGCAACATGCTGGATCAGCCACCATGGAATTTCACACCTCTAAAGCACTCAGATTGGCCAAACTATATATAGCGAGGGCTGTTTGGTCATTGGCCAACTATGCAGTCAATCACATAAACGCGCGTCAAACGCGCCTACACTATTTACCAAAACGCTTGAAAAAAACGCGTGTTAACGCCCGTCTTGAACGCTCAGAAAATGCTAGGCTTCAAAACGCTCAGGTCTGAACCCAGTGTTAGTGTGCAAGCACGGCCACCGCTGCTGAATTACAGGGTGGTCGTAACCATCGAAACGAGAAGTCTATGCGAAGAAAGATGAATCAAGCCAGGATCAATATGGACAGTGGACGAATCAAGGAGGCGATATGGACAATCAAAATTCATTAGTAAGCGCCTTGTATTAACTTTCTCTACATGATAAATGCCATTTGCTAAAGTGAGACAATCTCTTTACAGAGAACCTGTCCCCGCTCCTGACATGCCTGTTTTATACCTTCATGCATTCCCCGTGTAATAACAATTCTGGAGCATCTACTCTTATGTCTCTATGTCCTACCGTTCCTTTATTATTTCTACTAGAAGTTATTAATGAATTGCTAGCAGTCTGCAGTAAGGGTACTGAGGGGAGGTAATTAGGGATGAGTGAATCGACTTCGGATGAAACATCCAAAGTCGATTTGCATAAAACTTCATTAGAATACTGTACGGAGCGAGCGCTCTGTACAGTATTAGAATGTATTGGCTCCACTGAGCGAGACTTCGGGTAATAACTTCAAAAATAAATTTCTACTGTAAAAAAACTTTTACCGAACTCGGGTTCAGTTCCAAGTGGTATCTTGTTAATTCGCTCATCCCTAGTGGTAACCGGTTGGGGGGATATACTTGCACAGTCTGACTCCATCCAGTCAGTGTTGCCATTGTCAGACTGTGCAGGGACACATCCCTAACTGGTTACCACCCTCTGTACCATTACTGCAGACTGCTAGCAATTCATTTATAACTTCTAGTGCAAATAATAAAGGAATGGCACAACATAGAGCCATAAGAATATGCTCCAGAATTGTTATTACACGGGGAATGCATGAAGCTATTAAAACAGGCATGTCAGGAGCGGTGACAGATCCTCTTTATGGCTCCAGCCTTGTAGACTTGACCTGGATGAGTTAACATTCTGTGCTGTAGCACTGATTGGTATATTTAGATAGCAATTATCAGGCCTTATAATACAAACAAACCCTCTTCTGTTTTGGGAACTGAGCCAGAATCCCTCAGTCTGAACATGTGGAGGACAGGGCCTGAGACCTTCTGCAGCCTGATCAATTCCCGGCTTGTTTACCATCAATGTATACCCACACCTTCTCAGGACTACCTACAGATCTCATTAACACCCAGGGGCGGACTGGGAACTTAAAGTGGCCCCGGAAAAAATACTAAAAGTGGCCCCGTTTTGTAGTCGGGTCCAAGTTGATTGAAGGCAGGGTCAGCAATACCATATTGTGGCACATTATACCACCCCAACAGATCCAAATACCACAGTCCATCGCAAAATACATCCCCAAAAACTTCCACCGGTCGGCCGTTAGGGGGGCTCAGGAGGCCCCCTGGGCATCAGCCCACCAGGAATTTTCCCTGTAAGGTCTATGGCCAATCCGCCCCTGTTAACACCTAAGCACAGCACCAACTGCAGCCTGTAGGTAGCACCACCATGTAGTGCTACCATGTTGCATTGTCTTCTGCTTTTCTATATAGCCGGACGCCCTTAGCTGCTTATCTGACCTTTCACCCACATCGGTTTCCTGTTATCTTATCCCTGTTCTGCTGAAGACACATAGACAAGGGGGATGGGGGAAAGGAAGACTGTACTTGTGTGCTTCTTCAGAAATGATTAACGTTCCTCCTGCCGTATGGCCCGCGTTATGGGCAGAACTAAATAGTATTTTTTGTTCTTTTACTATGTTATTGTGGTTTCTTTTTTTGCATGCTAACCTTTGAAGAAACATTTGAAAAAAGGTTGATTTTCGGGTTTTTTTTCTACTTTTTCCACAGGATGTGTAAAAAATATGATCATGGTTTAAACACATGATCACAATTTCCATACAGGCTGTTCTAGGAATATTTCAGAGAGCTACCTCTGTAATAAAAAAATAAAAACATGGCAACCGACCTGGGGGTGTAACTTAGCAAACGCTAAAGACACAAAGACTAAAGCTGGTGGTACACTTTAGGCCGAACGTGGCGATTTTAGCCATCTTATGTGTATGGGAACCTACCGATGTGGGGGGAGAGAAGGATCAATCTGTTGGATTTCAACATGCCCGATACTTTTGTTACAGAGGAGATAAGCTGCTGCCAGAGACCTCCTACTGTCCTTCCTCTAGTAAGAAGTATGGGGGTTCAGAGAGATAGTTATCTAAATGATCCCTCAGCTGACCGCAATGGTCAGATTAAGCCACGTCAAAATGAGGGTTCGACTAATAATGGCAGAGCAACATGGCTTCACCCGCAACTTAGGTTACAACTCCAGTGTGTCCCTGTGAGAATCACATTGCAAATACTGACACAAGTAATGGCACTTAACACAGACTAAAGGGCCCTTTACACAGACCCTTTCGTAGGAACGCTCGTTAGCAATTATCTGGCGGTGTAAAGGTGCTGCCGATAAACAATCGAAACGGTTGTCCATCAGGTAATAGGTCATTTGTGTGGACACAAAAATCATTGTTCGCAGGCAGCAGATCGTGCTGTGTAAACAGCCCCTGCTTCCAGCAAACAACGAATCTGCATGGGGGACAAGCGATAGCATTAGTGATCACTCCTCCCCATACTGTGGAGGAGATCGCTGCATGAAATAGCAGTGGTCTCCTCCACCGACGAGCAGACCATTGCCGGGAAGAAACCCTTCCTTTCCAACAATTGCCTGCTGTATTGTCCCGTCTATAGATATCGGGGGTCATTTATCAAGACCAATGTTTTTTACATGAGTCTAGATATCTCCCCGTGCTGCTCATCCTACATCATAGTTTAAGTGCATCCCTCTACAGTCCGTGCGCCTAGAACGAGGTCTACGCCCGCTCACCGATGGCATCGATTTCTGTTGTCATATATGCCAGAAAACTGGTGTAAATTATGATAAAACTGTCTGGACCAATAACCTCACCCTTACCCTCGACAAGGCCCCTTTTTGGAAAGTGCCAAAGGTGCTGTAAAAACTCCTTTTGTGCTAACATTTTTGAGGTTTGCGATTTTTATTATGCCAGATAACTAGCGTAGGGGCTTGATAAATGACCCCCCAAAGTTATTCTTACGAACCATCCGACCATTTGCCAATTATTTTAATAATTTATTTCTCACATTGTTTTCTATTAGCAAAAATGCCACAAATTCACAATAATGAGTCTTTTTAAATGTCTCCTGCCAAACTTGAGAAATGCAATCACTTCCTCGGCTGTAAACATATTTTTGAGGCTGGACATCTGCATCGAGGTCTCAGATATCTTGAAAAGCACTGAGTAAATATGGCTGTCAGCACACCACCCTTTTAGTGCCAGTCCACAGAAAAAAAAAAAAGAAGTAAAAACACGGAGGTTTTGTTTAAAACACATTTTGTTTGCTCTCTTCTCTTAAAGAAGGATTGGATATCTATTAATTATTGAACCTTGACCGTTGGCGTGCAGAAGAATGCAGCCGATGTTATCCACATGGCGTTATATATAGTCAAGGTCTTACATAGGAGGCGGATTAGAAAATTGCCTAAAGGAGAATCCGGTTATTTGTTAACTTTCAATGACATTCCCTGTCCATATACCTTATTATGGCCTATGGATATCATAGAATCGGCTCTTGTGTTTGGGATACCCTCCTGTGAGCCAGAATGGAAAGCCGTGAGTGGATCCCACCAGAAGACCCAGCTCGTCCATGTATTACATGGTCAGCCAGGGACTCGAGAAGCCAGACCAGATCCGATTAGCCGATTGCTGGGTTGGTTTCTATTTGAAACTTTAAAAAATTGTCTTTTTGTGGCAATAGAAGCCTGCGGCCCGTGACTACCCCTGTGAAAGGATATAAGTGGCGGCCAAACACATCTGTCACCACTGAGCTCTGGGATCCTGTGTCCTTACATAATATACAGTATTTCCCCCAACAAAAATCTGATGTCTATGGCCACTTAAGACTGTCCAACCATCTGATATACAGGGTGGTGACTCTTCCTCGACAGCAGATGTCTTAGTAAGGCCTTTTTCACACAAACGTTTTTTTTTTGCGAGTGTACAGGCCATTTTTTGCGTTCCGTATACGGAACCATTTACTTCAATGGGTCTGCAAAAAGTGGAAGGTACTCCATATGCATTCCGTTTCCGTATTTCCGTTCAGTTAAAAGATAGAACTTGTCCCATTCTTGTCTGCATCACGGACAAGGATAATGCTGTTCTATTAGGGGCCAGATGTTCCGTTCCGCAGAAAACGGAATGCACACGGATGTCATCCGTTTTTTTTTTTTGCGGATTCGTTTTTTGCGGACCGCAAAACCATATGGTCATGTGCAATAGGCCTAAAGAAGGACCAGGTACACTGAATTTTAGCATGCTTGGTGCTTTGTTCTCAAAGGAGAAAAGCCAGAGATATCTAATAGTAGATCACCTCAACTCATTGATCGATTGAGCCAAGCGTGCATGTGTATGGTGTTCAGGAGGGGTTTGACCAACAACTGCCTAACGTGCATTGCAAACCTTAGGTTTTGGGAACTTTATTTTATTGCTTTGCAGTTTAATAAAATTGCATTTGATTGCCTAACCTTCTAGGTGGCCTTGACCATGAGTTTGTAGATTAGAGAGCCGTTTGTCACTCTGTGCTCAATACTAGTTTATACTTACATCAAGATCATTTTTTTCACTACATTGTTCATTTGAATCTTGAATTTTAAGAAGCATGTAAAAATTTGCAAAAAAAAAAAACAGCGCTATTATTTCTTATGAACTGCAAGAGTGGCGCTGCTTCCAATAACGGACAAACCCTTTTTCCAATTCTGGACAACACCTTTCCTGTAAGGTTTTATTTAACTGGATGGGACACATTCTTCAATCTTATCCGTGTAGTTCATTATTTCTACTTGAATAAATACATTGTGTAGCCGGTGCTCCAGGAGCCGCTCAAATAGACTTTTGTTTGTCACCTACTCAATTCCTACTTAACTTACGTGTTTTTTTTTTTTTTTACCCCTTTAGAGAACGTCACATGGCACAACTCCACCAACAGCAGCTCTCATTTTGGGAATGAAACAGACAGCGAACAAATCATTGAGCTGAATGGTTGGCTGGTGTGTAAAGATCAGGATGAGATGTTGAACTTGGCCTTCACGGTGGGGTCTTTCCTGCTCAGTGCCATCTCACTGCCTTTGGGAATCATCATGGACAAATATGGGCCACGCAAGCTGAGGTTAAGTGGAAGGTGTGTATTGGTTTATTGAATCGGGTCTGTGGTGACTTCATATGTGATGAAATAAAATGCTATTTCTTGTTTTTTCTTTTGCAGCGCCAGCTTTGGTGTTTCTTGTCTATTAATTGCCTATGGAGCAAGTAATCCAAACTGTAAGTCAGATCCATCTGCCAGTACATTACACAGCTCATTGTACCTTTTTATGTGTTATTTACATTGTACAGTCTCGGAGACCATCGGCAGGTCAGCTGTACTCATCTGAGCAGGCAATTATCGGGAAGGAAATGTTCCATCCTGATAAATGCCTGATCACGTGCATTTACATGGCTATGGCAGTTGCTCGTCACCATTCAGATTCATTGTTCCTGGGCAGCATATCGCTGTTTACACAGCACAATCTGCTGCCCCTAATTGTTGTTTGATGTGTCAGCATAAATGATGAATTCACCCAGTGAACAAGCCCGATAATATCTCTGTGTAAATGCTTACTGCTTCATCTATACACGTTCACTCAATTACATGTTGATCAGCGACACCCCCACTGATCAACTCATACCAGAAGCCTCGTTACAGGAAATAAACAGTGTACAGAGCGGTTACACCACAGCCTCTTACGCGGTTTACTGCCCGTCCTCAGGTCCTGCACCTAAGATCACCTTCAATTGATTTGGTGGATCAGCTCCATACACTGTTTAGGGTCCATTCACACATCCGTACGTGATTTGTGGTCCGCAAATTGTGGATCTGCAAAACACGGACACCGGCTATGTGCGTTCCGCATTTTGCGGACCGCACATGGCCGGCACTATGATAGAAATGCCCATTCTTGTCCATGGCTGCGGACAAGAATAGGACATGCTCCATCTTTTTTGCGGGGCCGCTGTAAAGAAGTGTGCATGCAGACAGCACACGGTGTGCTGTCTGCATCTTTTGCGGCCCCATTGAAATGAATGGGTCCGCACCTGTTCCGCAAAATTTATGTGGATTTGTAAATGGACCCTTACACTGATCAGCCATAGGTAACACCTGATCGCAGGGGTGCTGGTTGTCAAACTTCCACTGACCTGAAATTGATGACCTATCCCAGGGATGGGCAAACTGCGGCTCTCTAGCTGTTGCAAAACTACAACTCCCAGCATGCAAAGACTGCTTACAGCTATCAGCCTTTAGCAGGGCATGGTGGGAATTGTAGTTTTACAACAGGTGGAGAGCCGCAGTTTGCCCATCCCTGACCTATCCTATGGGTAGGTGATTAGTATTTTAGTCCTGGAAAACCCCTGTAGTGTACAATGGAGCTAGCAGTTGTGTGTCAAAGACATGGAAATGTTTGAAGTGGGCTTGTCTCCTCTCCTGACATGTCTGCTTCAGGCCTCATGCACACGACTGTATGTATTTTGCGCTCATCAAAAAACGGATCCGCAAAAAATACGGATGACATCCGTGTGCATTCCGTATTTTAGGGAACGGAACAGCTGGCGCCTGATAGAACAGTACTATAATAGGACATACGGAAACGGAATGCACACAGAGTAACTTCAGGGTTTGTTTTTTTTTGCAGACCCGTTGAAATGAATGGTTCTGTATACGGGCCGCAAAAAAAAAAACAGAACGGACACGGAAAGAATATACGTTCGTGTGCATGAGGCCTTAGTAAAGACTTGTATTCTCAAGGGAATAACGCCTGAAGCATGTTTTCTTAGAGCTCTGCATTGCATCATTGCTGTTACACCTCCTGGAAATGTACAGATAAATTGACAGCTGTGTGTTACCATTCTTCTTGTCAGAAGGTCACATCCCTACACAGACCGCTACTGTCAGCCTTGATCAGACAGTGTCAGACTGTGTAGGCATACGCCCTACTAACAAGGTGACTAGTAACACCCAGTCGTCAGTTTATTCATACATTTCCAGGAGGTATAAGGGCATGACCCCATCAGGGTTGCCAACTGTCCATAAATTTCTGGACAGTCCATAAAAATAGGTCAATTTTTTCCTGTGTCCTTGAAAAAATTAGATGAATCCATGATTTTTGTGAGGCTGGTGGTACTTGACTAGTAAATGCTGGTAATCAGTTCTTATCAGTATATTGAGATATAGACATGTATTAGTATAATATTTTATTATTCATTATGGTTTTACAGTTTCTCTGTAAAAAAAAATCTTGGCAGTCCAAGATTTTGGGATGAGTTGTCCAGAAAAAATAAAAATTCTGGTTGGCAACCCTGGACCCCATGGTGTGGACGGCCAGATGCAGCCAAGCCTCACCCACCTGCGGTAAAGCCATCGGCTGCTGGAGGTGGGCATCATACTCTAACGAAAAGACCCTACAAAATTGTTATTCGTAAGGAATACGCATATTTACTAAAAGAGATATGTCGAAAGAACTGACAGGGACTCTCAAAAGTCACGTCTTTCCATACCTAGTATTTACTAATGGGAAAGTTCTTTTGAGAAGTGTTTTCTTAGCTAGTCATAGTCCTTCTTCATGATAGCGAACAGGTAACATGTCATCCGAAAACTCACATTGTAATCTTCTGTTTTCTTGGTTTTCATGGCAGCTTTGTCTGTGCTGATTTTCGTAGCCTTATGTCTGAATGGTTTTGGTGGAATGTGCATGACCTTCACTTCTCTTACAGTAAGTCCAAAATTACCTATAAATGTGTCATTGAATGTACAGCGTACAGTGCCATCTGCAATTACTTGAACAATATTCTCCTGGAAGGCAGTTTTAGGGTACTTTCACACTTGCGTTAAAGTTCCATCCTAGGGGCTCAATACTGGAAAAAAATGAATGAAGAGCAATCCGTTCAGTATGCATCAGGATGTCTTTAGGTCAGTCACTCTTACGGTATTTGGCCATAGAAAATATCGCAGCATGCTGCGGTATTTTCTCAGTCCAAAAGTCCAGAACACTTGCCAGGATTGTGTCATCATTGTGTCATTATTTCGAATTGAAATGCATTAATGCCGGATCCGGCACCAAGTGTTCCGGCAAAACGGATTCAGTTTTCCGGTTTGCGCATGCGCAGACCTTTAAAAATACAAAAAATAAATAAATACCGGATACGTTTTTCCGGATGACACGGGGAAGACGGATCCGGTGTTTCAATGCATTTCCGTTTGCACACTGATTACCGGATCCTCACAACGCAAGTGTGAAAGTACCCTTAGACAGTTGCGGTCAGGTCATAAAAAGTCATTTGGTGGGGTCTAGCAGGTGGATCACCCACACAGATACCATGAATGATCTGATCATGACCCCTGTTAGGAGGAGGCCATGCACATATGGTCATTCTTGATGGAAATGAATGAGAAACCTATACATATAAACCCTCGCAGGTTTCACGTCCTCCATTCCTTTCATTGGAGAGTGAAACATATAGGCAGTCATTCCCACTCTTACCCTGGGTTCAGACCTGAGCGTTCTTGAAACGCGCGTAAAATGTAAAATGTTTTTGCGAATAGCGCGTTCTTGTGATTGACTACTGTGGTGTCAATCACAAAACGTGCGACAAACGCCCCAAAAAAAGCTCAAGTACTTGTTTATGCGTCGGGCGTTTTACAGCGCATTCAAACGCGCTGTAAAACGCTCAAGTGAGAACCAGGGCCATAGGAAAGCATTGGTTTTCATGTGTTGAGCGTTTTACAGCGCGTTTGAGCGCGCTGTAAAACGCTCAGGTGTGAACTTAGGGTTAAGGCCTGTGAGTCCAAGCTGCTAAACATTCAGATTTTTTTGGACATGGCACTAGTTTTTTTGGGGGGGAAAACTCCTTTAAATTGTGATTTTCTATTGTCTTACTACAGCTGTGTTTATCTATACGTGTTCACACATGATGACTATAAGGGCTTATTCACATCAGTGATTCACATTTCCATTCAATCCTATCTGTGTATTGGGACGGCCATGTTTTTCCACAGACTGTTGGTCTACACGAAAAGCACAAGAGCATGTGCTACTTTGGTCAGTTTTGGGGCCCCGTTGTATTCAATGGCTCCGTGAAAACCACGGACATCACATGGATGCCATCGTGTGTAGTCCGTGTTTCATTGATTCAGTATGTAGACCATTGATGCAAAGGCCCAGATTTACTAATGTGTCTGCGTCTAGAATCTGTCTAAAAAGTGGCCCAGTTTGGGTTAGCAGGAAGAGGATAGAGCTTTGCTGGAAGGAGGCAGGGCCTAAGATGCAAAATTTGGCACCAAAAATGCACCACAATTCCGGCTTAAAATTCTGTCTTCTATCTCCTATCACTTATAGTTGGTATAGAGCTGGAGAAAAGTGTACCACATTTATCATCTGCCTGTATAAGTTAACGCCATCTACAGGATTCGTAAATCTGGGGGCCAATGATTGTTAAAAGAACAGGTTGCTTTGTTTTGCAGATGTAAATGAACAGATTAACCACAGTGAGAAGACATTGCCACACTCCCTGACCTCCGCCCATTGTGGCTGCATAGCGGCCTGAGTTTTTGTGCGTCCGTAAAACGGACATGGGCGTGTGAAAAGGCCTAAGGCTGGGGTTCAGGGTTTTTATGACGTTTTTGCAGCCAAAGCCTGGAATGGATCATAGAGAAGACATGTGTAAAGTGATGACCGGGTCTTCTCCTTCTGAATTCACACCAGGCGTTGGCTTCAAAAACTGCATCAAATATTGCAATATGGAAGGGGATATCAGTTTAATATCCCTATGGGCATGGAATAAGATGAATTGGGCTGCACAACCAGCAGGTATAGTTGCTCAGAGAGACGATGAGCCTGTCTCACTGCTATAATGTGCCTTCTGTGTCATTGCCCTAATGAGCAAATGGGTTTACTCATGTGTGTGATCCGTGTTTGCTTTCTCTTCTTTATATAAGTGCCTGTTTATGTAACACTTACACGGACGCCTTTAGGGCAACAAGTCCAAATAGTTTTGTTACTTTATGGCTTATCACTTTATTCCTGTGTTGTATCAGTTCATTGCCATAAGTGATATCGGTTAAGCTGAAAACGTACCATTCCGCTAACTGGCTAAACGGAGAACCTAGCAGTATTCATCTCCGCGTGCTATTAATATTCATTGAAAGAACACTCTTTTGGCATACGTGTAGCGAATGATATCCATAGGCATGTTATAGGGCTGCCAACATATACGGCATGTGAACAGAGTCATGTATATTATTAGCAATACTGCTATTCAAATCGCAGGGTTACGCCACCATTGTCCGATTGGTGGGGACCTGATCATTGTAACCGCTGTCGATCGCTTGAAGAAAGTGATAGCGGCTTTAGAAAAATGATACGTCACGTCATTTAGGGCTCGTGGACACGGCCGTAAGTGTTCTGCGGTCTGCAAATCGTGGATCCACAAAACACGGATACCGGATAGTTCATGCTACTATTTTTTTTCTACTCCTGCAGAAATGTCCTATCCTTCTCCGCAAAACAGACAAGAATAGGACATGTTCTATCTTTTTGCGGGACCGTGGAACAGACTTACAAGGGTGGGCATTATGATGAATGAGTCTGCATCCGATCTGCAAAAAACGCGGATCGGATGCGGACCAAAACTACAGCTCTGTGCATGAGCCCTTACTTCCACTTGCTTTTTTTTCAGGGAGGCCACATGGGTAGCCTTTAGGGTACACACATGAAATTAGGGTGCATTCACATCACGTTTTTCTGATCCGTCAGAAGAAGGGAAAGAAAAAAAAAAAACTGGATCCTGTTGCATCAGTTGTCACCCGTTTGAGCCATTTCAATCTGAGATCCGTTTTTTTAGATGGACAAAAAAGTACTGCATGCAGTTCACACGACACCGCACCAAAATTCCAGCAGTGACTGCTTGATACCTGCAGCTCATTGTTTTCAATGGGATGTAGCGCTGCAGTTCGGGGGCTGGCGGTTTAAAGCCGTGACATGTCTATTATTGATGCCGTGTGTCCACAACCACCGCTTGGGTCAGCGTCATCCAAATAGAACTGCAGCAGGAACCACGGTGGCAGATTTTGACAGCATCAGAATGAGTCTGCATCCTATCCGCCAAAAAAACGGAACGGACACGGAAACAAAATTTGTTCGTGTGCATGAGGCCTAAGGCTACATTCACACAACAGTGAAAGACGGACGTGTGACAGACGTTTTCTTAGTGGCTGTCACGCGTCCGTTTTAAGAACAATGGCAGCCTATGGGGTTATTGACACTGCAGTTTTTTTTTTATATCCAGTGAATAACGGCCATCAAAAAGTAGAATGTGAAGGAGACCATTTTAACGTTCGTTTCTCTAAAAGGCATCAGTGGAAAAAAACATCTATTAAAAACTGACATTTTATGAATGCGCGTGAATGCAGGATATCACTGCTGTCTTGAGATATTACTCCACTTTCAGCACCATTACTTTACTGGAGTCAATTTCCGCAACTTTTTAAAAAGTCGTAGTTGATACATCAGCTCAACAGATAACCATGCACACGTTCTCACCTATTTTTCTAAATCGGGGTGGTGCTAAAATGCAAAATGTTGCAAAACCCTATTTTTGAGAATTTTTGAAGCCAGAATTACGGAGTCGGGGCCTTGATAAATCCCCCCCCCCCTATAGTTCTTGTGATTCGGTGTATAATAGCGCTTGTGTGATAATAGTAAGGATCTGCGCCACGCCTTACACATTACTATCTGGACACGTAGAAAAGTTCTCCATATCTCCACCATATCTCAGCTTCAAACCTTGCAAATGACGGTCACATTCACTGTTTTTGTTAACAAAAAGGAGCATATGAAAAGTGACTGAGTGTCCCTCCCAAGGTACTGTCATCTGTCGATAAGCGGAGTCCTTCTAGGTCTCTGATCTATAGTTAGGTAGCTCTGTAAAGCCTTGACTTTGACCCACGCTTTCACACAGCAAAGCACACATACGTGTCCTCTATTAGCATTGCAGTCATACTTCCCAAGAGCACAGGAGACCCACCGCAAGTCATATGTTAGTCATAGAATTTAATTAGACAGCCGGTTATGTGCTGACTAAACCAGGCACGTTAATGGGACAATAATGCCTGCTCTTATTCCACTGTGGGCATAGTAATTAGAAAAAAAGTGAATATTGAAGCAAACCGTAGTAAATCTGACAAGCTAGTGCTCCAGTAGTCATGACCTGAGCACGTGAATCCTAATCTGTAACTCGAGAATGTACAGTGTTTATATCACAACATCCACGGTCAAAACCCGGGTCAGTGAGCAGCATTTCCAAACTGCTAGTTAGGGCCGTTCCCCAGTCGTGCCCGTATTGTGGCCCATAATATGCGGGCACCGGCCATGTGCTCACCGCATCACGGATGCGGACCCATTCACAGAGGCACGGAAACACTACGGAGTGCTTCCGTGGGGTTTCTCTCCGTGCCTCCGCACTTGTAAAAAATAGAGCATGGAGCCATTCAACTTGAATGGGTCTGGATCCGTCTGTGGAAGCCGCACGGATGTTGCCCGTGCATTGGGGATCGCAAATTGCTGTCCCTAATGCACGGAACGGCCGAGCAACGTGTGCATGAGCCCTTAAAGGGGTTTTCCAGGATCCTGATCTGGACTTATCCTCAGGAATGGTCATTAATATCTGATCAGTGAGTGGTCATTTGCCTCAGTGAGAGCCGAGTTGCGGTAACAGGGCATGGCCACTACACTTTGGAGCCAGAGGCGGAAGTAGGATCATAGCAGCTGCTACACGACATGTCAGTCCACACAGAGCCTGGCGTATATACCTGAACGAACCCCTGGGCATATACTGGCTGCATGGACACCTCGGAGTGTATACACAGATGCCCATGTCTATACCAGGTTACCACCAGAGCCGCTGAGTCCAATGGCTGGAGGGGGTCACTGGAGCCTCTGCTGCTGTACCAGCCGGGACAGGAGGACGATGGAGGCCACACTCCGGCCTCAATTAATGTAGCTGAGGCTGCGGACAGTGCACTAAAGAAATTCCGGGAGGGGTGAACAGAGGACAGCAGATGAGCGGATGACTGCAGCAGCACTAATCTAAATCCATAATTATGTCTCCTGACAACTCAGCATATCTCCATTGTATCACACAGAAGAGGTCACCTCCTGGAGTACTTACCGTACACATCCGACGGACAACCCTGCTGCCGCTCATCTCAGGGGACAGTCCAAAACTGAAAGGGGAATGAAACCTATTGCATCTGTGCCCCCAACATTAGGGAATGATCTTTCCACAGGGGCTTCACTAATCTAAGGGGGGGGGGGGGGACTATTGTAAGGAGGGGCGTAAGGGGGCACAACAATTTTCTGTCCTTGTGAATGGGGTTGTGGATACCCCATGGACATGCATGGGATTGAATTTGATGCTAATTTTGGCAGAGAATCTGTGTCAAATCTGACACATGTGAACTGTCCACCGTGGATATCACTGCTAATCTGTAGCAAATCCACGTCACTGTCACTAAAAGATGCGGGTTTTGCTGGGGACTACTGTACGCGGTCTCACCTCTTCAATGTATAGCGTACAGCGCAGAAGTTCAGAGCTGAATTTTTCAGCTACATTTCACATCCATGAAGTCATCATCCTACTTTCTTCTACTAAAGTGACACCTTTGTCACGGGCTGCGATCAATGCCACCAGCTGAATGCCGTATAGATCATTGGGGGGGGGGGGGCGCTGGTACTGGTGGCAGGGGAGGGGGATGTACTTGATGTTCTCAGTTTTAGGAGGTCAGACAGAACGTGCTTGTTTATTATTACAAAAGCAAAGCTGAGAGATTTAGGAATGACTCAGGGAATGTGCCCATTTAGAGGGGGATTTGTTACCAGAGACAGGTCCGGGTGAGCTGCTAAGTGTCTCCCTGTCAGAAGGGACGAGGACGAATAACACTGGGCAAGGCCAATGACTTCAGGCTGTTTATAGAAAGGAGATTGTGAGGACAGCACAAGAGACTGGCAGTCCTTCCCTCTAACTGCGGGCACAACCAATACTGGGAATAAACTTTCTTAGAGCTGAACTTCCTTGGATGGCATATCAGTGCCTGGCATACATAGCGCACAGTCCGCCTGCGTCAGCAGCATTCACCTGTGTCTTCAGAATAGGTGTCGAATGAGCTGGCACCATATGATCTGGTAGTAGAACAGACTGGGAAAGGTATATACCCTGCTGGCAAACAATGCAATTTTCACTCAAAAGAATACATTAAAGGGTTTTATGGATTGGAATTGAATCTCATTTATTATCCTGTCTAAGAAATTGTACTACATAATGTAGTAGTTTACATATATTTTTTTGCTCTGGGGCACCCTAACATTGATACACACACCTAGTACTGGTTCACACCATCGCAGTCCCAAGACAGGAGGTCCTGGGGGTAGCCCAGAAGTTTTCACACCCAGCTCAGATCTACACTGTCATGTCTGCTCATTTACAGTGCGTGTAGAGCAGGGGGCACAAACATTTTGGGGGATATTTATCAAAACTGGTGCAATGGAAAACTAACCTAGTTGCCCATAGCAGCCAATCAGATTGAGCCTTTCATTGTCCAAAGGAGCTCTGAAAAAGGAAAGATGGGATCCGATTGGTTGCTATGGGCAATTAAGCCAGTGTTTCTTTGTACCAGTTTTGATAAATCCTCCCTCCCTTGGGTCCGGGTCTCGCCTTAGCTTTGGCTCCTCTCAACAGGTCTTATGGTAACTGCAAGGTCTGACTCCATGGTATGTGTAATCTTAAGATACGGAGAAGAACATGTCCAACACACAGGGTAAAAGTAGATCTTTATTTCACATAAAAGAGCACAAACGTTACATTCTAGATGTAAGTTGCAGTAAAAATTCTGAATTCTTTTGGGCGCTGCACATGCTGCTTATCATACATACTGTATGTACTGGTTGCCTCACTGTGGTATTACATCAGACTAAGGGCTCATGCACACGACTATGTATTTTGCAGTCCTCAAAAAACACGGATGATGTCTGTGTGCATTTCGTATTTTGCGGAACGGAAAAGCTGGCCACTAATAGAACAGTCCTACCCTTGTCCGTAATGCGGACAAAAATAGGGAATGTTCTATGTTTTTACGGAAACGGAATACGCACGTTTTTTTTTGTGTTTTTTTTGCGGATCTGTTGAATGAATGGACATGGAAAGAAAATACATTCATGTGCATGAGCCCTAAAGGAAATCAGGAAACAGTATTTTACGTGTGTTCGGGTATTGTTAGACAGCTGTTTGCCCTACGAGTCCATAATGATCCTTGTAGAGCAGTGTCTGACTTCATGGCTGGTAAACCATACGCTGCACATTTAGGCTACGTTCACACGACGACATTTGTCGCACTATTGTCGCGCTACAATTTTTATAATGGGAGTCTATGGTGTCGCATTGCGACATGCAACATGCTGCGACGCGACAGTCGCAAAAAATCCATTCAAGATGGGTTTTTCTGTGATTGTCACAGTCGCAGCACGTCGCAATGCGACACCATAGACTCCCATTATAAAAATTGTCGCGCGACAAATGTTGCAGTGAAGTTGTGCCCTATTTGTCGCGCGAAAAATGTCGTCATGTGAACATAGCCTTACAGTGCCCTCCTGCAGATACTATTCTACCGCCACGCTGCTGACCTTGATCCACGTTTGACAAGGCCAGGTGCGGTTTGTTGGGTTAGTCACGTGAGTTGCTCACATCTGCCATTATACACTCACAAAGGAGGAATTCCTCCAGTGCTTTAAATAAACTGGGTGAGACTGAAATATATCTGCGGCTTAGCTCTGGGAAGAGCAGATTACAAACCCCCTGAGCCTATTTAGAGCCTCACCCAGTGTGTCCTGCGAAACACGGTAAACCTGCAGGTGTTTGAGGAGCAAGCGTGTATACACAGCGGAGCAAACAGTTACCTAGTGACTGCTCTTGGCTTGTTAGTTCAGTATAGTAAGGAACATACACAAGAACCAGGTTACTTATTAACATCTGTACACGCAGAGTTTATGACAGGTTACTACCGTAGCAAGTTACGTTATTGATTGCTCCCATAATGTATGTAGCCCGACTTCACTTCGGATAAGGTTATTCCATCGAGCTCCACTGAGAATGTCCCAGAGGGTGCCTTTTGGGATTTTATGGTGCAGTTTATGTTCCGCACTCTTTAAATGCGTTTATCCAAGAACAGACTTTGAAGACTTTCTCAGCCAGGGTCTACTACTCATTTATGGGTTTCTTGAACCCATTCATTCTCAATGTCAATAAGTGTTCCCGCTGAAGGCCCTGAACACTTGCGTCTGGTGAGGTAGCCCATTCACATGATGTCAAAATATGTGTTCACATCGGGGACATGTGGCACCGGTTCTCAGTCTGGGTGGGGGTCCTGCTGTCGATTCTACTGCAGCCCATATAAATATGAGGTGTTTGTGGCCGCCATGCCTCCTTGAAGAATTACCAGAAAGTGCTGGACAGAGGTCACATCTGCTATACATTACCTAGATAGATCACAGTGGACAATGGAGATTTCAGTTGCCTAAGGGCTCATGCACACGGCCGTGCCTGTGTTGCGCGCTGCAAACAGCGGTTCTGCAGTATGCGGGCACCGGCCGTGTTCACCCCGCACCCCCCCTCCGCTTCCCAATCACTTTACTGGGTCTGCAATCTAGAAGTTCAGTGCGGATCACGGACCCATTCAAGTTGAACGGGTCTGGATCCGTCTGCAGAATCCGCACGGATGTTGCCCATGCATTGGGGACCGCAAATTGCGGTCCCCAATGCACGGAACGGCCGACCAACGGCATGAGCCCTAATACTGAGTTTTGCAGACAGCGATGTCGACATACATGAGTGCAGTGCGTTACTACATTGACTAATGTTAACGGTGAAACACAACTACTGTATATAAGCCTAGAAAATATATTTGGATGTGCAGTATATCAATGACCAGTTACTGTATACCAAGATAAAAATCCCCCCTAAAACCCCTGCTGAAATATCTGCAGTGCGTATTATTATTATTATAACATTTTGGGACCATGCTGTGCAGTATACCCCAGAACAATACCAACATAATAAATCTCTGTCATACAGACTGTACAGTATAATCATTCGTCTGTCAAACAGAAGCTGATAATATCTTTTCATTTCCGTTTTGGCCCTGATCTTGCTTTCTGGGAAGATATTATATAATAATTCTATATTGTAAAGCTCCCGTGTTCTGCTGGCTTCTGTGAGTTTATGAAAGTGCTTATTCCTACAGATGGACCCTGTAACTGTGTCACTTCTGTTTTACAGCTGCCCAATATGTTTGGTGACCTGCGCTCAACTTTCATTGCACTCATGATTGGGTCCTATGCATCCTCAGCAGTCACCTTCCCCTTTATCAAGGTGAGTTCTGCCTACAACAGTTTGTGCTGTCTGGAGTTGGTAAGCTTGTAACGCAACCTGCATGGCCTTGAGGAAAGTTTTGCATCAATTACACTACTACACAAAAAAATGTGTTTTGGGGTCTCCCATAGAATGAACATGTGTGGCAGTTACTAACAAAGACCCCAAATGACCCTTGAGGCATTATATTAGATTAAAGAGGACCTGTCGCCTGTCCTGACATATCAGTTTTAGTAACTACTGGCATTCCCCATGTAATAACTATTCTGGAGCCTCTATTCTTATTACTTTATGTCCTGCCATTCCGTAATTATTCCTTGTAGAAGTTATGAATGGGTGTTACCATTTGGGGTTGTGTCCCTGCACAGTCTGAAACTAGGTAATCAGTACTGCCAGCAGCAGACTGTGCAGGGACACACCCTCAGCTGGAAAAAGCACCCAGCTAAACCTTCACTGCAAACTGCTAGTAAGGGCTCATGCACACGACCGTTGCAGTTTTGCAGTCCGTTTTTCACGGATCCATTGTTCAGTATCTGAAGGTTTTTTTTACGCTAATTTAAGTCCTCTTCCGTTCCGTTATTGCACAAAACATATCCGTATTGTTTCCGTATTTGATACGTTTTTTGCGGATCGTATACTGAAACAGTAACCCTATTAATCACTAAACACCTGAGCAAATATGGGCTGGGCATAACATTTCTTTTGCGTAAACAGCTTTTGCGTAACGGCCATACGGACAAACGGAATACACACGGAGTAACTTCCGTATATGCAGAACCCCTTTAAGGTATATGTTACGCTTCAATCTGATCAGTTGAAAAATGATTTGTTAAAAAGGTGAAGCAGGACACTGGTGTGAACAGAGTTTATAATAACTGATATGAATGCCATCTGAAATTGGCCATTCCCGTTCCGTTCCGTTATTGCACAAAACATATCCGTATTGTTTCCGTATTTGATCCGTTTTTTGCGGATCGTATACTGAAACAGTAACCCTATTAATGACCAAACACCTGAGCAAATATGGGCTGGGCATAACATTTCTACATTATGGATCCGCAAAATACGGATGACATACGTATGTGTTCTGTGTGCGTTCTGTATTTTTCGCGGACCCATTGACTTGAATGGGGCCTCGGACCGTGATTTGTGGACAATAATAGGACATGCACTACTTTTTTGCGTAACGGCCATACGGACAAACGGAATACACACGGAGTAACTTCCGTATATTCTACAGTCCCATTGAAGTGAATGGTTCCGCATAAAGAACGGAAGCGGAAAATACGGTCGTGTGCATGAGCCCTAATTCAATTATAACTTTTAGAGGGAATAATAAAGGAATGGTACAACATAGAGTCATAAGAATAGATGCTCCAGAATTATTAGTACATGGGGAATGCAAGTAGTTATTAAAACGGACATGTCAGGAGAAGCGACGGGTCCTCTAATACACAATAATGCCGCAAAGGTATTTTGGGGTCTGTGTGAGTGTATTTGATGGAGTTAAGTAGTGGACCTTGGGGCGTCTTCAACACTACAAGGTGAAAGATCACATTGGCACCACAGGATACAACCGGCTGCTGCGTTTTATGGATCCATAGGCACTTTGTGTGTCCCCGTGTATTCTTCTTTAAAAGCAATGCTAAACAGTGAGCGTACCACATTGTTTTACTCTGTGTGCCTCCGTATAGGCATATTGACCTATAGCAGGTGCCATACCAGGCCATGTCACTGACGTCACTGGGCGGGGCGCTAGCAGAGGTAAACAGTGAGAAGGCCGCGGCGCTCCTGCAGCGCCGCTGCCTTCTCAAACAGCTGATCGGCAGGGGTCCCGTGTGTCGGACTCCCGCCGATCAGATGCTGATGATCTATCCTGAGGATAGATCATCAGTTGTAACAAACTGCAGAACCCCTTTAAGGTATATGTTACGCTTCAATCTGATCAGTTGAAAAATGATTTGTTAAAAAGGTGAAGCAGGACACTGGTGTGAACAGAGTTTATAATAACTGATATGAATTCCATCTGAAATCGGCCATTCCCTGTTCTAGATCCTTTAAGGGGTTGTCCGGCCCAGGAGCCAACAACCCCTATGGTCCTAACTTGTGGCCCATAAAACAAAAAAAAAACATTCACCTGTCCATGGTTCCTCCGTCCCCTCAGTCGCAGGAGATGGCCTGGTACCTTGACCACTGCAGCCAATCACAAGCCTTAGCGGAACTATATATGACACCAGTGACGTATCGTTCAAGCAGGCCATTTCCTGGTCCTGTGGGCACTAAAAGCAGCTGGAAATAGGGCAGCAGAGCAGGCATGGTGGGACAGCGGACAGATGAGCATAGTTTTTTATTTTATAGGACACAGGACCATAGGGGTTGTCAGTTGAACACCCGTGCTGCCGATCCATTCTAAATCTATGGGGCTGAGGAAGGTAGCGGAGCATCGTACCCTTATGTACTATTTATGTACTGAACCAAAAAGCTACTCATTGTCGTCCTGGCCATACACAGAAGCTTGTATCGTACTGTTGCTAGTGTTATTTCTGTGTCTAGTGGTTAGGTAGCCACGTTACTAAGGTCTAAGGGGTTTTGCAGTGACCTGTTATACAACTATTGTCTTCTTTGTTGGAGAATCGAAGCCAAACTATGTTTGCTTTGAAGATTTATTTCTCTAGTGACTTTACCTGGAGGCAGCTATTGAGACTCTAACGAGTCAGTATTTATTAGCTTAAAATAATGTTCTTCAGGCTTCAGCAACAGCTGGCTACACAGGTAGTTGCAGGTTACACCAAAAATATGCAACTATAAATATTTAAAACATTAAGGGGCACATTTATAAAGACCGAGGTTTTAGACGCTGGTCTTAATAAAGGCCCTGCGCTGGCGTTGGATCCGCCAAAGTTATGAAGAGGGGCCCGTCTCTCCATCCAACGCCAGTCATAAATGTAAGACAGTTTCTGAGCTGTCTAACATTTAGACCATTTTCTACGCCTAAAACAGGTGTAGAAAGTGATGAATGATGTCGTCCCATCCACTTCCCCGTACACGCCATGTCCACAGTTCTAGACCTGACGTGAGCGGGGCAAAGTGGCAGATAGCGGCGCAACTACCTAACTTAGTCGTGCTAAGTCCCTAAGGATAGGGCCACACGTTCAGGTGATGCAGTTTTGGAAGTCAAGAAGTGGATTAACAAAGAGAAGTCGTATCTGCCCTTTATACTTTCTCTCCTTTTATGATTCACTCCTGACTTTGGCTTCCAAAAAAATCCTTTAAAAACCACAAATGAGCATTACCTAGAATCCCACCTTTCTGTGACCACAGTGCCACCAATTGTGAACTGAACAGCTGGCCAGCTCACAGTAAGGCTACATGCACACGACCGTTGGTGTTTTGCGGTCCGCAAATCGCGGATCCGCAAAACACGGAAGCTGATCCGCGTTCCGTTCCGCATTTTGCGGAACGGAACGCAGCCCATTATAGAAATGCCTATTCTTGTCCGCAAAACGGACAAGAATAGGACATGCTATATTTTTTTTGCGGGGGCACGGAACGGAGCAACGGATGCGGACAGCACACGGAGTGCTGTCCGCATCTTTTGCGGCCCCATTGAAATGAATGGGTCCGCGGCCGAGCCGCGAAATATGCGGCTCGGACGCGGACCCGAACAACGGCCGTGTGCATGAGGCCTAAGGCTACTTTCACACTCGCGTTTTGTGCGGATCCGTCATGGACGGATCCGTTCAGATAATACAGCCGTCTTCATCTGTTCAGGACAGATCCGTTTGTATTATCTGTAACATAGCCAAGACGGATCCGTCTTGAACACCATTGAAAGTCAATGGAGGACAGATCCGTTTTCTATTGTGCCAGTGAAAACGGATCTGTCCCCATTGACTTACATTGTGTGCCAGGACATCAGATGCACACCAAAGACTATAATATAATAATGGTCAGGACATGGCCTTGATATTTTGAGTTGAAACCGAAGGAGGGCTTTGTACTTCCAACCTTGTAACGTGTTTGTCCATAACTAATCAGGTATCTGCTTTCTTCTGCAGGTCATTTATGACCTTGGTGTCAGTTTTGTCACTATCCTGATTGTCTGGGCCGCTTGTGCCGGACTTGTCTTCTTCAACTGCTTCTTCAATTGGCCTCTAGAGCCATTCCCTGGACCAGAGGACATGGACTACACGTAAGGACATCACAATCACTACCGGATTACTGCCGCCATGATACTACTCTGACCATGCTAATATTATTTATCATGTTCACAGTGTGAAAATAAAGTTCAGCTGGTTGGGATTTGACCACAAGATCACAGGAAAGCAGTTCTACAAGCAAGTGACTACTGTGGGTCGACGACTGAGTGTAGGAGGCTCCATGAAAAATCCCAAAGAGCTGTCAGCATTACAGGAAGGGAATAAGCTGTGCCTGTCTACAGTAGATCTGGAGGTCAAATGCCAAGCTGACAATGCAGGTATATAGTCTGACATTTGTCAAGGACCATCTAAACATCTACATGGTGGCTTATTGGAACGCAAAGATTCTGTTCAGCTGTGCAACAGCTTTACCTATTAGGGTCCATTCACACATCCGTGTGTGTTTTGCGGATCCGTGGATCCGCAAAACACGGACACTGGCAATGTGCGTTGCTCATTTTTCGGACCACACATCACCGGCACACTCAAAGAAAATGCCTTTTGTTCTATTTTTTTGCGGAACGGAAGTGCGGATCCGCAATTCCGGATCCGGGCGGGACATAGTGTGTCCCCATAGAAATGAATGGGTCCGCAATTCCGTTCTGCAAAATTCCGAACAGAATTGCGAACGTGTGAATGGAGCCTTAGAATGCGGTCGCGTTCACAAACATTATTTATTCTCCCAATACATATAAAATGAAGCAACTTCAGAAGGTTTTATTTAAATTTTTCATACCGTTTTGTGTATACAGCTCCTATGTGCACTGTATCTCCATGGTTACAGACAACAAACAAACTCAGTGTAGTCTGATCCTGTAGTCATATTGCTTTCTGTCTCCTACGTCTGGTTAACATACCAAATTGTACATTTGCCCAAATTAGGAGACAAATGGATGAAAATATGAGACTGCAGGACTACACTTCACAGAATTTGTTTGCTGTCTGTTACCATGGAGATGCATAGTCTGCATAGGAGCTGCAGAAATAGACCTACGGCAAATGTTTAATTACAGTCTACTGCTAAGTCGCTTTTAAAGTCATTAAAACAGAACTGGTTGCGATGGTGGAAATAGCCGCTTGTCTTTCTTCTGAATATATGCAATCAGTACTTATCACTACTAGAAATTAGGCATCACAGAAGAGATTATAAGAAATGAGTCTCTGTAGTGCAGTATACATGTTACAAGGGAAATAACACATCGTAATTGCCATCTGTACAGATGATGGAACCTACCTATAAGGCTACTTTTACACTCGCATTTTCTGCGGACCCGTCATGGACGGATCCATTCAGATAATACAACCGTCTACAACCTACGGATTCTTTTGTATTATCTTGAACATAGCCAAGATGGATCCGTCTTGAACACCATTGAAAGTCGATGGAGGATGGATCCGTTTTCTATTGTGCCAGATTGTCAGTGAAAACGGATCCGTCCTGGCACACAATGTAAGTCAATGGGGACGGATCCGTTTTCACTGACAATCTGGCACAATAGAAAACGGATCCGTCCTCCATCGACTTTCAATGGTGTTCAAGACGGATCCATCTTGGCTATGTTCAAGATAATACAAAAGGATCCGTAGGTTGTAGACGGTTGTATTATCTGAATGGATCCGTCCATGACGGGTCCGCAGAAAATGCGAGTGTAAAAGTAGCCTTATAGGTAGGTTCCATCATCTGTACAGATGGCAATTACGATGTGTTATTTCCCTTGTAACATGTATACTGCACTACAGAGACTCATTTCTTATAATCTCTTCTGTGATGCCTAATTTCTAGTAGTGATAAGTACTGATTGCATATATCCGTTTGACTCAGTTTAATCAGACGGATACCAATACGCTGCAAGTAGCTTTTTGGTGTCCGTCTCCAAAGCGGAATGGAGACTGAACTGATGCATTCTGAGCGGATCCTTTTCTTAGAATGCAAACTGATCTGTTTTGGACCGCTTGTGAGAGCCCTGAACGGATCTCGCAAACGGAAAGCCAAAACGCGAGTGTGAAAGTAGACTAAGGCGATATTTCTTGCCCAGACGTCTCTCCTGCATTTATTACCTGTTGTTAGACATTTGATTTTCTGCTTGGAAAGATCTCAGCTTCCTGTGAAATTAGATCAATAATTTCCTGTCCTGGAGTTTCAGAGTCCAGAGTATGAAGATTTAAATGGATTATGGTCTCCCTACGAGCACAGAATTCTTATCTCATCAGCTATGTCAATATGACATTTGCTTTGTGGAATATGTTTTTGTCTCATTCAGAAGTTACAGCCCCCGAAATTCAGCAGTCCTGTGTAAAGCCATCAAGGTTTTATCACCATATTGCCTGATTAGACTCTTCTTGTACTTGGTTTAAATTCCAAACTGTGGGAGTTTGTATTGTGGTTCAGACTGGATACCCGTGGCTGCAAAATGTTTTTCACTCTAACTTAAAGTGAATGTACACCCTTAAAGGGGTTCTTTGGTATTTTTTAAAATTAGGCAGAGGGCATTAAAAAAAAACCTTGCTCACCCATAAAACATCCCACTGCTCCTGTGCCTGCCCCTGTACCGCTCTGGCAGCGGTGGCCGTGCAGGGATCCGGGCATTTCAGGGGTATTTACAGGATCAGATAACCCCTTTAAAGGGGTTTTGCCATCACATACAATGGGGGTATATCGCTAGGATATGCCCCCATTGTCTGATAGGTGCGGATCCCACCTCTGGGACCCGCACCTACAACAAGAATGGAGCGGGGAAATGTGCAGCCACCCTCCATTCATTTCAATGGGGCCGCTGAAAATAGCCGAGCACTGGCTGGGCTATTTCCGTCTGTCCTATAGAAATGAATGGGAGCAGGGGCCGCGCGTGCGTGGTACGCTCCCATTCACTTGTATGGGAACAGCGCTTGGTGGTGAACAGACCCTGGGGTCCTCCAGCCACAGCTCTCCCCGCTCCGTTCTCCTTGTAGGTGCGGGTCCCAGAGACGGGACCGGCACCTATCAGACAATGGGGGCATATCCTAGCGATATGCCCCCATTGTATGTGATGGGACTACCCCTTTAATCGTTCTGTGTATCTTGTTTTGTCATCACATGATATATAGACACATATTCTCCTCTTTCTGATGTGGACATACTCAGTGTGTTTTGTGCTTCTTCTTTGCAGCAACCCCTCCTTTCATGAAGAGTGTTTTCAGCCCCATATTACTTCTTAGTCTCATTACAATGTGCGTTACCCAGTTACGTCTCATCTTCTACATGGGAGCCATGAACAATATCCTAGAATTCTTGGTGGATGGAAATTTGGAGAGTGGTAAGTGGTTGCTGCTACTGACTTTGCAGAATCGTTTACACATTGAGATTTCCAATACTTAGATATTGACGGATCAGTAGGGGTCTGACACCCAGCAGCCCCATCTTTTATGTGTTTTGGGCAGCCGTCGGAGACTGTACAGTTGATGAAGATGAAGGCACAAGATTGCATCCACTGTGTAGCAGCCATGTCGGGGTATTGCAGCTCAGCTCGGATATGCCATCATTATCTAATTAACGGGAAACCCCTTTAATGTGTCAATGCCTTATGCACTACATTCACTGGGAAATGAGAATTCATTGACCACCTCAGAGCACCACGTTTTAGCATACAGTGCCTTTCCCCAAATGTCGTATGACCCTCCTAAAATGTTCTGTGACAGAAGGGCTGAGCATTAGAAAACACGCTCGAAGGTGTCAGGTGTCAGGGTCACCTTGGTTCGCAGGCTTGTGGTGGCTGATGTTTTCCGCTTGTTATTGTGTGCCTGATGTTTTGTTGCGAAAGCATTTGTTTTGTGCCTGAATTAATCACAAGATATGCTTTAACTCTGTCATCAACCTACAGGTAACCCTGCACTTAAAATTTACACTCGTTCTATACCCATCCTTACTAGGATTTAGAGAAGGTTAGAGCAATAAAAATAAAAATCTCTTGGAAACGTCTTGGAAAGCATGGCAGATTGGTGGGGTGTGTCATCAGTTTATGACTAGTGAGGGTCCCAGCTCCTGAGAATGAAGGGGACATGGCTTTGGTTTTCCCTGCACAGTGAGATGTCTGTGCAGGAAAGCTTCTGAAGTTGAATGACTGTGGAGGCGAACCAGCGCTGCGTTCCTATCATTCTCAGGATTGTAGGGGTCCCAGAGGTCAGAACCTCACAAGCTGAAAGTGAACCGCACAGTTTGATAAAATGCTTCCTTTTTTTATGCAGTTCCCACTTTGGCTATAAAAAAATAAAACCAAACTGCCCGAGGGCGGGTTTCAGACAGCAGTAATAGGGTTGTGTTTTAGGATCTATAAACACTATGTGGTTATAATACAGATCCTAACAAGTGACCATATTCCCGCTGTCTGAAAGTGGCTAGTGTCATGTGAAAGCGATCATCAAGAAGAAAGGGCCCTCTAAGAGATATCTATGACCTTAAAGGGGTTGTCTCACTTCAGTAAGGGGCATTTATAATGTAGAGAAAGTTAATACAAGGCACTAATGTATTGCGATTGTCCATATTGCTTCCTTTGCTGGCTGGATTCATTTTTCCATCACATTATACACTGCCCGTTTCCATAGTTACGACCACCCTGTAATCCATCAGTGGTGGCCGTGCTTGCACACTATAAGAAAATGCACCAGCCTCTCTGGTGGCCGGGACCATAGGACAGCACATAGGCCTGCGCTTTTTCCTATATTGTGCAAACACGACCACCACTGATGGATTGCAGGGTGGTCTGTAACTATGGAAACGAGCAGTGTAAAATGTGACAGAAAAATGAATCCAGCCAGCAAAGGAAGCAATATGGGTAATAATATATTAGTAAGTGCCTTGTATTAACTTTCCCTACATGATAAATGCCACTTACGGAAGTGAGACAACCCCTTTAAGGCTGATGCGTGTGGAGGGCATGCTGCAGATTTTCCACTACACGTGGCTGTACCATTACAGACCGCACTTTGTCCGTCAGTTGTCTGGCACATGGTAAAGCAGGGCTGTGTGTGGTTCTACAGCGCCCTCCGATGTAGAAACTATTATTAGCAGCGATGAATTCACGCGCTGTTTATCAGTTACTCGTCCCAGATTGCAAAATGCTTTGTGGCAGAAGTTCAAGGAGGAGAAGCCAGTCTGAACCTGATCTGTCAGGAAATGTAAAGAGTTGAAAGTCATGCTATGAGACAGGCATGCAGGCATGCAAAAAATACAGATCAGACCTGAGCACGTGAGCCGGGTGACTCCGTGCTTACATACATAGGAGCTTAGCTACGATTATATGGCCGATAAACGGATTCTGATGTCCCCATGAAAGATAGCAGATCAAGATAGATACAGGTTATGTTCAAACAGGTTTCCATGTTTTGCATATATAAATTTCCAGGGCGGTGTTAACCTGTATTTGCCAAGCTGTCGTGATGCTCCCGTTCAGGACATGCTGTGATCCACAGCAGCGAGAGCGCTCAGGTTTCCTAACATTGCCCTGGAGTGTTGGAGCCAGAAGAGACGTAATATGTAAGGTCATGTGAGGAGAAGACATCCCACGGGACTGTGTCCAGGAAATGAATTCATGGAACGAGCAGAACATGCATGCATGGACAGAAATGCTTATGGCTAGATGTCGGCGATCGAGTGATTCAGTTACAGAATATTTGCTTTTCCTAGAGTGGTAGCTCTCGGGTCCGAAGAATCTAACGTAGCAGGAAGACGCGGAGGCTCCCACATTTAGTATATAACTATATAAAAATGGTAATGAGATAGCAGCACATGCGACACGTGTACCAGACCAGTGTCTGTACATTACATCACATGGAGGTCCACAATGTAACTAACAGACCACCCCCATCGGGGTGTTTGTGTCAGAAGGGGCCTATAGGGGCAGAGTTCTGACGCCCATGCCCTAACACCACATGCACTACTGCATTAGGGGTTTTAGACATCGTTTCTACCGCACCTAACATAGGGACGTGGCACAGCAGGAAAGCAGGGAATGAGGCGTGGCTTAAGATGCAGCACTGTGCGACAATTACGCTTTTTGGTGCCAAGTTAACTGCTAGATGGTATAGCCATATTTATCAGCCAGCATCAGTCGCTGTGATAAATCTAGCGCATCTTTACATTATCTAGTTTAAGCTGTCTAAATTTTAGACAGTATTCGTAAATCAGCTCCAAATGTGGATCTGAGGTGGATGTCTGGAAATTTAAATGCCCATTTACGCTGGGTTCACAGTTGAACTTATTTGATACGCACGTTTTACGCCCCAATCGCAATACGCGCTACAAAACGCCCCAAAGAAGCTCCTGTACTTCTTTGGGCGTAGGGCGTTTTACAGCGCGTTCGTACGCGCTGTAAAACGCTCAGATGAGAACCATGCCCATAGGGACCATGCGCGTAGGAACGCGCTGTAAAACGCTCAGGTGTGAACCCAGCGTTAGACTACTTTCACACTGGCGTTTTGGTTTCCGTTTGTAAGATTTGTTTCAGGGATCTCACAAGCGGTCCAAAACGGATCAGTTTAGCCCCAGTGCATTTTGAATAGATAAAGATCTTCTCGGCATGCATCAATTTGCCTCCGTACCGCCCCCATTCCGCTTTGGTGTCCATCTGACGAAACTGAGCCAAACGGATCCGTCCTGACACACAATGTAAGTCAATAGGGATGGATCCGTTTTCACCGACACAATAGAAAACGGATCCGCCCCCCATTGACTTTCAGTGGTATTCAAGACGGATCCGTTTTGGCTATGTTAAACGGATCCACACCAAACGCGAGTGTGAAAGTAGCCTTATATGGGATGATTTTTGAAAACACTTTTGAATGATCAGTGGTTTGCAAACCATTCTTTATTATCAGAAGGTAACTTCCGTCACAAGCGGCAGGGAGCAGTTCCTCCGGGTCAGGTAGGGGCGTCATTGTTGCCAGAGAACGTTTGCCTATTGCTAATGTAAGTGTCACTACAAAGTCGATCTTTGTATTTCGATGAGGGTCTATGGTAGAAATCTGAGGCTGACACTTGGATTTCTGCCACGGATGTTAGGGGAAAAGAAATGGTACTAATGTAGCTTCATACAAATAATCAAGTCCCGTGGAACCGGATCAACTTTAAACTGGTTGAGTGGCGCTCAATGTAAAAAGCCATAGCCAGTAGTCCGTAAAGATAACGAAGTGCATGGCAATCACCAAGTGGTAAAAATCCTCTTTATTTTGGATTTTGAAATAAAGAGGATTTTTGCGGTATGAGTGCCTTGTCGTTACGGACTACAGGCTGGGCCAGTGGATCTCCACAAGGTTTAGCCACTTGAAATGGAACTAATCCAAGGCTTTTCCCCACAGAATCTGCAAGAAGAATAAACATGCTCATTCTTCTCATGGATGTTTTTTATTTTTTTAACTACCTAGTGGATTTTTTTCCACTGTGTTTCACACCCCATTCATTTGCGAAAAGTTAGCAGATTTGACGAGGTTCTCGGTTTAAATTCCCTGCAAAAATCCTCATCAAATCCTGAATGTGCGAACAGTGTCAAGATCAATGACATATGGAAGTTTTATAGTTATTTTCCTGCATTCACACTGGCCGATCACCAGTACGGACCGTCAGCCAACATGGTGTGCCTGCTTGTGTGGATATGCTCTCGTTTCTCTAGTTTCCTCTTACACTCTATGCCAAAAACATATTGGTTATCTGACTTTCTATGAAATTGTCCCAAAGTGTCCATGAAATTAAAAATTGCGAACCACGTTGGGGACAGGGAATGATGTGACAATGTCTGTAGATATGGTGGTGCTCTATAAGATGATATTACAGCCCAGGTTCACTACAGAGCGATACAGCTACAATATTAAGCACGTACAATGACATCAGTCCAGGGTTTGGGATTTTTTGCAGTAACACGTTTTTTATTCTGTAGTTCCCATTTTTCACTTCCTCTTCTGTGTGCTAGTCGCTGATTCGGCATAGGCACACTCATCAAGTGTAAGACATGTGGCGGCTTCCATTTGGTCTAGGAGGTTTAATCCAGTTTTATGTCAGCATATTAGTCATCCTTTGTACCGATGTGATGTGCTTTTTCTATGTGTGTGTTTCTAAAACCACTTACTGGAGTCTGTGCTAACTCATCTCTTCTTGTGTTGCTTCCTTTGCCGTCACATGCTGCCTTGCTTTCCTCATACAGTGATGCACACGGGTAAGATGAGAGAAGTATAGCAATAAAACCCAAGGAAAAGATATAGTTTAATTTTCTATCCCTACACATAAAGCCAGGGGCGTAGCTAACGGCTCATGGGCCCTGGTGCAGGAGTTCAGCTTGGGCCCCCTTCCCTCAGTGCTTTGTGTGTCTTCTTATATGGCACAAGGGTCTTTGGGCCCCTTCAGGCTCCTGTGCCCGGTAGCGACTGCTACCTCTGCACCCCCTATAGCTACGCCCATGCATAAAGCATTGATAAAGATTTCTCACTACACGTCCTCTGTGCCATTATTGCAAAAACAGAAAAACAATGTATAACGGCCTCTTTTGGCCTCCATCAGGGTGCTGGAGCCCTAAGGAAACATTTAGTGTATACACTATAAACCAAACTAAATGCAAGGAGAACATGACATGAACATAACCTTCGTTTAGTCCTCTCACAGGATTCTACAATAATTCAATCTGTCAAGAGCAAAAAGACAAAGAGCAACATGCAAAGGTATTGAAAAATTATCAAAAAACTTTATTAGTCATATATTAAAAATTACAAATCATAGAAGGAGGTGACAGGAGAACACAGACGCCACCCTGGACCCTATGGGGAGATGTACAAAACATATCTAGCACCGCTGAAAAGATGTTACAAAAAAGCCAATCACTTCACTGTTGTATTGTCAATATAGTATATCTAGGCCTTACTGAGGCCTGTCAAAGTATCCATTAGAAATAGACCTTTTTAAAACTAAATTTTAATTATATCATATTAAAAAGACCAGTAGGTCAATAGATAGTAAAAAAAGGTTCGCTGATCACCTATATTTAATGGTTTATAGGGATAAAGGGGATACCTATATGGCGGGTCTGAGGTAGGTCACATACATCTTTGACCTCAGGTGGGGAGCCGGTTACTCTTGACCACAGCTACTGGCACTATAATGCTTTGCTGGTCGGTCACTGACAAAACATTTGGGCACACCTTGCCTTGTTATATCGCATACCGGTAAGGTGTTTACCCTTTTATATACTGTATGGTGACAACTATCATTGTGTCTCCCCACATCATTGAGATATCTGTATTGAACTTTGTTAAAACCTGACAACTAAACACCCCCTGATGAACCCACAACTGCGTCGGGGTCTGCAGGTTTTTTGTTGTTTTTTCTGTTTATAGGGCAATATTAGGGGTTTATAGACCTAGGCACGAGGACGGAGGGTTACCACCTTCAGGTGACGCCTCCGGGCTGAGGTGTAGTGAGATTCACATTAGGGACAGTAGTCTCCCGTCTCCTACCTCAGACCCGCCATATAGGTATCCCCTTTATCCCTATAAACCATTAAATATAGGTGATCAGCGAACGTTTTCACTATCTATTGACCTACTGGTCTTTTTAATATAATATAATTAAAATTTAGTTTTAAAAAGGTCTATTTCTAATAAATTCTTGTTTGTGCATTAATTCTGACCTTTCATATCTTATAATCATCTTCAAAATTTGCTGTCAAAGTATCCGCAGATAAAGCCGTAATGAGTATAAGTGTCTCTATACATTTGCAATGCGGATATTGTAAGGCAACAGAAATAACACCAGCAGTGCTAACACAAAACCCAAGAGGGTACTTACCAAAAAATGAATGAAAGTAAGAGACCAGGGTGGCGTCACCTCCTTTTATGATTTGTAATTTTTAATATATGACTAATAAAGTTTTTTGATAATTTTTCAATACCTTTGCATGTTGCTCTTTGTCTTTTTGCTCTTGATACGGTTGTTGCAGAGTATATGCAGGTATATATGTTGTAGGTATTTCAGCAATAGAGGCCCCACCATTGAGTGTACAATTTGTAAATGGGCATGAGATACCCCCGGTGTCATTTTCTGTTTGGAAAAATTCAATCTAAACTGGTGAAAAACAACAAAATTATAGGACTGTCTATGTTCATCTTCAAATTATATTTTATGGGTCATCCACAGGGCCATGGTTCAAATAATAAAGTCACCTTCCCAGGCCCTCTCTGATCCAGCACTGTTGGGCTGCAGCAGTAATGTAATGTTTTGGCTGTGGCAACGATGACCTGTGTACTGCTACAGCTGATTATTGGCCTCGCTGTTCTGGTGGTGTTCACAGCTGAGGCCAATCATAAGCTGCAGTAGTACACAGGACATCACTGCCGAGCTGCAGTAATACACAGGACATCACTGCTGAGCTGCAGTGGTACACAGGACATCACTGCTGAGCTGCAGTAGTACACAGGACATCACTGCCGAGCTGCAGTAATACACAAGACATCACTGCTGAGCTGCAGTGGTACACAGGACATCACTGCTGAGCTGCAGTAGTACACAGGACATCGCTGCTGAGCTGCAGTAGTACACAGGACATCGCTGCTGAGCTGCAGTAGTAGACAGGACATCACTGCTGAGCTGCAGTAGTAGACAGGACATCACTGCTGAGCTGCAGTGGTACACAGGACATCACTGCTGAGCTGCAGTAGTACATAGGACATCACTGCTGAGCTGCAGTAGTACACAGGACATCGCTGCTGAGCTGCAGTAGTAGACAGGACATCACTGCTGAGCTGCAGTAGTAGACAGGACATCACTGATGAGCTGCAGTAGTACACAAGACATCACTGATGAGCTGCAGTAGTACACAGGACATCACTGCTGAGCTGCAGTAGTACACAGGACATCACTGCCGAGCTGCAGTAGTACATAGGACATCACTGCTGAGTTGCAGTAGTACAGAGGACATCACTGCTGAGTTGCAGTAGTACTCAGGACATCACTGCTGAGCTGGAGTAGTACACAGGACATTACTGCTGAGCTGCAGTAGAAGACAGGACATCGCTGTTGAGCTGCAGTAGAAGACAGGACATCACTGCTGAGCTGCAGTAGTGCACAGGACATCACTGATGAGCTGCAGTAGTACACAGGACATCACTGCTGAGCTGCAGTAGTACACAGGACATTACTGCTGAGCTGCAGAAGTAGACAGGACATCACTGCTGAGCTGCAGTAGTGCACAGGACATCACTGATGAGCTGCAGTAGTACACAGGACATCACTGCTGAGCTGCAGTAGAAGACAGGACATCACTGCTGAGCTGCAGTAGTAGACAGGACATCACTGCTGAGCTGCAGTAGTACACAGGACATCACTGATGAGCTGCAGTAGAAGACAGGACATCACTGCTAAGCTGCAGTAGTACACAGGACATTACTGATGAGCTGCAGTAGTACACAGGACATCACCGATGAGCTGCAGTAGAAGACAGGACATCACTGCTGAGCTGCAGTAGTACACAGGACATCACTGATGAGCTGCAGTAGAAGACAGGACATCACTGCTGAGCTGCAGTAGTAGACAGTACATCACTGCTGAGCTGCAGTAGTACACAGGACATCACTGCTGAGCTGCAGTAGTACACAGGACATCACTGCTGAGCTGCAGTAGTACACAGGACATCACTGCCGAGCTGCAGTAGTACATAGGACATCACTGCTGAGTTGCAGTAGTACAGAGGACATCACTGCTGAGTTGCAGTAGTACAGAGGACATCACTGCTGAGCAGCGACACTGGATCAAAGGGGGCTCAGGAGTTTAAAAAAAAAATAAGCTTTTTATTATTATTCCAACACCGCAAATAGCCAGTACAAAATAGATTGGAAACCCCCTTTATATTAGATCTACCTGATAAATCAAGTAAGAAAGGATTTTATTTCTGACATCCACGATAAGTTATCAGTACAAGAATTCAAAGCTCATTATTATCAAGGAGTCCTTGTGTGGATCTAGATCACCATGTTCACACATATAACTGGAACTATTCAAACTAGTAGCAATGTGGACATTGATGTGGGTGGACTGTTGTTAAGACCAGAAAACTAAATCACTGTCGTCATGAGTTTATAATCATGGCGCAACTGCACACTTTGGGCCTGTACCTTTAAGACCTCAGCGTAATAGCAAGCTATTAAGAGTTTTTCATGTGAATTAAATTGAATGGCCTCACTACTGTTACATCTCCTACGGCAGTTTCCATCATTGCCATAGATTTTGAGTGGAAAGACAGAGTACACACTCAACTTCGCTCCATTCAAACTCCTCCTAGCCACTGTCTTGCTACTGGGGGGAATGGGGAGCAGCTGGTTCTTTTTCTGGTGATCAGTGAGGGTCCCAGTGGCCAGGACCCCACCGTTCTAGCATTCATCATGTATGATAGCTAACAAATGTTTCTGGTCTGAATGCCCCTTTAAATCCTTCTCCACATTAGTTGCATTGGCACATACTGAGTCTCAGCAGCAGGTCCCCAGGGGAATTCTGAGAAGGAAACTTACTACCTTTTTATTGCATGATGGAGTGATGTGATTCTGTTTATACCATCCAAAGCAGCTTTCTGCTCCCTGTACTTTGTACCTACACTGCTTGTGACATTCTTATCAAATTTATTATAATGGAAGTGTAAATTAATAGCCGTGTATTATGTTTTACAGTCAGCCTGTATACATCCATCTTTGGCGTGTTACAACTGCTGTGCCTGATGACAGCCCCTGTGATCGGCTACATTATGGACTGGAGGCTTAAGGACTGTGATGATGGCAATGATGGGGAGGATAAGGATGCTGCTCAGTATGTCTTCTTTTCCTTAAGTTCTGATCTCCAGAATCACACACATTTATCAAATCTGCTGTTGAGTAAAAATGACACACCCTTTTGTGGCAAAGGTTGAAAATGTTTCACCTTCTCACACCACTTTCAGTAGCGGAGTAAGAAGTTGGTCAGGTTTTGCCAGTAAGGCCTGTTGCACACGAACGTGTGCGCCCCGTTCCCGTATTGCGGACTGCATTTGCGGATCCGCAATACTCAATTTGCAGCCCGCTACACGGGACAACTGTGGCCGTGTGAAAGAGGCCTAAGTGATATGAATTTTTAAAAAGTCACAGCCAGTTGGATCTCCAGGCCAGGTAACCCCCGAGCGTACTTTCACTTAAATAGGAGCAACAACATTACACTTGCATCAAATTTCTAAAAACCATGTGCCATGTACGTAAATTTGATGCAAATTAGCATATCAACTCCAATCATAAAACTAATTTGAAATACACCTATGATGATCTATAATCATAACTTAAATTTGAGTTATGATTCAACGGGTCATATTATGAACCTTCTGCCCCATTCAATGTCCATATTACATCCACAATAGCCAGACATCTTGCAGGTCTGCTGAACCATACCCTGTGGTGATCTCAGTTTGCTTCTGTGGAACCGCATGAGGACTATGTTTCGCAGTAACAAGCTAGCCCCAAACATGTACGCTGCCTCCATATGGGCTTTAATCCTGTGCTATTGTAAATGTATGTCACAGGTTTAAAGTTCCTGCTCCTTCAATCCAGCAGGAGCCCATCAGGGTCCTGAGTAGAAAACATAACCATTTCCTAACAACTTTAGTCTTCTCTTTTCCAGCCTACGTAGTGCTTATTGAGCACTGTGTAGTGAACTGAGGCAGCCAGATAATCGCTGGGTGCCCCCGGGCATTGTAGAGCTGCTGAGTCTTAGTAGGCCCCGATCAGCTCTGCCAGTGATTAATGCCACTACAGGGGCTGTTTTCTTTTGTAACCGGGCTCCTATGGATGCTCCAGATACAGGGGCAAACTGCAAAAATAAATTATAAAGAGTAAATATCCCCCAAAGCCTGACCTCATGAGTGATATGCTACACATATACAAAGAAAGTACATTTTAAAAAGTTAGTGTTGTGTAACCACTACCCGTGAAAAAGCGTTAAAAAAAAAAGGTCTCATAATTAAGGGGTTAGTGAGGCACAAGCCCAGATGAGGTCTGACAAGTTATCACAGGTCACTTATGAATCTTAGCCTTGTTCCTGACAGCCGTATGTGAGAGGTGATGCTTACAAATCATGATTCATATTTGGGGTCAGCAACCTTTTTTGTATGAAGTGTCAATAAAAAAAAAAATCACAGCTGAAGCGCTCAGTGTGCCGTACTATACAAGAAAGTCATATAACAAATATAGCAAAGAGACATTTAAACTTACCATTCCGTGTGACTTGTCCCTTACTTTCTTTGCTGTGTTCATACGATGTGACTTTGAGCTGAAGACAGCATTGCAAATGCAATCTTCTTCAGAGGTTTCCAACGTAAAAAAAAATGCTTTCCAGCAAATATATCAGGGATGGCCAACCTGCGGCTTTCCAGCTGTTGTAAAACTACAATTCCCACCATGCCCTGCTGTAGGCAGTCTGGGACTTAGGCCCCTTTCACACGGGCGAGTTTTCCGCGCGGGTGCAATGCGTGAGGAGGACGCATTGCACCCGCACTGAATCCTGACCCATTCAGTTCTATGGGGCTGTGCACATGAGCGGTGATTTTCACGCATCACTTTTGCGTTGCGTGAAAATCGCAGCATGTTCTATATTCTGCGATTTTCACGCAACGCAGGCCCCATAGAAGTGAATGGGGATGCGGGAAAATCGCAAGCATCCGCAATCATGTGCGGATGCGTTGCGATTTTCCCGCATGGTTGCTAGGATACGATCGGGATGGGGACCCGATCGTTATTATTTTCCTTTATAACATAGTTATAAGGAAAATAACGCATTCTAATTACAGAATGCAATGCTCCCGGGCTTAAAGGGTTAAAATAATAAAGAGTTAACTTACCTTCTCCATTGTACGCAGAGCCTCAGAACGTCGTCTCTCTGATAGTTTGGCTGCTTGAGGACCTGTGGTGACGTCACAGGGTCACATGGTCCAATCATAGAAGCATTTGAGTGGACCATGTGACCCATGTGATCCTGTGACATCACGGCAGGTCCTTCATCGAACATCTGTTGTTCAAATGCTTCTATGATTGGACCATGTGACCCTGTGACGTCACCACAGGTCCTCAAGCAGCCAAACTATCAAGAGAGACGACGTTCTGGGGCTCTGCGCGTACAATGGGAGAAGGTAAGTTAACTCTTTATTATTTTTAACCCTTTAAAGCCCGGGGAACATTGCATTCTGTAATTAGAATGCGATTATTTTCCCTTATAACTATGTTATAAAGGAAAATAATTACACATACAGAATACTCATCCCGAAACCAGACTTCAGTGGTGAAGTCTGACTTCGGGTCTGGGTACCAAGCATGCGGATTTTTTCACGCGCGTGCTCAACGCACTACAAACGTTAGCACACGCGCGGAAAAATCGCGGCGATTCCCGCAACGCACCCGCATCTTATCCGGGCGTCAAACATGACGCCCGTGTGCAAGAGGCCTTATAGTTTTGAAACAGCTGGAGAGCTGCAGGTTGGCCATCCCTGAAATATACTTAAATGTCATTTTAACTGCCCTCCCCCACCACTGTCAGTAAGTGCATGGTTAGTAGAGGGTCCCCCATTTACTAGTGCCTCATACACTGCCCCCCCTCCCCACAGTAATATCAGTGCTCACCCCCCATGCACAAATCACATCCAGATCTCAACCTACCCACACACAAAGTAATAATCTGCAGGCTCACCATCCTCCCCCATCCCCTAAAGTTGTCAGAAGCTTGTTCCCTATCGTCAGCTGCCATCCCTCCAGCAGTCAGATGCAGGCTCACCATCCTCCCCCACCTTTCAAAAGCTTGCCCCCCATGGTGGTCTCCCAGCAATCACATGCAGGCTCACGATCCTCCCTCACCCCCAAAGTTGTCAGCTTGCTCCCTGTCGCCCCTTATTCTCCCCCCCAGCAGACACATGGAGGCTCGCCACCCAAACTCCGCCCAATGCTTTCCGCCAGCCGCCTTACATTTCCCCTGCAGCTGCCATTGCAGAAGAAGTGCCTGGATGGCTGTGGCTTCCACTGAGATAATGGCCTGTTTGCCAGAAGCAGGTCTTTGATGAGCCAATCCCTTTAGTATGTTTAATGCATCCACACTGTCATACAATATTTAGTTACATTTTTAATTCTTTACTTTCGCAGAGATGGAAAGAAAAAGAAAAAACGAGATCGACAGATTCAGAAGATTACAAATGCCACAAGGGCCTTTGCTTTTACCAACTTTTTACTGGTGGGATTTGGTATCACCTGTCTCATCCCTAACCTGCCGTTACAGGTATGTTAGACGCAGAGCCCCTCCTGAGTTTCCATTGTATGTCTCATTTTATAATAAAAGCTTATTGTCTCATGGTCCACTCTTGACAACAGGGCATTATAATGACATCCGTATTATGCTTTCTTCTACAGATTCTGTCTTTTATTTTGCACACAATAGTGAGAGGATTCATCCATTCGGCTGTGGGAGGGCTCTATGCTGCTGTGTAAGTATCTTTAATATACTGCAGTACTTTTTTTTGTTCAGTTATAATTTACTTAAATGGATTTTCCAGTAGTTCGCTAATGATGGTTAGTCCTCAGAATAGGTCATCAGTATCTCATCGGTGGGGGTTTGACACCCAGCACCCGCCAGTCAGCTGTTTAAAGAGGCTGCTACACTCCGGTGAGCGCTAAGGCTTCCTTATGCCCCATTCACACATCCGCAATTTTGTTCCGCATTTTGCGGAACGGAATTGCGGACCCACTCATTCCTATTAGGACGCGCTATGTCCTGGCCGGACCCGGAATTGCGGATCTGCACTTCCGGTCCGCACTACCGTTCCGCAAAAAAATAGAACATGTCCTATTCTTGTCCGCAATTGCGGACAAGAAAAGGCATTTTCTATATAGTGCAGGCGATGTGCGGTCCGCAAATTGCAGAACGCACATCGCCGCGGATCCATGAATCCGCAAGACACTTACGGACGTGTGAATGGGGCCTTACAGCTTACTAAGTATAGCGCCATACATTATATAGTGGCTGTGCTTGGTATTGCAGCCCAGGGACTGAGCTGCAGATAGCCCATGTGACCAATGAATGTGACGTGACTGGCTTCCTGAAACAGCTGATCAGTGAGGGTGCTGGGTGTTGGACCCCCACCAATGTGATAATTGAGGACAGACCATCATTATAGAACTCCCAGAAAACTCTTTTAAAGGATATTTCCGCCTTTTTTCACATTTTATGGATTATGCAGTCAACATTGACGAGGATTTCAGATCTATCTTTGTACAGTTGTAATTACTACACGCCGTATATGTACAAAAGACACATTTAACAGCAGTGAAAACAATAGGGCAGATAAGAGCTCTTTTCCAAACAAGCTTTCAGTCATCCTAAATAGACTTGCCTTCACATTGTACTCTGGATGTGTCATAAATGTCTGATGGATGTGCGTCCCACCTCTGGAGCGTGGCCCCCCCAACCCATTCCCACCTGGATTTTGCAGTCGGGCTGCACAATGCTCCAGTACCTATTCTGTAACTTGTGAGATGTAGGAACAGCATAGCTTACTGTGTAACTTTCATTCACTTGTATGGCAGTTATAGAAAAAGTGTAGCGCAGCCCAACCACCTGTAGCCACCATATCCAGGCATAATGGCGTTAGGAGAGTCCTCTTCTAGAGATAGGTGCAGGTGCCAGAGAGCATCTATGGCATATCATATGGACATCCCATAAATGTCTGGGATGGGAATACCCCTTTAAAGGAAACCTGTCATCAACTTTATGCTAACCTCACAAATAGACAGAAATACAGATTTCAGCGGAGTGTCACTCATGAGCTAAAAGTAAGTGGTTGCCGAGAACCAGCATCACAATCATTGCAGCCCAGGCCTTGAAAAGAGTCACATCAACCTGAGAAGAGTCCTGGTTATTCCTAATCTCCTGTTCTCTCATCCATCTGCTGATGATTGGCAGTTCTCTCCTAGAGAGAAAGGGAGGAAACTAGGGAGAAGACTGTCAATCATCAGCAGGAGAGCAGGAATTCATGAATAACCAGGACTCTTCTCAGGTGGCCGGGACTCTTTTCCAGGCCCAGTCTGCAATGATTATGATGTTGGTTTACTTATAAATGACACACCGCTGACATCAACTCACCTGTCTACTTTATTCTGCCGTTAGTCTGGGCAGCACAAAGTTGATGACAGGTTCCATTTAAAGGGGTTTTCAGAGATTTTTCTGCTGATGACCTATCCTCTTGATAGTTTATCAGTATCTGGTTGTTGGGGGTCTGACACCCGGGACCCCGCCCATCAGCTGTTTGAGAAGGAACCAGCGCCCACAATAGCGCCACCGCCCTCTCGCAGCTCACCAAGCACAGCGCCGTACATTTGATAGCAGCTTTGATTGGTATCGTCGCTCAGCTGATCTGCGCCTAGACCGATGAACGTGACATCACTGGCCTAGTCTAAGCAGCGAGAAGGCTGTGGTGCGAGCGCCAGTGCCTTCTTAAACAGATGAACGGCGGAGGTCCTGGGTGTTGGTCCCCCATTAATTAGATACTGATAACCCATCCAGAGGATAGGTCATCAGTATAAAAGTCTCTGAAAACTTATATGCTTATAATATGCTGCTTAAAAAACAGTAACATCACATATAGTTTGTATTCATTCTATCACCATAACTGTGGACTATTGAGATTACCAAGGCAAAATGGCTGCAGTACATAGTTTCATCAATTGCACTCTAAGGCGCCGGCCCAAAATTACCAGTGACATGACTAGGTCAGGGAACAAGTTCTATACCTAACTGATTCCAATGTGAACCAAACCATGCTTCATTTACAGTAGTACATATAGAAACCTTCTGTTTTTCACTGGAGATGGAGAAATTAAATTGTATCTATTTCTCTCATGTCTACTTTTTAAGGTATCCGTCATCACATTTTGGCAGTCTGACAGGACTTCAGTCTCTTATTAGTGCTCTCTTTGCACTTCTTCAGCAACCACTCTTTTTGGCTATGATGGGACCCTTGAAGGGTGATCCACTTTGGGTATGGATTCATTTAATTAGAGTTTGTTTAGAGCAAGTAATAAAAACATGTATGCTTGAAATGTCTATGATTTTACCAGGGGAGGTTTAAGTGCATGATAGGCCCGGGGGTGTCTACCCAACTTGGGCGCCCCCCCCCCCCCCTCCATTGTAGTTTAGTTTTTTCTTTTTGTATGAAGAGGCTGCGGTGCTTCGTGAGCTGAGCGCCACAGTCTCTTCCTAAGCCATATGACATCTTCAGACTTTAAAAAAATACCCCAAATTGGCTATAAACTGAAAAATTTGGTCGCCAAATTGAAAATACATATAATTAGACCTCCTCCTTCCTCTTCTCCGTTTGACCCAGACCACCATGGCAAATTCTTTCAGCCGCATCTCATCTCTACAGAGTATGTAACACAGACACGTTAGTTTTCTCAATTTTGCCATCAACCTCCCCAACCTGGTGTCCTGACAATGTCACCCTGCTGCCACCCCCAATACTGCGCCCATGGTGTTCCCCAATGCCCCAGGTACTATACTGCTGAAAAAATAGTGAACACAGTAGTCATAATTGGGGTGATTTATCAAACTGGTGTAAAGTAGAACTGGATTTCCAAAAGAGCTGTCAAAAATGAATAGTGGAATCTGATTGGCTGCTATGGGCAACTAAGCCAATTCTACTTTACACCAGTTTGATAAATGACTCCAAAAGTCCCTATAGTGTCTACAGCAGCTATAATGTCCCCTAGAGTGCCCCCAGTAATAATAATAACACCCTATATTCTGCTCCAGTTAATAATCCCTGTATAGTGTCCCCCAAAATAATAGAATTGCCCCCAATAGCAAAGCCCCCACATAGTAATTTTCCCCACACTGCACCCACATAGTAATCCCCCCATAGTAATTTGCCCTCCACATAGTATTTTCCCCACACTGCACCCACATAGTAATTTCCCCCACACTGCCCCCACACAGTAATTTCCCCCACACTGTCCCACATAGTAGTCCCTCCCATAATAATTTGGCCCCACACTGCCCCACATAGTAGTCCCTCCCATAATAATTTGGCCCCACACTGCCCCACATAGTAATCCTTCCATAATAATTTCCCCCCCACATAGTAATTTCCCCCCATACAGAAGCCCCAATACAGTACGGTAACTTCCCCCCCCGATGTACTCGATGTCTCTTCACTAATATGTCCTCCCGTGTGTCCCCACCCTCCATGTCCCCCAAAGTAGGCACATAAAATAAAAAAAAATTAAAAGCTAAATGCTCACCTATGTCCAGGGCCAGGCGCTTGCTCGCAGAGGAAGGCGGGATGAGGCAGGCGCCCACACGTCACAGTGCTGCGTCCCGGCACAGGCACGCAATGACGTCATCACGGCCGCCTGCGCCGGGATTTTACTACTGCATAGGACTCAGGCCTACTAGGCCTGAAGCCTATGGCAGTGATCAGCGGCGGGGCAGGGTACTATACACTCCCGTGCCCCGCCACAGTATGTGGGCGTTCATTGAGCTCCCAGTGGTGCTGGGCCCGGGGCTACGGACCCGAACGCCCCTATTGTAATCCGCCATTAGATTCTACAAACTATCTCACAGTCAGACACTGGTTTTAGTTCTGTGTCACACACTAGTAACCTTCTAGACTCCAGCTTCTGAAAAACTACAACTTCCAGCATGCACATTTGCTTTTTAACTCACATAGAAGTGAATTGAGCATTATGGGAGTTGTAGTTTCAGAACAGCTGGAGATTGCTGATCCCTGATCTAATGTCCTATAAGATATCTGATTGGCTTGCTGTAAATGATCTTTTACCTCACTAACTGATGTTCTGGCCGTTTGCTTTGATGACAGGTCAATGTTGGAATGCTGGCGGTGAGCATGTTAGGGTTCTGCCTCCCACTCTACCTCATTTTCTTCAAACGGAGCCTGGAACGCCAGAGGAAACAGAAGATTGAAGACTCCAAACTGTATCTGAAAATCAACGGCACTCCTGATCATGAAGCCTTTGTCTAAGTGACGTCAGGTAGATCCTTCGCCTGTATCCGCACTATGTTCCTTTCCAACACACTCTCTGGAAAGGTCTCACTCCAGCATAAAAAGTCACCATCCTAGAACAGATTTCCAATTCCAGCATCCCACCTGTGTACCGACCTTCTTTTCAGAATAGGAGGCTGAATCTTTTCGTCATCGAAACCTAATAAGTCCTACTGCACAAGAAAATCCAAAGTTGATCCTGTACTGTGAGGAATAAGGCAATGTGAATTAATTTGAGTCATTGGTCTGAAGATTCCTCCTCCTCCTCTAAGAAAGGGATGCATACTTCTTGCAGTAACTTGGTGGCATGAGATCCCTGTATTTACTTTGCCATAAGGCTGGAGATTATCCCCTGCCGTCTGGATTGATGTTTCCAGGTGCTCAGCAGAGTGGCAGCAGGATATATCGATCTGCATACGATTACTTCTATGATGATCTAGTTAGCATGATCTCTGGCTCTAATGATGCTTGTGTAAATGGCAATACCAGATAAACTGCACCCTTGGGGCATTCTTGAATGGGCATTGTGACGCCCTGCCAGCAGGAAACACAACCGAGAATTTCAGCACCGTCAAAGTGTCGTCTCTCTCTATCCTGCAGCGCGATGCCTGCCGTTTTTGGTGCATTACAGTGGAGAATATGGACCTGTTCATTGGACTTTCTCTCTCTCTTTCTCTAATGGACTTTGCTGCTTTCCACATAAAGTTATAGTAGACAAAGGCAGGCATATCACTTTTAAAGGGATAAAGCATCCATCCTCTATGTCAATATAGGGGATGAGATTAAACTCTATTATCATGCATATATAATTGTTGTGCCATAATATCCTTAAACCTGGCGATTGCCCACAAGCCAGGAATTGGCCGTCTGTGGCCCCAAGTGGTTGCTGCACCCCTTCTTCTAGTTAACTATTTATGAAGCTGAGGTGCATCATCCAGCGTGGAGCCACCGATGTCTAGTCTGTGTTCTAAGCAATACCTGTCTGTTTCTTTTTTTTTTTTTTTCTTTTTTTTTTTTAGCAATTACCAATATGAATAGGATGTTTTCTGTTCCTTGCATGATACAATTAAGTATTTTTATATTTGGACATATACTTGTTTGTGTGAAGTGCTTTCTGTTGAATGGAGCTGTGTCACAAACCTTTATCTTGACCAAATGAGTGTGATGATGCAGAAAGCCATCGTCTATCTTCCCCATGTTAATTTTTTCATTCTTATAATCACTCCGGCTGATATAATTGATGTGTGCCACATTTTTCTTACTCCTTAAAGTATTTCCTTGATCATTTTGTTCCAAATTTTATGTATGTCCCCTTGTTCAATAGTTTCAAATTCTATTTGTGTGGTATTTTATTACTATTTCTCATATTTTGGGGGACATTTATGAGAATCGCTGTGCACAGAGTGACCAAATCCGTTGTCCACAGAGCGACAATATCTGCTTGGTTGCTCCTCACATCTTCTACCATACTAATATTCAGATGCCGGGTGTACAGTTTCATAGGTGTCCTCCAATATATTTGGGGATTGACCTTTACCTCACTCCAGTGCACCCCCTCTGTGAGACTTTAGTGTAACTCTCCGGTTATCCCGATAAACCGGTTACAGGGTGTATAAGACATAAATACTGTCAGGTCTATCAGTGACTTGTTGCACTCTAAGTATATTGATTATGTTAGTATTTCCTTTATTCATTGTGTTCGTATTATCTTCCAGATGAGTAAAAACCTTCAGAATCTATACATCTGTGTTGTAAAGGAGGATAGCCTAAAAGTCCCAGGAGACTTCATTGCTAATCATTCGACACAGTGGATAGAGATTATTCTAAGGTAATTCCCTTAGAACCAGTATTTTGACACTCCAGATTATAATGAGCAGACAGAGTAAGGACATTTACGTGCGCCTGTCACCTATCTGTAGTGTCATAGATCATGACAAGACTAGGAACCAGTGTCACTGAGGGAGAAGCGATCATGAGCCTCACGCCTCTGGTGGATGTCTGCCTCCTCTGTAAGTACAGGTGCATTCTAGTATCTTCTGTTCCTTCGTTGCGTGGTGTCAAATACAAAGTAACAAGAGGAAGTAGTACCGCAGGGAAGCGCCAGTATTTTACCGAAATTGCAAGCAGAGTGGTTATACGATAGGATGGGGAATATAGAGCACAAAAGCAATATACCATTTCCTCTCCATGTTTATTACTGAGCTGGTCTCCAGGAGAAGGCACCTTGATATTCCATCTCTGTTTGGAAGCAGTAAGGCTGGTGCTGTGCAACCCTGAGCAAATCACTGTATCTCTCAGTGCCTCAGGTGCAAAAAGATTGTAAGCTCTCACGAGTGGGTATTTAATGTGCCTGTACATTCTACATACAGTGCTTGTTGTTACTGTGAAAAAATACAAAAAAATAAACCCTTTTTATAACCAATCACTTCTCGATATTCTTCATGAGTTATATTCTTTATGCGAGTGGCATGTGATGACCTGTATAGAGGGATTGCATAGGCGCCAAAAACATTGAGGCAGGTTTATGAAGCCGGTAACTTAGAGCGGCTGTCTAGACTTAGAGCGGCTGTCAGTCTGGATGACAAATTTGGTGCATGGCTGGGCACTTTTGTCTAACGCTATACCAATCATTGGTTGGCTTACTTTAAGAGACAATTTTATGCCAGAAATGTAATTTTGGCGCAAAACATTGCATCGTAGCCCACAGCCCTTTGTAACGGCATGCCCCTTTCTGGTAAGTCACATCCCTTTTTTAGACTAGGAGCAGGAACTTTCTCTAAACCAAGATGTGTCAATTTGCTCCAAATTGGGCCATTTTCTGGAGCAATTTGTACCAAACCTAGGTGTATTGTCATTAGTAAAGAAGGGCCTTAAGCCACACGCCTTTTAACATGGCTCGACTGATCTATTGTTTAAAGTGACATCAGGTGAACGCAACGAAACTGCAATACCTACTTCCAATGCTAATTAGACGGACCCATGTAAACAATGATGAGTCTGTAGGACTCACATTTGGGCCATGGCCTCTTAAACCCGTTCCTGACATCTGCCATACATATATGGCGGATGTTGGGTCTTTAAAGATGGAGTCTGCAATGAGATCGTAGTGTTGTTCAGTTGCTATTTTGGCCTTCATCTTCTGAGGGCTTAGACACTTTCCATAGCAAAGTTCCTACCAAGCCCTGCTTGAAAGGAACGCACTAATTCTCCCATAGAATGCAATGATAAATCATTGCAGTCTATGGGATAAGCGATCAGACGATCGCATGGTAAAGTCCCCTAAGGGGACTAAAAATAATTTTTTGCCAGCTTCTCATTGCATCGTATGCAATATCAAATGGTGCCATTAAAAAGTACAACTTGTGCTGCAAACAAACCCTGTAGGGCTATGTGACTGGAAGAATAAAAAAGTTATGGCTCCTGAAAGGCAGTGAGTAAAAAAAACGAAAATTTGCTGTGTCAAGGGGTTAAAACAGCTGTTTGTTAAGGGTGTCGAGAGTTGGACCTCCATAGATCTGATACTGATGGTCTATTCTCAGGATAATTCTGATATGAAAACCCCTCCAACACCACCTGACCACATGGTAACATGATGTAATATCACTATACAGCAGACACATCAACACTGAAGTGTAGTAAATACATATTATTATTATTATTTATTATAGCGTCATTCATTCCATAGCGCTGTACATATGACCAGAAGGTCTGGTATGGAGGCTAAAATCTATGTGAGTAAAAACAATGTATAGACCCAATTACAGGTAGCAATATTATTACTCTACATGGAGAGGGACGACTTGTTTAAAGTATAACTGTCAAATTATTATTTTTTTTACTATTGGATTTTGGTGATTAATATCACCTTGTTGGCCCTGTTTTAATTTCTGATTATTTAATAAATAACCCCTAAAAGCCACCTAAAAGTCCCCAGTATTGGCTATTGTTACCTGAGATAAAATCAGGTTGCTATGCTCCTTCCGTCTACCAGATAGAGGACGGAGCACGCTGCGTGCACTGGGAACTGATAGTGAGTCAACATTGTAAGGGAATGTATAAAAAGCCAGGTTCTTCCTGACAGGAGATAACAGTGCTGGGCTGTGTGTGTGAACTTCTCCACATGCCTGTGCTTGGCAGACACTCCCTTAGCAGTGCAGGACAATGTGGCTGCTCAGTGTATAAATGAGAGCCTTATCTGATAAGGAGAGCTTGTAGGAGGACTACAGGCTTCAGCCAGACCTGGGAACTTCACTGCAAGACCCCCCTATACAGAGCTGGTCCTCACTAACTTCACTGCAGCCGTCCTATGGATTAGCCTCAGGGCTGAGGGCGGCCATCTTAACAGAATAGTGAAATTGCAGTTTTATGCAGACTGGTTGCTAAGGGCTGAATCTTATTAAATAAGGGGTAAGTAAGTCTAATAGTTATTGATTCAGGTATATTATCATATTAGTAACTACATATATGAAAACTGAAATTAGGGTCTAAATGCGACAGTTATCCTTTAAGCAACATACAGTTGTGTGCTGGCAAGTAAATTCCATTTTTCATATATTTCAATGTGTTCTTTGTCTATAATAATTTAAAATCCACTTTGTTAATAACATCTGCCTTATACCGAAGTCTGAAATAACTAAATATTAATAAATATCAATACTTTTAGACCCTATTCTATTCAGAGAAGGCCACACAAGGATAATTCTTTTTAACCCCTTAAGGACCGGGGGTTTTGGGATTTTTGCGTTTTTGTTTTGCGCTCCCTGCCTTCCAAAAGCCATAACATTTTTATATTTCCGCTCACATAGCCATATGACGGCTTATTTTTTGCGGGACAAGTTGTACTTTTTAACGCTACCATTTATTTTTGCATGTGATATAGTGGGAAACGGGAAAAAAATTCCAAATGGGGTGAAATTGCAAAAAAAAAGCAATTTCACCACAGTTTTACGGGTTTTTAAATTACAACGTTCGATTTGCGATAAAACTGACTGGTTAATTTTATTCTTCAGGTCAGTACGAATCCGGCAATACCTAATATGTATAGTTTTTCTTATGCTTTTGATAGTGAAAAAAATTAAAAGTGGGAATTTTTTTATTTTATTTTTTGTCGCCATGTTTTGACCCCTATAACTTTTTTGTAATTATGCGTACGGAGCAGTGTAGGGGCTCATTTTTTATGGGCAATCTGAACTTTTAATTGATACCATTATGGGGTGCGTATGATGTTTTGATCACTTTTTATTCATTTTTTTAGGAAATGAAGCGTCCAAAAATGGCGAATTAGCCATTTGGACGCTTTCTTCCGTTTTTATGTTTACCGTATGGTGAATATTTTTAATATTATTATAGTATGGGCGTTTTGCACATTGCGACACCCATTATGTGTAATTTTTTTATTTTTTTATTTATTTTATTTTCATTTTGGGCAAAGGGGGTGATTTGAATTTTTATATTTTTTTATTTAATTTTTATTTTTTAAACTTTTTTTTTTTTTTTTACCACTTTCTTATAGTTCCCATAGGGAACTATAAGATGCAATCATCAGATTGTTATTCTCATATATTCCAATGCAATAGCATTGGAATATATGAGAAAACATGATATTTCCTATGGAGCCTATTACAGTCATAGGCTCCATAGGAATACTGTGTAGTAACCTAGGTTTCATTCACAGAAACCTAGGGTACTACATGCATGCCCGGCTCCCTTGTGGCCATCAGGGAGCCGAGCAAAACCGAAAGTGAAACTTTCGGTTTTTGCTGATCAGATGCCGTGGTCAGGATTGACCACGGCATCTGAGGGGTTAAATGTCCGCGATCGGCATCGCTGCCGGTCGCGGACATGAGCTGTGGGTGTCAGCTTGATGAATCAAGCGTTTACCCGCAGCTCATGCGCCCGCTCCGTGTGGGAGCGGGCGCCATCTTTAAAGTGCGGACGAAGGGCGTACATGTACGCCCTTCGTCCTTAAGGAAACTTTGTGCATTAGGTTTATATTTTAAAGCAATTCTATCTTTTATGTTAAATGTCTTTTGATTGAACTAGAAAAGTTAGACATCATCAGTGTATACATTGTGTATACATCCTATCACTTCCTCTTGTAAGTGCAGACATCAAGAATAAAGCATTAGGTGATGACTAAGGGCATGTAGGAAACCCAGGCAAGTAAATGAGAGCGAACAAAAGATAATCCAAGAAAAATCTAATAAAAGGGTAGGAGATGAAAGTTTAAAAAAAGGAAAAAATGGGGAGAAATTGTAAAAAAAAAGAATGAGACCTGCAGAATTAGCAAAGCAATGAGTATTCCATCTTTGCATCTATTCTTATCATTACTCCAGGCCAGCACTACCACCAGTGAGTATCCTACTTTACTGTGGGATGTTCTTCCATTCTCCAGATTTCAAATATCTCCCCAAAAAATACCTATCTCACTTACTGCCACCTTGTGGAAGTGGCTCCCTAAGAGTCAAAATCTGACTCCAACAAGCCTTGGAATATGAAAAGTGAAGATGACAAGCCTGGTATCCATCCGTAGACAGCTGTTTCGGGGGGCTTTCCCCTCATCAGTATGGAGATGGTTCTTTTTCTTTGGGAGATATCTCTGCATATTATTTTCCCATGTACCATTGCCAATAAGTCTTCATACAGGGATGCTATCTTTAAAGCGAACCTGTCAGCAGATTTTCACTAATTAAACCATTTAAAGTACCTTATAGTTCATGCTGAGTAAGTCTCCAAACGTCTTTTTCATGGATTTCTGGGCCTTATATGTATGAAAAATTCACTTTATAAAATCCTGGTCTCCTGCGTCACAAGTCAAGTGAGAAGTCAAGGAGGCAGACCCTCCTTGACTCCCCGATGTGCCTCCCCCGTCCAAACCCCGCCTCTCATCCCCATAATTGACAGCACTCCTCCTGCCCGGGACCGCGCTGGTCTCGGCGGCACATGCGCCGTCTACCTTCTTAGCAGCGCGATCCCGAGCCTCGCGCTGAGTGAAGCGCGATCCCTTAGCTTGATCGCGCTTGCGCAGTTCCCCTCTCGCCGGCCGGCCGGTCTTATGCACATATCGCGCACGCGCTTGTCCACGTGATCACTGCTGGTCCCGGGCAGGAGGAGTGCTGTCAATTATGGGGATGAGAGGCGGGGTTTGGACGGGGGAGGCACATCGGGGAGTCAAGGAGGGTCTGCCTCCTTGACTTCTCACTTGACTTGTGACGCAGGAGACCAGGATTTTATATTTTTCATACATATAAGGCCCAGAAATCCATGAAAAAGACGTTTGGAGACTTACTCAGCATGAACTATAAGGTACTGTAAATGGTTTAATTAGTGAAAATCTGCTGACAGGTTCGCTTTAAGGAGAGCCAGTACCCTGCTAAGCCAATATTTTGATACTCCAGAAGATTTTAAAATCACTTGCTGTCCCCATAAAATCTCAGGAGTTTGTTCTCGATCTAAGCATAAAACCTAGAAGAAGAGGATGAAAGACAATATTTGGTTCGTGTGATGGTGCCTATATTTCATTATGTAGGCAAAAGTATCCTAAAAGGATCTGCATATAGCAGTTTCTTATCATCTTGTCTGCACCACCATCAAATGTCCTATACCACAAGTAAGAGTATTTGTACCTCTTCTCTGACTTCTTGCCATCTGGAGAGGATCACTCTTGGATCTTAGTGGGCAGAAGATCGGTGGGTGAGCTGAATGTCCTCTTGTGAAGGCTCGACCCAAAAATTTGGTTTATTATATGTATAAAAGAGTCTTTAAGGGAGTCTGAGGACAGGTCAGATAGTGGTTCTAGCATCTAGCTTTAATGTGACCGCTATGACAGTCACAGTTTACTATTCTTTAACAACGTTATAGAGTCAGGCACATGGTATCAATTTAGCTTCTTTTCCTTATAGCCAGCAGTAATCAGTTTGGGGTGCACCGTCTGATGCTGCACCCACTTTATAAAGCATATGAAGTAATTTATTGTATGGTTAATCTTACATGAGTTTCTAAAACACAACCTGCACTTGTAATGAACGTTGCTGTTATTATTTGCAAGCAATCTAAAGCAATTTTGATTTGCAGCATAAATGTTGGTCCATATCACATGTAAATGTGCCATCTTCACTGACAGATCACGTTAGACAAAATACAGCTTTAGGCTCCATTCACACGTCCGCAATTCCGTTCCGCATTTTGCGGAACGGAATTGCGGACCCATTAATTTCAATGGGGACAGACGATGTCCCGCCCGGATCCGCACTTCCGGGTCCGCAATCGCATTCCTGAAAAAAATAGAACATGTCCTATTTTTGTCCGCAATTGCGGACAAGAAAAGGCATTTTCTATATAGTGCCGGCGATGTGCGGTCCGCAAATTGCGGAACGCACATCGCCGTTGTCCGTGTTTTGCGTATCCGTGGATCCGCAAAACACACGGACGTGTGAATGGACCCTAAGTTGTGAAATTCTCAGGCATATGATCCTACAGGATAGTTATAAATGAACGTGAATTTGTCCCCGCAGTCTAGAGTTACAGCTGACTATGGGACAAAAGCAGAGAGTAACAGGCCTTGCATAGGAGTAGACATTTGTGTATTCTTGGCCGCCTCATATGGTATTGATTTGCTTGGTGTTTGCGATCACATGCTCAGAAGTAGCCTGCAGCTTAGCTCATAATTCTCATTATTTCTTAAAACAAACATCATTCCATCACAAGAGGTCCCATTGTTTCTGCCGAGACCGAGAATCACTACTGCCTTGTACAAATTCATAATCTAGTCTCTCATATCAAAAGTTTTATGAAAACTCAGTGACCCTTTACATTTCACTATTCTGTCACACGTGAGTTTTCCTTGGATTTTAACTTCTTGATGGATTGTGGTAAAGTCTCCCATGACTGCTGTGGACCATACTAAAGCCAAGACTAATTCTGCAGGCTAAAAAACAACTATAAAGTCCTTTTATATTGTAAAAAACAAAAACAAAAAACAATCCATTACTTAGGATGGCTCTATAATGCAAGATCCACAGAAAGAAGGCAAACTTGGGTGCAACAAGAGCAATGCTGACCCTCTCATTGCACCAAAGTCCTAATTTGCATATTAAGAAAATGTATAACTCAGGAACGGAGCCTGGGATCAACACAAGTAAAACAGTGTTTTAATCAGGTGAACCACAGCTATGCGTCTATGCAAGGAGCTGGATCGCTGGTGACAGATTCCCTTTGAATTACAGTACTTCATAAACTCTAAATGAAGCTGCTTTTAATGGCTTTGAAATATTTTTTATGCATATACCACAGGAACTGATTATTAATAGTCCACATAACACTTTCTCCAGCAAGCTGTTTTCTGCTTCAGCTATAACTTGTGGCAGTTGAGACCCAAAAATAAACGTGGATAAGAATGAACGTGTTTCCACCAATGAGTTTAACGCTCTGTCTGCTGTGTCACTTCTATGTCATTTATTTACAAAAATGACCTTCCAGATGTAGAGGCATTACTAACATAAATCTATTTTTAATCTTAAAGCCTTCTCTTGACACCTGGTTTCGACTGGAATTTATAAAACTTAACTTTTATTTCTGTTTCAATTTCTATTCACATATGTTATTAACTCTTTTAAAACAAATGGACTGATTGTATAACACTGAGGTTGATTGAACTATTAGACTGGTAGGCTCGGTTTGTGCACCGGGCTGCGCGCTGCCCGTGCACCTCTACCTCACTTGATCAATATTGCTATTAGCATTCACAGTCCAATGATATTTAAAATCATGCAGCACTACCCCCCGACATGTTTCACCGGTCTATTGCCGGCGTCTTCAGGTAGAGGTGCACGGGCAGCGCGCAGCCCGGTGCACAAACCGAGCCTACCAGTCTAATAGTTCAATCAACCTCAGTGTTATACAATCAGTCCATTTGTTTTAAAAGAGTTAATAACATATGTGAATAGAAATTGAAACAGAAATAAAAGTTAAGTTTTATAAATTCCAGTCGAAACCAGGTGTCAAGAGAAGGCTTTAAGATTAAAAATAGACTTCTATGTCATCTCTCTATATCACTTATCACTGGAGCGTGGTTGATACAAATCTGCTACAATGACTGAAGATGATGTTAGCTGCTTCCATAGCTCGTCTTGCAGTATAAGGCTACTTTCACACTCACGTTTGGTGCGGATCCATCATGGATCTGCACAAACGCATCCATTCAGATAATACAACCACATGCATCCGTTCAGAACGAATCCGTTTGTATTATCCTTAACATAGCCAAAACGGATCCGTCTTGAACACCATTGAAAGTCAATGGGGGACGGATCCGTTTTCTACTGTGCCATATTGTGTCAGTGAAAACAGATCCGTCCCCATTGACTCACATTGTGTGCCAGGACGGATCAGTTTAGTCAGACGGACACCAAAGCAGAATGGAGGCGGAACGGAGCCAAACTGATGCATGCTGAGCGGATCCTTATCCATTCAGAATGCATTAAGGGAAAAACTGATCCGTTTTGGACCACTTGCGAGATCCCTGAACGGATCTCACAAACGGAAACCAAAACGCCAGTGTGAAAGTAGCCTAACCTGCCGTGTTTGCTTTCTTATTTATTTATGGCTCTATTTAACACTAAAAATTGTTAAAAAATGACTAAAGAATACTACAACCTTCTGGCCATAACCCTTGATTCTCTATTTTTTAACATGTATGTTGAAACAGGAAGGAGGCAAAAACTGTTAGCCACTGTTTGACACCAAGTATTTTTTAGGTCCAAAGTTTTGTGCTGATTAATTTCTTCATATATTTAGAATTGGCAGGGCTCGGTTTTTCATCCAGAGTTAAGGGGGATTTATCACATTGAGTACGTGGTCTGCATCTGCAGGCAGCATGTTACAGAGCAGGAGGAGCTGAACAGATTAACCCCTTAAGGACGAAGGGAGTACATGTACGCCCTTCGTCCGGACTTTAAAGATGGCGCCCGCTCCCGCACGGAGCGGGCGCATGAGCTGCGGGTAAACGCTTGATTCATCAAGCTGACACCCGCAGCTCATGTCCGCGACCGGCAGCGATGCCAATCGCGGACATTTAACCCCTCAGATGCCGTGGTCAATCCTGACCACGGCATCTGATCGCGCAAAAACCGAAAGTGAAACTGATGGCCACAAGGGGGAGCCGGAGCATGCTAGTAGTAGCCTAGGTTTCTGTGAATGAAACCTAGGTTACTACTAAGTATTCCTATGGAGCCTATGACTGTAATAGGCTCCATAGGAAATATGCGATTTTCTCATATATTCCAATGCTATTGCATTGGAATATATGAGAATAGCAATCTGATGATTGCATCTTATAGTTCCCTATGGGAACTATAAGAAAGTGGTAAAAAAAAAAAAAAAGTTTAAAAAATAAAAATAAAATAAAAAAATATAAAAATTCAAATCACCCCCTTTCCCCAAAATGAAAATAAAATAAATAAAAAATAAAAAAATTACACATAATGAGTGTCACAATGTGCGAAAACGCCCATACTATAATAATATTAAAAATATTCACCATACGGTAAACATAAAAACGGAAAGAAAGCGTCCAAATGGCTAATTCGCCATTTTTGGACGCTTCATTTCCTAAAAAATGAATAAAAAGTGATCAAAACATCATACGCACCCCATAATGGTATCAATTAAAAGTTCAGATTGCCCCGCAAAAAATGAGCCCCTACACTGCTCTGTACGCATAATTACAAAAAGTTATAGGGGTCAAAACATGGCGACAAAAAAATGAAATAAAAAATTCCCACTTTTAATTTTTTTTTCACTATCAAAACGCAAGAAAAACTATACATATTAGGTATTGCCGGATTCGTACTGACCTGAAGAATAAAATTAACCAGTCAGTTTTATCGTAAATCGAACGTTGTAATTTAAAAACCCGTAAAACTGTGGTGAAATTGCTTTTTTTTTGCAATTTCACCCCATTTGGAATTTTTTTCCCGTTTCCCACTACATCACATGCAAAAATAAATGGTAGCGTTAAAAAGTACAACTTGTCCCGCAAAAAATAAGCCGTCATATGGCTATGTGAGCAGAAATATAAAAATGTTATGGCTTTTGGAAGGCAGGGAGCGCAAAACAAAAACGCAAAAATCCCAAAACCCCCGGTCCTTAAGGGGTTAATATATAGTTTTATAGTGAAAGATTCAGAATAACTTGTATGTTTGCATTTCAGTTCCTGCTCATGTTGGGGTTTAGGAGTCCATAGGGTGGTCCTTTTCACTCACTGACATCTATCTCTATATGTAGCCTTATACTAGGATAGCTGCTTATAACTAATAAGACCACCCAGTGGACTCCTAAGCTCAGAATGATCAGGAATTTAAATGAATTTATTTTAAGTTAGTTATACTAAGTTTTTTTCAACAAAACTATATATTAATCTGCTGTGATAAAGGGACGGGGTGTTTAGGATCCAGTGCATTTGGTTTAGACACACGGCAGTGCCACCGGCTTTTTGCTTCTTCTTACTATCTATATATTAATCTGCTCAGCTTCTGTTGTTTTACAACCTGTTGCCGGCAGACTACATTGCATGTTCAACCTCAAAGGTTGCCTCTACATGATGACAGACTGGCTGTCTGCAACCACCACCAAAGGCGGCTTAGGGACTTACTACATACTGTTTAAGTTAATGCTCTTTCAAGCTTGCGTATTTCTTTTCCGGCATAGAGTTCCGTCGTCGGGGCTCTATGCCGGAAAAATCCTGATCAGGAATATCCCAATGCATTCTGAATGGAGAGAAATCCGTTCAGGATGCATCAGGATGTCTTCAGTTCAGGACCGGAACGTTTTTTGGACGCAGCAAATACCGCAGCATGCTGCGCTTTTTGCTCCGGCCAAAAATCCTGAACACTTGCCGCAAGGCCGGATCCGGAATTAATGCCCATTGAAAGGCATTAATCCGGATCCGCCTAGCTAAACGTCGTTTCGGCGCATCGCCGGATCCGACGCTTAGGTTTTTCTGAATGGTTACCATGGCAGCCAGGACGCTAAAGTCCTGGTTGCCATGGTAAAGTGTAGTGGGGAGCGGGTGAGCAGTATACTTACAGTCTGTGCGGCTCCCGGGGCGCTCCAGGGTGACGTCAGGGCTCCCCACGCGCATGGATCACATGATCGCATGGATCACGTGATCCATGCACATGGGCGCTCTGACGTCATTCTGGAGCGCCCCGGGAGCAGCAAGGACTGTAAGTATACTGCTCCCCCGCTCCCCACTACTCTTTTGGCAACGAGGACTTGCTGCCATGGTAATAGCGTCCTGGCAATAGCGTCCTGCCAATAGCGTCCTGGCTGCCATGGTAACCGCAAAGCATTTCGAAGACTGATCAGGATCCTTATCAGTCTTCTAATGCTTTCAGGCGACTTGCGTTTTGACAGATCCGGCGGGACGGAAGTGCCGGCCGGATCCTCAGAACGCAAGTGTGAAAGAGGCCTAAGCTCTTAGTCTCCCTCTAGTTGTGGCTGCAGAAAGTCATAATTTTTATTAACCATGCCATTGAGAGCTTTGCAGCACAAAAACGGACCACCCACCACCATATGCAGTTCCAACCATGTTGCGAATCCTAGGGCCCGCTAGAGGAGGACCCTCTGCTGTTCCCTGCCTTAAATGTATGTCCTTATGTCCTCAGAGGGTTATTTATCATCCTCTACACTTAGATAATCAGTACTTGGGATCTGGTACATGCCTGGTAGAAATACTAGTAACCCACAAGTTGCACTGCTAGCAAACAGAGGAGGTTCTCTGACTAAATGCCTCGATATTGATAATCTTTACAAACACAATGTACTGTTATATATAACTATATAGGTAGAAAAAAAGATCAAATGTATATGGTCCCAGCAGTCGGACTCCACCGATCAGATACTTATGACAAATCCTGTGGTGGGAAACCCCTTTACTGACATACATGCGGTTAATTAATAAAAATGTATTAATAAAGTATTAAGTTACATAGGTTTTTATATCTAGTTTTGGTGAGCAGTACAGTTATGGCCTGACCTTTACACATTGGATGGAGATTAGTAGTCAGCAAATAAGAATGATACATGTTCAAATATCAGGAATGGTGAATGGTTAGAAAATATACTGAACACGAGCATTCATCATCTGATGAACTTATGGTAGGTGGGGACAAATCTCTAATATGGCTCAGTTTATACAGATTTTGTTTCTAGTCAAATGGATTCCCACACTGGATGAAGGCCATTTCCATCTCTGTATGGATACCAATGGTATCAGACCAGAAAGCAATATACATCTGATTATTATGACTTTGAATGAGAATGAAAGACAGGCCTTAGGATAGGTGATCAATATGTTATTAGTAGGGTGCCTAACAACTGCGACCCCCACCATTTAACAAAATAGAAGGGCTGTGGCACTTCATAAAGTACTGTGTACTCTTATGTTTCCAGGTGCAGCAACTCATCCATATGTGAGTTGGTCCCTAGTCATTTGAATGGGGCTGAGCTATGGCACACCACTGTTCCGGGGGAAACTCCCTGCTGATTGGTGTGGGTCCTGGGGGTCAGAGCAACATAAATCAAATATTATAGAGATATTTCCACAGGATATGCCCTAAATGTGTTAGAACCCACACCGACTATATTTGGGGGATGGGCAGAGAATAAA